>OX451738.1:1288778787-1289497234 GCA_948472305.1 Vicia faba | reverse complement strand
GGTATTAACACCCTTTCTATCCATGGTTATCCATGGGCTCTTAGTTACTTGCTTAGATCAACTTGCCTTGATTTTCAATTGATTGAAATGGTGCTTTCAATTGTTTGAAATGGTGCTTTGTGTGTGGGTTTTGAAAATGTTTTGAAAAGAGGCCAATGTGGTGGCAACCTTTGTAATGACCCATGTTTAGATGTATACAAAGATGTACTTATCTTTTGAAAAGTTTTCAATGTTTTTGAAAGTTGTTTTGAAAGTGTTGTGGAGTGTGGTTTTGAAAAATAGGCAAGTGTTTTTGTTTTGCAAGTTGGCAAGTAACCAAGAGTTTGTCTACTCCTAAATTTCTCAAAGATCTTTCCTATGTTTTTAACCCTTTTAACAATTTTGTTCCACCATTGTATTTGGTGGACAATCTTGTGTTAGGATGTGAAAGGGACGGGCGCGGGTCATCGTTTAGACCATGATTGCAATGGTGCCAAGTGTCTTGGGCAATTTTTTCCTTTTGAGGGACTTGATCATTTTTAGGCAACTTTCGAAAGCGTCATCGAGGGATTATGATCATTTGATTTGTTTTATTTTGCCAAAGACACCCAACATGCAATATGGCCCATTATTGAAGGCAACAAGTGGAGTAACCCTAGGGGTGCAAGTGTGATTGGTGTTGTCCATTTTCGTGCTTTGTTATCTTTGAATTGGGTCAAACTATTTTTGGTTGATTTTGCATACAAACCCTAAGTCTATCATGGCATATTTAGAAAGCTTTTAAAATGCAGAATTTAAAGGTCCTAAATTATTACAACACAAATATGGGATGGGGGGTACAAATGTTCAAATGGGGATATTTTAGCAAGAAATTTAAATCTAAACTATTACAATCCAAATGGAATTTACAAGGTATTTAATTGTACAATAATTAAATAAAATAAATATGCAAGATGCAAAAATGATTTTTCATATGTATGTAAAAGGTATTTTCATGTGACAAATAAACAAAAATAAAAAGGATAATTTTGGGTATTTTTCATGTTTAGGGCAAAACCCTAATTGTGCAAATAAAATGTGTTTATTATCTAATATATACAATGTTTATTTATTATATACAAAAAATAAATAAAAAGAAAGTATATTGTAAAAAAAAGTATTTTTGAGGTTAAATATTAATGAAAATAAAAATGTATTATTTTTATGTTTTTTCCCTAAATATTCTAATAAATATAGATAAATATTTATATTATTTACTAAATATATTAAATATGTACAAAAATAAAATATTTATTATTTACAAAAAAATATATTTTTTATAAAATGTTTTCAAAAGATAAAATAAAATAAAATTAGAAAACAAAATGTATTTGTATTATTTTGGTATTCTAAATAAAAGTATATAGATATTTATTTATATGTATAAACTCAAATAAAACAAATAAAATTCAAATAAAAATGCAAAAAAGGTTGAAAAAAAGTTTTTAATATTTTTTATATTTTAACAAAAATAAACAAGTCAGAAACAAAAAGAAAAAGTCAAAAAATGATAAAAATAAACACAATGGGCCAAGGGGGTGTATGTGTAAAAAGATGGCGCAAATAGAAAAAAGAAACAAGCCCAGCCCAAAGCAAGCTTGTCTTCAACCTCCAGACAGTTTCAAATAAAAAAAACGCGCGCTTCCTTCCATCCCCGTTATCTCTTGATTCCTTGACTTTTAACAAAAAACTTACAACACAAACATTATAGAGCATCATGTCACGAGTTCATACATATAAAAAACTTGATCTAACTCTCAGAAATGAGAGAGAATTTCTTCTCCCCCAATTTCTGACCTAAGTTTTTGTCAATGTTCAGGTCTTAAATTCTCTCAGCATATGCAATATAAATGGAAAATGAGGATATGGGTGGCTTCAGGGACATGAGTATGACATAACTTCTTCACAAACCTAAGCCTAGATATGCCTGGATTAAGAGATAGAAGTTCAAAAACTTACGTGTTCAGCTTGATTCGTGTATGACAATTGAGGCACCTTCAAGGCAATATGAGGACTTGTACAGCTTGCTTAAAGTTCAGGGATGCTTCTCCAACCTTTAGCTTGCTTTGAAACTAAATGAGTCGAGCTATAGAAGTCAACCTGCAAAACAGAAAAAGTGAAAATGGTGAAGTTGGTTAGAGGTGTTACAGTCTGTAGCTAGGGCTTGGGATAGTTTCAATGGATGGTAGGGAGTGTGTATGAACCAGCTTTGGCCAAAACGCACGAGCAAACTGAGTTGTGCAACTCAATCTACAGGGATGCCCTGTTTTGTGCAGCAAAATGGTGTTTTGATGTTTAGGGAGGTATTGAAGGTAGTTGGCTCGTGTTTCAGGTCAGTTGAGGTGTTTGGAATGTGTTCAACAAGTTTGTCTTGGTTAGTTCTTGCAGGAATGAGAGATGATGTTGTATTTGCAAAGTTGCTTCTATCTTAAGTTAAAAATGCCAAATTAAGTTACAAGCTTATGCAGGCCCCCTAAACATGCTACAAAGCTTTGTCTTGATCAGTGGGATATGTCTAATAACTTGTGCCTCAGAGATTTTCATTGTACCTCTTGGATTGTAAACTTGACATAAAGTGTAACTTTACAAAAATGGATAACTTGCTTTTTCTAATTAAGGCTTAATTCTTCATGTAATGACAAAATGCATAGAATAATACTAGAACACAATGGATTGGCATTTAATTTTGGAGTGTAAATGAGATTAGAGGCCTGTAATGTAGCTTGCACATGCTGATTTCAAAAATGCACAAGTTATGAACATGTACATGGCTTATGAACAAAGTGACTTTTGCCCATATTGCCAAATTCGATTCTCCCTAACCACAAGGGTGTTTGAGAAGTTCTTGGATAATTTGGAAAGTTTGGAATGTGTACTACAATCCATATTTGTAATGCAAGTTGAAATTCCAAGTGGAAGCATGTGAAAAGTGGTCATGAAGTTAGGCAAAAATCCTGCCTAAAGTAGGTCAAAATATTTCTAAGTTAAGAATGTTTTGCACCCTTGTTCCAAAAATCATAACTTGAGCTACAAGCTTCTTTTGAGGAAACTTTGTGAATCAAAGTTGGAGATTTTGCAATGGACTACAACTTTCATGTTTTGAGTTTTGTTTGATTCCTAATTCATCTTGATGAGAAAGTGGGACAAAGTTAGGAAAAAATTAGGGATTTTCATAACTTAGAAAAATTCTAAGTTATGAAAATTCTTCATTTCAAACCCTAATTTGTGATTTTTGATTTCTTGATGAACAAGTTTCATAATTTGACATGTCTTGATGAAAAATGAATCTTGACACTTGATTTTGACCAAAAAGTCAAAGTTTGACTTTTCAGTATACAGTCAAATTTTGCTCAGTTGACTGGAAAATTCATCTGTCAATCTTGTGCATTTGGGATCTTTTGAACTTGTTGAACATGTCAAGACAATGCCATTGGGTCCTTGAGTCCATATGTGATCTTGGTTTGCCATTGGCTAGGTCAAACAGTCAAAAATTGCCTTTGTGCAGTCAAAACCCTAAAAATGACCATTTTGCCCTTTTGGTGATCTGATCAAATTTCTTGTGGAATTGTGATCCAAATTTGATTAAATGGTCCATATGAGTTCATAATGCTGATGTGGGTCAAAAATCATGAGGTTTGACTGTCAATTGACCACAGTTGACTTTTTCCCCAATACAGTTGATTTCTAGGTCAATTGTCCAATTGACTGGGCAAAGATTGGAATCAAGGCTTGAAACTTGGTATGGATAAACTTGTGAGTCTAATATGAAGCATGAAAGTCACTTTGGGCCTTTTGGGTCAAAACATCTTTGTGCAAACTCAAACCCTAATTTGGGTCAACAGTGCAAGGAGGAGTCTTGAGCAGAGCAAACCCTAACTGGATCTTGAGCTCCAAGGGTCTTGTGATGAGAAAATGTTGAGGAAATGGGAGGGAAAATTTTGGGGTACAACACTATCCAATGTACAGGAGATCCCCGACGTTAATGTGCCTAGTCCTTTTTCACTTTCTTATGGAATGCCTCTATTAGGGCCTAACAAAATTATCTCATTCCAAGTTGTGTTTAGAAAAATATCTTTTTGTCGCTCTCCCTAACACTCACTATTTTATTTGGTAAAACACATCTGAATCGTCTATTTTGTATGAGATCAATTTTTAAAGTGAGAGAGTTAATTATATTTCACACAATAAGAGAGTGAATGTAAAAAAAAAGACAAAAAGAGTGGTGTTATATTAGCATTCTTCATTTTGCAATTCTCATTATTTCTTAATTATTACATTTTCACTGTTTTTCTTTTTATCTTATAATTTCGGTCATTTATCTTTTTTGATTTAGCCAATCAATTCTGATTCACATGATAAACCAACTAATCTAATTTCGTGGTTCAGATAGACGACTTATTGACTAAGAGATAAAATGGATGATTGAATGTTACAAAAAAAAAATTAGATCAACAAATCTATCGACTAGAAATTCAGTCACATTTAACTCGAATTCTAAATTATTCTATCGAGTTTATTTGAAAATGAAATATCATATTGTCAACTCATTCATAAAATTTAATATCTATGAAAAATTGTCAAATAAAACATAACTAAGTCAAAGAGTTATTCTCCATTATCTCCATCTTCTATACGTACTATATAAACATGTATTTCAAGTCCTGACTTAGTGGACATGAATTTCAAAAGTCCCATTTTGTCATGCTTTCTAAAACGGCTGTTGTTGATCCTATATATATTCAACTTAAATCACCAGGTTTTCACACTCTCTAGTTCAAAAAAACTGATTATTAACTAATGAAAAAGCATCTTTTTGATGTTTTATGATTTTCACCAATACGGCGTTGAAAACCTGCATTAAATTATATTTTCATTTACCATGATGGAACCAAAATTCAACATCCAACCATGTCATTGTTGATTAAATATGTAATATGTATGTATAATTTGATTATATATTCTAAGCTTCTAGCTACTTCAGAAAGCAGTGATAGCTAACCATGTTGAATAATTATAGATTTTCTTTGAACTCATGTTTGGTTATTTTTGTTGTAGTATTGGTAGTTGTTCCAAGAGTTGAGTCCATTAGAGACTTCAAAAGCTTGTTTGAAAGCCAGTTACCAAAAGGGCCAGTTCCACCATCTGCACCTTCTCAATGCCACAATAAAGTTAGCCCTTTCGAAGATAAGAAAGCTTCATTCCCTGATGATTACTATATTGATTGTCCATAGTATATTAGTGTGAATCAAGATGTGTAGAATCTAGCTTTCATTCTTCTTCTTCTTCTGTGACTAGATCTGGTATTATTTGCACGTAGTTGCAGAGACTAACTCATCGGTCCAATCCAAGCATGATTATTTAGAGAGAAGAGATATGAACCATTTCATAACAGCACTCTTGTAGAATTGTGTTTTTTTTTGTTGTGTTTTGAGATTCTACAATTGTATGAGGATAGTTTCAATAAGTTATTTTCTTTTTTAGTTATTATATATACATGTTCATCAAACTGTGGATTCAATTTTATTAGTTACGATATAGGCAGAGACACTGTCACATTACTTTTAATTTATTTATTTTTTTAAAATTATTATCAATATCGCTGTGTCGGGATGTCAGTGCTTTATAGAAATTATAAATTCTATGATAACAGAGAACATAAAAAAAAAGAGTATAAAGGAACAATAGTTCCAAATTTATGTATGAAGTTTGCATCTGAAATCCTGCAAATATCTTAGAGGTTTTTTAAGCCTATTTGATATTCTGATTTTGGCAGGAGCAATCTAAGAAGTCTCCTTATGTTGATAAGAGGTATTGTGTATAATATAAGGCATAGTCAATAAAAATGGTATTGTCATAAGGGTTAATGTCATCTGGGATGTGATTAGTATAAGAGATTGAAGAATATTGGAATGTGATTAGTGTAAGAGATTGAAGAATATGGAAACTTATTTTAATAAATAAAAAAACAACATTTCTAGAGAAAAGAAATATTTCTCAATTGTAAATCAAAAAGAAGAGAAAACCTTTTGTGCCAAATTTGAATCCAAGAGAGATACATTTTCGAGCCATAGGATCAAATGTTAAGCATAAGCAAATGTTAACAACCAAAAGTTTAATGTCGTGAAAGGTAAGAGGTAGGTTATATAAAAGTTCAAAGGGAGTTTTGTTTTTCAGATTGTGACATAACTAGCATGGAGGAAAGCATGAGTCCAAAAACACTTAGGTTGATGAACATGAAAAAGCAAAACTCTAGTAACATTGAATAAATACTTATGTTTTCGTTCAACTATAGAGTTTTGCTCAAGAATTTCTACACACAAAGTTTGATGTAGAATTCCTAATGACTTGTAAAAAGAAGTCATGAGAAATTCAACACCATTATCATTTCGAAAGGATTTAATATTGGTAGAAATTTATGTAGAGGCAAAGTTGAAGATAAAATTGTTTATAGCTAATTTTTTTTTAAAAAAACTGATAATATATTGCAGCATAACTAAAGAAGGACATGACCTGAAAATGCTATAATGGACTGTGGAGTGGCAACTATACTTAGGGCATGTTTGGATTGACTCCAAAAACACTTCTAATCCACTTTTCCAAAAACAATTTTACAAGAAGCTACAATTTCTAGCTTTTGAATTTAGTAGAATCAATTCTACATTTAAAAATCAATTTTGATAAAATTATCCAAATAACATTAATAGATACCAATCACTTTTTTATTATTGTATTCAAACATAAATCAATTATACTAAACTCAATTCTACTAAAATCAATTCTATCAAACTCAATTATCTCAAAATCAATCGGACATTGACCTGAAAATGCTATAATGGATTGTGGAGTGGCTGAGAAGTTGTCAATCCTCAACTATTGTAATTTAGTAACCATTGAATCTAGAAAATAACCACACAATCAAGCATAAGCAGAGTATAAGCAATGCCGCAATTCAATACCATTTGCACCATAACAAAAATGCATTAGAATTTATAACCACCCTCTAATAAGAGTCTTGTATAAAAAATCTAATTGATACAATTTTGACTCCTATGATTATGTGAACCTAACCATAACAACAAGAAAAAGAAAAACAGAATTGAGCTATAAACTATAAACTTAGAAACAATCAATTGATCTTCTTATTCATACTCTTCACAAGCTGCCCCATCTGAAACCTCCAATACACAAAATAAACCATCCCAAATCCAATCATCACATAAAGCCAAACATTCTCCCCCTCACTTTCCTTCGGTGACCTAATCTCCTCAATCCTAAAACCCTCCCGCTCCGAATTCCCCAAAAGACCCTCCATAAAATACCCATACAACACATACATCTTATCCCTCCCTCTCGAAACAACCGAAGTAGGGTACCCTTCACTCTCAAGGTCAATTTCGTCATAAACCACACCCTCCCCCCATCCATTATTACTCTTCAGAAGCCACAACTTATTCACTTGCGGCGAAACCACCAAAACGACACCGTCACTTCTCAAAACGACACCATCAGGATACGTGAGATCTTTGCTAATAAGCACGTGCCTTGCTGTACCGTCGTCCGCATCAACCTTGAAAAGCTTCCCTGTATTGGATTGCACCACCAAGAGATAGTCCCCGCTGCTGACGTAAGCAATACCGTTGAGACCGATGAAACTATACAGTGTGTCGGGGTCCACCGAATGTTCGGTGAACCGCGGCGATTTCGAGAAGATTGAAGCTTCTCCTTTAGCATTGACTTTCCAGATGTAGTTTCCGATGGAGTTTGTGACGTAAGCGTTACCGTTGTAATCAGCAGCGACGTCGTTTGCGAGGGCTTCTTCTTCATTGGCGGGGAGTGCGGAGAGGAAGATACGGTTTCCGGATTTGAGGTCGTATGCGGCGAGGGCGTTGAAAGGAGGGAGAGGCTTGACGGCGTGGATTACAGCGAGGACGCGGTTGTTGCGTGAATCGACGGTTATGCCTTCGACGGTGACGTTTTCGGGGAGGGAGGTGTCGGAGATTAGCGTTTCGACTATGCCGGCGTCAGAGATGGATGAGATGGTGCGGTGGCGGAGGGATCCGACCAGGAAGTGTTGTTTGGTTGGGTCCCAGGCTAGGGATTCTGGATAGAGGTTTGGGGAGTAGAAATTGATGACGTGAGAGTTTTCGGCGATGGTTTTGGTTATCGGAGATGAAATTAGGAGGAGGAGGAAGAGGAGGATGGTGGTGTGAGAGGTTAGGGAGTGAATTGGCATGGTGAGGTTTTGAGAGATGTGTTTTTGGGTTTGAAAGTTTGTTGGAAGTAGCGACGAAGTTACAACAAGTGTGTGCACTGAAGACTGGGTCTTTTGAGAGATGCTTTTCTCATTTTATTTTATAATTTTATCAAATTATATACTCTCTTATCGAAGGAGATTTTAGAGGTCTAACTAAGGAGTTGTTGTACTCTTATCTTGTTTTTTTGTTTTTTCAATTTTTGTAGTTTTTTTCCTTTTATTTATATAATTATATTTATTATTACAAAATTTCATAAATATATGTATCCCGTTCTTATTATAATTATTATAAACAAAAATGGGTAATTGTGTATTATTACAGAATCCTTTTCCTTTCAAATTGTGCATTGTATTAATTAAAAATTGATAATTGATATTTTAATTGTGTTTTTCAATACAAATTTATATTTTAATTGTATTTTTCAATACAAATTTTTTATATTTAGATTTTTTATCATGTGCCTCCATTACCCAACAAAAATAAGTATTATTAGAAATATGATTTAGTTGATTTTTTAAATTTTATGTAAAACATAGAATGAATACACTAAATTGTCATTTTATATTTAATAAAGACATTCAATCACTTATTAATATTAAATTTTTTGATTTAACGGGATAATAGTAAAAAATATACAAAATAATTATATAAAACAAAAAATATTACTTTGTGACTATTTACATTTGCTTTTATGATAATATAAATTATGTAATATAATATATTATATAACTAATTTATAACCTTCATAATTTCATTTATATGAATTTGTTAGAAATGTTTTATTTAATATATTTAAAGTGTTAAGGATATCTACGAAGAAAAAAAATTTATAATTTTTTTGACTAATTTACAAAACGTGAGATCAATATTTAAGTCAATTGATGTTTTCATATACGAGTGAGTAGGAGAGAAATATGTATGTGTAGATTTGATTGGAATTTTCTCATGAGTGGAATTGAAGATTAAAGGTTTTTTTACCGTAGAAACATACAACTCCCAAAGTTTGTTAAATTTAATACATTAATTTTAATATTTAATTAAAATTTGTTTTTTTATACATTAAAAATTTATTATTTAAAACATTTTTATAATAAATTATATTGTACATTTTAGTTTTAGAATACTCGTTAATAATTAATATTTGATACATTGAAATAATAAATTTTTAAATAAAATTAATATATATTAAAGTTAATAATTAATATTTGATACATTGAAATAATAAATTTTTAAATAAAATTAATATATATATGAGCTAAAATTATTAACTTATTAAATTTAATTTATTTTAATTAATATGAAATGATGTAGTAAAATTTCAAATGAAAGTTATTAACTTAAAAGTATTAATTTGGACGTGTTTTAATATATTTGGATGTGTTATAAAAATTATTGTGTAACTTGAAATTTTAAAAATTATCATAACTTTGTTATATGTCTTAGTCATTTAAATACATCTTAAATATTATGACTTATTTATTTATGACTTATATTACTTAAATACTGTGACTTATTTAAATATATTATTTTTTCAATAAATATTAAAAAAATTTAAGAAATAATTTTTTTTTATTAATCTAAAAACAGATAAATACAAGTTGATCCTGTGATCCAAGCTACCCAGTGACTAAGTATATCAAGCAAAACCCACCAAAAGAAAACTATACTTTATTACAGTAAATTTGCAGTTTTCTATCTCTACCCACACCGCCATATAATAGTATTCTTGATTTCTTGAATGTTTAGAATCTCCTTGGTCTCATTTTGGAAGATCACCCTGTTTCGCACATTTCATATGTGGTATATGGTTTCTGACACAGCTGTTTTCACCATCTTTACTATGCATCTTTTCTCTTTTGACATCTCACTCAACCACAAAAGCTCAAAGTTCCAATTTCCAGGCAAGTGCTTAATGTGCAACCACTCAAGCACTTGTTTTCAAATCTGCTTGGTATCATTACACTCGAAATACAGATGCTGGCAATTCTCATTCTCCCCACAAAAAACGCATAAACTATCAGTGGTAGTGCCAAACCTCTGCACTATATCTGTTGAAGTATTAGCGGTTTTAGATTAATTAGATCTAAGGGCTGTTATTAGATCTAATATTACATCTATATAGCTGTGTATAAATATCCATTGTATTGCCTCTTGTACTCTTATCCAAAATGAAATAATAGAATCCAATACATTTTGAGATCAATCTTATCTTTCTCTATTCTCTTTCTGTTATATTTTCAGTTACAATTCTGTTATTCTTTCTTCTTCTTCTTCAAAGATTCAATCATGGCTTCTATGAAAATAACTTCAACATGGTATCATTGAGCCTGTACATCCATGGCTCCTCCGCGTAATACTGCTTCCGCTTCATCTTCTCTCGATCCAATTCTTGATCCTACCAGCCCATATTATGTGCATCCTAGTGATGGTCCTTCTTCGATCTCCATTACTCCTGTTCTCAATGGTTCTAACTACCATAGCTGGGCAAGATCGATGCGTCGCGCACTCGGTGGAAAGATGAAATTTGATTTTGTGGATGGCACGATTCAAATTCCTACTGATTCGTTTGATCCAACCTTTCGCGCTTGGACTCGTTGCAATATGCTTGTACATTCGTGGATCATGCGTTCTGTATCTGATTCGATAGGTCAATCAATTGTTTTCATGGAAAATGCTATCGATGTTTGGAACGATTTGAAAGAAAGATTCGCACAAGGTGATCTGGTTCGAATTTCAGAGCTGCAACAAGAAATTTACTCTTTGAAGCAGGACAATCGCACGGTAACAGACTTCTTCTCTCAACTCAAAATACTCTGGGAGGAATTAGAATTATACATGCTTATTCCTCACTGTTCTTGTAGAATTCGCTGTTCTTGTGAAGCCATGCGTAGTGCTAGGAACAATCATAATTTGCTGCATGTTATACGTTTCTTAACTGGTTTGAATGAAGAGTATAATGTGGTGAAATCGCAAATCTTGCTTCTTGATCCATTACCTCCTTTAAACAAGATTTTCTCTATGGTTATTCAACATGAGCGTCAAATTTCGACTCTACAGCATATCTCTATTTCATCCGATGATGAACCAAAGGCATTGATAAATGCTGCTGATAGCAGAAAGCATGCATTCAAGAAACATGGACAACGAGTTTGTACCTTCTGTGAAAAGTCAGGTCATACCATAGATACTTGTTATCGCAAACATGGCGTACCACCACATTTGCAACGTAATTCTAACTCCAATGCTCATAATCTCACTACGGAACAACCTGCTGATGTTTCTAGTACAAACACTTCTACTGATGTTGCTCAGTCTTCACCTCAACTTACCAATGAACAATATCAAATGCTCATGAATATTCTCCAAAGCTCTCATGGAGGCCAACAATCGAGTACGTCGAATCAGGCGAAAGTATTACATTCAGTGGCCAATACAGGTAACATAACTACTTCTTTATGTCTGAATAGTTCTATTCCGAGTTCTTGGATTATAGATTCTGGTGCTAGTGACCATATTTGTAGATTTACTCATTGGTTCGAATTTCTACAAGACATAAAACCTATTAACATAAGATTACCTAATGGCAATTTTGCTATAGCTAATCAGATGGGTACCATTAGATTTACATCTCAATTTGTCATCAGAAATGTCTTGTATGTCCCTCAATTTTCTTTAAACTTGATCTCAGTATCAAAACTTTGCCTTGAGTTACCTTGTATTATTCAGTTCACTAATTCCCAATGTTTGATTCAGGATCCTCAGTCACTGAAGATGATTGGTTCAACTGAATTCATTGAAGGCTTGTATTATCTCAATCTGCAAAATAAGAAGCCTACCATTTCACCTGGTATTTCTGTTTCTCATGCCATTACCATACCTGACCAAGCCTTGTGGCACTTCAGATTAGGCCACCTTTCTAATTCTAGAATGCTTTTACTTCAACTGGAATTTCCTTTTGTTGTTGTTGATTCAAAAGGAACTTGTGATATATGTCATTTAGCTAAACATAAAAATTTACCTTATCATAAAAGTTCTAATAAAGCTGTTCACATTTTTGATTTGATACACTTTGATATTTGGGGTCCTCTCTCAATCAAATTTGTTCATGGTTTCTCTTATTTTCTTACTGCTGTTGATGATCACAGTAGATATACCTGGCTCACTTTAATGAAATCTAAATCTGAAACTAGGCAACACATCATAAATTTTGTAAATTTGATTCACACACAACACAACACCAAAGTTAAAGTCATTAGGACCGACAATGGTCAAGAGTCTCTCATGCCTCAAAGGGAATTATACACCAAACCAGTTGTGTTGAATCTCCACAACAAAATGGAAGAGTGGAGAGAAAGCACCAACAAATCCTTAACATAGGAAGAGCCCTTTTGTTTCATTCAAATTTACCCAAACAGTTTTGGTGTTATGCTGTGTCCCATGCTGTTTTTATCATGAATAGAGTAGTTAGTCCTATTCTTAACAATAAATCACCCTATTTCATCATGCACCAAAAATTACCAGACCTACATGTATTAAAAGTTTTTGGCTCTCTTGTTTATACTTCCACAATTCAATCACATAGAACTAAACTTGATCCAAGAGGTAGAACTTATATTTTTCTTGGATTCAAACCTGGAGTTAAAGGGTGTGTTCTATATGATATTAATAATAAAGAGATTTTTGTCTCTAGACACATTAAACATCATGAAACTATCCTGCCATATAATCCAAATTCCAGGTCTGTCAATTGGAATTACCATTATCCTATTAATAACTCATGTGAATATCCCATAGTTAATTCACCATCACATATACCAACATCTGTACCACCACTTTTCACATATGAAACTGAACCACCTAGCCCTATTCCTGTACCTACTGATACATCAACATCTGTCCCTCATATCACACCTACTCATGAACCTTTATCTGGTCCTTCCCCCACTGTACATCCTTCTAACCAGCAGACAAATCAATATTCCAAACCCATCAGACAAAAACAAACCCCTTCTTACTTAGCAGATTATGTATGCAATGCTGCTCATGATTCAAAAGAACCAACATCCTTAGGTACTCTATATCCTATCACTCATTTCCATTCTTATTCACATTTATCTCCTTCTCAACATGCCTTTTCTGTCTCACTCACCCATAATGTTGAACCCAAAACTTATAAAGAAGCTAGTTTATCTGAACATTGGTTATCTGCTATCAAATCTGAACTGAATGCTCTTGAAAAGCTTGGCACTTGGATTATAGTTGATACTCCTCCTCATGTCAAGCCTATAGGCAATAGATGGGTTTTCAAAATCAAACACAAAGCTGATGGTTCCATAGAAAGGTATAAGGCATGATTAGTAGCCAAAGGTTACAATCAGATTGAGGGCCTTGATTTCTTTGATAGTTTTAGTCCTGTAGCTAAGCTTACCACTGTTAGAATGTTACTTGCATTGGCATCTGTTTACAATTGGAATCTACACCAATTAGATGTCAACAATGCATTTTTACATGGAGATTTGCAATAGGATGTCTATATGACTATACCTGATGGAGTTACTTGTACCAAACCTAATCAGGTTTGCAAGTTACTTAAGAGCATCTATGGTCTTAGACAATCAAGCAGAAAATGGTATGAGAAGTTGACCTCACTTTTGATTCAGAAAGGCTACACACAGTCTACAGCTGACTATTCTCTTTTTACATTAAGGACTGCAACTGAGTTCACAGCTCTTTTGGTTTATGTGGATGATATCATCCTGGCTGGCACTTCTCTTAGTGAGTTCCAAAGGATCAAAAACACACTTGACAGTCATTTCAAGATTAAAGATCTAGGAGTTCTCAAATATTTTCTGGGTCTAGAAGTGGCACATTCTAAATCAGGGATAACTATTTCTCAAAGAAAATACTGCCTGGATCTCCTTAATGACTCTGGCTTATTAGGATCAAAACCTGCAGCAACTCCTCTTGATCCTTCAATAAAATTACATCAAGATAGTGGCAAGCCCTTTGAGGATGTAGCTACATACAGGAGACTTATTGGTAGATTGTTGTATCTTAACACAACAAGGCCGAATATTACATTTGCTACTCAACAATTAAGTCAGTTCTTACATGCTCCCACTATAACTCATTTTAATGCAGCATGTCGTGTAATCAGGTATCTTAAACATAATCCTGGAAGAGGACTATTATTTCCTCGTGATTCTGAAGTACAACTTTTGGGATATTCTGACTCTGATTAGGCAGGGTGCATAGATTCTCGCAAGTCCATTTCTGGTTATTGTTTCTTTCTTGGTTCCTCATTAATTTCATGGCGCGCCAAGAAACAGCTGACGGTTTCCAGATCTTCATCTGAAGCTGAATATAGAGCCCTCTCAACAGCAACTTGTGAACTGCAGTGGTTACTTCACTTGTTCAGAGATTTGCAAATCACACCTACACGACAACCAGTGCTTTACTGTGACAGTCAGAGTGCAATTCATATTGCCTCTAATCTGGTTTTTCATGAGAGGACCAAACATTTAGACATTGACTGTCATTTGGTTAGAGAAAAAGTACAACAAGGTGTTCTTAGACTCTTACCTATTTCTTCACAAGAACAATTGGCAGACTTCTTAACAAAAGCTTTGGCTGCTCCAAAGTTGAATTCTTTCATATCCAAATTGAGCATGATCGACATTTACAATGCTCAGCTTGAGGGAGGCTGTTGAAGTATTAGTGGTTTTAGATTAATTAGATCTAATGGCTGTTATTAGATCTAATATTACATCTATATAGCTGTGTATAAATATCCATTGTATTGCCTCTTGTACTCTTATCCAAAATGAAATAATAGAATCCAATACATTTTGAGATCAATCTTATCTTTCTCTATTCTCTTTCTGTTACATTTTCAGTTACAATTCTGTTATTCTTTCTTCTTCTTCTTCAAAGATTCAATCATGGCTTCTATGAAAATAACTTCAACAATATCCTTAGTAGGAAGCCTTTGTTGGCAATTCATCCAAAGGGTGAAAATAGCTCTAGGACGAGCTACATTACCCAATAACAAATTACTCCATATAACTTTAGGCTTGGGACCTTTTAGCATCCTATAAATCTCTCTCGTGCTATATATCCATGTTATCTGAAAATGACTCCAAACAACATACTTTATTAACTCATCTATGCCTTTGAAAATAGTTTAAGTGTCCACGAGCAATTAACTTTCGGTTTGTACCTTATTTTATTTAATTATTTTATTTAAATATGTATTTATATGACTTGAATATTATTTACTTATATATTATTTTATTTAAATAAATTTTAAATATTTATATATTATTTTATTTAAATTTATTTAAAAATATATACACTAAAGTCTACTGATCGTATCTGACCAGAATGGACCGTCGCAGCTGACTCGAGTCGATGTTGAGAGTGAAGTGGGAGGTACCTGCAAGACACTCCGATGCAAAAATCAGTTTGGGAATAAGCAAGCAAATATGAGTTTAGAAAGTGTTGAATATCTGACCCTCTCGAAAGAGAGGGTATTTATAGCCTCTAGCACTGGGCCTATGTCTCTTTATTGGGCTGACCAAGCAGGCCCAATGTAGAGACTGTCAGGTTCTATGTGAGTAGTGGGGACCCGCAAGTGGTCTCCTATCTGGATGATGTCCTCCGCAAGGTCAAGAGGATATGGATGTGATCTTTCTGGGATCACGAAGACTCCGCAATATTCGGAAACGTTGGTAGTCATCCCTGCGAGGAAGATGCACGAGAGGAGCGTCTGCTCGTCGTGGGTGATTCCCACCAGACATGAGCTCGATAGAGGACCAGTCTTAATCGACGAGCTAGTTGAGGTGTCCTCGAAACCTTCATGGTCGGGGCGTGAGTGTCATCAATCTATTCGGGTGTTGTCCCTACATGGTGAGGTTGTCTCCTTGCAGAAAAGGTTAGTAGTTGTCCATCGTGTTCGAGGATAGTACCGATCACTGGTGCAGACTGACACACTTGGATTGAGCCTCGCTGAGAGTTAGGTCAAGGACAGACCCAGTCCAGAACACCTACAAATAAAAAAAAAACAATTAATATGAACTCTTATTAATATATTCCAATGAGCTTTCATATTAAATGAATTTTATTTGATATATTAATAATAAATTAATATTAAAATGTTAATGAGTTACAAATTTGAATATTAAAATTCATATTTATATATCCAAATATATTTAAATATTTTATATTTTATTATTAATATGTAAAAATAAAATCTAAACACATTCTACTGTTAATTTATTATTAATTTGTAGAAAAAATAAGTTACCATTTCCATATATATATATATATATATATATATATATATATATATATATATATATATATATATATATATATATATATATATATATATATATATATATATATATATATATATATATATATATATATATATATATATATATATATATATTAAACATGTAAACTAATAATCCAAAAGAAATAATGGCCCAGTAATAAGTATTTCGTTCCACTAATCCCTAGGGTTTAATTCCGCTCTTTGAGCAAATTTTTCAGTACTTTGTAATATTTAAATTAATTAAAAAATAAAATAAAATTACAAAATCTTCGAGTAATAAGGTTAGTTTTGTTAGTTGGTTAATTCTTGTTATGTTTGGGCTTTTAGCATTTTTGAGTCTGGGCTACTTTGCCTATATAAATGGTCATTGTATTTGTAATAATACAAGCAAGTTGTTGCAACAATAATAACAGATTCAGTTAAAAGTTAGTTACATCAACTAACTCAAAATCATTCTCTCTCTTCTTCTTCTTCTTCTTTTTGTTTTTCACATATTCATCTTTCTTGAATCCTTTGTTCCAACAAATTGGTATCAGAGCTTGTTTGCGATTTAGAGAGAATCTAATGGAAAACAGATCAACAACATCAACATAATTTCCAGCAAATCTACCAGTTTTCAAAAGTGAAAACTATCAATGATGGGTGGCACAAATGAAGGTTATTTTCATATTTCAAGATGTTGTAGAAATCTTGAATGATGGAATATCAGAACTGGAGGTAGATGCAACGGAAACCCAGAAAGCTGTGCACAGAGATCAGAGGAAGAAAGATGGCAAGGCGCTGTTCTTGATTCACCAGTGTGTGGATTGTGATGTGTTTGAGAAGATAATCAAAGAAGAAACAACCAAAGGAGCTTGGAAAAAGCTGAAGTCCTTGTATGGTGGAGATGAGAAATTGAAGAAAGTGAAGTTGCAGACTTTGAGGAAGCAGTATGAGATGCTGCAGATGAAAGAGAATGAATCCGTTTCTGCATATTTCTCAAGAGTTGTGGCGCTAACAAACCAGATGAAGGCGTGTGGTGAAGCGTTAACGGATCTGTAAAAGATAGAAAAGGTATTGAGATCTCTAATTGCAGATTTTGATTACTTTGTTGTAACAATCGAAAAGGCCAAGAATCTCTCTGAGATGAAGTTGGAAGAACTTAAAGCTTCTTTGGAGGCTCATGAAATGAGGCTCCAACAAAGAAACTCAGAAAGGGAGAAAGCAGTTGAACAAGCATTGCAATCAAGATTCAGCAAGAAAGATGGAAAAGAGAAATCGAAGAAGCAAAAGAATCTTGTTGATGATGAGAAGTCAAGCAAGAATACTGATTCGAAAGGTATGGGCAACAAGTATTCTAGGAAGAAAGTTGACATAAAAGAGGTGCAATGTTACAACTGTCAAGGTTTTGGCCACTATGCTAGAGACTGTCGAAGAAGGAAAACTGCGAAGTCGAAAGATAGTGATGAAGCTCAATATGCACGAGCTGGAAGTAGTGATTCTGATGATGTGTTGTTGCTGGTGACCACTCAATCGAACACTGAGATAAAAAACATGTGGTATATGGATTCAGGATGTAGCAACCACATGACTGGAAATAAAAACTGGTTTACCACAAGTTAGATGAGTCGGTCGAAAAGGTGATAAAGTTCGCAGATGGCAGGCATATCAAGTCAGGTGGTAAAGGAGATATTTCGATTATCATAAAGGATGGTTGAAAAGCTACTATCACTGAAGTTCTGTATGTACCTTCGATGACAAGTAACTTGATAAGTGTAGGTCAATTAATTGCAAAAGGCTTCAATATGAAGTTGGAGAATAATCAGATGAAGGTATATAGGGCTGATGGGAGGCTAATCATGAAAGCACCATTGGCGGAGAACAAAATATTCAAGGTTGAACTCAACACAACAGATCACAAATGTCTTGCTTTGACTGCAGAAGAAGACAAGAACTGGCCATGGCATCATAGGTATAGACATCTAAACTTTAAGAGTTTATGTATGCTCAATCAGAAAAGAATGGTGCTTGAGTTGCCATATGTGAAGGAACCAAAGAAGATATGTGAGGAATGATGCAAAGCTAACCAGGAAAGGAAGGCGTTCAAACGTGATTTTCCTAAAAGATCAAGGCAAAAACTAGAGTTGGTTCATTCAGATGTGTGTGGACCCTTCGAAGTAAAGTCCAATGGAGGTAACAGGTATTTCCTTACTTTCATTGATGAATTTACCAGACATATGTGGATTTACCTTATTGAGAAGAAGAGTGAGGTATTCACACAATTCAAGAAGTTCAAGTTGCATGCTGAGAAACAAAGTGACTACAAATTGAAGAAGTTAAGAACTGGTGGCGGTGGTGAATATACTTCTGCTGAATTTGCCAGATTTTACAATGAGAAAGGTATAGAGTACGAGGTTGTTGCACCCTATACGCCTCAACATAATGGCATATCTGAGAGAAATAATAGAAGTGTACTGAACATGACAAGATGTATTTTGAAAGCTAAGAATATGCCTAACAGATTTTGGGCTGAAGCAGCTTCGACAGCAATATACATTCTAAATAGATGCCCAACGAAGAAGATGGTCGAAAAGAAACCACATGAGGCTTGGACAGGGTCGAAGCCAAATGTAAGTCATCTTAGAATTTTTGGATCAATGTGTTTCAGGCATGTACCTGAACAATTGAGAAAGAAGATGGATGATCGAAGTGAAGTCATGGTGCTCATAGGTTATCATTCGACTGGTGCATACAAGCTGTATTCACCAATCGAAGATAAACTAGTGATCAATAGAAATATTCTTGTAGATGAAAGCAAGGGATGGGATTGGAGTCGAAGTTCAGTTCGACAAGAATCAGACAGAGTCACAACTGTGTTAAAAGAAGATGAACAGAACGAAACTTCGACAAGTCAATATGAGCAAGGTGAGACTTCGACTGGTCGAAATGAAGAACCACCTGTGCAGAATGAAAAAAGATCCACAAGAACAAGAAATGAGTCGACTAGGTTGACTGGATATGAGAGGTTTCCAGATCAAGCAATCAATGTTGATGGTGACTTAATCGAAGAAGCCATGATGATGGATGAAGCAGAACTAATTAACTTGGGTGAAGCCTTGAGCAATTTGAATTGGTGTGAAGCCATGAAAGAATAACTTAAAGCCATTGAGAAGAACAACACTTGGGAGCTTGTCGAAAGAACCAACAAGAAACCAATTGATGTGAAATGGGTCTACAAGGTGAAACGAAGGAAAAATGGTGAGGTAAAGTACAAGGGAAGACTGGTGGCCAAAGGTTTTCTACAACAACCAGGTATTGACTTCAATGAAGTATATGCGCCTGTTGCAAGGATCGAAACAATCAGGATTGTTGTTTTGATAGCTGTATATAGAGGATAGAAACTGCACCAACTTGATATGAAGTCAGCATTTTTAAATGGTCCATTGGAAGAAGAAGTTTATGTTACTCAACCACCAGGTTTCGACGTCAAAGGGCAGGAGTCGAAAGTGTACAGATTAAGAAAGGCTCTCTATGGATTGAAGCAAGCTCCTATAGCTTGGAACAAAAGGATAGATAGCTTCCTAATTGAAGCTGACTTCACAAAATGTGTCTCTGAACATGGAGTGTATGTAAATTATGTTGAAAGTGTCAATAGAATCATTTTATGCCTCTATGTTGATGACTTACTCATTACAGGAGCAAACGAAGCTGAGATACTGAAGGTAAAGTCAAAGTTAATGCAAGAATTCTAAATGTATGATTTAGGAAATCTATCCTATTTCATGGGAATGGAATTCAAAGACGTCGAAGAAGAAGTTTTCTTGCATCAAACGGAGTATGCTCAAGATATATTGAAGAGGTTCAATATGAGTAACTGTAAGGCAGCTGTTACTCCATTAGAGAATGGAGCAAAGCTGAAAAAGGAATCGAATGAAGAGTTTGTAATTTCGACTCTTTATAAACAAATCATTGGATCACTGAGGTATCTTTGCAATACAAGACTAGATATCTACCAAAGTATAGGATTGTTGAGCAGATTTACGGAGAAGCCTCAAGAATGTCATCTCATTGCAGTGAAGAGGGTGTTGAGATACATCAAGGGAACTATTGAGCATGGTGTGTTGTTACCAAGGAAATTGAATGACATCACAAATGTCGAAGTTCATGGATACACTAACTCAGATATCAGTGGAGATCAAGATGAAAAGAAGAGCACTGCAGACTACATTTTCATGATCGAATGAGCTCTAATCTCCCGGAGTTCGAGGAAGAAAATCATTGTGGCTTTGTCATCATGTGAAGCAGAATATGTGGCTGCATCATAGGCTGCATGCCAAGCAACATGGATCGAAATTCTACTTGAAAAACTCATAATAGTGGAATCGAAGATGAAGTTGTTTGTTGATAACAAGTCAGCTATAAACCTTGAAAATCACCCAATGTGTCATGGTCTAAGTAAGCACATTGAACGAAGGTATCATTTTCTAAGAGATCAAGTCTGTTGTACCCCAAAATTTCACTAAGTTAAAAGTTTCATGGACCCTTGTTCCAAAACTCATAACTTGAGATCCAAGCTTATTTTGGGAAAACTTTGTGAATCAAAGTTGTAGACTTTGTGGAGGACTACAACTTTCATGTTGGAAGTTTTGTTTGAATCCAATTGCATCATGGTGAAAATGTTCGGAAAAGTTGGGAAAGAATAAGAAAATTTCATAACTTAGAAAAATTCTAAGTTATGAAAATTTTCAATTTTAAACCCTAATTTGCAAAATTAGGTTTCTTGATGATCAAGTTTTATGTTTTGACACATCTTGATGAAAAATAACCCTTGGCACTTTGTGATACGGTGGGAGAACTGACTATGGTTTTGCGTTTGTTTTCGCAAATGTTTCGGTTGAGCAAGAGTCGCCACCGACTTTTTATTTTATCCTAAGGAAAGGTTTAAAAAGCACAGCAAAAACCTTTGAGATTTTTCTTGGGTTCGGGGAGTAGATTATAGAAAGGGAAGGTATTAGCACCCTTTCTATCCATGGTTATCCATGGGCTCTTAGGTACTTGCTTAGATCAACTTGCCTTAATTGTTTGAAATGGTGCTTGGTGTGTGGTTTTGAAAATGTTTTGAAAAGATGCCTTGTATAGGCTACCCTCGTAATAATTCTTTACTCGAATATTTTACAAAAGGGGTTTTGTCTTTAGAAAAGATGTTTCAAGGTTTTTTGAAAGTTTGCTTTTGAAAGTGTTTGTGAAGTGGGTTTTGAAAATAGGCAAGTGTTTTCTTGGAAAGTTGACAAGTACTTAAGAGCTTATCTACCCTAAAGTTTTCTCAAAGATTTTTGCTTATGTTTTAAACCTTTTGACAATTTTGTTCCACCATTGCATTTGGTGGACAATCTTATCTTAGGAGGTGAAAGGGACAGGCGCGGGTCATCGTTTAGACCATAATTGCAATAGTGTTAAATGTCTTTGGGCAATTTTTTCTTTAAAAGGGACTTGACCATTTATTTAGGCAACATTTTGAGGGACTATGATCATTTGATTGTTTGTTTTACCCAAAGAAGTTCAACATGCAACATGGTCCAATTTTGAAAGGCAATAAGTGGAATACCCTAGGGGGTGCAAGTGTGAGATGTGTTGTTTATTTTCATGCTTGTTTGTCTTGTATTAGGTCCAACTATTTTTTGTCATTTTTCGCATACAAACCCTAATTCTAGCATAGTATGTTTAGAAAGCGATAAAAGTGAGAAATTTAGATTCCTACGCTATTACATCACAATAATATAGGGAAGGGGGTACAATGTCCAAATGGGGATGTTTAGACAAGAAATTAAACCTAAGATTATTACATCAATATTGAATATTTGCAAGGTAATTTTAATTGTATAAATAGATAGAAATTGAAATAAAAGTGCAAAATGCAAAAAGAAAGGTTTTTATATGAAAAAAAGTATTATTTATAAAAAATAAAAGAAAAATAAAAAGGTATTATTTTTGGAGTATTTTCAAATTTAGGGCAAAAACCCTAATTTTAATCAAAATGTATATTAATTAATTAATTCATGTAATATTCATTATTTACATACAAAAATAAAATAAAATACGGTATATTTGAAAAAAGACATTTTTTAGTATTAAATATTAAAAAATAAAATATGTACATTTTTTTTTGTGTTTTTACTCTAAATGCATTAATATATATATATATATATATATATATATATATATATATATATATATATATATATATATATATATATATATATATATATATATATATATATATATATATATATATATATATATATATATATATATATATATATATATATATATATATATATATATATATATATATATATATATATATATATATATATATATATATATATATATATATATATATATGTATATATATATATATATATATATATTATATATATATAATAATAATAGTTATATTATTTTAGAAAATAGTATTTTTTTTTATATAAAATATTTTCAGAGGGTAATATAAAATAAAAATAAAAATAGAAGTGTTTTTACATATTTTTCTATTTATCCTAAATAATAGTATATGTAATATTTATGTATAAACAAAAGAAAATCCAATAAAAATCAAATAAAATCAAAAAATAATGAGAAAAATATTTTCAAAATTTTAATATGCTGAGAAAAAATAAATGAATCAAATAAGAAAAGAAAAAGTCAAAAAGAAATAAAAATAAAGCAAATGGGCTCAGGGGGTGTGAAAGCAATCATGAGGTGTGAATAAGAAAAAAACACAAGCCCAGCCCAAAGACCACTGTCTTCAACCTCCAGCAACAATATTTGAAAAAACGCGCGCCCTGTTCCTCATCTTCCAACTCTTGATTCCTGGCTTTTTAGCAAAAACTCATAACATAACAAATGTTCAGCATGAAGAGACGATTCTAACCATGTATAGAACTTGACCTAACTCTCTAAGATGAAGGAGAATTTCTCCTCCCCCAAATCCTAACCTAGTTTTTCTGTCATTTTCAAACTCCAAATTCTCTCTACTCAGGCAAAAGAAATGAAAAGTAAAGACATGGACATGTTCAGTGGCATGAGTATGACATTATTTCTTCACAAACTTAAGACTAATGATGCATAATAAGAGAGATACGAATTCAAAATTTTACCTATTCAGTTGAACTTCTATCTGGAGATGTAGGAACTTTCAGTGCAAGGTGATGATTGGAAAAGCTTCCTTGAGGTCCAGGGATGCTGTTTCAATGCTTACTTTGTCTTGAGAGCTTCTGAATCGAGCTAGAGAACTTCAACTGCAAAACAGAAAAACAAAAATGGTGAAGTGGCTTAGAGGTGTTACAGGTTGTGTCTTAGCTTCTGGATAGCTTGCATAGGTTGTAAGGAAGGTAGAGGAACAGGTTTGGGCAAGAATGCTTGAAGGGATTGAGAGATATCCCTCAATCTGCAGGGGTTGCTCTGTTTGAGCAGTTTCAAGGTGATTATGGAAATGGGAGTGTTTGAGAGGCCAAGGGCTCGTGTGTTAGCTTAGTTGGGATATGCTGAGTATGTTTGATAAGTTTGTTCTTGTGTTCTAATGCTGAGATGAGAGTTGTTGTGAGTTATGCAACTTTACTTCACACTTAAGCAACAAAAATGCAACTTGTGTTTCTAGGCATGTAGAGGGCCCCTAATGTGCTGCATAATCCCTCCTTGATCAGTGTGTTATGTTCATAATCTTGTGCCATTCAGATTTGCAATGTACTTGTTGGATTTCCAAATTGACATAAAGCTACCTTTTACCAAAATGGCTAATTTGCTTTATCTAGTTTGGGATTAAACCTTTATACAATGTTCAAACTCATAGAACAACACCTTAACACAATGAATATGCATTAAATTATTGAGTGTAACTTGGTTTAAGGACCTGTAATCTATCCTAAAGCATGCTGAGTTCAAATTGCAAAGTTATGGACATGGAACTTGGTCATGAACAAAGTGGTTTTTTGCTATATTGTGAAATTCGATTCTCTCTAACCATGAGGTTGTTTGAGAAGTTCTTGGACATTTTGGAAATCTTGGAATGTGTACTACAATCCATCTTTGAAATGAAAATTGAAATTCCAAGTGGAAGTGTATGGAAAATGGCCTTGAAGTTAGGTAGAAAACCTTGTCAAAATAGGTTAAAATTTCACTAAGTTAAAAATGGTTTAGTGCCCTTATTCAAAAAATTGTAACTTGAGATACAAGATTCAAATGAGAAAACTTTGTGAATCAAAGTTGTAGATTATGCAACAAGCTACAACTTTCATGTTTTGACTTTTGTTTGAATCCAAATGGATCTTGGTGAAAAAGTGGGGAAAAGTTGGGAAAAAATTAGGGTTTTTCATAACTTAGAAAAATTCTAAGTTATGAAAAATTCAAATTTCTAACCCTAATTTGCATTTTGTGATTTTTTGGTGAACAAGTTTCATGATTTGGCATGCTTTGATGGAAAATGAATCTTGACTTTTGATTTTGACCAAAAAGTCAAAGTTTGACTTTTCAGTATACAGTCAAAATTGATCAATTGACTGGGAAATTCAACTGTCAGTCTTGTGTACTTGGGATCTTTTGAGCTTGTTGAGCATGTAAAGATAATTCCATGGGGTCCTTGAGTCCATGTGTGAGCTTGGCTTGCCATTGGCTAGGTCAAACAGTCAAAAATTGCCTTTGTGCAGTCAAAACCCTAAAAATGACCATTTTGCCCTTTTGGTGATCTGATCAAATTTCTTGGGGAATTGTGATCCAAACTTGACCAAATGATTCATATGAGTTCATAATGTTGATGTGGGTCAAATTTCATGAGGTTTGACTGTCAATTGGCCACAGTTGACTTTTTCCCCAACACAGCTGATTTTTAGGTCAACTGTCCAAATGATTGGGCAAAACTTGGAATCAGGACTTGAAACTTGGTATGGGTAAACTTGGGAGTCCAATATGAAGCAAGAAAGTCACCTTGGACACTTTAGGTCAAAATATCTTTGTGCAAACACAAACCCTAATTTTGAGTCCATAGTGCAAGGAGAGGTCTTGAGCAGATGAAACCCTAACTGGATCTTGAGCTTTAAAGGCTTTGTGGTGAGAAATCAATGAGAAATGGGAGGGAAAATTTTAGGGTACAACAGTTGCCCCTGTTCAATCTTCTTGAATCCGAAGAGTTAGATGGGCAAGCTTGCCTTTCGTGACTCGAGGGTAAAAGGAGATTGGACACTAGAGTGCCCGGAAATTTGCACTCGTCGAAGCAATGGATGCGGGAATGGGCTTAGAGATGCCATTTGGAGATGGGCTTAACGATGCCATCTGGGAGAGTGACAGAAATCTTGTCGAGGATGGGCTTAGAGATGCCATCTGGAAGGGAATATCAGGAAAGTGTCCAAGCTTCAGACCATTTCTGAACCGGGGGGTCTGAACAAGCAATAGATTGACATCCGTTGTTGGGAGGAATCTGTAAACTGTTTTCAGTGGTTTGGAGAAGAAACTGAACAAGCGATAGGTTAACATCCGTTTACTTGGAGAACCCGTGAACTGTTTTCAGAAATCTTGAAGTTGAATAAGCAATAGAGCAGCATCCGTTATTGGGAAGCGTCCGTAAACTGTTTTCAAAAAGTTGCATCTGAACAAGTTGATAGATTAACATCCGTTGTTGGGAAGAATCCATAAACTGTTTTCAGAAGTCTTGAAGAAGAATCCGAACAAGTGACAGGTTAACATCCGTTTACCTTGAGAACCCGTGAACTGTTTTCAGAAATCTTGAAGTTGAATAAGCAATAGAGCAGCATCCGTTGTTGGGAAGCGTCCATAAACTGTTTTCAAAAAGTTGCATCTGAACAAGTTGATAGATTAACATCCGTTGTTTGGGAAGAATCCATAAACTGTTTTCAGAAGTCTTGAAGAAGAATCCGAACAAGTGACAGGTTAACATCCGTTTACTTGGAGAACCCGTGAACTGTTTTCAGAAATCTTGAAGTTGAATAATTTTAGTCTGTCGACTGATCTTTCCTAAAAAGGTAAAGAGTTAGTTGCATGCAATGTTATGATGCATGATGTGATATACGTGACATCAATGTTTATGACATGAATGTGATGAATGCGCATGTAAGCTGACGAGCTATCTTGCTGAGGATAACTGAATTCGAGGTGGCCGAAAATAAAAGCATCTTGACTGCTGCTGGGAAAAATAAATCCTTGGCTACTACTGGGGAAGAGAATTCCTGATGGCCTCCACTGGGGAGTATCAATCTAGTAGACTCATGCTGAGGAGGTAAGACCGAGAATCTTCTGCTTAATGGGAAGCAACTCTGGTGATCTCACTGGGGAACTCAAGATTTCTCCTTCTAAGACTCTGTGGGGAGAAGGCCCATTAGTCTGGCTCCGCTGGGGGTTGATAATTTGAAATTTTAACTCGGCTGGGGATAACAAGGATAAGCTCCTCTGGGGATCATATTGATAAGTTAGGCTGGGGAACTTTGATGAACTCCGTCGGGGATAGGAAGAATTCTGGCAAGGGCGATCTTCTGTGGTTGTTAGCTGAGGATAACCCAGTTATAAGCCTTTGTGAGGAATAACTTTGAATAAAACTCGGGAGAGACGTTCGTGCTTTGCGGGGAATACCTTCCAGAACCTTGCTGGGGATAAGCTTCGGGGGTCTGCTGGAGACAAGCCTCAGGGTTTGCTAGGGATGTGGATTCCAAATCTCTTGAGAGGTTTCCTTCGAAAGGGTGTCAAGATATCCATCTGTACCTTCATCCTATCAGTAATCCTTTTTCTTAGGTTCATTTAGGAAGTGATTACGTTTCAAATGCATATGCCTATTTAACAAAACATTGGACGTTTCTCAAAATAAAACAATTAGTGCAAGAGAAAAAAAGAAAAGGGAAATGACACAAATTTCTGGGAAAAGTATTTGTATTGATTTTCTTTGAGTATATTTGTACAAAGGAAACAATCATCCTAGTAAGAGGACTTTGTCGAAAACATTGAAAGATTTTATACAAAATAAAGGATGGCTACGTGAAATAATTCCATGGGATTCCATTCTGCTATAGCTTTCACAACTCTGAATATCTGTCCGTTCAATGCTTCGTTTGACGATGACTGGATTGATCAGAAGTCTGGAACTGGTCGATGAAGAGATTGTCTTTGAAGTGATCCGACGAGACATAGTCATACGCTTTAATTCCCTAACTTTTGCCTGAACCGCCCTTTCGGGTTTTCGATTCACCAGGAAACCCCTTTTTGCCCAAGCCGCCCTTTCGGGTTTTCGACTTGCCGGGTGTACATATTTTTTCGTTTTTATCCCTAATTTTTGCCTGAACCGCCCTTTCGGGTTTTCGGTTCACCAGGATGCCCTTTTTTGCCCAAGCCGCCCTTTCGGGTTTTCGACTTGTCGGGTTATTTTATGCGTAGTATCTTTTGACTATGTCTACGTTCGCAGGGTGCGGCAAATCGTCGCCGTCCATGGTGGTCAGAATCATTGCCCCACCAGAAAATATGCTCTTGATCACAAATAGTCCTTCATATGTAGGAGTCCATTTGCCCCTGGGATCACTTTGCGGCAAGATAATCCACTTGATTACGAGATCCCCGACTCGATACACTTGACGTCTGACTTTCTTATTGAAGGCCTTGATCATCCGCTTTTGATACGCCTGACCATGGCATATAGCAGCAAGTCGCTTTTCATCGATCAGATTGAATTGATCAAGTCGGGTCTGCATCCAATCATCTTCATTCAAACCTGCATCCTTCATAATCCTCAGAGATGGGATTTGGACTTCCATAGGCAAGACAGCTTCCATGCCATAAACCAAAGAAAATGGGGTTGCCCCAGTTGAAGTACGTGTCGTCGTACGGTATCCATGCAGAGCAAACGGTAACATCTCATGCCAGTCTTTGTAAGTGACTGTCATTTTCTGAATGATCTTCTTAATGTTTTTATTCGTAGCTTCAACAGCACCGTTCATCTTCGGCCGATAGGGAGATGAATTGTGATGATAAATCTTGAACTGTTCGCATAACGCAGTGATCATTGTATTATTCAGATTTGTACCGTTGTCCGTGATGATCCTGTCGGGAACACCATACCGACATATGAGATTTTGCTTGATGAAGCGGGCAACCACATTTTTGGTGACAGAGGCGAAGGAAGCTGCTTCGACCCATTTAGTGAAGTAGTCAATGGCAACTAGGATGAAGCGATGTCCATTGGAAGCCGTGGGCTTGATCTCTCCAATCATATCAATGCCCCACATTGCAAAGGGCCACGGAGCAGTCAGGACGTTGAGGGGAACCAGAGGAATATGAACTTTGTCAGCGTAGACTTGACACTTGTGACAAGTACGGGAATGTTGATGGCAGTCAGCTTCCATGGTAGACCAGTAATAGCCTGCCCTTAGGATCTTCTTAGCCATTGTATGCCCGCTTAAGTGAGTGCCAAATGTGTCGCTGTGTATATCAGTCATGATCAATTCTGCTTCAGCCTTATCCACACATCGGAGTAATACACAATCATGGCTTCGTTTGTAAAGGATGCCGTTGCTCAGGAAGAACTTAGCGGCGAATTTCCTTAAGAACCTCTTGTCATTTACGGAAGCTCCTTCAGGATAATCCCTAGTCTCGAGATACCTTTTGATTTCATGGAACCAAGGTTGTTCCACTACTTCTTCAGTATTAATCTCGTGGCAATGTGTCGGTTCATCCATTCGCTTGATGGTGATTTGGGGAGCCTCATTATCCCAGCTGAGTTTAAACATGGAGGACATTGTGGCCAGAGCATCGGCTAGCTGATTCTCTTCTCGCGGGAAATGCTCGAAGGTAATTTGCTCGAAATGCGGCAACAATGTCAGGACATGTTCTTTGTATGGGATAAGATTAGGATGCTTGGTATCCCATTCTCCTTTGATTTGGCTGATGACCAAAGCCGAGTCCCCAAATACGACCAAAGATTTGATCCCCAAGTCTATAGCAGCCTCGAGACCAAAGATGCAAGCTTCATACTCAGCCATGTTGTTTGTGCAGCTGAAACAGAGTCGGGCCGTGAAAGGAGTGTGACAACCTTCCGGAGAAATGAGTACCGCGCCAATACCATTTCCAAGTGCATTTGAAGCACCATCAAAGTACAGGGTCCATCGGGATCCCTCTTCGGGTCCGTCATACGGTCCGTCACTTTTAATGTTGTCCAAATTCATGATGTCCTCGTCTGGGAAGTCAAATCTCATGGGTTGATAGTCTTCGATAGCCTGATGAGCCAGATGGTCAGCTAATACACTCCCTTTTATAGCTTTTTGGGTGGTGTACTGGATGTCATACTCGGTTAAGATCATTTGCCATCTAGCTATCCTTCCAGATAAAGCGGGCTTCTCGAAGATATACTTGATAGGGTCCATCTTGGAAATTAACAAAGTAGTATGAGTCAACATATACTGTCTTAGTCGGCGAGCAGCCCATACCAAAGCGCAGCAAGTTTTCTCGAGCAGTGAGTAGCGAGTCTCACAGTCGGTAAACTTTTTACTAAGATAATAAATAGCATGCTCTTTTCGACCAGACTCGTCATGCTGGCCCAAAACACACCCCATTGAGTTATCCAAGACAGTTAAGTACATGATCAATGGTCTTCCTTCGACAGGTGGCATCAGAATAGGAGGTTCTAACAAATACTCCTTGATTCTATCAAAAGCAGCTTGACAGTCGTCATTCCATTGAACTACCTGATCTTTCTTCAAGAGTTTGAAAATTGGCTCACAGGTAGAAGTCAGATGTGAGATGAATCTGGCAATATAGTTTACGCGCCCCAAGAATCCTCTGACCTCCTTTTCAGTACGGGGAGCAGGCATCTCTTGTATTGCTTTTACTTTTGCCGGATCGACTTCAATGCCTTTGTTGCTTACAATGAATCCCAGGAGTTTACCAGACCTAACTCCAAAAGTGCATTTACTTGGATTCAGCCTGAGCTTGTATTCTTTCAATCTGGCAAACAGCTTCTCCAAATGCTCAAGGTGCTCTTCCTCCGTTTGTGATCGAGCTATCATATCGTCTACGTAGACTTCGATCTCATGATGTATCATGTCATGAAATAAAGCTACCATGGCGCGTTGATAAGTTGCCCCTGCGTTCTTCAGCCCGAACGGCATCACTTTGTAACAGAAAGTGCCCCATTGTGTAACAAAAGTAGTTTTCTCCATATCCTCGGGGGCCATTTTGATTTGATTGTAGCCCGAGAATCCATCCATGAAGGAAAACACTTTATGCTGAGATGTATTGTCGATTAAGATGTCAATATGAGGTAGCAGGAAATCATCTTTAGGGCTGGCCCTATTCAAATCCCGGTAGTCCACACACATTCTGACTTTGCCATCTTTCTTTGGTACCGGTACGATGTTAGCGACCCATTGAGGATAGGACGTAACAGCCAGGAAGCCAGCATCGAATTGCTTCATTACTTCTGCTTTGATCTTTTCGGACATGTCAGGCCTCATTCGGCGAACTTTTTGCTTGATTGGTGGACAGTCTTCTCTTGTGGGGAGACGGTGAACCACGATGTCGGTGTCTAGACCCGGCATGTCTTCATAGGACCAAGCGAAGATTTCAACATACTCATTCAGCAACTGTACCAAGCGCTCCTTGACCTTTGGTTCTAGGCTGGCACCCACTTGCACCTCCTTCCGATCCTCCTCGGTTCCCAAGTTAACAGTTTCCAATGGCTCTTCATGCGGTAAGATGGCCCTTTCCTCTTGTTGCAGGAGTCTGGCTAGTTCCCCGGGTACTTCACAACCTTCGTCATCTTCATACTCGGCTAGATTGACCAGGTCTTCAGAGTTATTGAAAGATACAGCAGAATAGTCACCCATGGAATCCGGAGTGGATGGGTACCTGCATTGGTGAGTGTGGGTGTGTGTAAGGGATAGCCATCCTTAAACAAAAAATGCAAAAGGAAAGAAAATGGACATAAGCAGTTTATCAAATGAAAAACGTCCAATGAATCATTAAACATGGCATATGAATATGAAAAATAGTCAAAACCCTTACAAGTGGACCTACATGCCCCGGGCAAGGCAGGAGGTGAAAAGATAGTGTACGGATTGTTTGAAAGTAAAATATTACAGACCAAATAAGAAATGTTTAACAGATAAATTACTGATGAATAAAAGTGATGGGGACAAAGTCTTTAGCCTCCCAATTGCTCAATCCTCCCCTGACAGTTGGATGAATCCATTCTTCAAAGTTGCTTTCCTTGTCTTCATCCTCCAGGGCGTTGATTCGGTAAGGAGAAATTTTGATCGGCGCTCTTTCAACTTTTGACTGGCGCATGGCTTTCTGGCCAGCGGCTGTGAAACCTAATCCAAACTTATCAGTTTTATGCAGAAAATCGGGTAACTGCCCTCACGCTGAATTCTTCCCTTCTTTGATTGCGGCTCTTGCATCCTCCAGAGATGCCATCCTGGCCATCTGTCTTGGTGCCTCAGCTGCCAACTTTGCCACTGCTACTTCAGGAAGAACCTCTTTGAAATGTTGAAACGGCGTCTCAATGAACTCTCCTTCAACCTCTACGTACCGGAAAGAGTTTAAGTGGCTAATCATGTACTCTTCTTCGCCGTGAACAGTAATGATCTTTCCCTTTACAGGATACTTCAGCATCTGATGCAAGGAGGAGGTGACTGCTCCAGCATGGTGTATCCAAGGTCTACCCAGCAGGCAGGAATATGATGGACGGATGTCCATTACATAGAAAGTGGATTTAAACACCTCAGTACCTATCTTGACAGGAATTTCAACTTCTCCATGGACCATTCTTTTTGACCCATCGAAAGCTCTGACGACAATATCACTCGGCTTTAATTCCAACCCTTCGCAATCTAGCCGGTCCAAGGCCTTTTTAGGCAAAACATTCAGCGATGAACCGGTATCAACCAAAACATGTGAAAGGGTGGTTCCGCGGCACTCGATTGAAATGTGCAGAGCGTCATTGTGGTTTCGGCCCTTAGGGGTCAGGTCGACATCAGAAAAACCTAATCCATTGTCTGCAGTCAGACTAGCCACGCAATGCTGAAATTGGTCTGCGGAGGTTTCCTGGGGTACATGAGCTGCCTTTAGAAATTTAATCAAAGCTTGAGCGTGCGCTTCTGAGCAAAGCAATAGTGCAAGCATGGAGATTTTGGAGGGGGTTTGCCCCAACTGTTCCACCACATCGTAATCACTTCTCTTGATTATCCTCAAAATCTCGTCCATTTCTTTCTTGGAAGCTTCTGGGATCACCAAGGGTTGAACCCTCGTCCTGACGGGCTCATCTTGTATTCCCTTTCCTTTATCAGCAATGGTAGGAGAGGCAGCACTAGGAACGACAATTTCTTCAATCAAAGGAGTTCTAGCGGAGAGTTTTACTGGTGCAGGGATGACTTCTTTAGCTGATGAGGGTCCAAAGACTGCTCTTGGAGGGGCAATCTCTGGAGAAAATATTCTCCCGCTTCTGGTGATTTTGCTGGTGCCCGCAATGTTACTAATGCTGGCTTCTTCATCCTCTGAATTTTCTTCAATTACTTCGACTTGCTTGATACCATGGTAGTAGATGTCACCACCATAGTTCCAAGGTATCGACTTCTCAGAAACATAGGGAATAGCAGAAACATAGGGAATAGGCCCTGGCATTGTTATCTTCAAAGGTATAGACTTTGCAGCTGGTGTAATCTTAACAGGCTTTTTGACGGCCTTGGAAAGATTGGCGTGAATGGTTATGATTGAGACATTTTCAACATGAACTGGAACGGCAGGAACTTTTTCGAACAAAATTTGTCGGCTATCCATGAGGCCTTGGATGCCTTTCTTTAATAGCGGACAATCAAACGGCAGAGAGTGGCAACAGTAGCAGTCTTCTTTACATCCCGGGAAGATCCCGGCCCTTAACAAATTCAACTTAATGGTTAGCAGTGGAGTAGTCAGATCACTAACGTCAGCAACATATAGATCCTCTTCAACGGCATTGACATTCCTATCGTGCTTCGGCATAGGTGCGGATATCACATTGGGTTTCTCTGGAGCGTCAAACTCTACTTCCTTAGCCTCTATCAGGTCTTGGATTTTGTGCTTGAGTGCCCAACAATCATTGGTGTCGTGTCCAACACTGTCTGAATGGTAGGCGCATTTAGCATTGGCATGATAATGCGGGGAGGACGTATTCACATTCTTTGGCGCCTCCTTGATGGTGGCAAGATTCAACTTCAACAGATGGGGAAGCACTTGCGCTGGAGTCATATTAATACGGGTGAACTGCCGTTGTGGCCTTTCCACCCGTTGCTGATTTGGTCTGGATTGGTTGTAGCGAGGCTGCTCACTTGGAGTGTTTTAAATCATTACGGCCCCCACAGTTGGCCGACGCTCTATCTTCCCTGCTCTTCTCTGAGAATATACCATAGCTGTCTCCTTCTTAAAAGGCTTCTTCTCAACACTTGCAGCAACACCCTTCTGAATCTTTCCTGACTTGATGCCAGCTTCTATTCTTTCGCCTGTTAAGATCAAATCGGTAAACCCCGCGGAAGAGTTACCAATTAAATGATTGAAAAACGGCCCAGATAGGGTCCCAAGAAACATATCAACGAGCTCACAATCGGTTAAAGGAGGCTGCACCCTGCCAGCTAAATCCCTCCATTTCTGTGCATATTCTTTGAATCCCTCACTTGTTCCTAGTGCCATACCCTGGAGTTGGGTACGAGTAGGAGCAATATCAGAATTATACTGGTATTGTTTGTAGAAAGCGGTGGCCAAATCTTCCCAATTTCTGACACTGGTTCCTTCTAACTGATAAAACCATTCCAACTGAGCTCCCGACAGGCTGTCTTGAAAGAAATGAATCCAGAGATTTTTATCTGCTGTATAGGGTTGAATTTTTCTCACGTAGGACCTGAGATGCATTTTAGGACAGGACAGCCCATCATACCTCACAAACACTGGCACTTTGAATTTTGGGGGAATCACAATTCCGGCAACCAAGCCCATGTCTTCAAAATCCAAACCCGGTACCCTTTGCAATTCCATGGCAGCCAATCTGTCTTCTAAACCCTTATATTTGTCATCAGCTGGAGGATACTGCTGGTCAGAATAATCTTCATCCTCTTCAACTTCTTCCTCCTCCGCATCAGACTCGGAAGGCACCGCAACTCGATCTCTTTTACTAGTCCCTTCATCAGAAGTAGGAGGAAATTCAAGCACTCTCCGAGCTTCTCTGTCAAATCTTCTCCCCAAAGTAGCCACTCCGACCCTCTTTTTCTTCTTTACTGGGTCCTTATTCTCCAAATGAGCCTTGATATCCTCTTGACTCTTGACCAAGGTCATCAAGAGTTGCTGGAACTGTGCATTCTGGGCTTGTAGGTCTTTGACTGTTTGCTCGAGATCCATCCTACTGAAATAAACAGCAGATAGATAAGGAAACCTGGAGTGAGACCTGCTTATACACATGATGGATGGTATGCTGATGTATGCAATGCATTCAAGGATTTAGGATATTCAAAGTTGTTTCAGACAAAGAAGAACGCACGTCATATTAATAAGAAGAAATTTGTTAGTACATAAATGCCCCATGGGCCAAATGTTACAACATAAACTTCTCAAGGCAGAAAGACATTTCACATCCTCTTTGGCGCGATGTAGGTGTTGAGGGCCTCTTGCTCGTGGAGTCGGAGGGTAAGCTCTATAACCTTCTTTTCACTGGCGTAGTAGCTAGCTTCAAAAGTGTTCCGTTCCTCCTTGAGTTGAATCCAACTTTTCTGCATTTCCTCCCACGATGTAGGCATGTCTGGATGCAGGATGGTGTAGGGAACCTCTCCTTCATTGGCGGGCTCTTTAATTACTGGGAGTACATGAGGATAAGGCATCATCAGACTTTGGGCTCGGGCTCGTACCCACTTGAGATAGGGCTCAAGAGGGATGGAGTTCTTGTGTCCCAGAGTCTTGCTATCAACCTTGTTGAGTTTCCCCCAAGCTCTGATGAATCTTTGGCGAAGTCCTTGCGCATCGTTGTCGAAGTCAAAAACTAGGCTAGGAATCAACATATCATGAGGGCCATCCCTCCGTGCATATCCAAATTGCCTCAAAGCTAGGCAAGGGTTGTATGTGATACCTCCTCTAATTCCAAGTAAAGGAACATTAGGAAATTCTCCGCAACGATCGACAATGATGACATTTTCTCTGGACCGAGAACACCAATGCACATCAGAATGAGTAAGAGTCATCAATCGTTGGGACCACCTTATACCTTGGTCATTCTTCAAGACAGATTGTGGAAGGTGCGAAATAAACCACCTTGCGAGGATAGGAGTACAACACATGAGAACACCCCTCTTTCTCATTGTTCGTGTGTAAAATGAGTGAAGGATGTCCCCAAGCAATGTGGGTATTGGATTTCTGGACAAGAAGATTTTGACAGCGTTGACATCTACCAATTGGTCAGGATTCCATAGATAAGGAGTGCCACAATCTCTTCAAAGGCTTGTAGGTCCAATGAGTTCCAACATTCTTGTGCCTTCTCAAACAAGAATTTTGCTAAGAATCCTTTGACGCCGCTTCTGGTTTCCCAATGCCCCTTGATATCGGATGGTTGTAGATGTAATGCTCGAGCAACATCTTCCGGCTTTGGTTCCTTTTCCGTACCGTTGAATGGTAGTTGATTAAGGATAGGAATTCTCAGGAGTTGAGAAAACTCCTCCAAAGTGGGTACCAACTGGTAATCAGGGAAAGTGAAGCAGTGGTGAAGAGGGTCAAAGAACTGGAATAGCACTTTCATCATGTCTTCTTCAATGTTGGTGTTGACTAGGCTGAGCAGTCTACCATGTCTTTCACTGAAGGATGAATTTTCCGGAATTCTTGAAGTGATCTCCTTGAGTTGAGGAGAGATTCTCACAAGGTTGGCTTGAATGGTGTTTCTGCAAGGAATTTCCATGTCCTACAAAACAAGAACAAGGCTGAAGATCCAAAACCCTTGAAATGGTTAGTGAATGCATATGATGTTTTATGATGTTTATGATGTATGCACAAAACATATGTACAAGCAAATCACACCAAACCCTAATTTCAGGCTTGCATGGGGTTTCATAGGTAATTACCCTCTTGAGTGTAGTTGGCTTAAAAACCTGTCCTATAAATAGTAACCGGGTTCTAAGGAGCTCAATATCACTGGATTGTTTTCATTGTTCATTGTTTTGGTTTAGCCACTTAACTAGCGACCAAAATATTCTAAGAAAACAACCCTCAATGAGTGTAGTATCGAGTATCTACCAACTTCGGACTGCACCAAAGCCGGTCATCTCACTACCCCTAATAAAAGGCCAAGATGGTCAAGTAAGGTTCTAGGTCATTAGTGCTTTAGTGACATCACTCAGCGGCCCCGTACTCTCCTTGATTGAACTCAAGGGTTACCGGTACTCACAAATATGTCGCACTAATATAGCTATTGCTTAGACCGTGTCGGTATACCCCGCACAGTTTCCACAACGTATTGCTATCTATGTATGTTTCCCAAAATCCGGGTGGAGGATTGTAAACCCAAACAATAGAGCCAAAGTATAAAGCAAACAAATCAAACAATTAGTCATGCAAAAGGGTGATCTAAGCCCTAAGGTTACTCCACTTTTAAGTTCATTCCACAACAGAGTCGCCAGTTCTGTGATACGGTGGGAGAACTGACTATGGTTTTGCGTTTGTTTTCGCAAATGTTTCGGTTGAGTAAGAGTCGCCACCGACTTTTTATTTTATCCTAAGGAAAGGTTTAAAAAGCACAGCAAAAACCTTTGAGATTTTTCTTGGGTTCGGGGAGTAGATTATAGAAAGGGAAGGTATTAGCACCCTTTCTATCCATGGTTATCCATGGGCTCTTAGGTACTTGCTTAGATCAACTTGCCTTAATTATTTGAAATGGTGCTTGGTGTGTGGTTTTGAAAATGTTTTGAAAAGATGCCTTGTATAGGCTACCCTCGTAATAATTCTTTACTCAAATATTTTACAAAAGGGGTTTTGTCTTTAGAAAAGTTGTTTCAAGGTTTTTTGAAAGTTTGCTTTTGAAAGTGTTTGTGAAGTGGGTTTTGAAAATAGGCAAGTGTTTTCTTGGAAAGTTGACAAGTACTTAAGAGCTTATCTACCCTAAAGTTTTCTCAAAGATTTTTGCTTATGTTTTAAACCTTTTGACAATTTTGTTCCACCATTGCATTTGGTGGACAATCTTATCTTAGGAGGTGAAAGGGACAGGCGCGGGTCATCGTTTAGACCATAATTGCAATAGTGTTAAATGTCTTTGGGCAATTTTTTCTTTAAAAGGGACTTGACCATTTATTTAGGCAACATTTTGAGGGACTATGATCATTTGATTGTTTGTTTTACCCAAAGAAGTTCAACATGCAACATGGCCCAATTTTGAAAGGCAATAAGTGGAATACCCTAGGGGGTGCAAGTGTGAGATGTGTTGTTTATTTTCATGCTTGTTTGTCTTGTATTAGGTCCAACTATTTTTTGTCGTTTTTCGCATACAAACCCTAATTCTAGCATAGTATGTTTAGAAAGCGATAAAAGTGCGAAATTTAGATTCCTACGCTATTACATCACAATAATATAGGGAAGGGGGTACAATGTCCAAATGGGGATGTTTAGACAAGAAATTAAACCTAAGATTATTACATCAATATTGAATATTTGCAAGGTAATTTTAATTGTATAAATAGATAGAAATTGAAATAAATGTGCAAAATGCAAAAAGAAAGGTTTTTATATGAAAAAAAGTATTATTTATAAAAAATAAAAGAAAAATAAAAAGGTATTATTTTTGGAGTATTTTCAAATTTAGGGCAAAAACCCTAATTTTAATCAAAATGTATATTAATTAATTAATTCATGTAATATTCATTATTTACATACAAAAATAAAATAAAATACGGTATATTTGAAAAAAGACATTTTTTAGTATTAAATATTAAAAAATAAAACATGTACATTTTTTTTTGTGTTTTTACTCTAAATGCATTAATATATATATATATATATATATATATATATATATATATATATATATATATATATATATATATATATATATATATATATATATATATATATATATATATATATATATATATATATATATATATATATATATATATATATATATATATATATATATATATATATATATATATATATATATATATATATATATATATATATATATATATATATATATATATATATATATATATATATATATATATATATATATATATATATATATATATATATATATATATATATATATATATATATATATATATATATATATATATATATATATATATATATATATATATATATATATATTTATATTATTTTAAATATGTATTATATGTAAATAATAATAATAGTTATAAATTTTAGAAAATAGTATTTTTTTTATATAAAATATTTTCAGAGGGTAATATAAAATAAAAATAAAAATAGAAGTGTTTTTACATATTTTTCTATTTATCCTAAATAATAGTATATGTAATATTTATGTATAAACAAAAGAAAATCCAATAAAAATCAAATAAAATCAAAAAATGATGAGAAAAATATTTTCAAAATTTTAATATGCTGAGAAAAAATAAATGAATCAAATAAGAAAAGAAAAAGTCAAAAAGAAATAAAAATAAAGCAAATGGGCTCAGGGGGTGTGAAAGCAATCATGAGGTGTGAATAAGAAAAAAACACAAGCCCAGCCCAAAGACCACTGTCTTCAACCTCCAGCAACAATATTTGAAAAAACGCGCGCCCTGTTCCTCATCTTCCAACTCTTGATTCCTGGCTTTTTAGCAAAAACTCATAACATAACAAATGTTCAGCATGAAGAGACGATTCTAACCATGTTTAGAACTTGACCTAACTCTCTAAGATGAAGGAGAATTTCTCCTCCCCCAAATCCTAACCTAGTTTTTCTGTCATTTTCAAACTCCAAATTCTCTCTACTCAGGCAAAAGAAATGAAAAGTAAAGACATGGACATGTTCAGTGGCATGAGTATGACATTATTTCTTCACAAACTTAAGACTAATGATGCATAATAAGAGAGATACGAATTCAAAATTTTACCTATTCAGTTGAACTTCTATCTGGAGATGTAGGAACTTTCAGTGCAAGGTGATGATTGGAAAAGCTTCCTTGAGGTCCAGGGATGCTGTTTCAATGCTTACTTTGTCTTGAGAGCTTCTGAATCGAGCTATAGAACTTCAACTGCAAAACAGAAAAACAAAAATGGTGAAGTGGCTTAGAGGTGTTACAGGTTGTGTCTTAGCTTCTGGATAGCTTGCATAGGTTGTAAGGAAGGTAGAGGAACAGGTTTGGGCAAGAATGCTTGAAGGGATTGAGAGATAGCCCTCAATATGCAGGGGTTGCTCTGTTTGAGCAGTTTCAAGGTGATTATGGCAATGGGAGTGTTTGAGAGGCCAAGGGCTCGTGTGTTAGCTTAGTTGGGATATGCTGAGTATGTTTGATAAGTTTGTTCTTGTGTTCTAATGCTGAGATGAGAGTTGTTGTGAGTTATGCAACTTTACTTCACACTTAAGCAACAAAAATGCAACTTGTGTTTCTAGGCATGTAGAGGGCCCCTAATGTGCTGCATAATCCCTCCTTGATCAGTGTGTTATGTTCATAATCTTGTGCCATTCAGATTTGCAATGTACTTGTTGGATTTCCAAATTGACATAAAGCTACCTTTTACCAAAATGGCTAATTTGCTTTATCTAGTTTGGGATTAAACCTTTATACAATGTTCAAACTCATAGAACAACACCTTAACACAATGAATATGCATTAAATTATTGAGTGTAACTTGGTTTAAGGACCTTTAATCTATCCTAAAGCATGCTGAGTTCAAATTGCAAAGTTATGGACATGGAACTTGGTCATGAACAAAGTGGTTTTTTGCTATATTGTGAAATTCGATTCTCTCTAACCATGAGGTTGTTTTAGAAGTTATTGGACATTTTGGAAAGCTTGGAATGTGTACTACAATCCATCTTTGAAATGTAAATTGAAATTCCAAGTGGAAGTGTATGGAAAATGGCCTTGAAGTTAGGTAGAAAACCTTGTCAAAATAGGTTAAAATTTCACTAAGTTAAAAATGGTTTAGTGCCCTTATTCAAAAAATTGTAACTTGAGATACAAGCTTCAAATGAGAAAACTTTGTGAAGCAAAGTTGTAGATTATGCAACAAGCTACAACTTTCATGTTTTGACTTTTGTTTGAATCCAAATGGATCTTGGTGAAAAAGTGGGGAAAAGTTGGGAAAAAATTAGGGTTTTTCATAACTTAGAAAAATTCTAAGTTATGAAAAATTCAAATTTCTAACCCTAATTTGCATTTTGTGATTTCTTGGTGAACAAGTTTCATGATTTGGCATGCTTTGATGGAAAATGAATCTTGACTTTTGATTTTGACCAAAAAGTCAAAGTTTGACTTTTCAGTATACAGTCAAAATTGATCAATTGACTGGGAAATTCAACTGTCAGTCTTGTGTACTTGGGATCTTTTGAGCTTGTTGAGCATGTCAAGATAATTCCATGGCGTCCTTGAGTCCATGTGTGAGCTTGGCTTGCCATTGGCTAGGTCAAACAGTCAAAAATTGCCTTTGTGCAGTCAAAACCCTAAAAATGACCATTTTGCCCTTTTGGTGATCTGATCAAATTTCTTGGGGAATTGTGATCCAAACTTGACCAAATGATTCATATGAGTTCATAATGTTGATGTGGGTCAAATTTCATGAGGTTTGACTGTCAATTGGCCACAGTTGACTTTTTCCCCAACACAGCTGATTTCTAGGTCAACTGTCCAAATGACTGGGCAAAACTTGGAATCAGGACTTGAAACTTGGTATGGGTAAACTTGGGAGTCCAATATGAAGCAAGAAAGTCACCTTGGACACTTTAGGTCAAAATATCTTTGTGCAAACACAAACCCTAATTTTGAGTCCACAGTGCAAGGAGAGGTCTTGAGCAGATGAAACCCTAACTGGATCTTGAGCTTCAAAGGCTTTGTGGTGAGAAATCAATGAGAAATGGGAGGGCAAATTTTGGGGTACAACACACTTGATTTTGACAAAAAAGTCAAAGTTTGACTTTTCAGTGTACATTCAAATTTTGATCAGTTGACTGAAAATTTCATCTGTCAATCCACTGCATTTGAGATCTTTTGAGCCTTGTGAATAGGTCAATATGATGCCATTGATTCCTTGAATCCATACTTGAACCCAATTTTCCATTGGCTAGGTGAAAAATCAGAAATTGCCCTTATACAGTCAAAACCCTAAAAATGACCATTTTGCCCTTTTGATGATCTGATCAAATTTCTTAAGGAGTTGTGGTCTAAACTTGATCAAATGGTCCATGGGAGTCTATAATGTTGATGTGGATAAAAAATTATGAGTTTTGACTGTAAATTGGTCACAATTGACTTTTTCCCCAATACAGCTGATTTATAGGTCAACTGTCCAATTGACTGGGCAAAAATTTGATTCAAAGCTTGAAACTTGGTAGAGGCAATCTTATAAGTCCAACATGAAGTATGAAAGTCACTTTGAGAATTGAAAGTCCAAAAATCCTTGTGCAAACTTAAACCCTAATTTAGGTCATCAGTGCAAGGAGATGTCTTGAGCAGAGTCAAACCCTAATCTTGTCTGGAGTTCAAAGAGTCTTGTGAGGGGAAATCTTGATAAAATGAGAGGGAAAATTTTGGGGTACAACAGCTGCCCGTGTTCAATCTTCTTGAACCTGAAGAGTTATATTGGCGAGTTTGCCTTTCGTGACTCGAAGGTAAAAGAGGATTGGACACTAGAGTGCCCGTAAATTTGCACTCGTCAAAATGTACCTGAGGGAATGGGCTTAAAGATGCCATTTGGAGATGGTAGAATTTTGCTGGAGATGGGCTTAAAGATGACATCCAAGACTGTTTGTTGAAAATCAGGAGAATGAACACCAGATTGGTATCCGTATTTGGAACGTATCTGAGTTGGATTCGCATGAGCAAAAGAATGGCGTCTGTGTCTGGAGCGTATCTGAGCTGTAACTGTATTTGATTCGTGAATAAATATCAGAATGACTTCCGTTCCTGGAGTATATCTATATTGTATCTGAATTCTGAATGGGCGACAGAAAAACATCCGTGTATGGAGCATCTCTGGGCTGGGGATAAATTCCGAATGAGTGACAGAATGGCAACCGTGTCTGGAGCGTATCTTGACTGTATCTGAAGTTGAGATCTGTATGAGTAGCAGAATGACTTCCGTGTTTGGAGTGTATCCGTACTGTAACTGGGATCTGGACAAATGACAGAATGACTTCCGTGTCTGGAGTGTATCTGAACTTGAAGTTGATAGTTGAATCTGAATGAGAAATAGAATGGCTTTCGTGTCTGGAGCGTATCTAGTCTGTATCTGAATAATAGATCCGAATGAGTAGCAGAATGAATTCCATGTCTTGGAGTGTATCCGTACTGTATCTGAAATTTTTGAATAGTTGTTAATGATAGCTTTTAATCTCATCCTGAAAAGGGTAAAATGTTAGCTGTAACATAAAGTTATGTTGCATGACATGTATGATGCCATAAAATGTGTTCTATCAATGTTTATGATATATGAATGTAATGGATGCGCATGTAAGCTGATCAACTGTCTTGCTGAGGAAAATAAATACTTGATAGCTGGAGATAATAAAATCTTTGACTGCTGCCGGGGGAAATAAATCCTTGACCGCCTTTGGAGATTCAAAATCTTTGATTGCTGAGAATGAGAAATCCTTGGACCACTGTTGGGGATAGAAAATCCTTGGCGACCTGTGGGGATTAACAAGAATTTTGATAACTTCTGTGGGGATGTGAGAATCCTTCATGACTTTCTTGGGGAATAAGGAAAACTCTGACGATCTCTACTGGGGAATTAAAACCTGGGAGGCTTCAACTGGAGAAATGAGACCGAGAATCTTCGATCTGCTGAGAAATAACTATGTGGAAAGAATGTTTATTCTTTTGAAGAGTTCTCAAGGGCTTGGGTTGTATGCCAATCTATTGAGGAATTATCTGAAGCCGTCGTCTAGTTTCTAAGATAACTTGTAGGGGAATCTTCCGATTTCAAGACAAATATCTGGGGAATTGGAGGAAACTGGATGGTCTTCCATCGGGGTTTAAGGGTTGAATTTTTGGACTCCGCTGGGGATAGGGAGTTTGGAAACTTAGTTCTGATGGTTGCAGTTCAAAGTTTTCTGGCTCCGCTGGGGATTGGGAGTTTGGAAACTTAGTTCTGATGGGGATTTTGAAACTTAACTCCGCTGGGGATATGTATTTCAAGGCTTTAGCTCTGCTGAGGATTTCTCCTGGAATAGCCCAAAGACGTTTTCCCATACTTTCAATCTGTCAGTAATTATTCTTTCTCATTTCGTTTTATTTGTAAGCAGTGATTATATTCAAATGCATATGCTCATTTAATAAATCATTGGACGTTTTCAAATAAAACAAAAGTGTAAAAAAGAAAGAAAAGGCAAACAATTTTCTGCACTTTGAAGTATCTTTGTATTAACTTTGTGTAAGTATTTTGTACAAAGGAGACATACATCCTAGTAAGAGAATGTTGTCATAAAATTGAGAAAAAATTTATACAAAGAAAGATGGCTATGTGTAACAATTCCATGGGGTTCCCATTCTTCTATAGCCTTCGTAACTCTGAGTATCTTGTCCATTCGTTGCTTCGTCCGCAGATGATTGGATCGATCAGAAGCTTGGAGCTTGTCCGTGAAGAGATTGTCCTTAAAGTGATCCGACGAGACATAATCATACGCTTTAATTCCCTAACTTTTTCCTGGATCGCCCTTTCGGGTTTTCGATCCACCGGGAAACCCTTTTTTGCCCAAGTCGCCCTTTCGGGTTTTCAACTTGCCGGGTGTACAATTTTTTTTTATTTATCCCTAACTTTTGCCTGAACCGCCCTTTCGGGTTTTCGATTCACTGGGATGCCCATTTTTTGCCCAAGTCGCCCTTTCGAGTTTTCCACTTGTCAGGTCGTTTATGCGTAGTATCTTTTGACTATGTCTGCGTTTGCAGGGTGCGGAAGGTCATCTCCGTCCATGGTGGTTAGGATCATTGCCCCACCAGAAAAGATGTTTTTGATCACAAATGGTCCTTCGTAAGTAGGAGTCCATTTGCCCCTAGGATCACTTTGCGGCAAGATGATTCGCTTGATTACAAGGTCTCCGACTTGATATACTTGTCTCTTGACTTTCTTGTTGAAGGCCTTGATCATACATTTTTGATACGCCTGACCATGGCAAACAACAGTAAGTCGTTTTTCGTCAATCAAGTTAAGTTGATCAAGCCGGGTTTGAATCCAATCGTCTTCACTCAAACCAGCATCTTTCATGATTCTCAAGGAGGGAATCTTAACCTCGATAGGTAAAATAGCTTCCATGCCGTATACCAAAGAATAGGGTGTTGCCCCAGTTGAAGTGTGTGTCGTGGTACGGTACCCGTGCAGAGCAAATGGTAACATCTCATGCCAGTCCTTGTAGGTGACTGTCATCTTTTGAATGATCTTCTTGATATTTTTGTTCGCGGCTTCGACAACACCGTTCATCTTAGGCCGATAGGGAGATGAATTGTGATGTTGAATCTTGAACTGCTCGCACAGAGCGGTGATCATAGTGTTGTTCATGTTTGTACCGTTGTCAGTGATGATTCTATCAGGGATACCATACCGGTATATGAGGTTCTGCTTGATGAAGCGGGCAACCACATTCTTTGTAATGGAGGCGAAGGAAGCTGCTTCGACCCACTTGGTAAAGTAATCAATGGCCACCAGGATGAAACGATGTCCATTGGATGTTGTAGGCTTGATCTCTCCAATCATGTCGATTCCCCACATTGTGAATGGCCAAGGAGCTGTTAAGACATTGAGAGGAACTAGAGGTATATGTACCTTGTCAGCATAGATTTGGCATTTGTGACAAGTACGAGAATGTTGATGACAATCAGCTTCCATGGTAGACCAGTAGTAGCCTGCCCGTAGAATCTTCTTAGTCATCGTATGACCGCTTGAGTGGGTGCCAAAGGTGCCATTATGTAGTTCAACCATGATCTGCTCAGCTTCAACCTTGTCCATACAACGGAGTAGGACACAATCAAGATTGCGCTTGTATAGGATACCATTGCTCAGAAAAAACTTGGCCGCGAACCTCCTTAAGAACTTTTTGTCGTTGACTGAAGCTCCTTCAGGGTATTCTTGTGCTTCGAGATACCTTTTGACGTCATGAAACCAAGGTCGGTCCACCACTTCTCCGGTATTAATCTCGTGACAATGTGCAGGTTCATCCATCCGTTCAATGGTAATTTGGGGAGCCTCATTATCCCAATTAAGTTTAAACATGGATGACATTGTAGCTAGCGCATCTGCTAGCTGATTCTCTTCTCACGGGAAGTGCTCGAAGGTAATCTGCTTGAAGTGTGGTAACAATGTCAGGACATGTTCTTTGTAAGGGATGAGGTTTGGATGTTTAGTATCCCACTCTCCTTTTATTTGTCCGATAACCAAAGCTGAGTCCCCAAATACAATCAAAGATTTGATTCCCAAGTCAATAGCAGCTTTGAGACCAAAGATACAAGCTTCATATTCGGCCATGTTGTTGGTGCAGCTGAAGCAGAGTCTAGCGGTGAAAGGTGTATGGAAACCTTGTGGAGAAATAAGTACTGCGCCGATACGTTTCCAAGTGCGTTGGAGGCACCATCAAAGTACAGAGTCCATCGGGATCCTTGTTCAGGTCCGTCATACAGTCTGTTTTCTTCAATGTTGCTCAAAGTCATGATATCCTCGTCAGGAAAGTCGAACCTCATGGATTGGTAATCTTCGACAGCTTGATGGGCCGGATGATCGGCTAGCACACTCCCCTTTATGGCTTTTTGGGTCGTGTACTGTATATCATATTCGGGGAGGATCATCTACCATCTAGCGATTCATCCAGATAGAGCAGGCTTCTCAAAGATGTACTTGATCGGATCCATCTTGGAGATCAATAAAGTGGTATGTGTCAACATATACTGCCTCAGCCGGCGAGAAGCCCATACCAAAGCGTAGCAAGTTTTCTCGAGCAGTGAGTAGCGAGTCTCACAGTCGGTAAACTTTTTGCTAAGGTAATAAATGGCGTTCTCTTTTCGGTCAGACTCGTCATGTTGGCCCAGTACGTACCCCATTGAATTCTCTAAAACAGTCAGATACATGATTAAAGGCCTTCCTTCGACGGGTGGCATCAAGATAGGAGGTTCCAGCAAATACTCCTTAATTTTATCGAAAGCAACTTGACAGTCATCATTCCATTTAACCACCTGATCTTTCTTCAACAGCTTGAAGATTGGTTCGCAGGTAGATGTTAGGTGAGAGATAAACCTTGCAATGTAGTTTAGGCGTCCCAAAAAACCTCTGACCTCCTTCTCAGTGCGAGGGGAAGGCATTTCTTGTATAACTTTGACTTTGGAAGGATCAACCTCGATGCCTTTGTTACTGATGATGAATCCCAAAAGTTTATCGAACCTGACTCCGAAAGTGCACTTGTTAGGGTTCAGTCTGAGCTTGTACTCTTTTAATCTGACAAACAACTTTTGCAGATGGTCTAGGTGTTCTTCTTCTGTTTGTGAACACGCTATCATGTCTTCTACGTAGACTTCAATCTCATGATGTATCATGTCATGAAACAAAGCTACCATGGCTCGCTGATAGGTTGCCCCGACATTCTTCAGTCCGAATGGCATCACTTTATAGGAAAAGGTACCCCACTGCGTAACAAAAGTAGTTTTCTCCATGTCTTCAGGGGCCATTTTGATCTGGTTGTAACCTAAAAATCCATCCATGAAAGAAAATACCTTATGTTGAGCTGTGTTGTCAACCAAGATGTCAATGTGCGGTAGTGGAAAATCATCTTTAGGGCTAGCCCTATTCAAGTCTCTATAATCCATGCACATTCTGACTTTGCCGTCCTTCTTAGGCACGGGTACAATGTTAGCAACCCATTATGGGTAGGATGTAACAGCAAGAAAGCCAACATTGAACTGCTTCATCACTTCAGCTTTGATCTTTTCGGACATGTCGAGCCTCATTCGGCGGACTTTCTGTTTGATTGGTGGACAGTTTTCTCTTGTAGGGAGACGATGAACCATAATATCGGTATCTAGTCCCGGCATGTCTTCTTAGGACCAGGCGAAGATCTCAACATATTCATTCAACAACTGAACTAAATGCTCTTTGACGCTTGGCTCTAGGTTGGCACCCACTTTAACCTCTTTTTTGTCTTCCTCTGTTCCCAAGTTGATAGTCTCTAACAACTCTTCATGGGGCCGAATAGCCCTTTCTTCCTGTTGTAGAAGTCTAGCCAACTCTCCAGGCACTTCACAGTCTTCATCACCTTCGTACTCGGCATGATTGACCAGATCTTCAGAGTCACTGAAGGCCATAGCAGAATTGTTACCCATAGAATCCGGAGTGGATGGGTACCTGCATTTTGTGAGTGTGGGTGTGTGTAAGGGATAGCCATATTTAAACAAATAAAATGTAAAAAGAAAGAAAATGAACACAAAAGTTTATATATATGAAAACGTCCATGATTCATTAAAAATGGCATATGAAGATGAAAAATCAAGCCCTTACAAATGGACCTATATGCCCTGGGTAAGGCATAAGGAAAAAAGTGTACGAATTGTTTAAAAATTATTACATACCAACATGAAATATTCAAAAGATAAATTATTGATTGATGAAAGTAATGGGAACAAAGTCTTTCGCCTCTCAGTTATTCAGTCCTCCTTCAATAGTTGGAAAGATCCAGTCTTCGAAATTGCTTTCTTCTTCATCGTCCTCTAAAGCATGAACTCCATGATGAGTGATTTTCAATGGCGGTCCTCCAGCCCGGGAGTGATGCACAACCTTCTGACTAGCAGCAGTGAAACCCAAGCCGAACTTATCTATCTTGTAAGGAAAATCTGGCAGTTGACCCCATACTGTGCTTCCTCCTTCCTTGATCACAACCTCCACATCTTTAAGGGATGACATCCGGGACACAGGTTTGGTAATGATGGGCACATAAGTCATTGTCTTGGCTACCGCAACTTCAGGAGAAACCTCTTCAAAGTGCTGAAAGGGGGTCTCGATGAATTCACCATCTAATTCAACATAGCAGAATGAATTCAAATGGCTTATCATATACTCCTCCTCGCCACGAACTGTCACAATTTTTCCCTGGACTGGGTATTTAAGCTTCTGATGCAGAGTGGACGTAACGGCCCCAGCATGATGAATCTATGGTCTTCCTAACAAGAAAGAGTAGGAGGGACGGATATCCATGACATAAAATATGGAGTGGAAAGTTTCAGTACCCAATTTAATTGGGATGTCCACCTCCCCATGGACCATTCGCTTAGAACCATCAAAGGCTCTTACGATGATGTTGTTGGGCTTTAAGGTCAAACCTTCATAGTCCAATCTGTCCAATGCTTTATTAGGCAAGACATTTAAAGACGACCCGGTATCAAGCAGAACGTGAGCAAGTGTGGTCCCCCTGTATTCCACCGAGACATGCAGCGCGTCATTATGCTTTCTTCCCTTAGATGTTAGATCGGCATCAGAGAAGCCAAGACCATTGTCGGCTGTAAGGCTAGCTACACACTCTTGAAACTGGTCCGCAGAGGTTTCTTGAGGCACATGGTCTGTCTTCAGGAATTTGATCAAGGCTTTGGCATGGGCTTCGGAACAGAGCAATAGGGCCAGCATAGAGATTTTTGAAGGGGTTTGCCCCAGTTGTTATACGACATCATAGTCGCTTTTCTTAATTATTTTTAAAATCTCCTCCATTTCCTTTTGAGTGGTCTCGGGGATAACCAAAGGCTGAGCCCTCGTCCTGACGGGCGCTTCTTGGATCCCCTTACCTTTATCAGCAGTAACAGTAGAGGGTACAACTTCTAGAGTAAAAATTTCTTCAATAACTGGACTTCGCAGAGATATCACAGGAGTAACCTTAGGAGCACTTGAGGGTCTGAAGACTGCCCTTGGAGGAGAAATCTCCGGAGAGAAGATTCTTCTGCTGCGGGTGATCTTACTTGTCCCCGCAATATTTCCTACATCAGGAGTCTCTTCACCGGAACTTTCTTCAACTGATTCGATCTGCTTAACACCGTGGTAGAAGATCTATCCTCTATAATTCCATGGTATTGTCTTGTTGGACTTGTATGGGATAGGCCCCGACATTGTTATTTTCAGAGGTACAAACTTTGGATCGGGTGTAATCTTAACAGGTCTTTTGGAGACCTTGGAAAGATTGTCGGAAATGGTGATTATAGCAACATCATTGATTGGAGTAACAGAAGTAACAGGAGTAACATGAGTTTTCTTGAAGAGGATTTCTTGATTATCCATCAGGCGTTGGATGCCTAACTTCAATAGCAGACAGTCGGATTGCAAGGTCGAACAAAGGTAACAATCTTTTTCACAGCCCGGGAAAATCCTGGCTTTCAACAGATTCATCTTGATCATTGGCAATGGAGTCATTAAGTCATCAACAACAGTAACATAAAGATCTTCTACAACAACATGGACATTATGACCATGTTTTGGCATTGGAGTGGATATCACATTAGGCTTTTCGGGGGCATCAAATTCCACCTCCTTGGCATCTATTAAATCCTGGATCTTGTTTTTAAGGGCCCAACAGTTGTTGGTGTCGTGCCCCACACTGTCCGAATGATAGGCACACTTTGCATTTGAATGGTAATAGGGAGAAGAGGTATTTGGGTTCTTCGGCGCCTCTTTCAAGTTTGTAAGGTTTAACTTTAACAAATGAGGGAGAACCTGAGCAGGTGTCATATTGATCCGGGTGAATTGTCGTGCAGGCCTTTCCACCCTTGTCTGGTTAGCTCTGGGTTGACTGCTTCGAGGTTGATCGGTTACGGAATTTTGAATCATCACATCCCCCACCGCTGGTCGACGCTCCATCTTCCTTGATTTCTCTGGGAGTAAACAGCTGAGACCTCTTTTTTGGCTGGAAAAGTCTTCTTGATAGCAGCGGAAGCAGATGCATCCTTCTGAATTTTACTGCTCTTAATGCCAGCTTCGACTCTTTCACCAGTCAGAATTAGCTTGGTGAACCCTACAGATGAGCTCTCGATCAAGTGATTAAAGAATGGACCTGACAGGGTCCCCAAAAACATATCCACAAGCTCTCTCTCAGACAATGGTGGCTGCACCCTTCCAGCCAAGTCCCGCCACTTCTGGGCATACTCCTTAAAGCCCTCATTAGAGACCATACCCATACTCTGTAATTGAGTACGAGTAGGCGCTAAATCTGCATTATATTGATATTGTTTGTAGAAGGCAGCAGCCAAATCCTCCCAGTTATATACATCATATCTCTCAAGCTGATAAAACCAATCCAATTGCGTACCCGACAAACTATCTTGAAAAAAGTGGACCCACAGATCCTTATCAGAAGAGTGAGGTTGGATCTTTCTGACGTAAGACCGCAGATGCATCTTCGGACAAGACAAACCATCGTATTTAGAAAATGTAGGCACCTTGAATTTAGGGGGAATCACAATCCCAGCAACCAACCCTAGTTCTTCGAAATCCAGCCCAGGTACTCTTTGTACCTCCATTGCTGTCAGCCGATCTTCCAGATTCTTATACTTGTCGTCTGCAGGAGGGTACTGCTACTCAGAGTAATCTTCATCCTCTTCTTCTTCTTCTTCTTCAGCCTCAGACTCGGAGGGTACTGCAGCTCCCTTTCCTTTGCCAACCCCTTCATCAGACGTCGAGGGGAAATCCAGGACTCTTCTAGCTTGGTTCTCAAATCTTCTTCCCATAGTGGCCACACCAACACTTTTCTTTTTCTTTTTATCCTTTTCTTTTTCCAGTAGACCTTTGAGCTCCTCCTGACCCTTTTCCAAGGTTATGAGTAGTTGTTGGAACTGTGAATTCTGCGCCTGTAGATCTTTGACCGTCTGCTCTATATCCATCTTGCTGAAATAAACAGCAGAGAGATAAGGAAACCTGGTGTGAAGACCTGTTTATGCATATAATGAATGATATGTATTCATGTAATGCATTCAAGGATTCAGAAATTCAAATTTGTTGCAAACAAAAAAGAACGCACGTCATATTAATAAGATAGAATTTGTTAGTACATAAGTGCCCCATGGGCAAAAAATAATACAAAATTCTAATGTAAAAAGACATTGTGCATCCTTTTCGGTGCTATGTAGGTGTTAAGAGTCTGCTCTTCGTGGAGTTGACGAGTAAGTTCCAAAACCTTCTTCTCACTGGCGTAGAAGTTGGCTTCAAAAGTATTCCGCTCTTCCTTGAGCTGTATCTAACTCTTTTACAAATTTTCCAATGATGTTGGCATGTCAGGATGTATGAGGGTGTATGGAACCTCTCCTTCCCTAACAGATAGAATGTAGGGGTAAGGCATCATAAGACTCTGGGCGCGGGTTCGTACCCACCTGAGGTAAGGCTCAAGGGGGATGGAATTCTTGTGCCCCAGTGTCTTACTGTCCATTTTGTTAGGCATCCCCCAAGCTCGGATAAACCTTTGTTGAAGTCCTTGAGCGTCGTTGTCGAAGTCAAAAACCAAGTCTGGAATCAGCATGTCATGAGGGTCATCCCTTCGGGCATACCCAAATTGTCTCAGAGCCAAACAGGGGTTGTAGGTAATGCCTCCCCTAATGCCAAGTAATGGGACATTAGGGAATTCCCCATAATGATCAATGATGATGACATTTTCTCTGTACCGAGAACACCAATGAACATCAGAATGTGTAAGAGTCATCAATCATTGTGACCACCTCAAGCCTTGCTCATTCTTCAAGACTGATTGGGGAAGGTGAGAAATAAACCACCTTGCTAGAAGAGGAGTACATCACATGAGAACACCTCTTTTCCTCATTGTTCATGTGTGAAATGAGTGGAGGATATCCCCAGTCAATGTAGGCATAAGATTCCGAGATATGGAAATTTTGACAGCATTCACATCTATAAGATGATCAGGGTTTGGGAACAAGACCAACCCATAGATGAGGAGTGATACAATCTCTTCAAAAGCTTGCAGATCTAGAGAATTCCAGCAGTCTTGTGCCTTCTCAAACAGAAACTTTACCAAGAAACCATTGACTCCACTTCTGGTTTCCCAATGACCTTTGATATTAGATGGTTGCAAGTGTAAGGCTTGAGCAACATCTTCAGGCTTTGGTTCTCTTTTCGTGCCTTTGTAGGGTAGTTGATGGAGAATAGGAATCCTCAGGAGTTGAGAAAATTCCTCCAAAGTAGGCACTAGTTGGTAATTAGGGAATGTAAAGCAATGGTGTAGGGGGTCAAAGAACTGGAAGAGAACTTTCACCATGTCTTCTTCAATGTTGGAGTTAACCAAGTTGAGAAGTCTACCATGTCTTTCACTGAAGAGAGAATTCTTTGGAATTTTGGAAGCAAGCTCCTTGAGTTGAGGAGGACTTCTCACAAGGTTGACTTGAATTGTTTTCCTGCGAAGAGATTCCATTACCTACAAAACAAGAACAAAGATGAAGATCCAAACTCATGAAATGGTTAGTGGATGCATATGATGCTTTATAATGTTCATGATGTATGTACAAGTATATGTACAAGCAAGTCACACAAGTTCCTAGTTTCAGGCTTGCATGGGGTTTCATAGGTAAGTACCCTCTTGAAGTTAGTTGGCTCAACATGTCCTATAAATAGTAACTGGGTTCTAAGGAGCTCAATATCACTGGATTATTTTCTGTGTTCATTGTTTCAGTTTAGCCTTTTAACTGGCGACCGAAATATTCCAAGAAAATAACCCTCAATGAGTGTAGTATCGAGTATCTACCAACTTCGGACTGCACCAAAGCCGGTCATCTCACTACCCCTAAAAAGGCCAAGATGGTCAAGTAAAGGTTCTAAAAGTCCATTAGTGATTCATGACATCACTCAGCGGCCCCGTATTCTCTTTGATTGACTCAAAGGCTACCGGTACCCACAAATATGTCGCACTAATATAGTTATTGCTTCAACCATGTCGGTATATCCCACACAGTTTCCACAACGTATTGCTATTTACCTATGAATGTTTCCCAAATCCGGGTAGAGGATTTCAAACCCAAACAATAGAACCAAACGTAAAGCAATCAAAGCAAACAAGGTAAGCATGTAAAGGTGATCTAAACCCTAAGGTAACCCCACTTTTAGACATTTCCCCAACAGAGTCGTCAGTTCTGTGATACAGTGGGAGAACTGACTTGAGGCTTTGCGTTTGTGTTCGCAAATGTTTAGGTTTAGCAAGAGTCGCCACCGACTTTTAATTTTATCCAAAGGAAAGGTCAAAAAGCACAGGAAAGACCTTTGAGATATTTTCTTGGGTTCGGGGGGTAGGTTATGAAAAGGGAAGGTGCAAGCACCCTTTTCATCCATGGTTATCCATGGGCTCTTAGTTACTTTTTTAGATCACTTGCTTTTGCTTTTTAATTGTTTGAAATTGTGCTTTGTGTGTGGGTTGTTTACCAAATGCAATGGTAAAACAACAATGTCAAAAGGATTAAAAGTATGTAGGAAAGATCTTTGAGTAGATAGGGTAGACAACTCTTAGTTACTTGATCAAAACTTGCAAAACATCCTTGCTATTTTCAAACACACATCACAATACAATTTCAAAACATTTCCCAAAATAAACTTTCAAACTTTCAAACATTGAAACATCTTTTCGAAAGACAATACACCTTTGTATATATTCAAACAAGAATCATTACAAAGGTTGCCACAACGATGGCCTCTTTTCAAAAACATTTTCAAAACCACACACAAAGCACCATTTCAAACAATTGAAAAGCAAAAGCAAGTGATCTAAACAAGTAACTAAGAGCCCATGGATAACCATGGATGAAAAGGGTGCTTGCACCTTCCCTTTTCATAATCTACCCCCCGAACCCAAGAAAACATCTCAAAGGTCTTTCCTGTGCTTTTTGACCTTTCCTTTGGATAAAATAAAAAGTCGGTGGCGACTCTTGCTAAATCGAAACATTTGCGAACACAAACGCAAAACCTCAAGTCAGTTCTCCCACCGTATCACAAAGTCAATAAAGGGAAGCTTGAAATACAACATTGTAAGACAGAAGTGCAACTAGCTGACATATTCACCAAACCTCTGAAGAAAGTGAGATTCGAAGAGTTAAAGAAAGACATTGAGATGAGAAGTCTTGATAACATGAATTATGGGGTGTGTTAGTTGGTTAATTCTTGTTATGTTTGGACTTTTAGCATTTTTGAGTCTGGACTACTTTGCCTATATAAAGGGTCATTGTATTTGTAATAATACAAACAAGCAGTTGCAATAATAATAACAGATTCAATTAGAAGTTAGTTACATCAACTAACTCAAAATCATTCTCTCTCTTTTCTTCTTCTTCTTCTTGTTTTTGACATATTCGTGTTTCTTAAATCCTTTGTTCCAACAAATTTTACAAAAAAAAATTTACAGTAAAATAAATTAGAAATCATCTATATGATAGAGAATAAAATAATATTAACTTTAAAAAAAAAATTGATTTTATCAACCAGAAAAAATAACAACACGGATTATTATTCGTCTGCCTACTATTTATAACCTTTATTATTTATGAATATGAAAACTCATATAAAAAATTACTATTTCTTTCAAAATATTGGACCAAAAGAAAATTCAATCAACTATAAAACTATTAATAAAATATACTAGCACACTATCTAACACTCTTCCTTATTCAATTTTACTTATTCATCGGTATTGAAAATATTAATTAACTTTTTTAAGAGATTAATACAATATAAAATATACTAGTACACTATCTAATATACCTATTAATAAATTAATAAAAGATACTAGAACACTATCTAAGATTTTTTATTATTAATAACCAAGTATTAAAATATCGTAAATAATCGAGTTTTAGAAAAAATTACACAAATAATCATGTTTCAGATGACTCTCCAAAGGAGGAGTCATCTGAAATGGCGTATGCACCTACCAATTTGCCCTAGGCACCATCTCACTTGGCGCCTCCCTTGGCTTTTAGCCAAATGAGATGGAGCATGCTCCTTAAAAGTGAGAGGAGACGCCATCTCACCTGGCTCCTAGGGCAAAACTAGGGCAAAATGCTGTTTTATAAATAATTCGTCTGTTTCTCTGAAATTTCTCACACTTTCTCGCACTGTATTTTTATTTTGTACTCTGTTATTTGCGTCATGACGTCGCCTATGATTTTTAGCAGAGATGGTTACGTTATCTTCTCCGCCACGAAACCTGCGATGAAAATGAAATTCTGGCACATTCACTCCATGGAGCGTCTGAAGCGGGAGTTGATGCGATGGCTAGATGGAGACATTGCATAGGGGGAAAAAATTCGAAGGATCCAGCGAAAACGAACAACAACCTCACATGCGACAGGAAGACCTAATGTGTGGTTGGAGGAAGTCAAAATAGACAGCGATGTAATGTTGATGATGCATGGGTCAGATGAAATTGTGTTAACAGTTGTAATTTCGTAGATGGAATATCGTTAATTATTCTTGTACGCGTTTTATTAATTGTAGCAAAATCTGTTAACGAAAAACCCAAATGTTTACAACACAATTAAGAAAAGATTTTATGTATTACAATATTTATGTGGTCGAGCCAGACGCCCGATTCAGACAGTTTTTGCGATTGTGTCCGACCTGACGGCATAAACCACACTTTCTTTCCAACCTGTCAAGATCGTCCATTTCTGTTATGATGCACTTACTTTTAGGACGACCCTTCTTGTTCCTTCGCATTTGGTCATTGTGCCACACTATTTCGCCATTGTATGTAGGCTAATAATCTGGTTTTGCTACCAAAGGAAAGTTGTTGTTGTAAACGTTGAGCAACGTTTCAGATTTGTAAATGTTTGATAGAAGTTGCAGCGCGTCTTGATGGGTATGAGCACAAGCGGCAATGACATGAGAGCAAGGCATACAAAATGCTTGAAACCTGCCACAATCGCACCATTGAGAAGGTAGCATGACCCTATATTCTTGTCTTGGCAGGCCTTCATTATGGTCGATTGTCTCTTTCACAATGAAGTTGTGGTTGTGTCGGTCAAAACGTATAACTATATGAGTGTTGGCTTTAGCACTTTCAGCCTTAATGTATTTCATGCAGCTTTCACTCCATAGTTGTCCAGATTGGAACACCGCATTCCATATTTCACCTCTTTTGGCAAATAACGCAGCCATCCTAAAATACATAGATTTTACCAAGGCAGTGATTGGGAGGTTTCGTATGCCTTTGAATAACCCATTCATTGATTCAATAAGATTCATTGTCATATGCCCCCATCTTTGGCCATTATCGTATGACCTAGTCCATTTTTCCACCGGAATATTGTCGATCCACCTACCGGCTTCCGGATTTGACAAACGGATCTCGTTGCGGTAATATTTGAATGTGGGTTGTGTCAATGCATATCCCGCATTCATAACCGCTTTCCTCAATGTTTTGTCCTTGATCTCCCTCGAGAAATTCTGGACGATATGCCTAACGCAATAGACATGCGTAGAAGGAGGGTCATGCCAACCATTTGCTGGATTATTGTAGGCACTTTCAATGGAGGCATGTCTATCCAAGATCAAACAGAGATCTGGTTGAGGAGCCACGTGTGTCTGCAGATTTTTCAGGAAAAAGCTCCAAGCACCACCGGTCTCCCCCTCGACAAGGGCAAAGGCAATGGGGAAAATGTTGTTGTTGCCATCTTGTGCAACTGCCATCAGTAGCGTGCCTTTGTACTTCCCATACAACCAAGTCCCATCAATTTGTATAATTGGTTTGCATGATGCAAACCCTGTGATGCATGGTTGAAATGCCCAAAACACGCGACTGAATATTCCGTTGCCATTTAGTAGACTACCATCTTGGGCGTATGCTGGCACTGTTTCCAGAACGTAAACACTACCTGGAGAATACGTCTTGAGTGCATTCAGGTAGCGGGGAAGTTCTTGGTATGACTCCTCCCAGTTTCCGTACACCGTTTCAATCGCCTTAGTCTTTGCTAACCACGCCTTACGGTAAGACGGAGTGTAGTTAAAAACTGTGGTGATGTGGGAGATGATTGTTTTCACCTTCAAAGATGGGTCGTTGCTGACCAGGGGTAGGATTTCTTGACAGATGAGATCATAGTTGAGTTTTCGGTGGTCCTGTGATTGAGTGGAACTTACACAAGTGTGGGTAGTCATGGAACCTATGACCCAGCAGTCACCCCTTAATCTGTATGATGCGGTCAGCTTGAACATACAGTCAGGGTGGACACACTTGATCTTGTACCTTTCCGGGTTGACACGATCCACTTTAAAATCAACCGAGTTGAGAATGTGGAATTTTTTAATGGCCCTGATGCATTCCTCTCTGTTACGAAACTTGTCATTCTCTTTTAAATTTTCATCTGACTGCATATACGGATTGAAAAATAAGTCAGTAGAAGGTTCATCTCCGCCCATGTTGAAGTTTGTCATGTGCGGAGGTGGTGTGTAGATTTTGTTTGCAGGAATACTAGGGATGCCATCATCGTCGGAATCATCATTCACCATTTCATCAAACTCTAACTCGTTATCTTCTTCTTCATCATCAACTGCATCTACCTCAGCTTGTTCATTCTCCAAAGGATCAACCTCTTGTGTCACCTGAGGCTCTCGCAGCACAACGTACAACTCAATAGAGTCGTACCCAGAATAGACATGGCTGGAAAACATATTCTGGAGATCCTCGTCATCTTGAACTTCAACCTTATAAAAAATTACTTGGTTGTTTCCAAAGAAAACTGGATTCTGATAAAATATCTGGGACACCGGGCCTCGTTCAAGTTTGGCCTCCAATCTTTTTTTGAAGTACGAGAAATTGGCTTTCCCGTTTAAGAGAAATCAGATGTTGTCTGTGTCTCTAAACAAAAACCCAGCGGTGGGACAAATGTATGTCTCACCGTTGAAATGTGCTTTGACGACAAGTTGTGGTGAAGAGGCCATTGCGTATAATTGTTTTAAGGTTTGAAGGTTGGAATGTTTGAATTTTATGAGTGATTCGAAGGTTGGAATGTTTGAGGTTTATTGATTGTATGAAGGTTTGAATGCTGTAAGGTTTGAAGGTTGGAATGTTTGAACTTTATGAGTGATTCGAAAGTTTATGTGTTTGATTGTTTGAAGGTTTGAAGGTTTGATTGTAAGAACGTTTGAAGGTTGGAAGATTTGACAGATTAAGTGAATGAATGTTATGATAAACGCAAGACTAAATATTTCAATTAAGTAAGGATGCAACCCCCAAGGCTGCCAATAGTGTTACATGCAAGGAATCCCAAAGGCTGTCACCTAGCCTGAGCCTAGCCTGCAACAAAGGACACCTCTTATTCGCCAATTGGGGTGGCGACACCATTCATTTTTGTACTCTTTCGCCAAGTCAAATGGCGCCTCCCTTACTGTCCAATCGTGATACATGCATGCAAATATGTAACCCCCTAGGCTGCCACCTAGCCTGCGCCTACTATGCACCTATACTGCATGTTGTAAGTCCCCTCCCATCACCTCCAATGGGCTTACATGCATTCAGGCAAGGAATCCCAAAGGCTGTCACCTAGCTTGAGCCTAGCCTGCAACAAAGGACACCTCTTATTCGCAAATTGGGGTGGCGACACCATTCATTTTTGTACTCTTTCGCCAAGTCAAATGGCGCCTCCCTTACTGTCCAATCGTGATACATGCATGCAAATATGTAACCCCCTAGGCTACCACCTAGCCTGCGCCTACTCTGCACCTATACTGTATGTTGTAAGTCCCCTCCCATCACCTACAATGGGCTTACATGCATTCAGGCAAGGAATCCCAAAGGCTGTCACCTAGCCTGAGCCTAGCCTGCAACAAAGGACACCTCTTATTCGCCAATTGGGGTGGCGAAACCATTCATTTTTGTACTCTTTCGCCAAGTCAAATGACGCCTCCCTTACTGTCCAATTGTGATACATCCTTAGGCTGCCACCTAGCTTGCAAGAGTGACACCTTTCATTTTTTGTACATGCATGCATGCATATATGTAACCCCCTAGGCTGCCACCTAGCCTGCAAGAGTGACACTTCGCATGCATGCAAGCACCAGCAACCACTATATGAAATTTATTTGCCTATAAATACATACCATATCATACATCTCTCACACCCACACAATTCTCACTCTCTGCTACGAAATCTTTCATAGTCTTTCATACTCTCTATCTCTTCCTAAGTCTTTCATACTCTCTATCTCTTCCTAAGTCTTTCATAATCTCAAGCATTTTAAACAATGGCTCTTCTAACAATGGGCGATACTCACAGAGGCATAAGGGAAAACATTGCCGCATTTGTAAGTTTCTATTTTGGTTATACATTTTTCATACTTCAGATAATGCGTTGTTCGTCTTACTTAATCTTACACATGTTACATTATGAACTCAGGACACAAAAAGATTCAGAATCCGTTCTCACAACTACCTGGCTCCCGACCCATTTATTGTACCATATCTGGAATACGCAGGTTTTGGACATGTCATAAAGATCTCCAACTGCACCATTGACTCGAGGTTCATTCTTGCAATGTTGGAAAGGTGGAGACCATAGACCCATACATTTCACCTGCCAATAGGTGAATGTACCATCACGCTAGAGAATGTGTACATGCTACTAGGTCTCCCTGTCGACGGTAAGGCCGTGAACGGGTCGGTTCAACAACCCAACTCTCAGTGTGAAGAAATGTTGGGCAGGGATATGGTGGAAGGTGGTGGTGCGAGAGGTCAGGGAATACTACTCACTGAGCTGAAAAGTCATTATGCAAGTTTGGAATTAAACGAAAATTCCTCCGAGAATGACAGGGTAGTAAAAGCCAGAACTTATCTTATGATACTATTTGGTACCTTTTTATTTCCCGAAAGTACGGGAAATAGTGTAAATTTTATGTATTTACATTTACTAAGAAATTTTGAAAAAACAAGAAAATATAGTTGGGGTTCTGCAGTTTTAGCCCACCTATACAGTTCCTTGTGCAAAAATGCAGTCAAGGAAAAATGTACATTTTATGGGTGCGCTTTTTTACTACAAGCCTGGGGTTGGTGGAGGATGGAGTCCTTAAACCCCGTCAACAACAACACTTTCGGTTTCCCGTATGCAACAAAGTAAGTCATCAAGTTATAGCATTTATTACTATTCATCTCTTCCCCAAATATATGCTAAGAATAAAATGTTTTTCATTTCCTTTAGGTACTGTGTGAGGGGTATGGATTACGGCAAGAATCCAAGATTCAATGTCGCACTATACCGCAATCTGTTGGATCACTTAGGCCCGGATGACGTACGTCGTAGCTTTTAACTTTTCTTCATTTAAATTATTTATACATTACTTTTGCGTTAACCTGATTTAAATTTTATCGCAGTTCGTCTGGAGACCATATTTGGGTTTGGGCCATGATCCAAACCCGGAGGATGCAGCAACTTGGACCGCGAAGACTGCAATCATTCGGTTCAACATTATGGAGATGCACCACAGCGACCGTGTGAAGATGCAGTTCGGAATGCATCAAGAGATACCAAGTGATCCAACTTGTTTGTCCCCATGGCATCTTAAAAGGGTCGACGCCCAGTGGGGTCTTACCAACTGGAAAGACTTCGCTCCAGAATGGTGTAAGATGTGGCAGAGGCGTCACCGCTATGTCTTGTAATTCCCGGTTTTCCTTAATCAAGGTAATATGCGACACACAGATCAATATTTATCTTGGTACAGGTCGGTTAGTAACCCTGAAATGCACGTGTCTCATCCAAGGTACTTGGTTGACCCACGCACACAATGGGCACAACCCTCGTTTCCCTAACAACAAACCCAAAACCCATCAACCTCCCACCAACCCCCAAGAAGAAATAGACCCACAAACACGCAACCACAGTCCCCACCACAACACAATTACACTCAAATGCCACACAACCAACCACAATCACCACCACACTACCAATACCCCGATATGCCTCACACCCAACTACAATACCAATACCAGTACATCCGCATACCCCATACACAATTTCAGTCTTCCGTATATCCCAATATGGGCCCCTCAACATCCAGCCTTAGCCCTGATATGGGAATGTCGGAAGATTACGAACAAACCGACCCAGTCTACCATCAACCACAATATCACCAAACCACCCAACATCCTCAATACCAAACACCCCAAGATCCATTTCCTTTCTACCCACCGTACTCAGATTACCAATGCTACCGACCCACTATGGAACCCCACCCACCGCCAACACGACCAAACTTTGAGGGTATGGGTAACCGACTGTACCAAAGCGGATCTTCTAGATATGGAGATCTGACTGATTTTATGGATCCGGACCGCATTGACTTCGCTGGGCCATCGACCTTGCCGCAGCAGGAAACGCGGCGACACCCAGCACGAGAAAGGCGAGGACGGGGATGCGGAACCGGGGGACATTACCGGGTTCCGGGGGATCACTGATTTATCTGTTTTTTTTTCCTGTATTTTTTTATCCGTTTTTTTATCTGTTTTTTTTAATCTGTTATTTTAATGTAATACAGTTGGATGTAATTATTTTTTTTAATAAAAAGTCCATTTTGTTGATCCTGTATCCAACACGCAACGCACCGGACAAAAAAAAATCACATTTTGCCCTAAAATAACACCTATGCGCCATCTCACTTGGCTTAGGGCATGTCCTAAACACATATGCGCCAAGTGAGATGGCGCCTCCCCTTAAAAATTGGGTGCATGCGCCAATTCAGATGGCTCCTCCTTTGGGGAGTCATCTGAAACATGGTTATTTGCGTAATTTTTTCCAAAACGCGGTTATTTGCAAAAAAAAAATTTAATACATGATTATTAATAAAAAAAATTCCACTATCTAATACACACCATGCTTTTTAGAGCAATAAATGACACTAATTTATCTCCGATTCATTTTGTACTTATGATATTATAAAAAAATATAGCTTAAATTAACGTTTTGGTCTTTAGTCTACTCACGAAATCAATTCTCTTATTTATTTTTTAAATAGTTTTAGTCTTTCATATTTATTTTTCTTTAAAAAAATAATATTGTGTACTATTTTTAAGATATATGACATTTTTATCAACTTTACATAATAAAAATTAATTATTCAATACATTTTTTTACGGTGTTTTATTTTTTCAATTGTCTTTTCTGATCGTTTTTTAAATTTTTTTCTCAATTTATTTATTTATCTTCTTAATTCATTGAAAAGACTCTCTGTGTTTTTTTTCGTTTAAAAAATATGTCATATATATATATATATATATATATATATATATATATATATATATATATATATATATATATATATATATATATATATATATATATATATATATATATATATATATATATATATATATAATATGACATATCAAAGCTTTTTTAAACGAAAAATAAACATAAAAACTAAAACTGTTTAAAAATTAAATATAATGACTGCTTTCGTAAATTATCCAAAATAAAAAAACTAAAATCGTAATTTAACCAAAAATGTAATATAATCAAATTAACTTTACCACAATAGTTACTACTATTTTGTTTCTTCTATGCATATTGTTATTTTGCAAATAAGGTTTATTTTTCCATATTACTTACTTCTATGCATATTATTTATTATAAATATTTGTGAGATATATCATAATTAAATTTGAGAACCAATCATCAGAGAAATAAACGTGAAATATATCATTGCTCTATTTGTAAATTCTTAGAGGTTGATAGATAACAAACATAGGAAATAATACATAAATACAAAAGTAAAATTTTTCATCTCAGGAATTACTATCAGCACAATACTCTTTTATATTAATTAATAAATTATCTTTAATTGAGATGCAAAACCTTATTTCAAATGTCAATTTTCCTTTTCTTTTTTTATCCATCTCAGCACTTTCTTTTCTTTTTTTATACTTATTCATACAGTTGAATTTATATTATAATAGTTTATTTTATAATGCAACATGCTAAAATCTGCAAACCTACTTGGTATTTGTCTGATTCTCCGTGGCCTCTGAACTTGTTTTGAAGCTTCTTCAGAAATCGGAACAATGCTAGCTTCTGGACCTTGTCCAGAACTACTTCCTTCAGAATTACCACCTTTAGAGTTACTTCTGGAAGCTTGTTCTCCAGACCCTATGTCTTCATAGTTTTCCCTTCCAGAAATATAATCACCACCAGATTATGGATCATCATCAGAATATGGATTAGAATCAGATCCACTATCAAAATCTTCCTGAGATTCTGACTCATCTTCAGAGTCTTCAGATTCATCTTCTGACTCTGACTCGTCTTCAGAAACTAACTCTGGTGTTAGCGCTACACCCGAATCTGATTGAAGCTTGTTCCAATCCCATGTTTCTGACTCTTTCACAATAACGTCTCTGCTGATTTTAACTTTGTTGGTTTCTGGACAATAAAGCTTATAGGCACCTGTACTGTGATACCCCACTAGTAACATTATTTTGCTTTTATCATCCAGTTTCCGTCTTCTAGCTTTTGGAACGTGTTTGTAGCATACAAAACCAAACACCCTCAGATGGCTAACACTTTGCTTATCTCCAGTCCATTTTTCTAAAGGAATAATTTCCTTCAGCTTCTTCGTTGGAAACCTATTCAGAACATATATTGATGTGGCAACAGCTTCTCCCCATAACATATGAGGTAGCTTCTTCTCTTTCAGCATACTTCTTGCCATATCAAGCAAAGTTCTGTTTCTTCTTTCAGCAAGACCATTATGTTGAGGAGTATATGGAGCAGTAACCTCATGTTCTATTCCATTCTCCTCACAGAACTTCTGGAACTCTGTAGAGTTATACTCACCTCCATCATCTATTCTCAGAATCTTCAGCTTATGATCACTCTGCTTCTCAGCCTTCACCTTGAATTTCTGGAACTCAGTAAACACTTTATGTTTGAACTTGATGAGTGTTACCCATGTTATTCTTGTGAACTAATCCACAAAAGACACAAAATATTTGTTTCCTCCAAGTGAAGATACTGAAAATGGTCCACACACATCATAATGTACTACTCCCAAAGCATGCTTTTCTCTGGGGGCTACTTCTGATGCAAATAGAAATCTGGGTTGCTTGCCTTTCATGCATATCTCACATAACTTCTCAGTCTTCACAATCTTCAAAGTGCCATGTACAAGCTTCTTAGAACTTAGATGTCCTAAGATTTTATAGTTCAAGTTCCCTAACCTCTTGTGCCACAGCTTACTGTCACCTTCAGTGTCTTCTGCAATAAGACACCCTGCTTCAGCTATTTCTACATTCACCTTGAATGTTCTGTTACTTCCCTGCTCAGACTTCACAATCAACTTCTAATAAGAATCATATAACCTCAAGAGATTGTCCTTCATAACAACTGAGAACTGTTTCTCAATGAGCTGACCCACACTCATCAGATTGCTTTTAATTCCAGGAACATACCAAACATCTTTGATCAGAATGTTTTTTCCATTCTTCACCCTGACTCTGGCATTTCCCATACCTTCTGCATTAAGATACTTATCATCAACACATCTAATCTTTGTTCTCCTTCTGGAGTCAAAGTCTATCAGCCATTGTTTGTTCCTAGTCAAGTGGTTTGAACAACCAGTGTCCATACACCACCAATCTTCTGAACACTTTCCATCAGAATCAGAAGCCATCAGTAGCACAGGTTCATCATCAGAATCTTCTCTGGCTATATTTGCTTCTTCTAATTTTCTTCCTATGTTTCTACAATCTCTGGAAAAATGGACAAACTGTTTACAACAGTAACATTGAACCTTCTTCTTGTCATACCTTTCCTTTCCCTTATGATATTTCTTTTCATCAGAAGTTGAGGTTTCTGACTTCTGGAATTTATCACCACGTCTATTCTGCTTCTGGTCCTTCTTGACAAAAGAAGCCTTCAGAGCTTGCTCCACTTCCCTCTCAGAAATTCTTTCAGTCAGACGTAACTCCCGTGCTTCTAAACTACTTTACAACTCTTCTATTCTCATGGTTTCCAAATTTTTAGAATGTTCAATAGAAACAACAATGTAATCAAACTGAGGAGTAAGTGACCTCAAAATCTTCTCTATGATTACCTGTTCAGAAAGTGTTTCTCCACAAGCTTTCATCTCATTAGTGATCAGAATTATTTTGGAGATGTACTCAGAAACTTTCTCACTGTTCTTCATGTTGAGATTCTCATATTGCTTTCGCAGGGACTGAAGCTTCACCTTCTTTACTGACGTGTCACCACCATAACATCTGACCAGTATATCCCATGCCTCTTTCGACATCGTCGAATCAACAATCTTCTCAAACACACTTTCATCCACACACTAATGGATATAGAACAGAGCTTTCTTATCCCTCTTCCTTGTAGCTCTTTCTGTAGATCTTTGTTCTTCAGTAGCATCTACTGCAACTGGAACATAACCATTGGTAACAAGATCTAGAACATCCTGAGCACCAAACAACACACGCATCTGTATCATCCATCTGTTCCAGCCTTTGCCATTAAAAATTGAAAGTTTAGTGTTCAAACTACTGCCTCCACTCATCTTAAACCTTGCACAAATCTCAGATCTCAGATTCTCACTCAGTGTTTCCCAAACCCACAAAATCAGTGTGATTCTGTTCAAATTTTTGTTCTAGATTCAACAGAAATCAGGAACCAAAAATCAAACACACAGCTCACTATCACCCGTGTTTCCCAGAATTTCAGAACAAACTAAGAGCTCTAGATACCAATTTATTGGTGCAAGGTGATGAAATTGAAAAAGAAGAGAGAAAATGATAAATGCTAAAAGCTGCTACTAATGATTGACAAAAAGAATTGTTGTATTAAATGAAACCTAGTACACCTATTTATACACAAAAATAGTAAAGATAAAAATACCACATAGACTCTAAAAAATAATATCTAAAAATAACAAATACTAAATTACCATCTAATAAACATAACAGTTTCTTCTTTTCTATTTCACTAACATTTCCTCTTTCTTTCAAAAACGAAACCTTATTTCTCTTCAATCTCTCTCGCTCAATCACTTCCGTTCACCACTTTGTTGGTCTGCCGCCGCAACTTGCTGCAGTGCTTCATCTCTACATCCAACTACCTTCTTCTCTTGAGTAATATAAGATTTAACTCTAAAATTTTCTGTTTTAATTATTAGAGTGCTTCAATTCCGCCGTCGCAACTTGTTGTCTTTGCTATCGGTTTTAATTGCTGCAGTGCTCCATCTTCCCTTGTTTCTTTTTAATTGTTAGAACTTGATTAGATAATCAATTTTTGTTATAGTTTTAAGTTTAATCCTCAATATATATATTACATCTGCCTTTTCTTTATGTGGTTTTTAAAGTTATAATTCTTTCTTCTATTTTTTTTGGTTTATAATTGAAGGTTGGAGCTCCTATGGAACAAAAAAAAGAGTCACTCTGATCTATTTTTAAAAAAATAGTTAGATGGAGCAACCTATTAAACCTCCTGTTAGGTCCAGTTTATCCAATTTTTTTTATCAGTTTACTGATTGTTATCCCAATTTATATGCAGAATGATTGGCATGCAATATTGAATCAGATGCTGGTTTGGTTTTTGATTTAGCCAATCAATCCGATCCAATTTTTATCACATTGGTAAATATGATCACTAAATAAATTTAAAATAATTATTTTTGTTAATAATATTGACCAAAATTTAAAACATTAATTTTTGTAATAATGACCGAATAACATGTAATGTTCCAAATAAAATATAATGTTAAGGTTAATTAATACTCAATTTAGTCCTGAAAATACAAATTCTTCATGTTATAGAAAGATTATCTTTAAAAGGCACTATTTGTGTGTTCATAATGTGGCAATCTTGTGCTTGTGAAACGAAAGCAGACATGAAGAGGGGACCTTTTGCTTTGTGAATTGAAGGAAAGTCTGGAGAAGCCCTTTACCTTGTGCATCAAAGGTAAGTCGAAAGAAATCTTTTGCCTTGTGAATCGAAGGCATGTAGGAAGTCCTTTGTCTAATGGATCAAAGGCAAGCGTGAAGAGGCCTTTGCCTTAAACGAAGCTGGCCTGCAGGAACCCACCGTTTTGTGAATCAAAGTGAGCATGCAGGAGGTCACTGCTAGTGAATCGAAACAAATTTGTAGGGGGTTCTTTCCTTGTGAATCGAAGGAAAACCTGAAGTAGCTAATGCACAGTCGAAGCCTTGTGATTTGGACGTGATCGAAGAGGGACCCAGCGCCCACTTGAAGCTTGTGAATCAGAACCGAATCGAAGAGTGCCAAATGCCTAATCAATGACTTTGAAACAAAGCTTGCTCGAAAGACTTAGATGCTCAATCGAAGCTTGTCAAGATGCCAATCGAAAGACACCTTGTTCAGATGCCAATTGAAAGACACTTGATTATCTTCAAAAAATTACATTTTCTTTAGGCAAGTGTTTGTAACCAACCATGTAAGAAAAGGTCTTGGAAAACATGAGAGGGAAAAATTTTGGGGTACAATAGCTGCCCTTGTTCAATCTTCTTAAACCTGAGGATTTAGATTGGCTTGTCTGCCTTTCGTGATCTAAAGGTGGAAGAGGATTGAACAGTAGAGTGTCTAGAAATTTGCACTCGCATGAAGTAATACTGATGGTTGATGATGACGGGAATGGGCTTACAAATGCCATTTGGAGAAGACGATTGAGAGTCGTTGGAGATGGGTTTAAAGATGCCATCCAAAGTAGATGCTGACTTCCTAAGAGGTCTCCTTGTAGGAATTCCTATTCCTACTGTCTGAGGAGGACTCCACTGGGGAATATGGGTTTCTGTTGTTCTCCTGCTTGAGGAAACTCCATGGGGGATAAAATCTAGGAACTTCAGTTGTCTAAGGCTCTGCTGAAGAGTTATCTCTGGAGAGATGAAAGTTTGTTGTTTTCTGGTTGAAATCCAGGCTTCACAGTAACTTGTTGGGGATAATGGAATTAACTGTTACCTGAAAATGTATTAGAAAAAGCCTGTGTAGGGCTTTTCCAGGATGAGTCCATGTTGGTCTGCATCCGGAGATATATGAGAAGGAGCCTGTGTGGGGCTATTTCAGGACGAGTCCATGTTAGACTGCATCTGGAAAGTTGAGAAGGAACCCATTAAGATTACTTCAGGATAAGTCCGTGTTAGACTGCATCTGAAGATCATGAGGAAAAACCCGTGTAAGATTGCTTTGTCTGGTCATGTAGATAATTTTCCTGTCTGGTTTCAAGAGTTAATCTACAAAACCGCTGTTCGTAGATAGTTGTCCTATCTGGTTTCAGGTATTAATCTGGAACTTGAAAAATATCGATTGTTGAGATAGTTGTCCTGGCTTGTTACATGTATTAATCTCTGACCTGAGAAAGAAAGATAGTTTTCCTGGCTTGTTACAAGTATTAATCTTCAATCTCTTCATGTAGATAGCTCTCCTGGCTTGTTACAAGTATTAATCTACAGTAAGTCGTCCACAGATAGTTCTCCTGGCTTGTTACATGTATTAATCTGGAACTTGAAAATTGTCGGTCACTGAGATAGTTGTCCTGGGTTGTTACAGGTATTAATCTCTGACCTGAGAAAGAAAGATAGTTTTCCTGGCTTGTTATATGTATTAATCTTCAATCTCTTCATGTAGATAGCTCTCCTGGCTTGTTACAGGTATTAATCTACAGTCGGTCATTCATAGATAGTTCTCCTGGCTTGTTACATGTATTAATCTGGAACTTGAAAATTGTCGGTCACTGAGATAGTTGTCCTGGCTTGTTACAGGTATTAATCTTTGACCTGAGAAAGAAAGATAGTTTTCCTGGCTTGTTACAGGTATTAATCTTCAATCTCTTCATGTAGATAGCTCTCCTGGCTTGTTACAGGTATTAATCTATAGTCCGTCGTCCACAGATAGTCCTCCTGGCTTGTTACAGGTATTAACATGGAACTTGAAAATTGTCGGTCGCTGAGATAGTTGTCCTGGCTTGTTACAAGTATTAATCTATGACCTGAGAAATAAAGATAGTTTTCCTGGCTTGTTACAGGTATTAATCTTCAATCTACTCATGTAGATAGTTTTCCTGGCTTGTTATAGGTATCAATCTACAACAGTCATCCACAAATATTTTTCCTGGCTTGTTACATGTATTAATATGGAACTTGAAAATGTTGGTGAGTATGAAACTTGACTGTGTCGTATAATGAAGGAATATTTGACTATTTCTACCTCAACAAATAATGAAGGAATCTTTGACGATTGCTACCTCAACAGATAATGAAGGAATCTTGGACGATTACTACCTCAACAGATAATGAAGGAATCTTTGACGATTGCTACCTCAACAGATGATAAAGGAATCTTTTACGATTTCTACCTGAACAAGTAATGAAGGAATGTTGGACGATTACTACCTCAACAGATAATGAAGGAATCTTGAACGATTACTACCTTAACAGATAATGAATAAATCTTTGACGATTGCTACCTCAACAGATAATGAAGGAATCTTGAACGATTACTACCTCAACAGATAATGAAGTAATCTTTGATGATTTCTACCTCAACAAATGATGAAGGAATCTTTGACGATTGCTACCTAAACAAGTAATGAAGGAATCTTGTACAATTACTACATCAACAGATAATGAAGGAATCTTGGACGATTACTACCTCAACAGATAATGAAGGAATCTTTGACGATTACTACCTCAACAGATAATGAAGGAATCTTTGACGATTGCTACCTCAATAGATAATGAAGGAATCTTGGATGATTACTACCTCAACAAATAATGAAGGAATCTTTGACGATTTCTACCTCAACAGATGATGAAGGAATCTTTGATGATTGCTACCTCAACATTTAATGAAGGAATCTTGGACGAATACTACCTCAACAAATAATGAAGGAATCTTGGATGATTACTACCTCAACAGATAATGAAGGAATCTTTGATGATTGCTACCTCAACAGATAATGAAGGAATCTTTGTCGATTGCTACCTCAACAGATGATGAAGGAATCTATAACGATTGCTACCTCAACAGATAATGAAGGAATCTTTGACTATTGTTACCTCAACAGATAATGAAGGAATCTTTGACGATTGCTACCTCAATAGATGATGAAGGAATATTTGACGATTGCTACCTCAACAGATAATGAAGGAATCTTTGACGATTGCTACCTCAACAGATAATGAAGGAATCTTGGAAGATTACTACCTCAATAGGTAATCAAAAATTTTTCTGGTCAAAATAATTGATGATATTTATCTATTTATAGGTTTTTACCTGAAAAGATAAAGAGTTAGCCGTATACAATGTCATGATGCATGAAGTGCAACTGATGCTCTAAAAATAAATGAGATTTGTAATATATGCATTCGTGCTGCATATGCTATGACATCTGTAAAATGATGTATGAATGCAATGTATGAATGTGTTATTCATTCCACTGCTGTATTATTGAACTAGGGAGAATGAATCCATGATTGTTGTAAGGGATGAAGAATGTAGGTCTTCAAATTTGTTGAAGTTGAAATGCTAGGAGATGAACTTCTGTTGTTAGAGAAATAAACTCTGTTGGGGAAGAAAAACTCCGTGAACTGCTTGAGGATTTTGTTGAAATCCTGCTGGAGGATTATGAGAAGCTTGGCAACTTCACTGGGGAATCTTTTGTTGGAGCAGTAATTTGGAGATTTTGCTCTGCCAGGGATATGAGAATACCTGACATCATTAGGCTGCATGATGAGAATATTGCAGTGACCTTGTAGCAGGATGCCCCTGCCTTTGTACATGCTGGAGAAGGTATCTGTTGGAGGAAATATCTGCGGGGATTTTGTGGATGAATCTATGTCGTGATTGTACTTGAAGATATGTTGAAATAAGTGTCATAATGACATCCGTCTCTGGATCGTATCTGAACCGTTTTTAGAAGAGAATCTGGAATAAGTGTCAGGATGACATCTGTCTCTGGATCGTACTTGAACCATTTTCTATAATAGTCTTCTTTAGAATGTTTCCGCTGGGAATTCTTATTTTGAGAAGAAATTCATTGGGGAACATTGATTCTATGTGATTGTACGTGTTCTTGTGATGGAAATCACACTTGATGCCCCAAGTGATTGATATTTTCCCCGACTATTCAAGAATTTATGAGAAATTTCTTGGAATTTTGACTTGACTGCGCTCAGATGTGTTGGACAATGATTATGCCGTGTCCCCTTGGTTGGAAGTGTTTTTCCAATTGAGGTGAATCTTTTCATTGAGAAAGTTTTTGTTCATTAGCTATTTGTCGTGTGAATTTCTCCGCTGTCAAATAATTAGCTATATACAAACAACGATATTCAAATAATGCAAAGTTTATGTTTGTCTTAAAGTTTTTTTGAAAATTCATTTTTCCAATAAAACGAAAATTTGCAAGAATGTGATATCAACTCAGGATTTACGACAAGTCCTACAGGAGTCAGAATACCTTTTGTAACAGTATGCTTCCGAACTAACCCATGCATCAGTTAGGACGTTTAAGGGTTGTAACATGGCCGAGTTCACAGTTCAAGAAACAAAGGATAAAGGCTCAAAATTTATTTGTACCCAACGCGCTCTTCGTAATGTTCTTCAGTCCTAAACTCAGTTAATTGTGCGTTTAGATTCCAGTTGAGTCTGGAATTATTGCTCTGATACTGGGTGATGGTTCAGAAATTGAATGTTTGTTTGATAAGGCAGTCATTTTGGTAACCTTTTCTTTTTTGTTGAGGATTTGTAGGACCTCTTTTTTTTTTATATTTTGTTATCCCTACATTTTCCTGAACTATTTCTTTTGTGATTACAGTCAGCGGGATGCCCCTGTTTTCTTAAGTCTCCTTCATAGGTTTTGACTTAGCGGGCTTTTCTTTTGAAAAATAATGACTGCCTGTTTTAATGATTAAGGGGAACCGTCACCATCTTCTGTTTTTTGAATGATACCTCTGACACTACTTGTCGTGTATGAAGGGAAAGTTTATGATTAAATGCGTATTTGAATTAACTGAGAAAACTAACCTGCCCCAGGTTATGAGTAAGGGTTTTAATTTTGTGTGAAAAGAAAAACTCCTACTTCTTAGGCTTAAAGGGGTTGACTAGAGATTATCTTCCTTATAACTCCACTGTTTAGGATTTGAAACAACGCCTGTACATCGCCAGCAAGGTCTGTTCAAAAGCAGATTGTATGAGATTGTGGTATCGTTTTCTTCATCCTCCCTCTAAAGGTTTGGAGCTTTTGATTGAGAGTTAAATATCAGAAAAGGAAGTAAAAACAAAGTTTGAATATAATGGATATGAATGAAATAATTTGAGACAAAACATATGCGATGCATTAATATGAATAACCAAAGTCTGACAAAAAGACAAATGTTTCAAGCAAACAAAGAAATTACACCTGATAGTTTAAATGAAATAGACGCTCTCAATTTTGGCCAGGATTTGGCATGGGAGCAGTGAACACATTGGAAGCCTCAGGAGGGTCAAATTCAATCTCCTTATTATTAATAAAATCTTGAATCTTGTTCTTCAAAGTCCAACAACTGTCGTTGTCGTGCCCAGGACTATCAGAATGATAAGCACATCTTACATTTGAACTGTACTTAGGAGAGGAGGTATCAGGGTTTTGAGGAGGATCCTTTAGTGTAATCAGCTCCGCTTTTAGCAAATATTGTAACGCTTGAGACAATGGCATATTAATCTTAGTGTACTGCCTTTCTTGGTACTTTATCCTACGCCTATTGCCCTGTCGTTGTTGAACAAGTGTAGGATTAAAGATTAACACCGCTCGCATAGATTGATGATGATCCTTTTTATTACGGCCCTTTTGACCATAGAAAACATTAGTTTCTTGTTTACCCCAAAATGGCCTATTCTCAACATTAGAAGATGCGGCCATCAGAACTTTCCCACTCTTGATACCACTTTCGATCCTCTCTCCAGTCAGAACCATCTCTGTAAAACCGGATGAAGAACTCCCAATCAACAGGTTGAAGAATGGGCCTGTCAGAGTGCCCATGAACATGTCTACCATTTCCCGATTAGTCAGAGGAGGTTGCACCCCGCCAGCTAAATCCCTCAATTTCTGCGCATATTCCTTGAACCCTTCTCTTGAGCCCATGGACATATTCTGCAATTGCACTCGAGTTGGTGCCAGGTCAGCATTGTATTGGTACTACTTGTAGAAAGCAGCAGCCAAGTCTTCCCAGGTATGGATGTTAGTTCCTTCTGACTGATAGAACCACTCCAGTTGAGTGCCAGCCAAACTTTCTTGGAAGAAATTAACCCATAACTTCCTGTCAGCAGTGTGAGGCTGGATCTTTTTGACGTATGATCTCAAGTGAAGTTTAGGACAAGAGACCCCTTAATATTTAGCGAACGTGGGAACCTTGAATTTTGGTGGGATGACCACCCCAAAAACCAACCCTAACTCTTCAAAGTCCAAGCTAGGTATCTGTTGAATCTCCATAGCATTGAGGCGATCCTCCAGCTGTTTGTATTTATCATCAGCGGGAGGATATTGTTCCTCAGAGTAGTCAGCTTAATCTTCATCAGTCCCCAGATTGTTATCTTCTTCATGATTATGCCCCTCATTTGATGGAGTTGAAAGATCTAGAGCTCTCTTGACTGGTCCTCTAAGTCTTCTTCCTATATTCAAGACACCATCCAGTTTCTTTACCTTCTTCTTATTTTCTTTGATGACGAGATTTTTAAATTCTTCCTGCCCCTTAGCCAAAGCCAGGAACATTTGTTGGAACTGAGCATTTTGAGTTTGAAGGTCTTTTACTGTCTGTTCAAGAGCCATTTCTTTTGCTGAAATAAACAACGAAAAGATAAGAAACCTGTCTTGAAATACCTGCTATGCAATGACATGTATGGTATGTGTTGTACCCCAAAATTTGCCCTCTCATTTATCAATATTTTCCTCACAAGACTTCTTGGACTCAAGACAAGATCAGGGTTTGCTCAACTCAAGACATCTCATCTTGCACTGATAACCCAAAATTAGAGTTTGAGTTTGCACAAGAATTTTTGGACCATCAATGCTTCATGTGACCTTCATACATCATCTTGGACCTCTAATATTGTTCATATCAAGTTTCAAGCCTTGAACCAAATTTTTGATCAGTCAATTGGACAGTTGACCTAAAAATCAGCTGTATTGGGGAAAAAGTCAATCATAGCCAATTTACAATCAAACTTCATAATTTTTGATCTACAATAACATTTTAGACTCATATGTACCATTTGATCAAGTTTGGATCACAACTCCTCAAGAAATTTGATCAAATCATCAAAAGGGCAAAATGGTCAAAATTAGGGTTTTGACTGAGAAAGGGCAATTTCTGATTTTTAACCTAGCCAATGAACAATTGAGTTCAAACATAATTTCAAGGGTTCAATGGCATCATCTTGACCTAATTACATGGTTCAAAAGATCATAAGTTTATTGGATTGACAAATGAATTTTGCAGTCAACTGATCAAAAGTCAACTGTGCACTGAAAAGTCAAACTTTGACTTTTTGGTCAAAATCAAGTGCCAAGGGTCATAATTCATCAAGATATGTCAAAATATGAAACTTGTTCACCAAGAAAACCAATTTTGAAAATTAGGGTTTTGAATTTGAAAAATTTCATAACTTAGAATTTTTCTAAGTATAAGAATTTTCTTATTTTTTCCCAACTTTTCACCACTTCTTCACCATGATGCAATTTGATTCAAAGAAAACTTCCAACATGAAAGTTGTAGTCCTCCATGAAATCTACAACTTTTCTTCACAAACTTTTCCTAACATATGCTTGGATCTCAAGTTATGAATTTGTGAATATAGGTCCATGAACTAAATAACTTAGTGAAATTTTGCCCTAATTTAGGCAGGTTTTGGACCCAACTTCATGGACATTTTTCATCTAGTTCCAAGAGGTATATCAAGATTCATTTCAAATATGAATTATAGAGCACATTGCAAGTTTTCCAAAATGTCCAAGAACTCTCCAAGATCATTTTTGGTTAGGGAGAATCGAAGAAGAGAAGTTGGCATTTTATCACTTTTGTTCATGCCATTTTCACAAAGCATCAAGTTGCAAATCAGATATTTGATGTTTGAATCTTGCTTTACAGGTCCTAAACTCATTCTACACTCCATAATTAAATGCAAACTCAGAATCTAAAGGCATTATTTTTGCTTTTGGAGCTTTGTACAAGAGATAATTCCATTTTAGGCATAAAGTTCACATTGCCATTTTCATAAAGATGAGCTTTTGTAACTTTATCAATCTTGAGCCTTGGACCTGTTTCTTTGATGCAAGCAACTTACACAACACCCAAGCAGTTGGTACAAGTTCATTCCATGCTTCAAGCAAGCAAGGACACGCATGTAGCATAAGTCACTTCACTTTACTTCAAAAGCAAGAAAGTTGGTGAAAAGGTCAAAAGCTTGCACATCTGTTGAGAAGCTGACTTTGTATCCATTCTATACAAGTATACAAACTTTTCACAATGCAAAAACACGATTGGCTTGCATCCAGAACTCACTCAAACTCAAAAACTCCAAAATTCTGTCCAAACACACAGTTGCTGCAAAACCATAGCCAACTCATTTTTGGCTCGTGCGTTTTATATTTTACCACTTCAAACATCTTCTACATATCATACCAAAGCAAGTCAAGCCCTTACCCCGGTTCTGTAAGCCCTGTTTCAACATCCACCATTTTCACTTTTGAAGCTTGCTACTTAACTTGTCCAGAGAGTTCCAGCTATCCTCAAAGCAAAGTAAGCATTGGAATAACTTGAAGGAAGTTCAAGGAAGCTCACACAATCCTCAGGCCTCCATTAAAGTCCCTACATTGCTCTACTCGAATCCAATTGAAGGAGGTATTTTCTTGAACTCTATCTCTCTAAATAGGCATCCTCAAGCCACGATTTGTGAAGAAAAAATGTAGTCCATAACATGGTGAAGTTGTACATATGTATACTTTTCATTTATATTATCTATGCTGTGAGAATTTGAAGCTTGAAGTTCATGAAATTTTTAGGTCACGAATAAGGGGTCCCAAAATTCTCTCTCATCTTTGAGAGTTAGGTTACAAATTTTATATGGTTGGAATCGTGAGATTAAATGCCACAAGTTTCATGTTATGAGTTTTTGTTTTTGTGCAAGCATGTGAAAGTTACAGGTTTGAACATAAAACGCGCGAAGGAGAAGACTGGCTGGAGGACAGGGATGAAGCCTTGGGCTTTTGGCGCCTTGGGCCTTTTTGTTTTCACTATTTGCACCTTCTGACTTGATATTTACACCCCCTGACTTATTTGTTATATTTATCATATTTTTTTCTTCATATTTTCATATTTATTGCTTTTATTTATTTTGTTCTGAATAATAAAAATCCTAAAAATAATTTCTTTATTTTTTACAATTTTATTTTATTTTTTATTATTTTTTCTACATAAAAATTAATTTATTTAATAGAATAGAACTTATTTTCCTAAAAAAAAACTTGTAAATATATTTAAAGGGACTTAATATTTTTATTATATTATTTATACTCATAAAATATTTATTTTTTATACATACTTAATTTTTAATATTTAAACATAATATTATTTATTATTTTCTTATACAAAAAAAGGACAAAATATTAATATTGAAACATTATTTTCTTTTAATTAAAAAACTAGGGTTTCACCCTTCCAAAAATAATATTATTTTTCCTTTCTTTTTAGGGTTTAAATTAATTATTTTTCTCATACAAAAAAAAACAAATACCAAAATATTTTTTACATAAATACATTGCATTGCATTTTAAATACTTATTATTTATTTAATTCGCACAATATTCGATTGGGTTGTAATAATATATTTAGGTTTATATTTGTGCAAAATCCCCATTCAAAACTTGTATCCCCCCTCCCATAATAATTGTTGTAATAGCTTAGTTTATTTTACGCAATTTACCGCTTTTATACCATATTTAGTAAATTAGGGTTTGCATGACAAGAACAAAAACAAAGCAAATAGAAAAAACCTAATGCAAGACAAAAGCATGAAAATGACACACTTTGCACACAAGCACCCCTAGGGTTTCTCCCACTTGGTTGCCTAAATAAAAATGGCCATGTTACGCACGCGAAGTATCTTGGCAAAACAAAACAAATATAAGATCATAGTCCCTCGATGACGCTATCAAAAGGTTGCCTAAACAAATATGATATTGGTCCCTCAAAAATTTCTAAGATACTTGGCAACATTGCTATCATGGTCATACGGTGACCCACGCCCGTCCCGTTTACATCCAAAGATAGGGTTGCTTACCAAATCAATGGTAAGTCAACAATGTCAAAGGAATAAAAATGCACAAGAAATACATTTGAGTAGGTAGATAGCTTCTAGTTACTTGTTCCATTTCAAAACAATTCTTGCTATTTTCAAAAACAAACACACACACATTTCAAAACACCTTACAAAATATTGAAAACATTTTCAAAAGACAAATATCTTTGTATACATTCTTACGAATGAGAATCATTACAAAGATCGCCTAAACAATGACCTCTTTTCAAAATACTTTCAAAACCACACCAAGCACCATTTCAAACAAAACAAATCAAAGCAATTGATCTAAACAAGTAACTAAGAGCCCATGGAAAACCATGGATGAAAAGGGTGCTAGCACCTTCCCTTTTAATAATCTACCCCCCGAACTCAAGAAAACATCTCAAAGGTCTTTCCTGTGCTTTTTTACCTTTCCTTTTGGATAAAAGAAAAGTCGGTGGTGACTCTTGCTAACTACAACATTTGCAAACACAAACGCAAAACCTCAAGTCAGTTCTCCCACCGTATCATAGAACTGGCGACTCTGCTGGGGATTATTCTAAAAGTGAGGTTACCTTAGGGTTTAGATCACCTTTATTTGCTTACAATTGTTTGACTTGTTTGCTTTACAATTATGGTTCTTTGTTTGGGTTTAAATCCTCCACCCGGATTTGGGAAACATTATAGGTAAATAGCAATACATTGTGGAAACTGTGCGGGGTATACGGACATGGTCTAAGCAATAGCTATATTAGTGCGACATATTTGTGGGTACCGGTAGCCTTTGAGTCAATCAAAGAGAATACGGGGCCATTGAGTGATGTCATGAAGCACTAATGAACTTCTAGAACCTTTACTTGACCAACTTGGCCTTTTAGGATGTAGTGAGATGATCGGCTTTGGTGCAGTCCGAAGTTGGTAGATACTCGATACTACACTCATTGAGGGTTGGTTTCTTGGAATATTTCAGTCGCCAGTAAAAAGGCTTGAACTGAAACAATGAACAAGGAAACAATCCAGTGACATTGAGCTCCTTAGAACCCGATTACTATTTCTAGGACAGGTTGAGCCAACTAAACTTCAAGAGGATACTTACCTATGAAACCCCATGCAAGCCTAAACTAAGAACTTGTTTGATTTGCTTGTACATATATACTTGTGCATAACATCATGGACATCATGAACATCATATGCATTCACTAACCATTTCAAGGATTTTGAAGATTCATCTTTGTTCTTGTTTTGTAGGTTATGGATTCACTCCGCAGGAAAACTATCCAAATCAATCTTGTAAGAATTCCTCCACAACTCAATGAGCTAGCTTCAAGGATTCCTGAGAATTCTCCATTCACCGAAAGACATGGTCGTCTACTCAACTTGGTCACTTCCAACACAGAGGAGGATATGCTGAAAATTCTCTTCCAGTTCTTTGACCCTTTGCATCATTGCTTCACATTTCCTGACTATCAACTTGTGCCCACTTTGGAAGAATTCTCTCAACTTCTGAGGATTCCTATTCTCAATCAACTACCCTTCAACAGTACGGAAAGAGATTCAAAGCCAAAAGAGATTGCTCAAGCCCTGCACTTGCACTCATCTGATGTCACAACCCATTGGGAAACTAGATTTGGTGTCAAAGGCTTCTTGTCAAAGTTTCTGTTTGAGAAGGCCCAAAGCTGTTGTAATTCCCTAGACTTGCAAGCTTTTGAGGATATTGTAGCTCTTCTCATCTATGGGATGGTCTTGTTCCCTAACCCTAACCAACTCATAGATGTGAGCGCTGTCAAAATCTTCATGACTCGCAACCCGGTACCTACATTGCCTGGGGATATCCTCCACTCTTTTCACACTCGTACAATGAGGAAAATAGGTGTTCTTATGTGTTGTACTCCTCTCCTTGCAAGATGGTTTATTTCTCATCTTCCCCAATCAGTCTTGAAGAATGAGCAAGGTTTGAGGTGGTCACAAAGGTTGATGACGCTTACACATTCAAATATTCATTGGTGTTCTCGATCCAAAGAGAATGTTATCATTATTGACCGTTGTGGGGAATTCCCTAATGTCCATCTACTTGGCATTAGGGGAGGCATCACCTATAACCCTTTCTTAGCTCTAAGACAGTTTGGTTATGCCCGAAGGGATGACCCACATGACATGCTGATTCAAGGATTGGTTTTCGACTTCGACAATGATGACCAAAGACTCCGTTAGAGATTCATCCGAGCTTAGAGGATGCCAAACAAGGTGGATAGCAAGACTTTGGGACACAAGAATTCCATCCCTCTTGAACCTTACCTGAAGTGGGTACGAACCCGCGCCCAAAGTCTTATGATGCCTTATCCTTCCATTCTCCCAGTGATTATAGAGCCTGTTAAGGAAGGAGAAGTTCCATACACTATCCTACATCCTGACATGCCAACATCACTCGAAGACCTACAAAGGAGTTGGATACAGCTCAAAGGAGAGCGCGATACTTTCAAAGCCCAATTCTACGCAAGCGAGAAGAAGGTTTTGGAACTCACTCGGCTACTTCATGAAGAGCAGACTCTCAACACCTACATTGCACCAAAGAGGATGCGCAATGTCTTTTTACCTTAGAATTTTGTATTATTTTGCCCAAGGGGCATTGATGTACTCACAATTCTATCTTATTAATATGACGTGTGTTTCTTTTTTGTTTAAAACAAATTTGAATTTCTAAATCCTTGAAAACATTGCATGAATACATATCATTCATCATAAGCATAAACAGGTCTTTGCAACAAGTTTCCTCATCTCTCTGCTGTTTATTTCAGTACGATGGATCTCGAACAAACGGTCAAAGATCTGCAAGCTCATAACTCACAATTTCAACAGTTACTCATGACCTTAGCCAAGGGGCAGGAGGAACTGAAGACTTTGCTAGAAAAAGAGAAAGAGAAAAAGAAGAAGAAGCCAACTGGTGTGGTTATCATGGGCAGAAGGTTTCAGGGACAGGCCAAAAGGACCTTAGAATTTCCTACAACATCTAAAGAAGGGGACATAAAAGGAAAAGGAACGACAGTACCATCAGATTCTGAAGAAGAAGAAGAGGAAGAAGACGACTACTCTGATTAACAATACCCTCCGGCTGATGACAAGTACAAACACCTTGAAGAGAGACTAAGCGCTATGAAAATCCAGAGAGTACCAGGGCTAGATTTTGAAGAGTTAGGGATGGTGTCAGGAATTGTAATCCCTCCAAAGTTTAAAGTGCCACTGTTTGCCAAGTATGATGGGGTGTCTTGCCCTAAAATGCACCTCAGATCCTATGTCAGGAAGATTCAACCACACTATGCTGACAAAGACCTGTGGGTCCACTTTTTCCAAGACAGTTTATCAGGAACGCAACTTGATTGGTTCTACCAGTTGGAAAGGGCTGAAGTCCACAATTGGGAAGACCTGGCCGCCACTTTCTATAAACAATATCAATACAACACCGACTTGGCGCCTACCCGTACTCAACTACAGAGTATGGCTATGGTTTCCAATGAGTGCTTTAAAGATTACGCCAAAAAGTGGAGGGATCTAGCCGGAAGGGTGCAACCCCCTCTATCTAAGAGGGAGTTAGTGGACATGTTCTTGGGAACTCTTTCAGGCCCTTTCTTCAATCATCTGATTGGGAGTTCTTCTGTAGGGTTTACCGAATTGATTTTAACCGGCGAAAGAGTAGAGGCTGGTATAAGAAATGGGAAAATTCAAAAGGATGCGTCTGCCTCCGCAGCTGTGAAAAAACCCTTCACTGGTAGGAAGGAAGTATCTGCTGTCTTTTCACAGAGGAATCAGGGAAGAACTGAGCACCGACCAACAGTGGGGGCCGTTATGATTCCGAAGGCTGCATCAGACCAACCGAGAAATAATCAGCAAAGGGTAGAAAGGCCAGTTCGGAAATTTACCAAGATTAACATGACTCTAGCTCAAGTTCTACCACATCTCCTGAAGTTGAATCTGGCCACTTTGAAAGAGGCCCCAAAAAATCCCAATACTACTTCTCCACACTACCATCCCAACGCCAGATGCGCGTACCATTCTGAAAGTTCAGGGCACTACACCAATAACTGTTGGGCTCTGAAAAATAAAATCCAGGACCTAATAGATGCAAAGGAAGTTGAGTTTGAAGCGCCTGAGAAACCAAATGTTATTTCCGCCCCAATGCCGAGGCATGGTCACAATGCCAACACTATTGAAGAAGATCTGTTTGTTGGTACTGTGGATGAACTGTTAACTCCGCTCCCGATTATTAAGTTGAATTTTTTGAAAGATGGTATTTTCCCAGGTTGTGACAAGGACTGCCATGTTTGCCTGTCCTCATCATTTGACTGCCCTCTGTTGAAGAAAGGTATCCAACGACTGATGGATAACCAAGAAATTTTGTTTGAGAATGCTCCTATTTCACCCGTTCTAGTTAAAGAAGTTTCAATAATAACCATCTACGCCAATCCTTCTAGGGCCCCTAAAAGACCCGTTAGGATTACACCTACTCCAAAGACTACTCCGCTTAAGATTACAATGCCCGGGCCTGCCCCATACAAATCAGATAAAACAGTACCATGGAATTATGGTGGAGAAATCTACTACCATGGTATTAAACAGGTTGAACTGACTGCCGAAGAAGAAAGATCCAAAGATGACAATTTCGACATTAGCAATATTGTTGGAACAATCAAGATCACCCACAGTGGTAGGATTTTCTCTCCAGAGATTTCTCCTCCAACAACAGTCTTTGGACCTGTGGCCATTCCGAAGATTACCTCTGTACCAGTGACTGTACCTGCAAGCGTACCTACCGACAAAGACAATACAATTCCTATCCCTACTTCCACTACTGAGAATAAAGGAAAGAACGTTCAAGAGGAGTCTGTCCAGACGAAGGCTCAATCACTAGTTATTCCTAAAACATCCAAGAAGGAGATGGAAGAAATCCCGAGGATAATTAAGAAGAGTGATTATGATGTGGTTGAACAGTTGGGGCAAACCCCTTCCAAGATCTCTATGTAGCCCTGCTGCTGTGCTCTGAAGCACATGCCAAAGCACTAGTAAAATTTCTAAAGACAACTCATGTGCCGCAAGAGATGTCTGCTGACCAGTTCCAGGACTGTGTGACCAGTTTGACAGCTGATAATGGCCTGGGCTTCTCTGATGCTGACTTGACACCTAGAGGGAGAAAACACAACGAGGCATTACATGTCTCAGTAGAGTGTAGAGGAACCACCCTAGCCCATGTTTTGGTTGATACGGGATCATCTTTGAACGTCCTGCCGAAAAAAGCCCTTGACATATTGGATTGCGAGGGGCTGACTTTAAAACCCAGTAATATAGTGGTGAGGGATTTTGATGGTTCAAAGATAATGGTCCACGGGGAGGTGGACATTCCAATCAAGGTGGGAATTCAGGTTTTCAATTCAACCTTCTACGTGATGGACATCTGTCCTTCTTATTCCTGTCTGTTGGGACGCCCCTGGATCCACAATGCCGGTGCTGTCACCTCCACCTTGCATCAGATGCTAAAGTACCCGGTCCAAGGGAAGATCATAACTGTCCATGGGGAGGAGGAGTATATGATTAGTCATCTGAATTCCTTCCGTTATGTGGAGTTAGATGGCGAGTTCATAGAGACCCCTTTCCAAAATTTTGAAGAAGTCTCTCCAGAGGTACCGGTGACCAAGGCGGTATCCTCGACTCCTAAGATCACAAGACCTCTACCTCGGATGTCATCTCTAAAAGATGCAAAGGCAGTAGTGGAAGAAGGGGGATGCACAATCTGGGGTCAGCTTCCATACATTTCGTACAAATCAGACAAGTTCGGCTTGGGGTTTACTTCGACTGGTCAGAAGGTTGTGCGCCGCGCCCATGCTGGGGGGCCACCTGTAAAGATTAGCAACCAAAGCATCAATGCAGTAGAAGACAATGAAGAGGATGGCAGCTTGGAAGATTGGATATTTCCTACTATCAGCGGAGGACTTTGCAACTGGGAAGCCAAAGACTTCATCCCGATAACTTTCATATCTCAGTAATTTATCTTTTACATTTCTGTTAGACTTGTAATAATTCACAAATAATTCATACATTTTCAACCCTGTGTCTTACCCGAGGCACATCGGTCCATTTGTAATGGTTTTTATTTCATCTACATATGTCATTCAATGAATCATGGACGCTTTTTCATATATAAACCTTTTATGCTCATTGTCTTTATTTTACATTTCATTATTTTAAGATGGCTATACCCTTACACACACCCACACTCACAAATGCAGGTACCCTTCCATTCCGGATCCCATGGGTAATGATACTGCTATAGCCTTCAGTGACTCTGAAGATCTGATCTACCAAGCCGAATACGAAGGTGAGGAAGATTGTGAGGTGCCAGGGGAATTGGCCAGATTACTACAACAAGAGGAAAGAGCAATTCAGCCTCACGAGGAGCAGTTGGATACAATCAACTTGGGTACCGAGGAGGATAAAAAGGAAATCAAGGTGGGTGCTAATCTAGAGCCGAGTGTCAAGGAGCGCCTAATTCAGATATTACATGATTATGTTGAGATCTTTCCTGGTCATACAAAGACATGCTGGGACTCGATACAGACATCATGGTACATCGTCTACCAACAAGAGAAGACTGTCCACTAGTGAAACAAAAAGTCCGCCGCATGAGACCTGACATGTCAAAGAAGATCAAAGCAGAAGTTATGAAATAATTCAATGCTGGATTTTTGGCTGTTACTTGTTATCCTCAATGGGTGGCCAACATTGTTCCCATACCTAAAAAGGACGGCAAAGTGAGAATATGCGTGGATTATAGAGATTTAAACAGGGTCAGCCCTAAAGATGATTTTCAAATTCCACACATCGATATCCTGTTTGACAATACAGCTCAGCACAAAGTATTTTCTTTCGTGGATGAATTCTCGGGCTATAACCAGATCAAAATGACACCTGAGGACATGGAGAAAACTACATTTGTCATACAGTGGGGTACGTTCTGCTACAAAGTGATGCCATTCAGACTGAAGAATGTCGGGGCAACCTATTAACGCACCATGGTAGCTTTGTTTCATGATATGATACATCATGAGATAGAGGTCTACGTAGATGACATGATAGCCCGATCACAAACTGAAGAAGAACACCTTGATTACTTGCAAAAGGTGTTTGTCAGATTGAAGGAGTACAAGTTAAGACTGAACCCAAACAAGTGTACATTCGGAGTCTGATCCGGTAAACTATTAGGTTTCATCGTCAGCAACAAAGGCATCGAGGTAGATCCTTCCAAAGTCAAAGCAATACAAGAAATGCCTGCTACTCGCACTGAGAAGGATGTCAGAGGTTTTTTGGGATGCCTAAACTATATTACCAGATTCATTTCTCACCTAACGTCTACTTGTGAACCCATCTTAAAGCTGTTGAAGAAAGATCAAGTAGTCAAGTGGAACGATGAATGTCAGATTGCTTTCGATAAAATCAAGGAGTATTGACTAGAGCCTCTTGTCTTAATGCCACCAGTCGAAGGAAGACCGCTAATCATGTATCTGACCGTCTTAGAGAATTCAATGGGGTGCGTACTGGGGCAGCATGACGAGTCTGGCCGAAAATAGCACGCCATTTATTACCTGAGCAAAAAGTTTACCGACTGTGAAACCAGATATTCACTGCTCGAGAAAACTTGTTGCGCTCTGGTATGGGCTGCTCATCGGCTAAGACAGTACATGTTGATTCATACAACTTTGCTGATATCTAAGATGGATCCGATAAAGTACATCTTTGAGAAGCCTGCTCTGCCTGGGAGGATAGCTAGATGGAAGATGATCCTAACGGAATATGACATACAATACACAACCTAAAAAGCTATAAAGGGCAGTGTGCTAGCTGATCATCTTGCTCATCAAGCTGTAGAAGATTATCAATCCATGAAGTTCGACTTCCCTGACGAAGACATCATGACATTGGACAACAATGAAGAAATCAGGCCATATGACAGACCTGAACAAGGATCCCGATGGACCCTGTACTTTGATGGGGCATCCAATGCACTTGGTAACAGTATCGGCGCTGTGCTCATATCCCCGGAAGGATGCCATACTCCTTTCACTGCCAGACTTTGCTTCAACTGTACAAACAACATGGCAGAGTACGAAGCATGCATCTTTAGTCTCAAGGCTGTCATAGACTTGGGAATCAAATTTTTGGATGTGTTTGGGGATTCAGCTTTGGTCATCAGTCAGATCAAAGTAGAATGGGACACTAAGCATCCAAACCTCATCCCTTACAAAGAACATGTTTTCACATTGCTACCACATTTCGAGCAGATTACCTTCGAGCACTTCCCGCGAGAAGAAAATCAGCTAGCAGATGCTCTAGCTACAATGTCATCTATGTTTAAACTTAATTGGGATAATGAGGCTCCCCAGGTCTCCATCGAACGAATGGACGAACCAGCATACTGTCACGAGATTAATACCGAAGAAGTAGTGGACCAGCTGTGTTTTCATGAAGTCAAAAGGTATCTCGAGAATCAAGAATATCTGGAAGGAGCTTCAGTCAATGACAAAAAGTTCTTAAGGAGATTCTCAGCTAAGTTCTTCCTAAGTAATGGCATCCTGTACAAACGTAATCATGATTCTATTCTGCTCCGTTGTGTGGACAAGATTGAAGCTGAAAAGATCATGGCTGAATTGCATGAGGGTACCTTTGGAACTCACTCTAGCGGGCATACGATGGCGAAGAAGATTCCACTGGTAGGCTATTACTGGTCTACCATGGAAGCTGACTGCTATCAACACTCCTGGACCTGCCATAAATGTCAAATCTATGTAGATAAGGTGCACGTGCCTCCGGTTCCTCTAAATGTATTAACAGCTCCTTGGCCCTTCGCTATGTGGGGAATCAACATGATTGGGGAGATCAAGCCTACAACATCCAATGTACACCTGTTCATTCTGGTGGCCATTGACTATTTCACCAAGTGGGTCGAAGCAACTTCCTTCGCATCCGTTACTAAGAATGTTGTTGCCCGCTTCATCAAGCAGAATCTCATTTTCCGGTACGGTATCCCCGAAAGGATCATCACTGATAACGGTACAAACCTTAACAATACTATGATCACCGCCTTGTGCGAGCAGTTCAAGATTCAACATCACAATTCATCTCCGTATTGGCCAAAGATGAATGGTGCTGTCGAAGCTGCTAATAAAAATATTAAAAAGATCATACAGAAGATGACAGTCACCTACAAGGACTGGAATGAGATGCTACCGTTTGCACTCCACGGGTACCGTACCATAACTCGAACATCAACTGGGGTAACATCCTATTCTTTGGTTTATGGCATGGAGGCTGTCTTGCCTATTGAGGTTCAGATCCCCTCTTTAAGAATCATGAAGGATGCAGGTTTGAGTGAAGACGATTGGATCCAGACACGGCTTGATCAGCTGAACTTGATTGATGAAAAGAGGCTTAATGCTATTTTCCATGGTCAGACGTATAAAAAACGAATGATCAAGGCTTTCAACAAGAAAGTCAGACGCCAAGTATATCAAGTTGGAGATTTAGTGATCAAGCGCATCATTTTCCCACAAAGTGATCCCAGGGGAAAATGGACTCCTACCTACGAAGGACCATTTATAATCAAGAACATCTTTTCTGGTGGGGCAATGATCTTAACCACCATGGACAGTGATGATATGCCGCACCCTGCGAATGCAGACATAGTCAAAAGATACTACGCATAAGAGACCCGCTAGGTTGACACACCTAGGCAAAACAAGGGCATCCCGGCGAACCAAAAAGGTTCGGGTAAAAATTAGGGATAAAATAAAAAAAAATCTGTACACCCGGCAAGTTGAAAACCCGAAAGGGCGACTTGGGCAAAAAAGGGTTTCCCGGTGGACTGAAAACCCGAAAGGGCAGTCCAGGCAAAAGTTAGGGAATTAAAGCGTATGACTATGTCTCGTCGGATCACTTTAAGGATAATCTCTTCACTGACAAACTCTGAGCTACTGATCAAATTAATCATCTTAGAACGAAGCAACGGACATACAAGATATTCGGAGATACGGGGGCTATAGCAGAATGGGAACCCCATGGGATTATCACTTATAACTATCTTTCTTTGTATAAATTTTTCTTACTTTTATGACACCATCCTCTTACTAGGATGTCTGTATCCTTTGTACAAAACACTTATTCAAAGTAAATACAAAGATATCTCTTTCAAAGTACAAAAAACTATTTTCATTTTTCTTTACACTTGTGTTTTTATTTGTAAAAACGTCCAATGATTCGTTGATGAACATATGCATTTGAACATAATTACTGTTTACAAATAAACAGAATGGAAAAGTACAATTACTGACAGGATTGAAAGAATAGGAAAATGTCTTTAGGCTATTCCATGAGAAATCCCTACAGTACATCATTTAGATCCCCTGTGGAGTTGAAACTACAGATCCCCAACGGAGTTAAAACTTCAAACTCCCAATCCCCAGCGGAGCCAAAACTTCAAACTACCAATCCACAGCGGAAACCATTCAGTTTCTCCAAATTCCCCAGCAAGTTGTCTTGAAGCCTGGAAAGTAACCAGATAATAGTTAACTTTTGTCTCTCCCCAACTTAGGATAACTCCCCAGTAGAGTGTCAGACGACCATAACTCCTGAACTTTTTCCAAACAGGAATAAGTTTTCTTCCCCACAGAGTTTTCATTGCTCCCCAACAGAATGAAGATTCTCTTTATTAATTCTCTGCAGAAGTCATCAGAGTTTTCTTTATTACCCAGTAGAATAAGGATTCCCATTGTGTAATCCCCAGTAGAAGTCATTAAAATTTTCTGGATTCCCCAAGCAGATTACTCAAGCAGTATATGGCATTGCTCACAACAGAATTTTTGTCAATACTCCAACTTCAAAACATGAAGAATTCACATATCCTCAGCAATCAAGGATTTATTGTCCCTGACATCAGTCAAGGATTTATTTTCCTCATCAATTCAGCAAATCAGCTTACATGCGCATACATTACATCCATATATCATAAACATTGATAAAGTACATATATTGCATCATACATTCCATGCAACATAACTTTGTGTTTCAGTTAACATTTTACCCTTTTCAGGATAAGATTAACAACTACCGTTTAAACAATATGCTTTCATGATACAGTTCAGATACACTCCAGACACGTAAGTTATTCTGTTACTCATTCAGATTCAGCTATCATGATGCAATTCAGATACACTCCAGACACGGAAGTCATTATGATACTCATTCAGATTCATCTTTCAGATACAATACATATACTCTCCAGACACGGATGCCATTCTGTCACTTATTCAGATTCAGTCTCCAGATATAGTTCAGATACGCTCCAGACGCGGATGCCATTCTATTACTCATTCAGACCTTAACTTCAAGATACAGTCCAGATACGCTCTAGATACGGATGCCATTCTGATACTTATTCAAATTCAGATTTCACACTCTTGATACAGTACGAATACACTCCAGACACGGATGCTATTCTGTTTCTCATTCAGATTCCAAGTCTCCAGATACAGCTCAGATACGTTCCAGACGTATACACCATTCTGATACTTATTCTTCTAACTTACCACTTACAATTCAGCAAACATTCTTGGATGGAATCTACAAGCCCATCTCCAAAAAGATTCTATCATCTCTCCAAATGGCATCTTTAAGCCCATTCCCATAACTACATTTTTGTCGAGTGCAAATTTATGGGCACTCTAGTGTCTAATCATCTTTTACCTTCGAGTCACAAACGACAAAACTCGCCAATCTAACTCTTCAGGTTCAAGAAGATTGAACAGGGGTAACTGTTGTACCCCAAAATCTGCCCTCTCATTTATCAAGATTTTCCTCACAAGACTTCTTGGACTCAAGACAAGATCAGGGTTTGCTCAGCTTAAGACATCTCATCTTGCACTGATAACCCAAAATTAGGGTTTGAGTTTGCACAAGGATTTTTGGACCATCAATGCTTCATGTGACCTTCATACATCATCTTGGATCTCTAAGATTGTTCATATCAAGTTTCAAGCCTTGAACCATATTTTTGATCAATCAATTGGACAATTGACCTAAAAATTAGTTGTATTGGGGAAAGAGTCAACCATAATCAATTTACAGTCAAACTTCATAATTTTTTATCCACAATAACATTTTAGACTCATATATACCATTTGATCAAGTTTGGATTAAAACTCCTTAAGAAATTTGATCAAATCATCAAAAGGGCAAAATGGTCAAAATTAGGGTTTTGACTAAGAAAGGGCAATTTCTGATTTTTAACCTAGCCAATGACCAATTGAGTTCAAACATGATTTCAAGGGTTCAATGGAATCATCTTGACCTAATTACATGGTTCAAAATATCTCAAGTTCATTGGATTGACAGATGAATTTTGCAGTCAACTGATCAAAAGTCAACTATGCACTGAAAAGTCAAACTTTGACTTTTTGGTCAAAATCAAGTGCCAAGGGTCATAATTCATCAACATATGTCAAAATATGAAACTTGTTCACCAAGAAAACCAATTTTGAAAATTAGGGTTTTGAATTTGAAATTTTTTATAACTTAGAATTTTTCTAAGTATAAGAATTTTCTTATTTTTTCCCAACTTTTCACCACTTTTTCACCATGATGCAATTTGATTCAAAGAAAACTTCCAACATGAAAGTTGTATTCCTCCATAAAATCTACAACTTTGCTTCACAAACGTTTCCCAAAATATGCTTGGATCTCAAGTTATGAATTTGTGAATATAGGTCCATGAACTAAATAACTTAGTGAAATTTTGCCCTAATTTAGGCAGGTTTTGGACCCAACTTCATGGACATTTTTCACCTAGTTCCAAGAGGTATCTCAAGATGCATTTCAAAGACGGATTATCGAGAACATTGCAAGCTTTCCAAAATGTCCAAGAACTCTCCAAGATCATTTTTGATTAGGGAGAATCGAAGAAGAGAAGTTGGCATTTTATCACTTTTGTTCATGCCATTTTCACAAAGCATCAAGTTGCAAATAAGATCTTTGATGTTTGAATCTTGCTTTACAGGTCCTAAACTCATTCTACACTCCATAATTAAATGCAAACTCAGAAGCTAAAGACATTATTTTTGCTTTTGGAGCTTTGTACAAGAGATAATTCCATTTTAGGCATAAAGTTCACATTGCCATTTGCATAAAGATGAGCTTTTGTAACTTTATCAATATTGAGCCTTGGACCTGTTTCCTTGATGCAAGCAACTTACACAACACCCAAGCAGTTGGTACAAGTTCATTCCAGACTTCAAGCAAGCAAGGACAAGCATGTAGCATAAGTCACTTCACTTTACTTCAAAAGCAATAAAGTTGGTGAAAAGGTCAAAAGCTTGCACATCTGTTGAGAAGCTGACTTTGTATCCATTCTATACAAGTATACAAACTTGTCACAATGCAAAAACACGATTGGATTGCATCCAAAACTCACTCAAACTCAAAAACTCCAAAATTCTGTCTAAACACACAGTTGCTGCAAAACCATAGCCAACTCATTTTTGGCTCGTGCGTTTTGTATTTTAACACTTCAAACATCTTCTACATATCATACCAAAGCAAGCCAAGCCCTTACCCTGGTTTTGTAAGCCCTGTTTCAGCATCCACCATTTTCACTTTTGAAGCCTGCAACTTGACTTATCAAGAGAGTTCCAGCTATCCTTAAAGCAAAGTAAGCATTGGAATAACTTGAAGGAAGTTCAAGGAAGCTCACACAATCCTCAAGCCTCCATTAAAGTCTCTACATTGCTCTACTCGAATCCAACTGAAGGAGGTATTTTCTTGAACTCTATCTCTCTGAATAGGCATCCTCAAGCCACGATTTTAGAAGAAAAAATGTAGTCCATAACATGGTGAAGCTGTACATATGCATACTTTTCATTTATATTAACTATGCTGTGAGAATTTGAAGCTTGAAGTTCATGAAAGTTTTAGGTCACGAATTAGGGGTCCCAAAATTCTCTCTGATCTTTGAGAGTTAGGTTACAAATTTTATATGGTTGGAATCATGAGATTAAATGCCACAAGTTTCATGTTATGAGTTTTTGTTTTTGTGCAAGCATGTGAAAGTTATAGGTTTGAACATAAAACGCGCGAAGGAGAAGAGTGGTTGGAGGACAGGGATGAAGCCTTGGGCTTTTGGCGCCTTGGGCCTTTTTGTTTTCACTATTTGCACCTCCTGACTTGATATTTACACCCTCTGGCTTATTTGTTATATTTTTCATATTTTTTTTCATATTTTCATATTTATTGCTTTTATTTATTTTTTTCTGAATAATAAAAATCCTAAAAATAATTTCTTTATTTTTTACAATTTTATTTTATTTTATATTATTTTTCTACATAAAAATTAATTTATTTAATAGAATAGAACTTATTTTCCTAAAAAAAAACTTGTAAATATATTTAAAGGGACTTAATATTTTTATTATATTATTTATACTCATAAAATATTTATTTTTTATACAAACTTAATTTTTAATATTTAAACATAATATTATTTATTATTTTCTTATACAAAAAAAGGATAAAATATTAATATTGAAACATTATTTTCTTTTAATTAAAAAACTAGGGTTTCACCCTTCCAAAAATAATATTATTTTTCCTTTATTTTTAGGATTTAAATTAATTATTTTTCTCATACAAAAAAAAAACAAATACCGAAACATTTTTTACATAAATACATTGCATTGTATTTTAAATACTTATTATTTATTTAATTCGAATAATATTCGATTGGGTTGTAATAATATATTTAGGTTAATATTTGTGCAAAATCCCCATTCAAAACTTGTATCCCCCCTCCCATAATAATTGTTGTAATAGCTTAGTTTATTTTACGCAATTTATCGCTTTTAAACCATATTTAGTAAATTAGGGTTTGCATGACAAGAACAAAAATAAAGCAAATAGAAAAAACCTAATGCAAGACAAAAGCATGACAATGACACACTTTGCACACAAGCACCCCTAGGGTTTCTCCCACTTGGTTGCCTAAATAAAAATGGCCATGTTACGCACGCGAAGTATCTTGGCAAAACAAAACAAATATAAGATCATAGTCCCTCGATGACGCTATCAAAAGGTTGCCTAAACAAAGATGATCTTGGTCCCTCAAAAATTGCTAAGATACTTGGCAACATTGCTATCATGGTCATACGATGACCCACGCCCGTCCCGTTTACATCCAAAGATAGGGTTGCTTACCAAATCAATGGTAAGTCAACAATGTCAAAGGAATAAAAATGCACAAGAAAGACATTTGAGTAGGTAGATATCTTCTAGTTACTTATTCCATTTCAAAACAATCCTTGCTATTTTCAAAAACAAACACACACATATTTCAAAACACCTTACAAAACATTGAAAACATTTTCAAAAGACAAACATCTTTGTATACATTCTTACGAACGAGAATCATTACAAAGATCGCCTAAACAATGGCCTCTTTTCAAAATACTTTCAAAACCACACCAAGCACCATTTCAAACAAAACAAAGCAAAGAAAGTGATCTAAACAAGTAACTAAGAGCCCGTGGAAAACCATGGATGAAAAGGGTGCTAGCACCTTCCCTTTTCATAATCTACCCCCCGAACTCAAGAAAACATCTCAAAGGTCTTTCCTGTGCTTTTTTACCTTTCCTTTTGGATAAAAGAAAAGTCAGTGGCGACTCTTGCTAACCGCAACATTTGCAAACACAAACGCAAAACCTCAAGTCAGTTCTCCCACCGCATCACAGTATGCTTATGCGATTTTTTCAAGGATTTCGCAGGGTAAACACAAAAAGATGTTAGGAGTTGATTGCAGCTTTGCTTTAAGAACTTCGTATCATTGAAGGCCATTCTACGAGAATCAAGCTCACCATATCGAGTGGGTAATAGCCCCTGACTTAAGTTGTTGTGTTTTGGGTTTTTGAAGGCTTTGGCTAGAGGAAAATAAATCCCCTTGCCCTTGCTAGGCGTCTACTTTATTGTAACCTGCATCATAGGACCTTGAGATCCTTGAAATGGTTAAGGAAATGCTATGGTATGATGTTATGGTGTGTATGCTATGCATCAAGAAAAAAATGTAGGGCGATGAAGACAAGTGAGTCTTGCATGAAGTCCAGGTTATTGGATAATGACTACAAACAAATCCTGCAAGGAATTCACATTGTTAGATAATGAATACAAACAAAACCCTTCAAGGAGTTCAAGTTATTATATAATGAAAGAAAACAAGTCACACAAGTAGACTTAGGTTTAAAGTCTTGCATGGGATTTAAAGGTAAGTACCCTCTTGAAGTTTCAGTTGGCTCAACTTGTCCTGATAATAGTAACCGAATTCTAAGGAGTCTCATATCAATGACGTTTATTTTAGGCATTGTTTTAGCTCAAGCACCAAAGTATTGCGGCCAAAATATCCCAAAAGTATGATCTCAATGAGTGTAGCATCGAGTATAAACCAATCTTTGGTTGGAACCAAAGCCGACCAACTCACTACTTTCTAATGGCTTAGGATGAGTCAATTAAAGGCTCTAAAGGTCAGTTAGCGCTTAATGACACTATAACGAAGCCTAATGTTATCTTTGACTGACTCAAGGAACATTAGTACAAGCCAGAGTATCACACTAATGTAGTCATCACTTCGTCCATATCAGTCTACACCGTACAACCTCCATGATTTATTGCTACTTACCTAAAAGGGTACCCCAGATCCGGGTGTAGGATCTTTTAGTAACAAACTGTTGTACCCAAAAATTTTCCCTCTTTTCATACACGCATATTATTGGTTTTATGGTTATGGAATAAAGGTATATTTATCAAGCTTCTTCAAGTTACAAGTGACGTTTATTTCGTCAATGGATATTCTCAGAGTATTTTCCGTGCTGAAGACCGGTTCGCCTTTTTGCAACGATTCGGGGTTCAAAGATTCACAAGTCCAACCCGGCGCGTCATATTCAGGTGTTCTTCGCCAATATATCCCTGATAACATATTCTCAAATTCAGGTTTGGCTCAAGAGCCAATTCTTTAAAGAAGGTCTCCAACTGTGTGATTTTTCTCGAAGAAATGTGTTGAAAAAGTGTGCTGCAAGTGCAGTTTTTACACATTAAAAATTCATAACTTGAAGATCGTGGCTCGTTTTGAACCTGTTCCGGTGGCTAAAATTCCGTATTGACATCATCGACGTTTTCATCTCTCACGGATGGAAGCCAATTTCGATCAGAAGGTCTTCAAAAATGCGGATTTATCAAGTATTTTCATACAGAAAATTTGTGACAGAAGTTTATTTGCGTCATGTTCAGAAAATCATAACTTGGTCGATTTTCATTGTATTCAGCTGGTTCCAGCGCTAAAATTTCAAAAATTGAGTTGACTACGTTTTCACAGGAGGTATCGAGTTTGAATGGTATTCAAAAGGCATTCCTTTTTTGCTCAGAGTGCGCGTGACGTGCCGAAAATCCTGAATGCTGAATATTATTTCATCTGGGTCGAAACTTCAAAAATTCATAACTCGGTCAATTTTTATCGGATCGGACCCATATTTTTACATAAGGTCACTGACTCAGAGATCTACATCTTTTCTTCCAAAGTCGAGACTGGATTATGCACCAATAAATACCAGTTTTTTATTGAAGAACGTATCAGAGTCGATAATGGAGCCCAAAATAAGTTTGTCTGAGCTGAAACTTCAAAAATTCAGAACTAATTCACCGTTTATCTGATTGAGCCCATTTTTAGACAGGAGTTAGTTCTCAATGTCAGCTACATTTTGTTTTCACATTTAAACTTCAAAAATTGCACTTAATCCTCTGCGATTTAGCCTGGAACATGACGGACTCAAGTGGTTATTGGAGGCCCAATTGCACATTCAAAACCCATTTTTTTCTCTCTAATTTCTATTATATAATCTCATTCTTTTCACACAAACAAGGGAAGGGACGAAAAAAAACCTTTGTCACAATCCTGTCAAAATATCAAATTCTTTCAAGAACCCTAAAACCTTGAAATTCTTATTACAAATTCCCATCTCACTACAAACAAGTCATCCTTGTCACAAACCCACATCTCACTACTTCTCCAGTAAGGGTAAGGCTGGTTTGATCTCTATGATCAAAAGGGCATAGAAGCATTTATCTCACTACTTCTCCAGTAAGGGTAAGGCTGGTTTGATCTCCATGATCAAAAGGGCATAGAAGCATTCATACAGCCCATATCGGTTTTAACATTAAAAAATGTTTATATATTTATTTTCTTTGTATTTCATGATATAGTTATTTATTTAATGTGTTCATGAGATTAAACACTGCAGATTTAGACAGAGTCCCATGCAGGTTCATTACAGAACGTTGAGGCTAAAACACTAAAGGCCAAAATAGAAGAACCACCAATGCATGACAAGGCAAACATCCTGAGAAGGTTAAGGGCGCGGGTTCAACAACCATCCCTATTGGTTTTGGTTTTCTTCATTTCTATTTATCATTTTACCTATTTTCATTCTTTCTGTTTAAAACTTTTTTTCTTCATAAAACTTAACATTTTTCACAAACCTTTGATTTTTCCTCCTAAACTCGAATAATTAATTTTACGTCTTTTTTTAATTTAATTTTAGGTTTTAAATTAATTTTTGGTTCAACAACCACCCATGATATTTGCATTATTTTTATTTTCTATCCCTATTTTTCATTGGTGTTTCTTCCCCTATCTATTTTTTTTGGCAAACTTAATCTTTTTTATTAATCATTAGACATAAACTTTTTTTAAACTTTTTTTTAATTAAAATTAATTAGGTTTTAGGTTTTTTTTAATTAACTTTTTTTTCCAAAATTAACCTTTTTTTATTAATTAAAATTAGTTAGGTTTTAGGTTTTTAATTAACCTTTTTTTTTTCCAAAACTAACCTTTCTTTTTAATTCAAACCAATTAGGACTTAGGTATTTTAATTAACTTTTTTCAAAATTAACATTTTTTACTAATTAAAATTAATTAGGTTTTTTAAGATTATTTAATTAATTATCATAAATCACTTTTCCATAAAAAATCACCAAAAACATCAACTTAGAATTTTAAGTTTTAATTTTTCCTTAATTTCTTTTTATTTATTCTTTTACATTTTAATTTCTAGAAAAATTGTATAGGTCGCATTATCAATGTAATAGCATAGATTTATATTTTCTCGTATTTTTTTCTAATTATGTAATTGCTTCCGGGATGTAATAGTAATTAAGGCTTTAAATTCCGCATCTTTATTTTCAGTCCAAGATAATTATGTATCTGCAAAAGCCTTGTAATAGCTAGGACTTTAAACTTTCCGCATTTTAATTCCGTAAACTATAAACTGCTTAGATGTATGTTAATAGGATTGTATGGAAAGATTAACTAAAAATTAAAACAGTAGATCACCTTAATTGTGCAAAGATTAAATAACTGAAATCAAACACATGCACATGCACACTCTTAAGGTATGCCTCACTTGGTTGCCTCGGAAAACAATGGTCATGTCCCTCGAATGTAGAGATATCTTAGCAAAAGACCCTCAATCTAAAAGTCATCATAAAGATCATAGTCCCTTAACGTCCCTCGAGTTGCCTACGAGAAATGATCTTGTCCCTCGATGTTGCCTACGAATATATGATGACAGTCCCTTCGAAATGCTAAGGTATCCTTATATGTTGCCTTCAATGACCATTACGTCCCTTTCGATAGTCCCTCAAACTCCAACGACGGTACTATCTACTCCTTAATAGTAGGATAGCGCTGTCTAAATAAAACGAGAATAGAAACAATCTTTTTTCGAGTAGGTAGATAACTATTAGGTACTTGCTCAAACATCATTTTTACACCCTACACTTTCAAAACTCTTTTCAAACTAAAGTTTTCAAAAACACTTCGTAACACTCTTGAGGACAGAAACAAGGGTTAAAACAAAGTAAAATAAAACTTTTCAAAACAAAGCACATACAAGCAATTTAAAAATGAGCAAGTACCTAAGAGCCCATGGAAAACCATGGATGGAAAGGGTGCTAACACATTCCCTTTCTATAATCTACCCCCCGTACTCAGAAACATCTCGAAAAAGGTTTTTTCTGTTCTTTTTCCTTTTTCTTTGTTGGATAAAATAAAATTCGGTGGCGACTCTTGCTTACTGCAACATTTTGCGAACAAAAAGCGCAAACCAATATTAACAGTCAGTTCTGCCATTGTATCACAGAACTGGCGACTCTGTTGGGGATTATATAAGTGGGGTATATCTTAGGATTAGGTAAATTGCTTCTCTTGTTTGTTTTGGTTGCTTTACTGTTAAGGGTTTTGTATTGGGAGTTACTATAGATCCTAACCCGGATCTGGGGACACCTTTTAGGTAAGTAGCAATAAACTGTGAGGGAACTGTACGACGTAGACCGACACATTTGAAGTAGTAGCTACATTGATGTGGCACATTGGTTGGTACTGGTATCCCTTGTGGAGAAACGAGGAGAATACGGGGCCGCTATGTATGTCGTTAAGCATCAACTGACCTTAGAACCCTTAATTGAACAACTTGGCCATTAGGAAGTAGTGAGGTAGCCGGCCTCAGTGTAAAGCTGAGAACTGGTTGATACTCGATTCTACACTCATTGAGACCATACTCTCGAGATAGTTCCAGCCGCAAGAAAAGATTACGTGAGCTGAAACCATGACCGATGGAGGATGGTCAGTGATATTGAGAACCTCTAAAACCCGGTTACTTTTCTAGGATAGGTTGAACCATGTAAACTTCAAGAGGGTAATACCTTAAAGCCCACACAAGCCTAAACCTAAGGCTGTTTGTGTGACTTGTGTGCTTTCAACTTGAACTGCTTGCACAATTTTATTATCTGACAACATGAATTCCTTGCAGGTTTTATTTACAGTCCTTATCCAATAACTTGGATTTCTTGCCGGGTTTACTTGCTTACATCACCTCGCACTTTTACTTAAACACATAGCATACACATCATAACATCATACCATAGTATTTCCTTAACCATTTCAAGGATCTCAAGGGCCTGTGGTGCAGGTTATGTTGAACCAAACGTCTAGCAAGGGGAAAGGGGATTTATTTTCCTCTAGCCAATGCCGTCTAGAGATCAAAACAAGATAACTTGAGTCAGTGGCTATGACCCACTTGATATGGTGAGCTTAAATCTCGAAGAAGGACTCTCGCCGATACAAAGTTCTTCAATCAAAGCTGCAAAATTCAACTTCTAACAGTTTCTTGTTTACCCCGCGAGATCCTTGAAAACATTGCATACATATATCATACATATCATTGCATAACAGGTCTTCCAGTACAGGTCTCTCATATTCTCGCTGTTTATTTCAACAATGGCTCTCAAAAAAGACAATAGAGATCTTCAAACTCAAGAAGCTCAATTCAGGGAAATATTCCTAAACCTATCCATGGGGCAGGAAGAGTTGAAAACACCCCTCATTGGGAACTTGGTCAAGAAAAGTCCTGAAGACAATAAGGACGAACGACTGGAACAACTGTAAGCTGAGGTAGGTGCAATGAGAACCCAAATGCTAGGGCGGATGGCTCTTATCCAAGGCCTAGCCCGAAGACAAGAAGAGCTGAAAGCCATCATCAACCAACTTCATCAAGACGGATACAATAATATGAAGCAAACTGTCGAGGCCGGGGACCAAGTCATTGATCAACCTCAAAGAAGACAAGAGTTTGTTTTGGTGAAGAGTGGACCTTTCCAACTTTCTACTACCTTACGGGTCCAACAACAACCTCGCCAAAAACAAAGGTTTAATCAGAGCAAGCCAGATACACCCAAGAGGCAGTTTACCAAACTCGACATGCCTCTGTCTCAAGCTTTACAACACATGTTGAGGATGAATCTGGTTACATTGATATGACCTCATCTGAATCCCAATACTTCTTCGCCTAACTACAATTCTGATGCAAGGTGTGCACCATTCCAACAGCCCGGGGCATGATACTGATGACTGTTTAGGCATTGAAAAATAAAATTCAAGACCTGATTGATGAAGGAGCGCTAGAATTTGCACAAGACGGTCAGGCTGAGTTCTTCTGCCATCCCTCCAAGGCATACCATCTGAAGTGACAAGTTCTCACAAGAAGACTTTTCGTTCATTAGAATTTTCAATGTGTAATTTTCTTTTGATTTGTTTGAACATTTATTCATATCAAACCTCGTTATTTCATCAATGCATTGCACATGTTTGTATTGAACCAATTCATTCGTATTCACTATTTCAAAAATGCGTTCTTATTTCGTTTTGTGATATTTAACTCTCGATTAAAAACTCTAAGCCTTAGAGGGAGGATGACGAAAATGATACCACAATCTCTACAATATGCTTTTGAACAGACCCCGCTGATGATGTACAGTTGTTGTTTCAAATCCTAAACAATGGAGTTATAAGGAAGATAATCCCTAGTCAACCCCTTCAAGCCAAAGAAGTAGGAGTTTTCTTTTCACACAAATTAAAACCCTTAATCATAACCGGGGGCAGGGTAGTTTCTCAGTTAACTCAGATGTGCATTCAGCCACAATCTGCGCTTCGTACACAATGAATGGCATCGAAGACGTCCTTCCAAATTAAAATACGATGATGGTTCCCTATAAATCATCAAGACATGCAGTCATTATCTCTCAAAATAAAAGCCCATTAAGTCAAAACATATGAAGGAGACTTAAGAAAAAACACGGGGGCATCCCGCTGACTGTAATCACAAAAAGAAACAGTTCAGGCAAAAGACAGGGATAATAAAAAAAAAAGAAAGAGGTCATACAAATCCTTAACAAAATGAATGCCAATTCAAAATAAACTGTCAATATTCGAAGCATCACTGGAATATCATAGCAAAGACTCAAACGAGATTCTAAATGCACAATTAACTGAGCATATGACTGAAGAACATCACGAAGAGCGGGTGGGTACAAATAAATTTTAAGCCTTTATCCTTTGTTTCTTGAACCGTGAACCAGGCCACATTATAACCCTTAAAAGTCCTAGCTGAAGCATGGGTTAGTTTGAGAGCATACTGTTACAAAGGTATCCTAACTCCTGTAGGCTTTGTTATAAATCCTTAGTTGATATCACATTCTCGCAAATTTCACTTTACTACATAAAACACATTTTCAATTTTTTTTCAAGACAAACATGAGTTTTGCATTCTTTAATTGACATTGTTCGCGTATGACTAATTGTTGACAGTAGAGAAATCCACACAATGGATATTCGATGAACAAATATCCTCTCAATGGACAGAATCACCTCAGCAGGAAAGACACTTCCAATAACAGGTCTTCCATAAGCAAGGGGCATGACATGATGTCTAAACACACCTGGGGGGCAGTTTCTCCAAAAGTGCCAAATAATCAGGGGCAAATCTCCATCTGAATCGCTTGGGGCATTATGAACGCATTCCAGCAACGAATCATGTGTGTTGTACCCCAAAATTTGCCCTCTCATTTATCAAGATTTTCCTCACAAGACTTCTTGGACTCAAGACAAGATCAGGGTTTGCTCAGCTCAAGACATCTCATCTTGCATTGATAACCCAAAATTAGGGTTTGAGTTTGCAGAAGGATTTTTGGACCATCAATGCTTCATGTGACCTTCATACATCATCTTGGACCTCTAATATTATTCATATCAAGTTTCAAGCCTTGAACCATATTTTTGATCAGTCAATTGGACAGTTAACCTAAAAATCAACTGTATTAAGGAAAAAGTCAACCATAGCCAATTTACAGTCAAACTTCATAATTTTTGATCCACAATATCATTTTAGACTCATATGTACCATTTGATCAAGTTTGGATCACAACTCCTCAAGAAATTTGATCAAATCATCAAAAGGGCAAAATGGTCAAAATTAGGGTTTTGACTGAGAAAGGGCAATTTCTGATTTTTAACCTAGCCAATGACCAATTGAGTTCAAACATTATTTCAAGGGTTCAATTGCATCATCTTGACCTAATTACATGGTTCAAAAGATCTCAAGTTCATTGGATTGACAGATGAATTTTGTAGTCAACTGATCAAAAGTCAACTGTGCACTGAAAAGTCAAACTTTGACTTTTTGGTCAAAATCAAGTGCCAAGGGTCATAATTCATCAAGATATGTCAAAATATGAAACTTGTTTACCAAGAAAACCAATTTTGAAAATTAGGGTTTTGAATTTGAAAATTTTCATAACTTAGAATTTTTCTAAGTATAAGAATTTTCTTATTTTTTCTCAACTTTTCACCACTTTTTCACCATGATGAAATTTGATTCAAAGAAAACTTCCAACATGAAAGTTGTAGTCCTCCATGAAATCTACAACTTTTCTTCACAAACTTTTCCCAAAAGATGCTTGTGATCTCAAGTTATGAATTTGTGAATATAGGTCCATGAACTAAATAACTTAGTGAAATTTTGCCCTAATTTAGGCAGGTTTTGGACCCAACTTCATGGATATTTTTCACCTAGTTCCAAGAGGTATCTCAAGATGAATTTCAAATATGGATTATAGATCACATTTCAAGCTTTCCAAAATGTCCAAGAACACTCCAAGATCATTTTTGGTTAGGGAGAATCGAAGAAGAAAAGTTGGCATTTTATCAATTTTGTTCATGCCATTTTTACAAAGCATCAAGTTGCAAATCAGATCTTTAATGTTTGAATCTTGCTTTATAGGTCCTAAAATCATTCTACACTCCATAATTAAATGCAAACTCAGAAGCTAAAGGCATCATTTTTTCTTTTGGAGCGTTGTATAAGAGATAATTCCATTTTAGGCATAAAGTTCACATTGCCATTTTCATAAAGATGAGCTTTTGTAACTTTATCAATATTGAGCCTTGGACCTGTTTCTTTGATGCAAGCAACTTACACAGCACCCGAGCAGTTGGTCCAAGTTCATTCCAGGCTTCAAGCAAGCAAGGACAAGCATGTAGCATAAGTCACTTCACTTTACTTCAAAAGCAAGAAAGTTGGTGAAAAGGTCAAAAGCTTGCACATCTGTTGAGAAGATGACTTTGTATCCATTCTATACAAGTAGACAAACTTGTCACGATGAAAAAACACGATTGACTTGCATCCAGAACTCACTCAAACTCAAAAACTCCAAAATTCTGTCCAAACACACAGTTGCTGCAAAACCATAGCCAACTCATTTTTAGCTCGTGCGTTTTATATTTTAACACTTCAAACATCTTCTACATATCATACAAAGCAAGCCAAGCCCTTACCCTGGTTCTGTAAGCCCTGTTTCAGCATCCACCATTTTCACTTTTGAAGCTTGCAACTTGACTTGTCCAGAGAGTTCCAGCTATCCTCAAAGCAAAGTAAGCATTGGAATAGCTTGAAGGAAGTTCAAGGAAGCTCACACAATCCTCAGGCCTCCATTAAAGTCCCTACATTGCTCTACTCGAATCCAACTGAAGGAGGTATTTTCTTGAACTCTATCTCTATGAATAGGCATCCTCAAGCCACGATTTGTGAAGAAAAAATGTAGTCCATAACATGGTGAAGGTGTACATATGCATACTTTTCATTTATATTAACTATGCTGTGAGAATTTGAAGCTTGAAGTTCATGAAATTTTTAGGTCATGAATTACGTGTCCCAAAATTCTCTCTGATCTTTGAGAGTTGGGTTACAAATTTTATATGGTTGGAATCGTGAGATTAAATGCCACAAGTTTCATGTTATGAGTTTTTGTTTTTGTGCAAGCATGTGAAAGTTACAGGTTTGAACATAAAACGCGCGAAGGAGAAGACTGGCTGGAGGACAGGGATGAAGCCTTGGGCCTTTTTGTTTTCACTATTTGCACCTCCTGACTTGATATTTACACCCCCTGGCTTATTTGTTATATTTTTCATATTTTTTTTCATATTTTCATATTTATTGCTTTTATTTTTTTTTCTGAATAATAAAAATCCTAAAAATAATTTCTTTATTTTTTACAATTTTATTTTATTTTTTATTATTTTTTCTACAATAAAATTAATTTATTTAATAGAATAGAACTTATTTTCCTAAAAAAAACTTGTAAATATATTTAAAGGGACTTAATATTTTTATTATATTATTTCTACTCATAAAATATTTATTTTTTATACATACTTAATTTTTAATATTTAAACATAATATTATTTATTATTTCTTATACAAAAAAAGGAAAAAATATTAATATTGAAACATTATTTTCTTTTAATTAAAAAACTAGGGTTTCACCCTTCCAAAAATAACATTATTTTTCCTTTCTTTTTAGGGTTTAAATTAATTATTTTTCTCATACAAAAAAAAAATACCAAAACATTTTTTACATAAATATATTGCATTGCATTTTAAATACTTATTATTTATTTAATTCGCACAATATTCGATTGGGTTGTAATATTATATTTAGGTTTATATTTGTGCAAAATCCCAATTCAAAACTTGTATCCCCCCTCCCATAAAAATTGTTGTAATAGCTTAGTTTATTTTACGCAATTTATCGCTTTTGAAATTCTGGCAACAGATACGTAATGTCACAGTGAATGTTATGATACCGTATCTGACAAATTGTACACAAACCAAACATTAATTTAAAAGACAGTAAAGAACACAATCAATTGTTAACCCAGTTTAGTGTATAGCAACACCTACATCTGGGGGCTACCAAGCCAGAGAGGAAATTCACTATAAGAGGTATTAATTTAGGAATAAACCAACCAGTTTATCTCCTTCACTTAAGACCTACCCAATGCAACTTCAATCTAAGTCCTACTTAAACCTGAGTTCCTACTCACTCCCCTTCAATCACAGCAGTGATACTAATCTACTGATTAATAAGATTATAAAGAGATTCTTCAATACACACGCTTGATTTTGCTTCAAAGCTTTAATCAAGAGACACAACACTCGTGCTTCAAAGCTTTGAGTGATAAACAACCCTTACAACCAAATCCTACTCCAAGTCCCTTATCAAGTGATAATTGCTTGGCTCAAAGTAATTACTAAAACTATCACAACTACAAAATGCCTTATTGATCTTCTCTAAAAGCGCTTCACACCATTAGGATTCGTGAGAAATATATATGCAGTCTATTCTTCATTTTGGGCTTCCATAAAAATAGCTAGGGTTAACCAAAGTTAACCTAAAGACTTGGTCTTGGGCTTTCATCATAACAAATTAGGGTTAAGCAAGGTTAACCTAATATCCACGTGAGCATCTGATCTAGTCAATATACTTCAACTCAGAATAGCACACCAGAATCCTGAAAATTCTCAGGAACAATAAATCTGCACAACAACTTGATCAGTACAGGATGTCTTAACACTTTGGTTATGATATCATGTATCCTGCTCACTGATTTTGGTAGAATTCAGTACATATGATCATAGCTTAATCATCATGATATTCACTCATACTGAGTTGTTCCTGTAGAACATTCCTTCTTCAGAATTTGTATTTATCCCAGAATGTTATGACATCAGTCATGACATTCGCAAATCTGGTTTTACCAAAAATTAATGCCAACAAGCAAACACTTACAAACTCCCCCTTTGGCAAATTTTTGGCTAAAACCCCTAAACAATCAGAGATTAGAATGCAGAAGCAACATGCAGTAGAACCACAATTACTTCTCCCCCTTTTTAGCCATAAAGAGGCCAAAGGATCTAGTACTTCAAGTTATACAGTCATCCAAAGGAATTCCAAAATACACAGAAACAGAGAGAAGGTATCAAATAGCAGCAGCAAGTTCCAGCATCAATCTTTACAACTCAGCAAACACAGACCTTCAGGTACTGTCATCCCCTGAGGAAGCACTATTTTCAGCAGCATCTTCTGGTGAGCTTCTTGCAGAACCATCATGCTGTTCTTCATCAGCATCAATGACATGAGGTTCAACAGCCTTGTCAGTAGGGGTCTGGTGATCATCAGGTTTCTCTGGAGGTTTCTCAATGTTGTCATCAGGTGTCTCAACATTCTGAGTGACCTTGGGATCACTTTCTAAATTAGGGCTAGCAGTTTCTTGGTTCAATGGTACAGATACACCAGGAACAGAGTGATTCTCATTAAGAATCCTAGTGACTAGTCTGGCAATAGCTTGATGCACATAAGCAGAACCTTCCATATTAGCTATATCTAGAGGAACAGAGGATGATGATTGAGAAGATTTACCAGAGGGAGAAGCTTGTGATCTTCTTGCATGTCTGGTTCGCAGCTTCTTGACCTTAGTAGGATCAGATGCCATTGCACGAAGTGGAGTTACCTCAAGAACATCAGCATCCATGGGGTTTACGTTTGCCCTAGGTTCGGTGTCAGTGGGTGAGGAAGATGCAGTTGCCTTTGATAAAGATAATGACACAGATTGTTGAGACATCTTGAGAGATTGAGAATACAAGTGACAGCGAGTGTGAAATTTTCTTTTGAGGGAAAGGAGAGTGATGCAGCAAACTGAGAAGAGGGAGATATAAATATGTCTATTCCTCTTCTTAAACTTTTGGAAAGAAAGAGGGAAATAAATGATTAGCCCAATCAGAATAAACTTGATTAAAATATCTCTTTCAAACCTTGTATTAAGAAAAATTAATTGCTACATCTCTTCATATTGGAAAATACCCAGCTTGCCCCTTAAATTCTTAAACTGACTAGCATCAAGTGCCTTGGTAAAAATATCAGCCAGTTGTAGTTCAGTGGCAACATGTTCCAGCTTAATCACCTTCTCCTCCACAAGATCTCTGATGAAGTGATGTCTAATGTCAATATGCTTAGTCCTGCTGTGCTGTATAATATTCTTGGATATGTTAATAGTACTCAAATTGTCACAATACAATGTCATGACATCTTGTGTGACATTATACTCAGTCAGCATCTGTTTCATCCAGATCATTTGAGAACAACTGCTACCAACTGCTATGTATTCAGCTTCAGCAGTAGATAGAGACACACAGTTTTGTTTCTTGCTGAACCAAGAAACAAGATTATTTCCCAAAAAGAAGCATCCTCCAGAGGTTCTCTTTCTATCATCAGCACTACCAGCCCAATCAGCATCACAATAACCAGACAGAATTGGTTCACATCCATGAGAGTACAGCATGCCATAATTGTAAGTTCCACTCACATACTTCAGAATTCTTTTCACCTGGTTGATGTGACTTACTTTGGGTTCAGTCTGGTATCTTGCACATACTTCAACTGCAAAGGCAATGTCAGGTCTGCTGGCTGTTAAGTATAGCAGACTTCCTATCATGCTTCTGTACAAGCTTTGATCCATATTTTCCCCACTTGTGTCTTTGGACAACTTTAAATGAGTAGGTGCAGGAGTCCTTTTATGACTGTCATTCTCCATCCCAAACTTCTTGACAATATTCTTTGCATACTTGCTTTGAGACAGAAAAATTGAGTCTTCCATCTGTGTGACTTGTAGTCTAAGAAAGTAGGTCAATTCTCCCATGAGGCTCATTTCAAATTCAGCTTGCATCTGGTTAGCAAAATGTTTAACCATTTTATCTGACATTCCTCCAAACACTATGTCATCAACATAAATTTGAGCTACCATTATCTTTCCTCCTTCATCCTTGACAGAAAGTGTTTTATCCAAACCTCCTTTCCTGTATCCTTTGTTAGTGAGGAACTTTGTCAACCTTTCATACCAAGCTCTAGGAGCTTGTTTCAGACCATATAATGCTTTCCTCAATTTGTAGACATGATCAGGACAGTTTGGATCCACAAATCCTTTAGGCTGTTCCACATACACTTCCTCATTTAAGTACCCATTTAGGAAGGCACTCTTCACATCCATCTGAAACAGCTTGAACTTAAGGAGACAAGCAACTCCCAAGAGAAGTCTGATTGATTCCAGTCTGGCTACAGGAGCAAAAGTATCATCAAAATCAACCCCTTCAACTTGAGTGTATCCTTGAGCAACAAGCCTTGCCTTATTCCTGGTGACAACTCCTTCAGCATCTGACTTGTTCTTGTAGATCCACTTTGTGCCAATGATGTTTGTTCCTTCTGGTCTAGGAACTAACTCCCATATTTCATGTTGCTTGAACTGGTTCAATTCATCTTGCATTGCTCCAATCTAGTATTCATCAGTCAAATCCTCTTTAACATTTTTTGGTTCAATCTTAGACACAAAACAAGAGTTTGTGATGATTTCTCTAGATCTTGTAGTGACTCCACTGTTAGGATATCCTATGATGAGTTCCTTAGGATGATCTTTCTGAATTCTGATGGAAGGATCTTTGTTAACTTCCTTTGATTCAGACTCTGATGGAGTAGGATTAGGCACATCATCCTTTTTAGACACTTGTGTTGAAGTCTCAAAGAATGTCTCAACATCATATGGGACATTTTTTTCCTCATGGTGATCATCAACTATGACATTTATAGACTCCATCATAACTTTGGTCCTGGAATTGAACACCCTATATGCTCTGCTGTTGGTAGAGTATCCTAGGAATATTCCTTCATCACTTTTAGGGTCCATCTTTCTCCTTTGTTCACGATCTGTCAGAATATAGCATTTGCTCCCAAAGACATGGAAGTACTTCACTGTAGGCTTTCTTCCTTTCCATAGTTCATAAAGGGTGGATGATGTTCCCTTTCTCAAGGTGACCCTGTTATGGACATAACAGGCTGTATTTATAGCTTCAGCCCAAAAATGAATAGGAAGCTTCTTGGCTTGTATCATTGCTCTGGCAGATTCCTGTATAGTCATGTTTTTCCTTTCCACAACTCCATTTTGTTGAGGAGTTATAGGTGAAGATAACTCATGATTGATTCCTTCTGAGGAACAAAACTCATCAAACTTACTATTTTCAAATTCCTTACCATGATCACTTCTGATTCTAACAATGCATCCGTCTTTTTCTCTTTGAATTCTTTTGCACAATTCCTTAAATACATCAAATACATCAGACTTTTCCCTAATGAAGTTTATCCAGGTGAATCTGGAAAAATCATCCACAACAACATAGGCATATCTCTTTCCACCTGCATGGGACCCATCAGATCCATATGTAAAAGTTCTAGCACCTTAGAGGTGGTCAGATGTCTTGTCTTTGGATGTGACATTCTAGTTTTCTTTCCAACCTGACATTCACCACAGACTCTCCCTTCATCAATCTGAAGCCTTGGAATCCCTCTGACAGCCTCCATGGATATGATCTTTTTCATCCCTCTAAGATGTAAATGACCATGTTTTTGGTGCCACAGTTTCACTTCCTTTTCTTCTTTGGCTATAGAGCACACAGAAGAGTAGTTAGTGTTCTCAGACTCCCATAAGTAACAGTTGTCTTTTGATCTGACTCCTCTCATTACAACTTCTTGTTTTTCATTAGTTACAAGACATTTAGACTTGGTGAAGTTGACCTTGAATCATAGATCACATAATTGACTGATACTTATGAGATTAACAGTCAAACCATTTACCAGCAACACTTCATTTAGGTTTGGAACTCCAGGGCAGTCCAAGTTTCCAACTCCTTTGATTTATCCTCTAGCACCATCTCCAAAAGTTACATAACTAGTAGTATAAGGTTTGACATCATTCAGCAGATTCTTGATTCCAGTCATGTGTTTAGAGCATCCACTATCAATGTACCAGTCTTCCTTGGCAGAAACTCTAAGGGAGGTGTGAGCTATCAGGGCTGCGTCTTTTTCTTCCACTGTTGAGTATATGGTGCCTTGTTAGTCTTAGGTTTGACATATGGGGTCTGATTAGGATATCCATATAATCTGAAGCAGAATGGCTTTATGTGACCAAACCTCCCACAATAATGACATCTCCATCTTTGATACTTTTTCTTCATATTTCTCTGTTCTTGATGTTGAGTCCTATGTTGTGACATATGCTTTGACATTTGTTTATCAGGCCTGGTCTTCTTCTTGTCAACAGCAGATTTCTTTGCAGCCACAAATCCTAGACCAGACATGTTTCCTGCATTTTGTCCAGCCTGGAAGATTTCTTCCAACTTGTCAGTTCCAGTTGTTAACATCTTGACAAACTTAGTCATCTGATCAAGTTTGTAGTTCAACATTAGAACTTCACCTTTGAGATGGCTTATAGTAGCAGTGTCTGCCTTCTTCTCAGCCTCCAACTTCACTATGAGCTTTTTCTGTTTCTCATTTTGCTGACAGACTTCAGCACTTCTGATACATAGCTTCTTGTAGGAGTCAGCAAGTTCTTCAAATGTCACTTCCTCATCACTAGAATCATTATTAGAGTTACAAACACCAGATAGTGCAGTAACTAGTTTAACATATTCTTCTTCAGAGTCACTTTCCGAGTCACCATCAGACCAAGTAACAGATATTCCTTTCTTTTGTTTCTTTAGAAAGGCAGGACATTCATCTCGAATGTGCCCATATCCTTCACATCCATGGCATTGGATTCCTCTGCTTTGATTTCCCTTTTCTTCAGACTTAGTTCTTCTGCTGGAGTCATAGGATCTGCTAATGTCAGAGGAAATGTTCTTGACATTTGACCTTGACTTTGGGTCCATTCTCTTGATGAGTTTGTTGAACTGCCTTCCAAGCATAGCTATAGCTTCTGATATATTCTCTTCATCACTCTCCTTGCTTTCATCTTCAGTATTGGATACAAGGGCTATGCTCTTGTTTTTCTTATCAACATTGTCACTGATCCCCATCTCAAATGTATGAAGTTACCTAATGAGTTCATCAACCTTCAAGTTGCAGATATCCTGAGCTTCCTCTATAACAGTCACTTTCATTGCAAACCTTTTAGGCAAGGATCTGAGAATCTTTCTCACTAGCTTTTCTTCTGAAATCTTTTCTCCCAATGCTCCTGAGGTGTTGGCAATTTCCAAGATGTTCATGTGAAACTCATGAATGGTCTCATCTTCCTTCATCCTTAGATTCTCAAATTTGGTAGTGAGCATCTGAAGTCTTGACATTTTTACTTTGGATGTACCCTCATGGGTGGTTTTGAGAGTGTCCCAAACATCCTTGGCCAGTTCACATTGATGTACTAGTCTGAATATGTTTTTATCAATTCCATTGAACAAGGCAATCAATGCTTTAGAGTTACCCAGGGCTAACTCTTTTTCTTCTTTGATCCATTCTTCCTCAGGTTTCAGACTAGTCGTCCCATCTTTCCCAGTTATGGTGGGATGGTTCCATCCTTTGTCAGCAGCTCTCCAAGCTTTATTGTCCAGTGACTTCAAGAAGGAAATCATACGAGGTTTCCAGTAGTCATAGTTTGATCCATCCAGAATAGGTGGTCTATTCCCAAATCCTCCTTCCTTATCCATAGCGCCAGAAAATAATATCCCTAGATCTCACCCAGAAAGACAGGCAGGGTGCCTGCTCTGATGCCAATTGAAATTCTGGCAACAGATACTTAATGTCGCAGTGAATGTTATGACACCATATCTGACAAATTGTACACAAACCAAACAGTAATTTAAAAGACATTAAAGAACACAATCAATTGTTAACCCAGTTCAGTGTATAACAACACCTACATCTAGGGGCTACCAAGCCAGGGAGGAAATTCACTATAAGAGGTATTAATTTAGGAATAAACCAACCAGTTTATCTCCTTCACTTAAGACCTACCCAATGCAACTTCAATCTAAGTCCTACTTAAACCTGAGTTCCTACTCACTCCCCCTCAATCACAGCAGTGATACTAATCTAATGATTAATAAGATTATGAAGACATTCTTCAATACACACGCTTGATTTTGCTTCAAAGCTTTAATCAAGAGACACAACACTCATGCTTCAAAGCTTTGAGTGATAAACAACCCTTACAACTAAATCCTACTCCAAGTCACTTATCAAGTGATAATTTCTTGGCTCACAGTAATTACTAAAACTATCACAACTACAAAATGCCTTATTGATCTTCTCTAAAAGCGCTCACACCATTAGGATTCGTGAGAAATATATATGCAGTCTATTCTTCATTTTGGGCTTCCATAAAAATAGGTAGGGTTAACCAAAGTTAACCTAAAGACTTGGTCTTGGGCTTTCATCATAACAAATTAGGGTTAAGCAAGGTTAACCTAATATCCACGTGAGCATCTGATCTAGTCAATATACTTCAACTCAGAATATCATACCAGATTCCTGAAAATTCTCAGGAACAATAAATCTGCACAACAAGTACAGGATGCCTTAACATTGGTTATGACATCATGTATCCTGCTCACTGATTTTGGTAGAATTCAGTACATATGATCATAGCTTAATCATCATGATATTCACTCATACTGAGTTGTTCCTGTAGAACATTCCTTCTACAGAATTTGTCTTTATCCCAGAATGTTATGACATCAGTTATGACATTCACAAATCTGGTTTTACCAAAAATTAATGCCAACAAGCAAACACTTACAGCTTTTATACCATGTTTAGTAAATTAGGGTTTGCATGACAAGAACAAAAACAAAGCAAATAGAAAAAACCTAATGCAAGACAAAAGCATGAAAATGACACACTTTGCACACAGGAACCCCTAGGGTTTCTCCCACTTGGTTGCCTAAATAAAAATGGCCATGTTACGCACGCGAAGTATCTTGGAAAAACAAAACAAATATAAGATCATAGTCCCTCGACGATGCTATCAAAAGGTTGCCTAAACAAAGATGATCTTGGTCCCTAAAAAATTGCTAAGATACTTGGCAACATTGCTATCATGGTCATACGATAACCCACGCCCGTCCCGTGTACATCCAAAGATAGGGTTGCTTACCAAATCAATGGTAAGTCAACAATGTCAAAGGAATAAAAATGCATAAGAAAGACATTTGAGTAGGTAGATAGCTTCTAATTACTTGTTCGATTTCAAAACAATCCTTGCTATTTTCAAAAACAAACACACACACATTTCAAAACACCTTACAAAACATTGAAAACATTTTCTAAAGACAAACATCTTTGTATACATTCTTACGAACGAGAATCATTACAAAGATCGCCTAAACAATGGCCTATTTTCAAAATACTTTCAAAACCACACCAAGCACCATTTCAAACAAAACAAAGCAAATCAAGTGATCTAAACAAGTAACTAAGAGCCCATGGAAAACCATGGATGAAAAGGGTGCTAGCACCTTCCCTTTTCATAATCTACCCCCCGAACTCAAGAAAACATCTCAAAGGTCTTTCCTGTGATTTTTTACCTTTCCTTTTGGATAAAAGAAAAGTCTGTGGCGACTCTTGTTAACTGCAACATTTGCAAACATAAACGCAAAACCTCAAGTCAGTTCTCCCATCGCATCACAGAACTGGCGACTCTGCTGGGGATTATTCTAAAAGTGGGGTTACCTTAGGGTTTAGATCACCTTTATTTGCTTACAATTGTTTGACTTGTTTGCTTTACAATTATGGTTCTTTGTTTGGGTTTAAATCCTCCACCCGGATATGGGAAACATTATAGGTAAATAGCAATACATTGTGGAAACTATGCGGGGTATACCGACATGGTCTAAGCAATAGCTATATTAGTGCGACATATTTGTGGGTACCGATAACCTTTGAGTCAATCAAAGAGAATACGGGGCCGCCGAGTGATGTCATGAAGCACTAATGAACTTCTAGAACCTTTACTTGACCAACTTGGCCTTTTAGGATGTAGTGAGATGACCGGCTTTGGTGCAGTCCGAAGTTGGTAGATACTCGATACTACAATCATTGAGGGTTGGTTTCTTGGAATATTTCGGTCGCCAGTAAAGAGGCTTGAACTGAAACAATGAACAAGTAAACAATCCAGTGATATTGAGCTTCTTAGAACCTGGTTACTATTTCTAGGACAAGTTGAGCCAACTAAAGTTCAAGAGGGTACTTGCCTATGAAACCCCATGCAAGCCTAAACTAAGAACTTGTTTGATTTTCTTGTACATATATACTTGTGCATAACATCATGGACATCATGAACATCATATGCATTCACTAACCATTTCAAGGATTTTGGAGATTCATCTATGTTCTTGTTTTTTAGGTTATGGATTCACTCCGTAGGAAAACTATCCAAATCAACCTTGTAAGAATTGCTCCACAACTCAAGGATCTAGCTTCAAGGATTCCTGAGAATTCTCCATTCACTGAGAGACATGGTCGTCTACTCAACTTGGTCACTTCCAACACAGAGGATGATATGCTTAAATTTCTCTTCCAGTTCTTTGACCCTTTGCATCATTGCTTCACATTTCCTGACTATCAACTTGTGCCCATTTTGGAAGAATTCTTTCAACTTCTGAGGATTCCTATTCTCAATCAACTACCCTTCAAAGGTACGGAAACAGATCCAAAGCCAGAAGAGATTTCTCAAGCCCTACACTTGCACTCATCTGATGTCACAACCCATTGGGAAACTAGAAGTGGTATTAAAGGCTTCTTGTCAAAGTTTCTGTTTGAGAAGGCCCAAAGTTGCAGGAATTCCCTAGACTTGCAAGCTTTTGAGGAGATTGTAGCTCTTCTCATCTATGGGATGGTCTTGTTCCCTAACCCTGACCAACTCATAGATGTGACCGCTGTCAAAATCTTCATGACTCGCAACCCGGGTACCTACATTGCTGGGGGATATCCTCCACTCTTTTCACACTCGTACAATGAGGAAAATAGGTGTTCTTATGTGTTGCACTCCTCTCCTGACAAGATGGTTTATTTCTCATCTTCCCCAATCAGTCTTGAAGAATGAGCAAGGTTTGAGGTGGGCACAAAGGTTGATAACGCTTACACATTCAAATATTCATTGGTGTTCTCGATCCAAAGAGAATGTTATCATTGTTGACCGTTATAGGGAATTCCCTAATGTCCCTCTACTTGGCATTAGGGGAGGCATCACCTACAACCCTTGCTTAGCTCTAAGACAGTTTGGTTATGCCCGAAGGGATGGCCCACATAACATGCTAATTCAAGGATTGGTTTTCGACTACGACAACGACGACCAAGGACTCCTTCAGAGATTCATCCGAGCTTGGAGGATGCCAAACAAGGTGGATAACAAGACTTTGGGACACAAGAATTTCATCCCTCTTGAGCCTTACCTCAAGTGGGTACAAACCCGCGCCCAAAGTCTTATGATGCCTTATCCCTCCATTCTCCCAGTGATTATAGAGCCTGTTAAGGAAGGAGAAGTTCCATACACTATCCTACATCCTGACATGCCAACATCACTCGAAGACCTACAAAGGAGTTGGATACAACTCAAAGGAGAGCGTGATACTTTCGAAGCCCAATTCTACGCAAGCGAGAAGAAGGTTTTGGAACTCACTCGGCTACTTCATGAAGAGCATACTCTCAAAACCTACATTGCACCAAAGAGGATGTGCAATGTCTTTTTACCTTAGAATTTTATATTATTTTGCCCAAGGGGCATTGATGTACTCATAATTCTATCTTATTAATATGACGTGTGTTTATTTTTTGTTTAAAACAAATTTGAATTTCTAAATCCTTGAAAACATTGCATGAATACATATCATTCTTCATAAGCATAAACATGTCTTTGCAACAAGTTTCTTCATCTCTCTGCTGTTTATTTCAGTACGATGGATCTCGAACAAACGGTCAAAGATCTGCAAGCTCAGAACTCACAATTTCAACAGTTACTCATGACCTTAGCCAAGGGGCAGGAGGAAATGAAGACTTTGCTAGAAAAAGAGAAAGAAAAAAAGAAGAAGAAGCCATCTGGTGTGGTTATCATGGGCAGAAGGTTTCAGGGACAATCCAGAAAGACCTTAGAATTTCCTACAACATCTGAAGAAGGGGAAAGAAAAGGAAAAGGAACGGCAGTACCATCAGATTCTGAAGAAGAAGAAGAGGAAGAGGAGGACTACTCTGAACAACAATACCCTCCGGCTGATGACAAGTACAAACACCATAAAGCGCGACTAAGCGCTATGGAAATCTAGAGAGTACCAGGGCTAAATTTTGAAGAGTTGGGGCTGGTGTCAGGAATTGTAATCCCTCCAAAGTTTAAAGTGCCACTATTTGCCAAGTATGATGGGGTGTCTTGCCCTAAAATGCACCTCAGATCCTATGTCAGGAAGATTCAACCACACTCTACTGACAAAGACCTGTGGGTCCACTTTTTTTGAAGATAGTTTATCAGGAACACAACTTGATTAGTTCTACCAGTTGGAAAGGGATGAAGTCCATAATTAGGAAGACCTGGCCGCCTCTTTCTATAAGCAGTATCAATACAACACCGACTTGGCGCCTACCCGTACTCAGCTACAGAGTATGGCTATGGTTTCCAATGAGGGCTTTAAAGATTACGCCAAAAAGTGGAGGGATCTAGCCGGAAGGGTGCAACCCCCTCTATCTGAGAGGGAGTTAGTGGACATGTTCTTGGGAACTCTTTCAGGCCCTTTCTTCAATCATATGATTGGGAGTTCTTCTGCAGGGTTTACTGAATTGATTTTAACCGGCGAAAGAGTAGAGGTTGGTATAAGAAATGGGAAAATTCAAAAGGATGCGTCTGCCTCCGCAGCTGTGAAAAACCCTTCACTGGTAAGAAGGAAGTATCTGCTATCTATTCACAGAGGAATCAGGGAAGAACTAAGCACCGACCAACAGTGGGGGCCGTTATGATTCTGAAGCCTACATTAGACCAGCCGAGAAATAATCAGCAAAGGGTAGAAAGGCCAGTTCGGCAATTTACCAAGATTAACATAACTCCAGCTCAAGTTCTACCACATCTCCTGAAGTTGAATCTGGCCACTTTGAAAGAGGCCCCAAAAAATCCCAATACTACTTCTCCATACTACCATCCCAACGCCAGATGCGCATACCATTCTGAAAGTCCAAGGCACGACACCAATAAATGTTGGGCTTTGAAAAATAAAATCCAGGACCTAATAGATGCAAAGGAAGTTGAGTATGAAGCGCCTGAGAAACCAAATGTTATTTCAGCCCCAATATCGAGGCATGGTCACAATGTCAACGCTATTGAAGAAGATCTGTTTGTTGTTACTGTGGATGAACTGTTAACTCCGCTCCCGATTATTAAGTTGAATTTGTTGAAAGCTGGTATTTTACCGGGTTGTGACAAGGACTGCCATGTTTGCCTGACCTCATCATTTGACTGCCCTCTGTTGAAGAAAGGTATCCAACGACTGATGGATAACCAAGAAATTTTGTTTGAGAATGCTCCTATTTCACACGTTTCAGTTAAAGAAGTTTCAATAATAACCATCTACGTCAGTCCTTCCAGGGCCCCTAAAAGACCCGTTAGGATTACACCTACTTCAAAGACTACTCCGCTTAAGATTACAATGCCCGGGCCTGCCCCATACAAATCAGATAAAACAGTACCATGGAATTATGGTGGAGAAATCTACTACCATGGTATTAAACAGGTTGAACTGACTGCCGAAGAAGAAAGCTCTGAAGAGGACAATTTTGACATTAGCAATATTTTTGGAACAAGCAAGATCACCCGCACTGGTAGGATTTTCTCTCCAGAGATTGCTCCTCCAGCACCAGTCTTTAGACCCGTGGCCATTCCGAAGATTACCTCTGTACCAGTGACTGTACCTGCAAGCGTACCTACCGGAAAAGACAATACAATTCCTATCCCTACTTCGACAACTGAGAATAAAGGAAAGAACTTTCAAGAGGAGCCTGTCCAGACGAAAGCTCAATCACTAGTTATTCCTGAAACATCCAAGAAGGAGATGGAAGAAATCCTGAGGATAATTAAGAAGAGTGATTATGATGTGGTTGAACAGTTGGGGCAGACCCCTTCCAAGATCTTTATGTTATCCCTGCTGTTGTGCTCTGAAGCACACGCCAAAGCACTGGTAAAATTTCTGAAGACAACTCATGTGCTGCAAGAGACGTTTGCTGACCAGTTCTAGGACTGTGTGGCCAATTTGACAGCGGATAATGGCCTGAGCTTCTCTGATGCTGACTTGACACCCAGAGGGAGAAAACACAACGATGCATTACATGTCTCAGTAGAGTATAGAGGAACCACCCTAGCCCATGTTTTGGTTGATACGGGATCATCTTTGAACGTCCTTCCGAAAAAATCCCTTGACAGATTAGATTGTGAGGGGCTGACTTTAAAACTCAGTAATATAGTGGTGAGAGCTTTTGATGGTTCGAAGAGAATGGTCCACGGGGAGGTGGACATTCCAATCAAGGTGGGAATTCAGGTTTTCAATTCAACCTTCTACGTGATGGACATTCGTCCTTCTTATTCCTGTCTGTTGAGAAGCCCCTGGATCCACAATGTCGGTGCTGTCACCTCCACCTAGCAGGAGATGCTAAAGTACCCTGTCCAAGGGAAGATCATAACTGTCCATGGGGAGGCGGAGTATATGATTAGTCATCTGAATTCCTTACGTTATATGGAGTTAGATGGTGAGTTCATAGAGACCCCTTTCCAACATTTTGAAGAAGTCTCTCCAAAGGTAGCGATGACCAAGGCAGTATCCTCGACTCCTAAGATCACAAGACCTCCACCTCGAATGTCATCTCTAAAAGATGCAAAGGCAGTAGTGGAAGAAGGGGGATGCATAATTTGGGGTCAGCTTTCATATATTCCGTACAAATCAGATAAGTTCGGCTTGGGGTTTACTTCGAATGGTCAGAAGGCTGTGCGTCGTGCCCGTGCTGGGGGGCCACCAGTAAAGATTAGCAACCAAAGCGTCAATGTAGTAGAAGACAATGAAGAGGATGGAAGCTTGGAAGATTGGATATTTCCTACTGTCAGCGGAGGACTTTGCAACTGGGAAGCCAAAGACTTCATCCCGATAACTTTCATATCTCAGTAATTTATCTTTTACATTTCTGTTGGACTTGTAATAATTCACAAACAATTCGTACATTTTCAACCCTGTGTCTTACCCGAAGCACATCGGTCCATTTGTAAGGGTTTTGATTTCATCTACATATGTCATTCAATGAATCATGGATGCTTTTTCATATATAAACCTTTTATGCTCATTGCCTTTCTTTTACATTTCATTGTTTTAAGATGGCTATACCCTTACACACACCCACACTCACAAATGCAGGTACCCTTCCATTCCAGATCCCATGGGTAACGATACTGCTATAGCCTTCAGTGACTCTGAAGATCTCATCTACCAAGTCGAATATGAAGGTGAGGAAGATTGTAAGGTGCCAGGGGAATTTGCCAGATTACTACAGCAAGGGGAAAGAGCAATTCAGCCTCACGAGGAGCAGTTGGATACAATCAACTTGGGTACCGAGGAGGATAAAAAGGAAATCAAGGTTGGTGCCGATCTAGAGCTGAGTGTCAAGGAGTGCCTACTTCAGCTATTGCATGATTATGTTGAGATCTTTGCCTGGTCATACAAAGACATGGCGGGACTTGATACATACATCGTGGTACATCGTCTGCCAACAAGAGAAGACTATCCACCAGTGAAACAAAAAGTCCACCGCATGAGACCTGACATGTCAGAGAAGATCAAAGCAGAAGTTATGAAACAGTTCAATGCTGGATTTCTAGCTGTTACTTCTTATCCTCAATGGGTGGCCAACATTGTTCCCGTACCTAAAAAGGACGGAAAAGTGAGAATGTGCATGGATTATAGAGATTTAAACAGGGCAAACCCTAAAGATGAATTTCCACTTCCACACATCAACATCCTGGTTGACAATACAGCTCAGTACAAAGTGTTTTCTTTCATGGACGGATTCTCGGGCTATCACCAGATCAAAATGGCACCTGGGGACATGGAGAAAACTACATTTGTCACACAGTGGGGTACGTTCTGCTTCAAAGTGATGCCATTCGGACTAAAGAATGTCGGGGCAACCTATCAACGCGCCATGGTAGCTTTGTTTCATGATATGATAAATCATGAGATAGAGGTCTACGTAGATGACATGATAGCCCGATCACAAACTGAAGAAGAACAACTTGATCACTTGCAAAAGCTGTTTGTCAAATTGAAGAAGTACAAGTTAAGACTGAACCCAAACAAGTGTACATTCGGAGCCCGGTCCGGTAAACTCTTAGGTTTCATCGTTAGCAACAAAGGCATCGAGGTAGATCCTGCCAAAGTCAAAGCAATACAAGAAATGCCTGCTCCTCGCACTAAGAAGGAAGTCAGAGGTTTTCCGGGACGCCTAAACTATATTGCCAGATTCATTTCTCACCTAACGTCTACTTGTGAACCCATCTTCAAGCTGTTGAAGAAAGATCAAGTAGTCAAGTGGAACAATGAATGTCAGATTGCTTTCGATAAAATCAAGGAGTATTTACTAGAGCCTCCTGTCTTAATGGCACCCGTCGAAGGAAGACCGTTAATCATGTATCTGACCGTCTTAGAGAATTCAATGGGGTGCGTACTGGGATAGCTTGACGAGTCTGGCCGAAAAGAGCACGCCATTTATTACCTGAGCAAAAAGTTTACCGACTGTGAAACCAGATATTCACTGCTTGAGAAAACTTGCTGCGCTCTGGTATGGGCTGCTAGCCGGCTAAGATAGTACATGTTGACTCATACCACTTTGCTGATATCTAAGATGGATCCGATAAAGTACATCTTTGAGAAGTCTGCTCTGTCTGGGAGGATAGCTAGATGGCAGATGATCCTAACGGAATATGACATACAGTACACGACCCAAAAAGCTATAAAGGGCAGTGTGCTAGCTGATCATCTTGCTCATCAAGCTGTAGAAGATTATCAATCCATGAAGTTCGATTTCCCTGACAAAGACATCATGACATTGGACAACAGTGAAGAAATCAGGCCATATGACGAACCTGAACAAGGATCCCGATGGACCCTGTACTTTGATGGGGCATCTAATGCACTTGGTAACGGTATCGGCGTTGTGCTCATATCCCCGGAAGGATGCCATACTCCTTTCACTGCCAGACTTTGCTTCAACTGTACAAACAACATGGCAGAGTACGAAGCATGCATCTTTGGTCTCCAGGCTGCCATAGACTTGGGAATCAAATTTTTGGATGTGTTTGGGGATTCAGCTTTGGTCATCAGTCAGATCAAAGGAGAATGGGACACTAAGCATCCAAACCTCATCCCTTACAAAGAACATATTTTGACATTGCTACCACATTTCGAGAAGATTACCTTCGAGCACTTCCCGCGAGAAGAAAATCAGCTAGCAGATGCTCTAGCTACAATGTCATCTATGTTTAAACTTAATTGGGATAATGAGGCTCCCCAGGTATTCATCGAACGAATGGACGAACCAGCACACTGTCACGAGATTAATACCGAAGAAGTAGTGGACCAGGTGTGGTTTCATGAAGTCAAAAGGTATATCGAGAATCAAGAATATCCGAAAGGAGCTTCAGTCAATGACAAAAAGTTCTTAAGGAGATTCTCAGCTAAGTTCTTCCTAAGTAATGGCATCCTGTACAAACGTAATCATGATTCTATTCTGCTCCGTTGTATGGACAAGATTGAAGCTGAAAAGATCATGGCTGAATTGCATGCGGGTACCTTTGGCACTCACTCTAGCGGGCATACGATGGCGAAGAAGATTCTACGGGCAGGCTATTACTGGTCTACCATGGAAGCTGACTGCTATCAACACTCCTGGACCTGCCATAAATGTCAAATCTATGTAGATAAGGTGCACGTGCCTCCGGTTCCTCTAAATGTCTTAACAGCTCCTTGGCCCTTCGCTATGTGGGGAATCAACATGATTGGGGAGATCAAGCCTACAACATCCAATGGACACCACTTCATTCTGGTGGCCATTGACTATTTCACCAAGTGGGTTGAAGAAGCTTCCTTCACACCCGTTACTAAGAATGTTGTTTCCCGCTTCATCAAGCAAAATCTCATTTACCGGTACGGTATCCCCGAAAGGATCATCACTGATAACGGTACAAACCTTAACAATACTATGATCACCGCCTTCTGTGAGCAGTTCAAGATTCAACATCACAATTCATCTCCCTATTGGCCAAAGATGAATGGTGCTGTCGAAGCTGCTAATAAAAATATTAAAAAGATCATACAAAAGATGACAGTCACCTACAAGGACTGGCATGAGATGCTACCGTTTTCTCTCCACGGGTACCGTACCACAGCTCGAACATCAATTGGGGCAGCACCCTATTCTTTGGTTTATGGCATGGAGGCTGTCTTGCCTATTGAGGTTCAGATCCCCTCTTTAAGAATCATGAAGGATGCAGGTTTGAGTGAAGACGATTGGATCCAGACCCGGCTTGATCAGCTGAACTTGATTGATGAAAAGAGGCTTACTGCTGTTTGCCATGGTCAAACATATCAAAAACGGATGATCAAGGCTTTCAACAAGAAAGTCAGACGCCAAGTATATCAAGTTGGAGATTTAGTGATCAAGCGCATCATTTTGCCACAAAGTGATCCTAGGGGAAAATGGACTCCTACCTACGAAAGACCATTTTTAATCAAGAATATCTTTTCTGGTGGGGCAATGATCTTAACCACCATGGACGGTGACGATCTGCCGCATCCTGCGAATGCAGACATAATCAAAAGATACTACGCATAAGAGACCCGCTAGGTTGACACACCTATGAAAAACAAGGGCATACCGGCGAACCAAAAAGGTTCGGGAAAAAATTAGGGATAAAATAAAAAAAATCTGTACACTCGGAAAGTTGAAAACCCGAAAGGGAGACTTGGGAAAAAAAGGGTTTCCCGGTGGACTGAAAACCCGAAAGGGCGGTCCAGGCAAAAGTTAGGGAATTAAAGCGTATGACTATGTCTCGTCGGATCACTTTCAGGACAATCTCTTCACTGACAAACTCTGAGCTACTGATCAAATCAATCATCTTCGGACGAAGCAACAGACAGACAAGATATTCGGAGATACGGAGGCTATAGCAGAATGGGAACCCCATGGGATTATCACTTATAGCTATCTTTCTTTGTATAAATTTTTCTTACTTTTATGACACCATCCTCTTACTAGGATGTCTGTCTCCTTTATACAAAACACTTATTCAAAGTAAATACAAAGATATCTCTTTCAAAGTACAGAAAACTATTTGCCTTTTTCTTTACACTTGTGTTTTTATTTTAAAAAACGTCCAATGATTCGTTGATGAACATATGCATTTGAACATAATTACTGTTTACAAATAAACAGAATGGAAAAGAACAATTACTGACAGGATTGAAAGAATAGGAAAACGTCTTTAGGATATTCCATGAGCAATCCCTACAGTACATCATTTAGATCCCCAGTGGAGCTGAAACTACAGATCCCCAGTGGAGTTAAAACTTTAAACTCCCAATCCCCAGCGGAGCCAAAACTTCAAACTACCAATCCCCAGCGGAAACCATTCAGTTTCTCCAAATTCCCCAGCAAGTTATCTTGAAGCCTGAAAAGCAACCAGATAACAGTTAACTTTTGTCTCTCCCCAACCTAGGATAACTCCCCAGTAGAGTGGCAGACGACCAAAACTCCTGAACTTTTTCCAAACAAGAATAAGTTTTCTTCCCCACAGAGTTTTCATTGCTCCCCAACAGAATGAAGATTCTCTTTATTAATTCCCCACAGAAGTTATCAGAGTTTTCTTTATTCCCCAGCTGAATAAGGATTCCCATTGTGTAATCCCCAGTAGAAGTCATTAAAATTCTCTGGATTCCCCAAACAGATTACTCAAGCAGTATATGGCATTGCTCACAACAGAATTTTTGTCAATACTCCAACTTCAAAACATGAAGAATTCACATATCCTCAGCAATCAAGGATTTATTGTCCCCGACATCAGTCAAGGATTTATTTTCCTCATCAATATAGCAAATCAGCTTACATGCGCATACATTACATCCATATATCATAAACATTGATAAAGTACATATATTGCATCATACATTCCATGCAACATAACTTTGTGTTTCAGCTAACATTTTATCCTTTTCAGGATAAGATTAACAACTACCGTTTAAACAATATGCTTTCATGATACAGTTCAGATACACTCCAGACACGAAAGTCATTCTGTTACTCATTCAGATTCAGCTATCATGATGCAGTTCAGATACACTCCAGACACAGAAGTCATTCTGATACTCATTCAGATTCATCTTTCAGATACAGTATAGATACGCTCCAGACACAGATTCCATTCTGTCACTTATTCAGATTCAGTCTCCAGATACATTTCAGATACGCTCCAGACGCAGATGCCATTCTATTACTCATTCAGACCTCAACTTCAAGATACAGTCCAGATACGGATGCCATTCTGATACTTATTTAAATTCAGATTTCAAACTCTTGATACGGTACGGATACGCTCCAGACACAGATGCTATTCTGTTTCTCATTTAGATTTCAAGTCTCCAGATACAGCTCAGATACGTTCCAGACGCGGACACCATTCTGATACTTATTCTTCTGACTTATCACTTACAATTCAACAAACATTCTTGGATGGCATCTACAAGCCCATCTCCAACAAGATTCTATCATCTCTCCAAATGGCATCTTTAAGCCCATTCCCTCAACTACATTTTTGTCGAGTGCAAATTTATGGGCACTCTAGTGTCCAATCATCTTTTACCTTTGAGTCACGAACGACAAAACTCGATAATCTAACTCTTCAGGTTTAAAAAGATTGAACAGGGGCAACAGTTGTACCCCAAAATTTTCCATCTCATTTATCAAGATTTTCCACACAAGACTTCTTGGACTCAAGACAAGATCAGGGTTTGCTCAGCTCAAGACATCTCATCTTGCACTGATAACCCAAAATTAGGGTTTGAGTTTGCACAAGGATTTTTGGACCATCAATGCTTCATGTGACCTTCATACATCATCTTGGACTTCTAATATTGTTCATATCAAGTTTCAAGCCTTGAACCACATTTTTGATCAGTCAATTGGAAGTTGACCTAAAAATCAACTGTATTGGGGAAAAAGTCAACCATAGCCAATTTACTGTCAAACTTCATAATTTTTGATCCACAATAACATTTTAGACTCATATGTACCATTTGATCAATTTTGGATCATAACTCCTCAAGAAATTTGATCAAATCATCAAAAGGGCAAAATGGTCAAAATTAGGGTTTTGACTGAGAAAGGGAAATTTATGATTTTTAACCTAGCCAATGACCAATTGAGTTCAAACATGATTCCAATGGTTCAATGGCATCATCTTGACCTAATTACATGGTTCAAAAGATCTCAAGTTCATTGGATTGACAGATGAATTTTGCAGTCAACTGATCAAAAGTCAACTGTGCACTGAAAAGTCAAACTTTGACTTTTTGATCAAAATCAAGTGCCAAGGATCATAATTCATCAAGATATGTCAAAATATGGAACTTGTTCACCAAGAAAACCAATTTTGAAAATTAGGGTTTTGAATTTTAAAATTTTCATAACTTAGAATTTTTCTAAGTATAAGAATTTTCTTATTATTTTCCCAACTTTTCACCACTTTTTCACCATGATGCAATTTGATTCAAAGAAAACTTCCAACATGAAAGTTGTAGTCCTCCATGAAATCTACAACTTTTCTTCACAAACTCTTCCCAAAAATGCTTGTATCTCAAGTTATGAATTTGTGAATATAGGTCCATGAACTAAATAACTTAGTGAAATTTTGCCCTAATTTAGGCAGGTTTTGGACCCAACTTCATGGACATTTTTCACCTAGTTCCAAGAGGTATCTCAAGATGCATTTCAAATATGGATTATAGATCACATTGCAATATTTCCAAAATATCCAAGAACTCTCCAAGATCATTTTTGGTTAGGGAGAATCGAAGAAGAGAAGTTGGCATTTTATCACTTTTGTTCATGCCATTTTCACAAAGCATCAAGTTGCAAATCAGATCTTTGATGTTTGAATATTTCTTTACAGGTCCTAAACTCATTCTACACTCCATAATTAAATGCAAACTCAGAAGCTAAAGGCATTATTTTTGCTTTTGGAGCTTTGTACAAGAGATAATTCCATTTTAGGCATAAAGTTCACATTGCCATTTTCATAAAGATGGGCTTTTGTAACTTTATCAATCTTGAGCCTTGGACCTATTTCTTTGATGCAAGCAACTTAAACAACACCCAAGCAGTTGGTACAAGTTCATTCCAAGCTTCAAGAAAGCAAGGATAAGCATGTAGCATAAGTCACTTCACTTTAATTCAAAAGCAAGAAAGTTGGTGAAAAGGTCAAAAGCTTGCACATCTATTGAGAAGCTGACTTTGTATCCATTCTATACAAGTATACAAACTTGTCACAATGAAAAAACACGATTGGCTTGCATCCAGAACTCACTCAAACTCAAAAACTCCAAAATTCTGTCCAAACACACAGTTGCTGCAAAACCATAGCCAACTCATTTTTGGCTCGTGCGTTTTGTATTTTAACACTTCAAACATCTTCTACATATCATACCAAAGCAAGCCAAGCCCTTACCCTGGTTCTGTAAGCCCTGTTTCAGCATCCACCATTTTCACTTTTGAAGCTTGCAACTTGACTTGTCCAGAGAGTTCCAGCTATCCTCAAAGCAAAGTAAGCATTGGAATAACTTGAAGGAAGTTCAAGGAAGCTCACACAATCCTCAGGCCTCCATTAAAGTCCCTACATTGCTCTACTCGAATCCAATTGAAGGAGGTATTTTCTTGAACTCTATCTCTCTGAATAGGCATCCTCAAGCCACGATTTGTGAATAAAAAATGTAGTCCATAACATGGTGAAGCTGTACATATGCATACTTTTCATTTATATTAACCATGCTGTGAGAATTTGAAGCTTGAAGTTCATGAAATTTTTAGGTCACGAATTAGGGGTCCCATAATTTCTCTCTCATCTTTGAGAGTTAGGTTACAAATTTTATATGGTTGGAATCGTGAGATTAAATGCCACAAGTTTCATGTTATGAGTTTTTGTCTTTGTGCAAGCATGTGAAAGTTACAGGTTTGAACATAAAACGCGCGAAGGAGAAGACTGGCTGGAGGACAGGGATGAAGCCTTGGGCTTTTGGTGCCTTGGGCCTTTTTGTTTTCACTATTTGTACCTCCTGACTTGATATTTACACCCCCTGGCTTATTTGTTATATTTTTCATATTTTGTTTCTTCATATTTTCATATTTATTGCTTTTATTTATTTTTTTCTGAATAATAAAAATCCTAAAAATAATTTCTTAATTTTTTACAATTTTATTTTATTTTTTATTATTTTTTCTATATAAAAATTAATTAATTTAATAGAATAGAACTTATTTTCCTAAAAAAAAAACTTGTAAATATATTTAAAGGGACTTAATATTTTATTATATTATTTATACTCATAAAATATTTATTTTTTATACATACTTAATTTTTAATATTTAAACATAATATTATTTATTATTTTCTTATACAAAAAAAGGACAAAATATTAATATTGAAACATTATTTTCTTTTAATTAAAAAACTAGGGTTTCACCCTTCCAAAAATAATATTATTTTTCCTTTCTTTTTAGGGTTTAAATTAATTATTTTTCTCATACAAAAAAAAAACACCAAAACATTTTTTACATAAATACATTGCATTGCATTTTAAATACTTATTATTTATTTAATTTGCACAATATTCGATTGGGTTGTAATAATATATTTAGGTTTATATTTGTGCAAAATCCCCATTCAAAACTTGTATCCCCCCTCCCATAATAATTGTTGTAATAGCTTAGTTTATTTTACGCAATTTATCGCTTTTATACCATGTTTAGTAAATTAGGGTTTGCATGACAAGAACAAAAACAAAGCAAATAGAAAAAACCTAATGCAAGACAAAAGCATGAAAATGACACACTTTGCACACAAGTACCCCTAGGGATTCTCCCACTTGGTTGCCTAAATAAAAATGGCCATGTTACGCACGCGAAGTGTCTTGGTAAAACAAAACAAACATAAGATCATAGTCCCTCGATAACGCTATCAAAAGGTTGCCTAAACAAAGATGATCTTGGTCCCTCAAAAATTTCTAAGATACTTGGCAACATTGCTATCATGGTCATACGATGACCCACGCCCGTCCCGTTTACATCCAAAGATATGGTTGCTTACCAAATCAATGGTAAGTCAACAATGTCAAAGGAATACAAATGCACAAGAAAGACATTTGAGTAGGTAGATAGCTTCTAGTTACTTGTTCCATTTCAAAACAATCCTTGCTATTTTCAAAACAAACACACACACACATTTCAAAACACCTTACAAAACATTGAAAACATTTTCAAAAGACAAACATCTTTGTATACATTCTTACGAACGAGAATCATTACAAAGATCGCCTAAATAATGGCCTCTTTTCAAAATACTTTCAAAACCACACCAAGCACTATTTCAAACAAAACAAAGCAAAGCAAGTGATCTAAACAAGTAACTAAGAGCCCATGGAAAACCATGGATGAAAAGGGTGCTAGCACCTTCCCTTTTCATAATCTACCCCCCGAACTCAAGAAAACATCTCAAAGGTCTTTCCTATGCTTTTTTACCTTTCCTTTTGGATAAAAGAAAAGTCGGTGGGAACTCATGCTAACCGTAACATTTGCAAACACAAACGCAAAACCTCAAGTCAGTTCTCCCACCGCATTACAATGTGCCATCAAGAAAACATTTTTGACAGTACTACAATACAACACTATGGACATTGACAACCCTCTACATCCTGAAAGCATGGACATAGTCGGAAAATACCACGCATGAAAAAAAGACCCGTTAGGTTGACACACCTAGGCAAAAATAAGGGAATCCCGGCGAACCAAAAGGGTTCGAGCAAAAGTTAGGGATATACATAAAAAAAAATTTGTACACCCGGCAAGTCGAAAACCTGAAAAGGCGGCTTGGGAAAAAAAGGGTATCCCGGTAGACTGAAAACCCGAAAGGGCGATCCAGGAAAAAGTTAGGGATTTAAAATGTACGACTATGTCCCGTCACCTATCTATCAGTGGAAGACTTATACCTTGATCAACATTCATCAAGAGCACCAGAATTCAGATACAGTTCAGATACGCTCCAGATACGGATGCCATTCTGATACTCATTCAGACTCAGCTTTCAGATACAGTTCAGATATGCTCCAGATACGGATGCCATTCTGATACTCATTCAGATTCAGCTTTCAGATACAGTTCAGATATGCTCCAGATACAGATGCCATTCTGATACTCATTCAGATTCAGCTTTCAGATACAGTTCAGATACGCTCCAGATACGGATGCCATTCTGATACTCATTCAGATTTAGCTTTCAGATATAGTTCAAATACGCTTCAGATACGGATGCCATTCTGATACTCATTCAGATTCAACTTTCAGATACAGTTCAGATACGATCCAGATACGGATGCCATTCTGATACTCATTCAGATTCAAATTTCAAATACAGTTCATATACGCTCCAGATACGGGTGCCATTCTGATACTCATTCAGATTCATCTTTCAGATACATTTCATATACGCTCTAGACACAGATGCCATTCTGATACTCATTAAGACTCAGCTTTCAGATACAGTTCAAATACGCTCTAGATACGGATGCCATTCTGATACTCATTCAGATTCAGCTTTCAGATACAGTTCAGATACGCTCCAGATACGGATGCCATTCTGATACTCATTCAGATTCAGCTTTCAGATACAGTTCAGATACAATCCAGATACGGATGCCATTCTAATACTCATTCAGATTCAGCTTTCAGATACAATTCAGATACGCTCCTGATACGGGTGCCATTCTGATACTCATTCAGATCCATCTTTTAGATACAGTTCAGATACGCTCCTGATACAGATGCCATTATGATACTCATTCAGGTTCAGCTTTCAGATACAGTTCAGATACGCTCCAGATACGGATGCCATTTTGATACTCATTCAGATTTAGCTTTTAGATACAGTTCAGATATGATCCAGATACGGATGCCATTCTGATACTCATTCAGATTCAGCTTTCAGATACAGTTCAGATGCGCTCCAGATACGGAGGCCATTCTGATACTCATTCAGATCCAGCTTTCAGATACAGTTCAGATATGCTCCTGATACAAATGCCATTCTGATACTCATTCAGGTTCAGCTTTCTGATACAGTTCAGATGCGCTCCAGATACGGATTTCATTTTGATACTCATTCAAATTCAGCTTTCAGATACAGTTCAGATACGCTCCAAATATGGATGCCATTCTGATACTCATCCAGATTCAACTTTCAAATAAAATTCAGATACGATCCAGAGACGGATGTCATTCTGACACTCATTCAACACATGTTTCAAGTACAGTTAGATACGATCCAGAGACGGATGCCATCCTGACACTCATTAAATACATGTTCAAGTACAATGATGACATAGATCCATTCATAAAATCTCCGCATGTACTTTTTCCAGCATGGTACAAGGGGCATAGACAGTTGGAAGCGAAGTCACTATCACATACACGCCCGTGATATTTATATTCCCCACAGAGTAAGGACAACCAAGGTCCGACCTTCACATCCTCAAGCAGGAATTCCTTCCCCAACAGGTTCCTTCAGAAACCTGATATTTGCATTCCCCATCCAAGTTTTATAACCATGAGCAGTTTATAAAGCCATCTCCCAAGCAGAGTTTTTTCTCTGACAGCGGAAGCTCAATCTCCAACAGAGCTCTTCTCTCCAGCAATGGAAGTTCATCCCCAACTGAGTTTATTTCTCTAAATCAGCAGATTTTCCAACAGAGTATCTCTCTTCCTCACAGAGTCATTCCCTCGCAGGATTATTCTCAGACAGAGTCTCATCCGGCAGAATGATCTCAAGCAGAGTGGATGTAAATCCCCAGCTAATCATCTTCGGTCACTATCCCCAGCGAGAACGAAGAACCTAACTCCTTATACTCTCCAACAGCAGTCCGAGATTTATTCTCCCCAGCCGGAGAATATCACAAGAACATTGCATATCCATACGTCGTGGCATGCGCATACGCATCATGCAGCACAATCTCACTTATTTTGAGAACATCATCACTCAATACATTTCATACATCATGAAATTACATACGACTAACTCTTTACCTTTCACGGAAAGATGCAGTCAAGTTCTGACAAGTTTTCTCTAGTTCAGTCAAACCGACACTAAGGTTTCTATTCTAGTCGAAGACATTTTAAGACTTTCGTCCAGGTCAGCCGAATCGCCGCTAAGATTCCCCTGATTTCTATGCCAGTCAAAGTTAATCCGAGACCTCTCCTGGGGTCGGTCAAATCGACACTAAGATTTCTCTCCCAATTAAAGTTCCCACAAGTTTCCCCTGGTTCAGTCAAATCGATACTAAGATTTCTATTCCAGTTCAAGCTTTGAAGCCCGGAAATCGACCAGAAAACAGCTTAACCCTTAGCAAGTTATTGTGAAGCCTGGAAATTGACCAGATAGTAGTACAAGATACCATGAAGCATGGAATCGACCAGATAACGGTAAAAAATGCTGTGAAGCCTGGAGCACGACCATATAGCGGCAAAGGACACTGAAACCTGGGACACGACTAGATAACAGTATAAGGTACTACGAAGCTTGGAATTCGACCAAATAGAAGTTTACTCAGCCAAATACTATGAATCCTGGAAATTACCGGATCTTAGTATGCCTTAAAATCCAAGTTGAAACCCGGATGCGACCGGATAACCACTTAATTCCTTCTAAAGCCTGGAGCACGACCATATAAGAATTGAGAAATTGCAAAGCCTGGAGGATGACCAGATAACAAGTTTAATCTCATATCCCTAGTAAGTCACTGTAAAACCTGGAGCGCGACCAGATAACAATCAGTCTTATTTTCCTCAGTAAATCACTGTAAGGCCTGGAGCACGACCAGATAACAGTTTATTGTCACCTCCTCAACTAAGAGATGATTCCCCAGTAGAGTAACGGACAACTGAAGCTCCTAAAATTCTATTTCTCCCAAGACAGATACCAACATTCCTCAGCAGATTCCTCCTTAATGACAGGAACATGAATTCTCATTAAAGGAATATCTCGGGAAATCAACATCCTCTAGATGAAATCTTTAATCCCATCTCCGACGATTCTCCGTCATATCTTCCGGATGGCATCTTTAAGCCCATCTCCGGTGACCTTCCGTCATCTCCTCCAAATGGCATCTGTAAACCCATTCCCGATACTACCTACACAGTCAAGCATCATTACAGACGAGTGTAAATTTCTGGGCACTCTAGTATTCAATCATCTTCCACCTTCAGATTATGAAAGGCAGCCAGCCAATCTACATCCTCAGGTTTAAGAAGATTGAACAGGGGCAACTGTTGCACCCCAAAATTTGCCCTCTTTTCATACACGCATATTATTGGTTTTATGGTTATGGAATAAAGGTATATTTATCAAGCTTCTTCAGGTTACAAGTGACGTTTATTTCGTCAATGGATATTCTCAGAGTATTTTCCGTGCTGAAGATCGGTTCGCGTTTTTGCAACGATTCGGGGTTCAAAGATTCACAAGTCCAACCCGGCGCGTCATATTCAGGTGTTCTTCGCCAAGATATCCCTGATAACATATTCTCAAATTCAGGTTCGGCTTGAGAGCTAATTCTTTAAAGAAGGTCTCCAACTGTGCGATTTTCACGAAGAAATGTGTTGAAAAAGTGTGCTGAAAGTGAAGTTTTTACACATTAAAAAATTCATAACTTGAAGATCGTGGCTCGTTTTGAACCCATTCCGGTGGCCAAAATTCTGTATTGACGTCATCTACATTTTCATCTCTCACGGCTGGAAGCCAATTTCGATCAGAAGGTCTTCAAAAATGCGGATTTATCAAGTATTTTCATACAGAAAATTTGTGACAAGTTTATTTGCGTCATGTTCAAAAAATCATAACTTGGTCGATTTTCATCATATCGAGCTGGTTCCAGTGCCAAAATTTCAAAAATTGAGTTGACTACGTTTTCACAGGAGGTATCGAGTTCGAACGTGTGATACGGTGGCCAGAACCGGGACGTGTTTCCCTTTTTTTAAGGAATTTGATGGTTTGTGTTTGCAAAATGTAGCGGTAAGCAAGAGTCGCCACCGACTTTTATTTTATCCAACAGGGAAAGGAAAAAAGCACAGAAAAATTGCTTTTTCAAGATATTTCTGAGTACGGGGGGTAGATTATAGAAAGGGAAGGTATTAGCACCCTTTCTATCCGTAGTTATCTACGGGCTCTTAGGTACTTGCTCATCATTTTAAAAATTGTTTTCTTTGTGTTTTCATGATTTGAAAAGCTTTTTTTGACTTCAATTTAACTCTTGCTTCTGTCTTCAAGAGTGTAATGAAGTATTTTTGAAAACTTTGCTTGTAAAGGAGTGTAAGTGTGAAAAAGTTTGTTTTGTTTGAGCAAGTACTTAAGAACAAATCTACCTACTCGAAAAAAGAATCATTCTATGTTGGTTTCCTTTAGACAGTGCTATCCCATTATTAGTGAGTAGGTAGCACCGTCGTTGGAGTTTTGAGGGTCAATTCGAAAGGGACATACGGTCACTAATGCAATGTTAGGACGTCTTAGTAGTAACCCTAATTTCTTAGATCAATTATTCGAGGCAACAATATCCGAGGCAACCTTTCCGAGGCAACTTTGATCTTTGGACAAAAGGACAGCTACTAAAGCACCCTATACTCAATGACCGTTTACTGAAGGCAACCAAGTGGAAGTGTACTCTAGGAGTGCGCATGTGCGAGTGATTCAATTTCAGATTATTTATCTTTGCACATTTTAAGGTTATCTAACTGTTTTAAAGTTTAACATACATTCTTGTCATGCATCCTAATATCATACATCTAATAGTTAATAATTTGCGAAATTTAAAATGCGGAAATTAAACTACGCTATTACAAGGCTTCGGGTATTTACATAGCCAAAAACAAACCCATTGAAAATAAAGAGATAAAAGTAAAGACCTAATTAACTATTACAACTAAATTGAAAGACAAGTAAAAAGTAAAAATAAAGAAGAGAAAAGACTTCTTCGATCCATGCCATGGACTCGTTCGATTCACCCTTCTTTGGCCTTCTTTCAATTGAGCTAGGGAATGGGTGTGAGTAGCCTTCGGTTGGGCTTGAGAATTAACGGGGCAAGCTTCGATTTGCACCCTTTCCTGCCTCCTTCGATTGGGTTTGGGAAGGATATGGGTAAACTTCGATTGTAGGGAGACGGGGGGGCTTTGATTCAGAGGAAGAAGGCTGCCTTTCGATTCTATGAAGGGTGTTGCTGGAAAGGCCTGAAGGATCACCTGTGGAGGCACTGCATCTACAAAAATATGTTAGCAAAACAAAACGCATGACCTGGGTATCGAAACCCAGGTCCCTCGATCCTGCACGCGTTGGGTCTTTTTAGGCTATATCTGTAGCAAGTGTTAGCAACAAAAAACATGACCTGGGTGCCAAATCCAAGCCCTTTGATTCTATCTAGAATGACAAATTGAATGAAACAACAAATATGGATGTGTTATGTAAATACAAAGTTTGACATTTTACCCTCTCTTACCAGTAGTTGGAACCTTCGATTTGGCACTTTCTGGATGTGGGTACCTTCGATATGGGATTTCTGGGCGTGGATACTTTTGTTGAAGGGTTGCTTTGGCTTGGATTACTTATGAAAATGTTGACAACCTTTGGTGGGTTTGTGGGCAGCGTATCTCAAAATGTCCTCCTCTTTGTAATGTGTCATTGGCCTCGTATTTATAGGAGTGTGAGGGTGCATGAAAATGGCTAGGGACAGCCATTTAACCAGGCCTTTAAAGCCATGAGACAAGAATCAGACATATTAAAAGATTTCCTTTTTGAAATATTCATGTCTCTTTGGAATCTTGAATGAACCTGGACACCTTTGATTTTCGAATGCCTTCAGGCCATGCTCTTCGATTGGTCTTGAGTTTCCACCTTCTAATGGACTTCTTATGTACCCTTCAAATGGGCCTTCTAAATGCTTCTTCAAATGAACCTTTTGAATACTTCATCGAATGGACCTTTACATGTTCTTCGAATGGACCCTTTGAATGCTTCTTCGAATGGACCTTTACATGTTCTTCGAATGAGCCTCTTGCCTGGTGTGTTAGCAAGTTGAGGGCCCTTTTACTTTGTGAATCGAAATAAACCTGTAGGAGATTCTTGCCTCGTGAGTCGAAGGTAAGCCTGAAGTAGTTAATGCATAAACGAAGCATTGTGAAATTGACTTGATCGAAAGGGGTCCAGTGCTCAGTCGAAGACTTGCGGACCAAAGCTTGATCGAAGGGTTCCAAACACCTAATTGAAGCTTACTAATCAAAGCCCGATCGAAGAGTGACAAATGCCCAATCGAAGACTGGTGAGTTAAGCCTGTATCAAAGGATTTTGGATACCCAATCGAAGACTTTTCCCAGATTCAAATCGAAAGACACTTTGTTCATCTTCAAAAAAACTTTATTTTCGTTAGGCAAGTGTTTGTGACCAACCATGTAAGGGAAGACCTTTGAAAACATGAGAGGGAAAATTTTGGGGTACAACAGCTGCCCCTGTTCAATCTTCTTAAACCTGAGGATGTAGATTGGCTTGCGTGCCTTTCGTGATCCGAAGGTGGAAGATGATTGAACACTAGAGTGCCCAGAAATTTGCACTCGCATGAAGTGGTATCCGTCTTGCAATGTCAGGAATAGGCTTACAGATGCCATTTGGAAATTGCTGACGAGGGGATGGGCTTAAAGATGCCATCCGAAGGAGCGTCGGTCGCATAAGAGATTCCTTAGCGAGATCTTGTATACCTGTTGTTGAGGAAGATTCCGCTGGGGAATGCTGATCTCTGTCTTGAGAGAAATAGAAATTTATGAGCTTCAGTCGTCCGTTATTCTACTGGGAAAACATCTCTGTTGAAATTTAGGAACTTCGGTCGTTCGTTATTCTACTGAGGAATCATCTCTGTTGAAATTTAGGAACTTCGGCCGTCTGTTATTCTACTGAGAAATCATCTCTATTGAAGAGGAAAGGGAACTACTATCTGGTTGTAATCCAGGCTTCATAGCGACAAGGCCGACTGCTATCTGGTTGTAATCCAGGATTTACAGTGACTTACTGGGGAGATGAGATTAAACTTGCTATCCGGTCGGAATCCAGGCTTCACAATTTCTCAATTCTTATCCGGTCGTAATCCGGGTTTCAGAAGGAATCAAGTTGTTATTCGGTCGCCTCCGGGCTTCAACTTGAATTAGGGCACATTAATATCCGGTCGGATTCGGGCTTCTTAGTAACTGTCCAGGTAAACTGCTATTCGGTCGAAATCCAAGCTTCACAGTGTCTTGTACCATTATCTGGTCGAAATCTAGGCTTCATGGTGTCTTGTACCATTATCTGATCGAAATCCAGGCTTCATGGTCTTGTATTGCTATCTGGTCGAAATCCAGGCTTCACAATGCCTTACTTCTTATCTGGTCGAAATCCAGGCTTCATAAGGAATCAAATTGTTATCCGGTCGCCTCCGGGCTTCAACTTGAATTTAGGGCACACTAATATCCGGTTGGATCCGGGCTTCTTAGTAACTGTCCAGGTAAACTGCTATTTGGTCGAAATCCAAGCTTCACAATGTCTTGTACCATTATCTGGTCAAAATCCAGGCTTCATGGTGTCTTGTACCATTATCTGGTCGAAATCCAGGCTTCATGGTCTTGTATTGCTATCTGGTCAAAATCCAGGCTTCACAATGCCTTACTTCCTATCTGGTCGAAATCCAGGCTTCAGAAGAAATCAAGTGGTTATCCGGTTGCATCCGGGCTTCCCTTTGACTTTGGGGCTACTAATATCCGGTCGGATCCGGGCTTCATAGTAACTGGCCGGGTAAAATGCTATTTGGTCGAAATCCAAGCGTCACAGTGTCCATCACTGTTATCTGGTCGAAATCCAGGCTTCACAGTGTTCCTTACCGCTATCTGGTCATCATCCAGGCTTCACGATATAATATACCATTATCTGGTCGAATCCAGGCATCATGGCGTTCGGAGAAATCAAGATATTATCCGGTCGAACCCGGGCTTCATAACTTGTATTAAAGATATAGCACTATCTGGTCGAAATCCAAGCTTCATGGTAACTTGCTAAGCTGTTATCCGGTCGTAATCCGGGCTTCACGGCTTGTTGGGGATTAAACTATTATCCGTTCGAATCCGGACTTCATAGCTTGCTTTTAAGAGATACCGCTATCTGGTCGATTCCAGGCTTCACGGTGTTGGATACTACTATTCGGTCGAATTCGGGCTTCACAATATGATGCAGAAATCAAGATACTATCCGGTCGGATCCGGGCTTCATAGCTTGAAGATAAACCACTATCTGGTCGAATCCAGGCTTCACGGTGTTTGATACTGCTATCGGATCGAATCCGGGCTTCACAATATGATGTAGAGATCAAGATACTATCCGGTCAGATCCGGGCTTCATAGCTTGAATTTTGTGAGAATTTGATTGTATCTTTCTGTTGTACCCCAAAATTTTCCCTCCCATATTTCTCAAAATATTTCAAGAAAGATCCTCAAGTTGCTCAAGGTAGTCCAAGGATTGGCCAGGCAAGCTCTCTCCTAAGGCAGTCTACCCCAAATTAGGGTTTCATGTTGCATCAAGATACTTGAGTCCAAGGGACCCCAAATACTCAACATTGTCCTAATATGTTCTCAAGATCACCCGTGTCAAGTTTCAAGCCTTGCAGAGAAAGTTTGCTCAGTCAATTGCTCAAAGGCCTGAAAATCGACTATGCTAGGGAAAAAGTCAACTGTGGCCCACATACAGTCAAACTTCAAGATTTTTGGTCAACATTCTCATTTTGAAGTATATTTCATCATTTGATCAAGGGTTGATCATGATTCATCAAGGATTGCCCATAATTCATCAAGACTCAAAAGTTGCTAAATTAGGGGTTTGTAGGAAAAGTCAACTCAACTTTGACCAAGCATAACTTTCTCATACTTCATGAGAAATGACCCATCCAAAGCTCATTTTAAATAGGATGCAATTCCCTACAATCCATCTTCATCTCCCAAGTTCAAAATATGCACTCACAAGAAATTATGAATTTGGACATTATAGGTCATTTTGAAAAGTCAACAAAAACACCTTTTTTGTCAAAGGTTCATACATGAGCATGGAATATCAAATTGAGATGATGCCAAAAGGGTTGATTAGTGGACATCTAAATATTTCTAAAAAGTCCAAGAACATCTACAGAGATTCAAAATTGAGGAAGTTATGCATTGATGAAGTTGGCCCTTTTTGCAAAATTGCCAAAGTCAACTATGCCTAAAACTTCACATTTTTACCAAATGGGCCCAATCTTTTTCACTTGTTTTGAGTTGGCAACGTAGTCCATGAGCTCTAGCCTTTGCCACTTGTCCATATCTTATTTTTATTATTTATTTTGATTTTCATTTGAATTAATTCAATTTAAATCAAAACAAATCATATAAAATCCAAAATATTGAAAACCAAAGATTTTATGCTTGTTTCAGGTTTTATTATACAACTAGATAACATTCAAAATCGTATCAAGGCATGGTATGAACAAAAAGATTGAAATAGGCCAATTTTGGAAAGTTTTCAAAGTGAATCAAATCAAAGATCCAAATCATTGATGGAGGAAGATTGAGAGCCGTGATCAACCATAATCCCTTCACTGATACATATAGAAGCAATGCAGACCTAAAAGAAAGGTTGGAAACAGGCGCATCAAGGAGAACAAAAAACTCAAAAAATCAAGAAAAAGTGCAAGATCGAATTCCATATTCCAAGAATCCTCAAGGCTTTCTATCCATCCCAATCGATTCCTGGGAGTGTCAGCAAGCTAAAGAAATCAAGAACCAAGCCGTTCCAGTCCCAAATCGCACTGTAAGTCCATCACGAAACCCATGAAATCTTGAATTTGAATAGCATGATTTAGGCATTGTTAGGATGAATTAATCATATATTGTTGATCTATGATACATTTGCAAGCTTCCTGCATTGATTAATTGCATTTATATGGCCTATATTAAAATTCACCATGGCTAGGGTTCGTAGCTCCGTTTTAGGGTTTTTGCTTGCAGGTGAAATTAGCCTTGATGAAAGGTACAATCATGCTCAGAATGATTAGACGGGTCGAACCATAGCATTAGAGGTCATTTATATGACACGTAGAGGATTTTGGAACGAGCCAGGCTTATAGCAACGAACAAAACGTCCGTAGGTAAAAGTGTTCCACTTTTACCCACGAAGAGAGGAAGGAGACGACTGCGTGTCACTCCCCTATTGGCCTATTCAAACTTGGCGTGCATTTTCTTTTTGTTTTCCACTAATTTTTGTTTTTTAGATATTATTATTATTATTCATTCCATGTACAAAAAGAATACTTGGCTCAGATGGTTACAAGCGTTGGAAATTGCCTTCAGGACCTAGGTTCGAATCCCAGGTCCCCCATTCCTTTGATATTATTTTCTTTTCAGTAATCAGGTGCGCTTGCAAGCATCAAGACTATCATACTCCCTCCAGATCCAGCCAGCCAAGTATCAGATGGTCAAATCTGATGGCTATCATCTGAAGGTGCACCATGAGCCACAGTCAACACGCAACATGGGATCCTCAAGGTCAACGTGGACCTTCTCTTTTGGGCCCATAATTCTGATTTTTGCACCCCTCCAAATATTCAGGCCCATTCTCTATTTTCTATTTTTTTTCTATTTTATTTCTTTTAATTTATTTCTTTTAATTAATTTATTTATTTACTAACAAATAATTAATTAAATTTTTTTTTTCACCAATTAGATTTAAGTATTATTTTTCATCAATAAATTAATTAATTAAATTAGGTTTGATTAAATTAGATAACTTTAATTTATTTTTGCAAATAATTAAAATTAATTAGAATAAATAGGTTTTATTACTAATTTAATTATATTTTATCTTTTTCCTAAAATAACCAAAATAACCAAAAATAGGTCATGTAATTATTTTTATTAATTAATTTAATCACTAATTAATTTCTATATTTAATTTAGAAAACTTATTTCTTTTATTAAAAACAACAAAAAAACATTTTTCTTTTGATTAAGAGGGTCAAAACCCTAGTTTCTCGTCGATCTAATTTTCATCGCGCGCTTTATTATTTTTACCCAATTATTGTATCTGCTCACATTTGTAATAGTTTTAATTAGGACTTTTAATTTTTATCGCTTTATTTTCAAAGGGTTTGTGTTTGGCTATTTAAATACCCGAAGCCTTGTAATAGCGTAGTTTAATTTGCACACTTTAAAATTCCGCAAACTATTAACTGTTAGATGTATGATAATAGAATGCATGACAAGAATGTATGACTAAATTTAAAACAGTTAGATCATGCTAAATGTGTAAAGATAAAATAATCTAAAATTGAATCACTCGCACATGCGCACTCCTAGGGCACACTCCCACTTGGTTGCCTTCGGTAAACGATCATTGAGTATAGGATGCTTTAGTGGTCGTCCTTTTGTCTAATGATCAAAGTTGCCTCAAAATGGTTGCCTCAGATCTTGTTGCCTCGGATGATTGATCTAAGACACTAGGGTTACTACTAAGACGTCCTAACATTGCTTTAGTGACCGTACATCCCTTTCGAATTGACCCTCAAAACTCCAACGACGGTGCTACCTACTCACTAATAGTAGGATAACATTGTGTAAAGGGAACGAACATAGAACGATTCTTTTTTCGAGTAGGTAGATTAGCTCTTAAGTACTTGCTCAATCAAAACAAATTTTTCACACTTACACTCCTTTACAAACAAAGCTTTCAAAAACACTTCATTACACTCTTGAAGACAAAAGCAAGAGTTAAATCGAAGTCAAAACAAAAACTTTTCAAAGCCCACAAACATAAAGAAAACAATTTTGAAAATGATGAGCAAGTACCTAAGAGCCCGTAGATAACTATGGATAGAAAGGGTGCTAATACCTTCCCTTTCTATAATCTACCCCTGTACTCAGAAATATCTCGAAAAAGGAATTTTTCTATGCTTTTTTCCTTTCCTTGTTGGATAAAATAAAAGTCAGTGGCGAATCTTGCTTACCGCGACATTTTGCAAACATAATCGCAAAACACAAACCAGCAAATTCCTTAACAAAATAGGGAAACCACGATCCCGGTTCTGGCCACCGTATCACAGAACTAGCGATTCTGCTGGGGATAATAATAAGTGAGGTGTACCTTAGGAATAGTTCATTATATTGTTTTCAATTGTTTGATCTGTTTGCTTTATCTTTGTCGGCTTTGTATCGGAGTTACTATAGATCCTAACCCGTATCTGGGGACCCCTTTTAGGTAAGTAGCAATAGACTGTGAGGGAACTGTACAACGTAGAACGATACGGTTGAAGCAGTAGCTACGTTGGTGTGACACTTTAGTTGGTACCGATATCCCTTGTGGAGGAACAAGGAGAGTATGGGGCTGCTAATGGGTCATTAAGCATCAACTGACCTTAGAACCTATAATTGACCAACTTGGCCATAGAAAAGTAGAAGTATGCTACACTCATTGAGACCACACTCTCGCGATGATTCAGGCCGCAAGAAAAGGTTGCTAAACTGGAATTATGACCAATCGAGGATGGTCAGTGATATTGAGAACCTCTAGAACCGGGTTACTATTACTAGGACAGGTTGAACCAACTAAACTGAAAGAGGGTAACACCTAAACTCCATGCCAACCTGAAATTTAAGGGCTATTGTGTGACTTGTTTGCCCTTACCATGTTTGCTATCTGTGATACCTGTGGTGTGTTTTTATCATGATATCATGCATCATGACATTGCATGCATATTTCATTAGACTAACCATTTCAAAGACCAAGGGGATTCATCTTTGTCCTGTTTTGCAGATCATGGCATCTATGCGCAGAAATACCATTCGGATCAGCTTCGTACAGATACCTGCTCATCTTAGAGAGTTGGTTTCAAAGGTTCCTCATACTTCTTCCTTTGTTAGAAGACATGGTCACCTCCTTAGCTTGGTCACTTCTAAGTTGGATGAGCAAATGATGAGTGTCATGTTCCAGTTCTTTGACCCGTTGCATCACTGTTTCACCTTTCCGGACTATCAGTTGGTCCCTACTTTGGAGGGTTTTCTATTTTACTTTGCATATCTATTCTAGAGCAGACACCCTTTACAGGTTTTGAGATAGCTCCTAGGCCAGAGGATATTGCTTCAGCCCTCCATCTAACAAAGGCTGATGTAGTATCTAACTGGGACATTCAGAGTGGGGTTAAAGGCTTCATGGCTAAGTTCTTGATTGATCAGGCTCAACAGTTCTGGGACAATTTGGACTTTCAAGCATTTGAAGGCATCCTGGCACTCCTCATCTATGGCTTGGTTTTGTTCCCTAATTCAGATTCTTTCGTCGATGTGAACACAATCAAGATCTTCATGTCCCGTAATCCAGTGCCCACTCTCTTAGGTGACATTCTACATGCTCTTTATGCCCGTACCGCTCGGAGAAGGGGAACTCTCATGTGTTGTGCACCGCTGTTGGCGAGGTGGTTTATTTCTCACCTCCCCAAATCTATATTGAAGAATGAGGAAGGTATGGGTTGGGCCTACAGAATCATCTCCCTTGCTCATCCGGATATCATTTGGAGTACTAAAGATATGGAAGAAGTAGCTGTCATTGATCGGTGTGGGGAATACCCCAATGTTCCATTTCTGGGAATTAGAGGAGGAATAACCTATAATCCTTGTTTGGCCTTACGACAATTTGGACGAGCTCGAAGGGACGATCCTCATGAGCTGCTACTTCCAGACATTGTCTTAGACTTCCAGGGGGATGTTAAGGGACATCTCCGCAGGTTCATACGAGCTTGGGATAGGGTGAACAGGTCTGATCCACGTGAGCTAGGAATGAAGACTTCTCTCCCAATGCAACCGTATCTCCGGTGGGTTCGATCCCGTGCTCAAAAGCTGGGGATGCTATACGAAGCTGTCTTACCAGTGATTGTAGAGCATGCTGATGAAGAAGAGGTTCCTTATATGGTCCTCCATCCATACATGCCTACTGATATTGGGGCATTGAAGAGGTCTTGGATCCAGCTAAGGGAAGAAAGGGATACTTACAGAGAAAAGTATCATGAGCAGGAACAGAAAATCCTGAAGCTTACAAGGCAGCTGGAGACTGAGAGGACAATCAACGACTATGTCAGCACGAAAGGAAAACGACCATGGGAGCATTGATGTCTTTTTCTATTTCTAGTTTATATTTGCTTTTCAGTATTTCTTTTGTAACGCCTTAAAAGGAATTTGTTAAACATTGTTTCAAGTTTTAATCTAATAAAGTGTGTTTCATTTTGGTTTACAAATTTGAATCTCCCTAAGTCTTTGAAATCATTTCATACGCATTCCATTCCCATGCATCTCATCACAGGTACCCTTACAAGTTTCTCATCTTCTTCGCTGTTTATTTCAGCACAACATGTCTTCTGAAACATCTACTGATCAAGCCATCAAGGCTCTTCAAGCTCAGAATGCTCAGTTCCAGGAAATGTTCATGAACTTGTCCAAGAGTCAACAAGATTTGAAGACTCTTATCTTGAAAGACAAGAAGAAGAAGAAGAAGAAGACAATCCTCCTGAATATGGGTCACAGGTTTGGGAACAGGTTGCGAGAAGAAGTTGACTTATCTCACTCATCTGGAGGGGGAGAGAATTAAGAGGAAAGGAAGGGTCCTAGACCTGTGGTTTCAGACAATGACACTGACTTCGATGAAGACCAGTATCCTCCTGCTGATGATAGGTATAAGCAACTCGAAGACTGGTTGAGTGTAATGGAGATCCAGAAGATACCTGGGTTGGACTTCAAAGATTTGGGTTTGGCATCTGGGGTAGTGATCCCACACAAGTTTAAAGCTCCTACCTTTGCTAAGTACGACGGGGTCTCCTGCCCGAAGTTACACCTCCGCTCGTATGTTAGAAAGATTCAACCATATACTGCCGATAGGAACCTCTGGGTTCATTTCTTTCAAGATAGTCTGTCAGGGACTCAACTTGAATGGTTCTATCAACTAGAAGGAGCTAACGTCCATAACTGGGAGGACCTCGCTGCTTCTTTTTACAAGCAATACTAGTATAATGTCGACCTTGCTCCCACGCGTACCCAACTTCAGGGTATGTCTATGGGTGCGGGCGAAGGTTTTAAGGACTATGCTCAGAAATGGAGAGATCTTGCTGGAAGAGTACAACCCCCTCTGGCTGATAGGGAGTTGGTGGATATGTTTCTTGGGACTTTGTCTGGTTCGTACTTCAATCATTTGATCGGTAGTTCATCGTCTGGGTTCACTGAATTAATTATGACTGGGGAGAGAGTTGAGGTCGGTATCAAGAGCGGCAAGATACAGAAGGGTGCTTCGTTAAGTACAGAGAAGAAGCCTTTCAAGAAGGAATCTAGTGCAGTTTACAGCTCGAGGAGCCAAAATCGACCCGAACACCGCCAAGCAGTTAATATGGTGGTAATATCAAGACCAACTGTGGCCCCACAATGCAACACTCAGCAAAGAGCAGAGAGGCCTCAGAGACAGTTTACTCGGCTCAATATGACTCTATCTCAAATTCTGCCACAGTTATTGAAAACCAACTTGGTGACTCTGAGGGAGGTCCAAAGAATCCCAGTACTACATCACCGTTGTATAATCCGAATGCCCGCTGTGCTTTTCACTCTGATAGCCCAGGGCATGATACGAATAACTGCTGGGCCTTGAAGAATAAGGTACAAGATTTGATTGAAGCTAAAGAGATTGAATTTGAAACTCCGGAAAAGCCTAATGTCGTGACTGCTCCTATGCCAAAACATGACGCGGGAGTAAATGCTATTGGAGATGATGAGGAAGAGTCAGATTTTGATAGCTGGATTTACCCGACTACTGACGGTGGATTAAGCAATTGGACGGTGAAGGACTTCGTTCCCATTTCTTTTATTACACAGTAATAAGACTTTTGTTTTGAGTTTGTAATAAACAATTTAAAACTTTACGGCCCGATGCCTTGCCCGAGACACCGTGGCTTTGTTTGTGAAGGCTTTATATTTGTCATCTCCATATATCATCAATAAAAGCATTGGATGTTTTCTTGCATTACAAATTTTGAGCTCCTTGTTTTTCTTTTCTATCTTGCAAAACAACTATTTATCTTACACACACTCACATATACAGGTCTACATCCACTCTGGATCCCACTGATAACGATTCTGCTATTGCCATTTATGACTTCGAAAGTCCGATCAGCCAAGGCGAGGACGAAGGTGAGGATGATTGCGAAGTGCCTGGTGAACTTGCTAGACTGTTACTTCAGGAAGATAGGGCCATACAGCCGCATGAAGAGCCAGTGGAAACATTAAATCTGGGTACTGAGGTAGACAAGAAAGAGGTCAAGATCAGTGCAAATCTGGAGCCTAGTGTTAAGCAACGGTTGATATGGATGCTGCATGACTATGTTGAGATCTTTGCCTGGTCTTATGAAGATATGCCTGGGTTGGATACCGATATTGTGGTTCACCGCCTGACCACTAAGGAAGACTGTCCTTCAGTGAAACAGAAAGTTTTCCGAATTCGCCCAGAGATGTCTGAGAAAATCAAGGCTAAGGTGATGAAACAGTTTGATGCCAGTTTTCTAGCAGTTACTTCTTACCCGCAGTGGGTTGCCAATGTGGTTATAGTGCCAAAGAAAGATGGTAAGGTTCGAATGTGTGTTGACTATAGGGATCTGAACAGGGAAAGCCCCAATGACGATTTCCCTCTGCCTCATATCGACGTTCTGGCTAACAACACTGCATAGTATAAGATTTTATCCTTTATGAATGGTTTCTCCGGTTACAATCAGATTAAAATGGCTCTCGAGGATATTGAAAAGACAACCTTTGTTACTCAATGGGGTACCTTTTGCTACAAAGTCATGCCTTTCGGATTGAAGAATGCTAGGGCAACGTATCAGCGCGCCATGGTCGCTTTGTTCCACGACATGATTCATCATGAGATTGAGGTATACGTCGATGGCATGATTGCAAGATCCCAAACTGAAGAGGAACATCTTGACCATCTCCAGAAGTGGTTTGACAGGTTGAAGTTGTATAAACTGAGGTTAAATCCGAACAAGTGCACCTTCGGGGTGAGGTCCGGTAAACTGCTGGGTTTCGTTATTAGTGATAAAGGTATTCAAGTGGATCCTGCAAAATTGAAGGATATACAGGAAATGCCAGCTCCCCGAACAGAAAAAGAAGTCATAGGCTTTTTGGGACGTCTGAACTACATTGCCCAATTCATCTCACACCTGACTGCTACTTGTGAGCCAATCTTCAAGCTACTGTAGAAAGATCAAGTGGTAAGATAGAACGATGAATGTCAAGTATCTTTCGAAAGGATCAAGGAATATCTCCAAGAGCCTCCTATTATGATGCCTCCAGTTGAAGGGAGATCTTTGATCTTATACTTGACAGTACTCGACAATTCAATGGGGTACGTGCTGGGGTAGCATGACGAGTCTAGCCGAAAAGAGCATGCTATTTATTACCTTAGCAAAAAGTTTACCGACTGCGAGACCCGATACTCGTTGCTTGAGAAAACTTGTTACGCTTTGGCATGGGCTGCTCGCCGGCTGAGACAGTATATGCTGACTCACACTACTCTATTGATATCGAAGATGGATCCAATCAAGTATATCTTCGAAAAGCCTGCCTTGTCTGGAAGAATAGCAAGATGGCAGATGATCTTGACTGAGTATGATATTCAATACACGACCCAAAAGGCAATCAAGGGAAGTGTGTTAGCAGATCATTTGGCGCATCAGGCAGTGGACGATTACCAATCTATGAACTTTGAGTTTCCGGATGAGAATATCATGTTGGTGACTGACTGTGAAACACCTGGACCAGATGAAGGACCTGAGGAGGGATCCCGATGGTCTATGTATTTTGTTGGAGCTTCAAATGCTTTGGGTAATGGCATTGGCGTCGTGATCATATCTCCTGAAGGCTCTCATACTCCGTTCATCGCCCGATTATGTTTTAACTGCACCAACAATATGGCGGTGTATGAAGCGTGCATTATGGGCCTTCGAGCAGCAATTGACCTAAGGATTAAGTTCTTAAGTGTATTTGGAGATTCCACCCTCGTGATCAGTCAGATCAAAGGCGAGTGGGATACGAAGCACCCAAATCTTATTCCTTACAAAGAGTATGTATTGACGTTACTTCCACACTTCGAGGAGATAACCTTTGAACACTTCCCCAGAGAGGAGAATCAGTTAGCGGACGCGCTAGCTACGATGTCTTCTATGTTCAAAGTCAGATGGGACAATGAGGCTCCCCAGATTACCATTGAGAGGTTGGATGAACCTGCACATTGCTATGACATTGAGACTGAAGAGGTAACAGATAAACCCTGGTTTCATGAGGTGAAGAGGTATCTTGAGGCTCAAGAATACCCTGAGGGTGCATCTTTTAATGACAAGAAGTTTCTGAGAAGGTTCGCGGCAAAGTTCTTCATCAGTAATGGCATCCTTTACAAACGTAATCATGATTCAACCTTGCTGCGATGTGTGGATAAGAGTGAAGCAGAAAGGATTATGGTAGAGTTACATGAAGGTACTTTCGGGACTCATTTCAGTGGACACACCATGGAAAAGAAAATCCTTCGGGCAGGATATTATTGGTCCACCATGGAAGCCGACTGTTATCAGCATTCCCGGACATGTCATAAGTGCCAAGTCTATGCTGATAAGGTGCACATACCTCCAGTTCCTCTGAACGTCTTGACAGCTCATTGGCCTTTTGTAATGTGGGGCATCAACATGATTGGTGATATCAGACCTACGACATCTAACGGGCATCATTTCATCCTGGTAGCTATTGATTACTTTACAAAGTGGGTTGAAGAAACTTCCTTTGCTACTGTAACCAAGAACGTTATGGCACGGTTTATTTGGAACAATCTGATCTGTCGATACGGTGTACCAGAGAGGATCATTACGGACAATGGTACAAACCTCAACAATAAGATGATCACCGAACTCTACAAGCAATTCAAGATACAACATCACAACTCTTCTCCCTACCAGCCGAAGATGAATGGGGCTGTTGAAGCGGCTAATAAGAATATCAAGAAGATTGTGCAGAAGATGACGGTAACATATAAAGATTGTCACGAGATGTTACCATTTGCTCTTCATGGGTACCATACCTCAGCGCAGACGTCAACAGGGGCAACGCCTATTCTCTGGTATATGGCATGGAGGCCGTCTTGCCCATTGAAGTTCATATACCCTCTCTGAGGATTATGAAGGATGCAGGTTTGAGCGAAGATGACTGGATTCAGACCCAGCTTGATCAGTTAAACTTAATCGACAAAAAGAGACTTACTGTTATTTGTCATGGTCAAACGTATCAAAAGCGGATGCTCAAGGCATTTAACAAGAAAGTTAGACGACAAGAGTATCAAGTTGGAGATCTGGTGATCAAGCGCATCATACTGCAGCAAAGTGATCCCAGGGGCAAATGGACCCCTACGTACAAAGGGCCATTTGTGGTTAAGAACATTTTCTCGGGAGGAGCTATGATTCTAACCACCATGGATGGTGACGACCTTCCTCACCCCGTCAATGCAGATATAGTGAAAAAATACTACGCATAATCAAAGACCCGCTAGGTTGACTGGCCTAGGCAAAAATAAGGGCTTTCCGGCGAACCAAAAGGGTTCGGGCAAAAATAAGGGATGAAAATGAAAAAATTGTACACCCGGCAAGTCGAAAACCTAAAAAGGCGGCTTGGGCAAAAAAGGGTATCCCGGTGGACTGAAAACCCGAAAGAGAGGTCCAGGCAAAAATTAGGGATCAAAGTGTAACACTATGTCTCATTGGATCACCTTGCAACTAGACTTCGGTATCGACTATCAAGCTCGGGCGATACCAAACAATCCGACCTACCTTCAACCAAGTAGCAAAGTTATGAGATGCTCGAGGATATAAAGGCAATAGCAGAGTTGGAACCCAATGGGATTGTTCACATAGCTGTTTTTCTTTGTTTTTCACAAATTGTATAAACTCTATTGTTCAGCGGAGTTCTCTTACTAGGACGTCAGCCTCTTGTACAAAAGACGCCTATTTACAGGCCAAACTTCAAAATCAATACAATTCATTTCACAAATAAATTTCAAACTATTTTCTTTTTCTGTTTTGTTTTGCAAGAACGTCCAATGTTCATTTTTGATATATGCATTTGACATTAATTGCTGCTCATGAATATTTACATGCGAAACAAAAGACAATTACTCGTAATATCAGAGACAAGGGCAAATAAGAGTTGTCCAGACCTTACAATTGTTCTATCCACCAGGTACAAGGATAGATTTAGCTGAAGAATATGACTAAGGTACATTCACTCCCCGCAGAGTAATAAAAAGACAATAATGTTAACTCTCCCCAGCTAAGGCTCACAACCGCGAATGAGTCGACAATTCTCTCCCCAAGAAGAGTTTATCCATAATTAGCACTAGACAATTATCCCCAGTGGAGTCTGGAAAATCTTCCCCAGCGGAGTTTGGAGAATTATCCCCAGTAGAATCTGGAAGATTGTCCCCAGTAGAAGTCTAAAAGATTATTCCCAGTAAAGTCGTAACTGGAAAATCATCCCCAGTGGATTTCATTCCTTCTACAATCAAAAACTCAATTCCCAACAGGGTTCATTACCACCAGCAACGGTAATTCATTCCCAACTGAATTTATCAGCGGAACACCATGAAGCCTCGATTACGATCGGATAAAAGTAAAAGGACTGGAGCCTGGATTGCGACCAGATAGTAGTACAAGATCCTGTGAAGTTTGGATTTCAACCGAATAGCAGTTTACCTGAACAATTACTAAGAATCCCGGAGTCGACCGGATATTGGTGTGCCATAAGTTCGAGTTAAAACCCAGATGCGACCGGATAACATTTGAATTCCTTTCGAAACGTGGATTACGACCAGATAAGAATTAAGAAGTTGCGAAACCTGGGTTACGACCGGATTGAAAGTTTAATCTCATCTATCCAGTAAGTCTGTAAAGCATGAATTACGACCAGATATCAATCAGTCTTATAACTATGAAGCCTGGACCGCGACCAGATAACAATTCATGTTCACCTCCTCGACTAAGAGACAATTCCTAAGTAGAATAATGGACGATCGAAGTTCCTAAAATTCAACAGAGATGTTCCTCAATAGAATAACGGACGATCGAAGTTCCTAAAATTCAACAGAGATGATTCCTCAACAGAATAATGGACGACGAAGCTCCTAAAATTCTATTTTTCTCAAGACAGAGATCAGCCTTCCCCAGCGGAATCTTCCTCAACAACAGGTATGCAAGCTCTCGCTAAGGATTCTCTTACGCGATCGACACTCCTTCAGATGGCATCTTTAAACCCATCTCCTCGTCAACAATTTCCAAATGGCATCTTTAAGCCCATTCCTGACATCACAAGACGGGTACTACTTCATGCGAGTGCAAATTTCTGGGCACTCTAGTGTTCAATCATCTTCCACCTTCGGATCACGAAAGGCACGAAAGGCAATCTACATCCTAAGGTTTAAGAAGATTGAACAGGGGCAGCTGTTGTACCCCAAAATTTTCCCTCCCATATTTCTCAAAATATTTCAAGAAAGATCCTCAAGTTGCTCAAGGTAGTCCAAGGATTGGCCAGACAAGCTCTCTCCTAAGGCAGTCTACCCCAAATTAGGGTTTCATGTTGCATCAAGATACTTGAGTCCAAGGGACCCCAAATTATCAACATTGTCTTAATATGTTCTCAAGATCACCCATGTCAAGTTTCAAGCCTTGCATAGAAAGTTTGCTCAGTCAATTGCTCAAAGGCCTGAAAATCGATTGTGCTAGGGCAAAAGTCAACTGTGGCCCACATACAGTCAAACTTCAAGATTTTTGGTCAACATCCTCATTTTGAATTATATATAATCATTTGATCAAGGGTTGATCATGATTCATCAAGGATTGCCTATAATTCATCAAGACTCAAAAGTTGCTAAATTAGGGTTTTGCAGGAAAAGTCAACTCAACTTTGACGAAGCATAACTTTCTCATACTTCATGAGAAATGACCCATCCAAAGATCATTTTGAAAAGGATTAAATTCCCTACAATCCATATTCAGCTCCCAAGTTCAAAATATGCACTCACAAGAAGTTATGAATTTGGACATTATAGGTCATTTTGAAAAGTCAACAAAAACACCTTTTTTGTCAAAGCTTCATACATGAGCATGGAATATAAAATTTAGATGAGGCCAAAAGGGTTGTTTAGAGGACATCTCAAGATTTCTAAAAAGTCCAAGAACATCTCCAAAGAGTCAAAATTGAGGAAGTTATGCATTGCTGAAGTTGACCCTTTTTGCAAAATTGCCAAAAGTCAACTATGCCTAAAACTTCATATTTTTGCCAAATGGGCCCAATCTTTTTCACTTGTTTTGAGTTGGCAACATAGTCCACGAGCTCTAGCATTTGCCACTTGTCCATATCTTATTTTTATTATTTATTTTGATTTTTATTTGAATTAATTCAATTTAAATTAAAACAAATCATATAAAATCAAAAACATTGAAAACCAAAGATTTTATGCTTGTTTCAGATTTTATTAGACAGCTAGCAAACATTCAAAATCGTATCAAGGCATGGTATGAACAAAAAGATTGAAATAGGCCAATTTTGGAAAATTTTCAAAGTGAATCAAATCAAAGATCCAAGTCATTGATGGAGGAAGATTGAGAGCAGTGATCAACCCTAATCCCTTCACTGATACATATAGAAGCAATGCAGACCTAAAAGAAAGGTTAGAAACAGGCGCAACAAGGAGAACAAAAACTCAAAAAATCAAGAAAAAGTGCAAGATCGAATTCCATATTCCAGGCATCCTCAAGGCTTTCTATCCATCCCAATCGATTCCTGGGAGTGTCAGCAAGCTAAAGCAATCAAGAACCAAGCTGTTCCAGTCCCAAATTGCACTGTAAGTCCATCACGAAACCCATGAAATCTTGAATTCGAATAGCATGATTTAGGCATTGTTAGGATGAATTAATCACAGATTGTTGATCTATGAGACATTTGCAAGCTTCCTGCATTGATTAATTGCATTTATATGGCCTGTATTAAAATTCACCATGGCTAGGGTTCGTAGCTCCGTTTTAGGGTTTTTGCTTGCAGGTGAAATTAGCCTTGATGAAAGGTACAATCATGCTCAGAATGATGAGACGGATCCAACCATAGCTTTGGAGGTCATTTATATGGCACGTAGAGGATTTTGGAACGAGCCAAGCTTATAGAAACAGACAAAACGTCTGTAGGTAAAAGTGTTCCACTTTTACCCACAAAGAGAGGAAGGAGACGAATGCGTGTTACTCCCCTATTGGCCTATTCAAACCTGGCGCGCATTTTCTTTTTGTTTTCCACTAATTTTTGTTTTTTATATATTATTATTATTATTCATTCCATGTACAAAAAGAATAGTTGGCTCAAATGGTTACAAGCGTTGGAAATTGCCTTCAGGACCTGGGTTCGAATCCCAGGTCCCCCATTCCTTTGATATTATTTTCTTTTCAGTAATCAGGTGCGCTTGCAAGCATAAAGACTATCATACTCCCTCCAGATCCAGCCAGCCAAGTGTCTGATGGCAAAATCTGATGGACATCATCTGAAGGTGCACCATGAGGCACAGTCAACATGCAACATGGGATCCTCAAGGTCATCATGGACCTTCTCTTTTGGGCCCAAAATTATGATTTTTGCACCCCTCCAAATATTCAGGCCCATTCTCTCTTTTCTATTTTTTTCTATTTTATTTCTTTTAATTTATTTATTTATTTACTAAACAAAAATTAATTTTCTTTTTATAAAAAAAATCACCAAAAATATTTTTTTCACCAATTAGATTTAAGTATTATTTTTCATCAATAAATAAATTAATTAAATTAGGTTTGATTAAATTAGATAACTTTAGTTTATTTTTGAAAATAATTAAAATTAATTAGAGTAAATAGGTTTTATTACTAATTTAATTATATTTTATCTTTTTCCTAAAATAACCAAAAAAACCAAAAATATGTCATGTAATTATTTTTATTAATTAATTTAATTACTAATTAATTTTTATATTTAATTTAGAAAACTTATTTCTTTTATTAAAAACAACAAAAAAACATTTTTCTTTTGATTAAGAGGGTCAAAACCCTAGTTTCTCGTCGATCTAATTTTCATCGCGCGCTTTATTATTTTTACCCAATTATTGTATCTGCTCACAATTTGTAATAGTTTTAATTAGGACTTTTACTTTTTATCGCTTTATTTTCAAAGGGTTTTTTTTTGGCTATGTAAATACCCGAAGCCTTGTAATAGCGTAGTTTAATTTTCGCACTTTAAAATTCCGCAAACTATTAACTATTAGATGTATGATAATAGGATGCATGACAGGAATGTATGACTAAATTTAAAATAGTTAGATCACCCTAAATGTGCAAAGATAAAATAATCTGAAATTGAATCACTCGCACATGCGCACTCCTAGGGTACACTCCCACTTGGTTGCCTTCGGTAAACGGTCATTGAGTATAGGATGCTTTAGTGGTCGTCCTTTTGTCCAATGATCAAAGTTGCCTCGGAATGGTTGCATCGGATCTTGTTGCCTCGGATAATTGATCTAAGACATTAGGGTTACTACTAAGACGTCCTAACATTGCTTTAGTGACCGTACGTCCCTTTCGAATTGACCCTCAAAACTCTAACGACGGTGCTACCTACTCACTAATAGTGGGATAGCATTGTGTAAAGGAAACGAACATAGAACGCTTCTTTTTTCGAGTAGGTAGATTAGCTCTTAAGTACTTGCTCAATCAAAACAAAATTTTCACACTTACACTCCTTTACAAACAAAGCTTTCAAAAACACTTCATTACACTCTTGAAGATGGAAACAAGATTTAAATCGAAGTCAAAACAAAAACTTTTCAAAGCCCACAAACACAAAGAAAACAATTTTGAAAATGATGAGCAAGTACCTAAGAGCCCGTAGATAACTACGAATAGAAAGGGTGCTAATACCTTCCCTTTCTATAATCTACCCCCCGTACTCAGAAATATCTCGAAAAAGGAATTTTTAGGTGCTTTTTTCCTTTCCTTGTTGGATAAAATAAAAGTCGGTGGCGACTCTTGCTTACCGCGACATTTTGCGAACACAAACGCAAAACGCAAACCAGCAAATTCCTTAACGAAATAGGGAAACCATGATCCCGGTTCTAGCTACCGTATCACACTTTCCTGAAAGGTAAATGTTAGTTTGTGTGTAATGCATGACATGTATCAAGCAATGATGTTCTCAAAGTAAATGAGATTGTGTTGTATGATGTTTATGCGTATGTCTTGATGTATGGATATGAAATGTTTTTATGATGCTCTCTAGCTGGGGAAAATAAATCCCGGATTGCTGCTGGAGAAAAGAGTTGAATTCTTCGTTTCCGCTGGGGATAGTGAATGAAGATGATTGTGAGATTAAACCTGCAGGAGAGGATAACTCCGCTGGGGAATAAACTGACGAGGAAATGACTTTGTAGGGAGGACATATTCTGCTAGATGAACTATTGATTTGGAAGAATAACCTCAGCCGGGGATGAATTACCGTTGTTAGCGATAATAAACTCTGTTGGGAATTGAGTTTCTGTTTGTGAAAGGAATGAACTCCATTGGGGATGATTTTCCAGTTGCGACTTCATTGGGGATAATCTTTTAGACTCTATTAGGAACAATCCTTTAGACTCTACTGGGGATAATCTTCCAGCGCTGGTGATAGGTAAACTCTTCTTGGGGAGAATCTTACCGACTCATTCGCGATTGTGAATCTCAGCTGGGGAAAACTGTGTCCTGTTTGGGACAACTAACATTACTGTCTTTGTCTTACTCTGCGGGGAGTGAATGTTATTGGGACGCATACTACGGATATGACGATGACTCTGCATCGAGACTTTTCTGCCCCTGTATCTGCTGGAGAAAGTGCCTGCGGAGGCCTTGTGGATTGAGTGTCATCCCAAGTTATGAGGTGCTTGGTAACTACCGATCGGAATGATCAACCTTCTTCTAGTAGGAAAATGACAAGATGACGGGACATAGTTGTACGCTTTGATCCCTAATTTTTGCCTGGATCGCCCTTTCGGGTTTTCAGTCCATCGGGATACCCTTTTTTGCCCAAGCCGCCCTTTCGGGTTTTCGACTTGGCGGGTGTACATATCTTTTTTGTTTTTTATCCCTAATTTTTGCCTGAACCCTTTTGGTTCGTCGGGATGCCCTTATTTTTGCCTAGGCCAGTCGACCTAGCGGGTCTTTGTTAATACGCAGTATTTTCTGATTATGTCCACGCTCTCAGGGTGTAGGGAGTTGTCACTGTTGGTAGTGTTATGTTGCCACGAAACCAGAAGATGTTTGTTTGATCGTACAAGATTCGTTGCTGGAATTCATGCCTAATACCCCCCAAGTGATTCGGATGGAGATTTTCCCCTGGCTATTTGGCATCTTTGAGATATTCTTTGAATCTTGACTTGACTGCCCCAGATGATGGACAATGATCATGCCACACCCCTTGGTTGGAAGTGTTTTTCCACTTGAGGTGATCCTTTTTATTGAGAAGGTTTTTTTGTTCACTAGATATTCGTCGTGCGAATTTCTGTGCTGTTGAACAAATAGTCATATGCAAACGATGTTATTTTAAGAATGCAAAGCTTATGTCTGTATTGAAAATTTTTTGAAAATGCATTTTTCAGTGAAACAGGCAAATTTTGGTAATATGTGATGTCAACTCAGGATTTACAACAAGTCCTACAGGAGTCAGGATACCTTTTGTAACAGTATGCTTTCGAACTAACTCGTGCTTCAGCTAGGACTTTTTAAGGGTTATAACGTGGCCTAGTTCACAGTTTAAGAAACAAAGGATAAAGGCTCGAAATTTATTTATACCCAACCCGTTCTTCGTGATATTCTTCAGTCCTATACTCAGTTAATTATGCATTTAGATCCCGTTTGAGTCTTTGCTCTGATATTCCAGTGATGGTACGAATATTGACAGTTTATTTTGAATAGGCAGTCATTTCCTTTTTTTTTTGTTTAGGGTTTGTAGGACCTCTTTCTTTTTGATTTTATTATCCCTGTCTTTTGCCTGAACTGTTTCTTTTGTGATTATAGTCAGCGAGATGCCCCCGTTTTTGTGTAAGTCTCCTTCATAGGTTTTGACTTAATGGGCTTTTATTTCGAGAGATGATGACTGCCTGTCTTGACGATTATAGGGAACCATCACCATCTTTTATTTTGGAAGGACCTCTTTGATGTCATTCATTGTGCACCTGAATTAAATGAGAAAACTACCCTACCCCGGGTTGTGATTAAGGGTTTTAATTTGTGTGAAAAGAAAAACTCCAACTTCTTTGGCTCAAAGGGGGTTGACGAGGGATTATCTTCCTTATAACTCCACTGTTTAGGATTTGAAACAATGCCGTTACATCGTCAGCAGGGTCTGTCCAAAAGCATACTGTAGAGATTTGATATCATTTTCGTCATCCTCCCTCTAAAGGCTTAAAGTTTTTTTAATTAAGAGTTGAACATCACAAAAAGGAAAGCAATTTAAATATAGTGAATACGAATGGATTGGTTCAAAACAGACATATGCAATGCATTGATAAAGTAACAAAGTTTGACATGAACAAATATTCGAACAATCAGAATAAAATTACAACTTGAAAATTCTAATGAACAAAAGCCTCTCTTGTCAGAATTTGTCACTTCAAATGGTGAGCCTTGGAGGATTGACAGAAACATTCCAGTTGACCATCTTGTGTGAATTCCAATGCTCCTTCATCAATAAGGTTTTGAATTTTGTATTTCAACTGCCAACAGTTGTCAGTATCATGCCCTGGGCTGTTGGAATAGTATGCACACCTTGCATCAGGATTGTAGTTGGGTGAAGAAGTCTTGGGATTCAGATGAGGTCCTATCAATGTCACCATACTCATTCTCAATAGGTGTTGTAAAGCTTGAGACAACGGCATGTTGAGCTTGGTAAACTGCCTCTTGGGCATATCCGGCTTACTCTTATTAACCCGTTGTTTATGGAAAGATTGTTGTTGGATCCTTGAGGTAGTAGAAACTTGGAGAGGTCCATTCTTCACTAAACCAAACCCTTGTCTTCTTAGAGGTTGATCAATGAATTGGTCCCCAGTCTCGACTATTTGCTTCATACTGTTGTATCGGTCTTGATGAAGCTGGTTGATAATGGTTCTCAACTCTTCTTGTTCCCGGGCTAAGCCTTGAATAAGGGCCATCTGCCCCAACATTTGGGTTCTCATTGCACCTACCTCAGCTTGCAGTTGTTCCAGCCGTTCGTCCTTATTGTCTTCAGGACTTTTCTTGACCAAGTTTCCGACAAGGAGTGTTTTCAACTCTTCCTTCCCCTTGGATAGGTTTAGGAATATGTCTTTGAACTGAGCTTCTTGAGTTTGAAGATCTTTGTTGTCTTGTTTGAGAGTCATTGCTGAAATAAACAGCGAGAACATGAGAGACCTGTACTAGAAGACCTATTATGCAATGATATGTATGGTATATGTATGCAATGTTTTCAAGGATCTCGCGGGGTAAACAAGAAACTATTAGAATTTGAATTTTGCAGCTTTGATTGAAGAAACTTCGTCTCATCAAGAGTCCTTCTTCAAGAGTCAAGCTCACCATATCGAGTGGGTCATAGCCCCTGACTCAAGTTATCGTGTTTTGATCTCTAGACGACATTGGCTAGAGGAAAATAAATCCCCTTTGCCCCTTGCTGGACGTTTGATTTACCATAGCCTGCATCACAAACCCTTGAGATCCTTGAAATGGTTAAGGAAATGTTAAGGCATGATGTTATGATGTGTATGCTATGTGTTTAAGCAAAAGTGCAAGGTGATGTAAACAAGTAAATCCGAAAAGAAATCCAAGTTATTGGATAAGGATTGCAAACAAAACCTGCAAGGAACTCATGTTGTCAGGCAATAAAAATGTGCAAGTAGTTCAAGTTGAAAGCACACAAGTCACACAAACAGCCTTAAGTTTAGGCTTGCATGGGGTCTAGGTATTACCCTCTTGAAGTTAAGTTGGTTCAACCTGTCCTAATAATAGTAACCGGGTTCCAGAGGCTCTCAATTTCACTGACCATTCTTCATCGGTCATAATTCCAGTCACGCAATCTTTTCTTGTAGCTGGAACCATCTCAAGAGTATGGTCTCAATGAGTGTAGCATACTGCTACTTTCTAAGGCCAAGTTGGTTAATTATAGGTTCTAAGGTCAGTTGATGCTTAATGACTCATTAACAGCCCCATACTCTCCTTGTTGCTCCACAAGGGATATCGTACCAACTAATATGTCACACCAATGTAGCTACTGCTTCAACCGTATCGGTCTACGCTGTACAGTTCCCTCACAATCTATTGCTACTTACCTAAAAGGTGTCCCCCAAATCCAGGTTAGGATCTATAGTAACTCCGATACAAAGCCCACAAAGATAAAGCAAACAAATCAAACAATTGAAAACAATATGATGAACTAATCCTAAGGTACACCCCACTTATTATTCCCCAGCAGAGTCGCCAGTTCTGTGATACGGTGGCCAGAACCGGGATGTGTTTCCCTTTTTTTAAGGAATTTGCTAGTTTGCATTTTGCGTTTGTGTTCGCAAAATTTCGCGGTAAGCAAGAGTCGCCACCAACTTTTATTTTATCCAACAAGGAAAGGAAAAAAGCACAGAAAAATTCCCTTTTCAAGATATTTCTGAGTACGGGGGGTAGATTATAGAAAGGGAAGGTATTAGCACCCTTTCTATACGTAGTTATCTACGGGCTCTTAGGTACTTGCTCATCATTTTCAAAATTGTTTTCTTTGTGTTTGCGTGATTTGAAAAGCTTTTGTTTTGACTTGGATTTAACTCTTGCTTCTGTTTTCAAGAGTTTAATGAAGTGTTTCTGAAAACTTTGCTTGTAAAGGAGTGTAAGTGTGAAAAAGTTTGTTTTGTTTGAGCAAGTACTTAAGAACTAATCTACCTACTCGAAAAAAGAATCGTTCTATGTTGGTTTCCTTTAGACAGTGCTATCCCACTATTAGTGAGTAGGTAGCACCGTCGTTGGAGTTTTGAGGGTCAATTCGAAAGGGACATACGGTCACTAAAGCAATGTTAGGACATCTTAGTAGTAACCCTAATGTCTTAGATCAATTATTTGAGGCAACAATATCCGAGGCAACCTTTCCGAGGCAACTTTGATCTTTGTACAAAAGGACGGCTACTAAAGCACCCTATACTCAATGACCGTTTACTGAAGGCAACCAAGTGTAAGTGTACCCTAGGAGTGCGCATGTGCGAGTGATTCAATTTCAGATTATTTATCTTTGCACATTATAAGGTTATCTAACTTTTTTAAAGTTTATCATACATTCTTGTCATGCATCCTAATATCATACATCTAACAGTTAATAATTTGCGGAATTTAAAATGTGGAAATTAAACTACGCTATTACAAGACTTCGGGTATTTACATAGCCAAAAACAAACCCATTGAAAATAAAGCGATAAAAGTAAAGACCTAATTAACTATTATAACTAAATTGAAAGACAAGTAAAAAGTAAAAATAAAGAAGAGAAAAGACGTATTCGATCCATGCCATGGACTCATTCGATTCACCCTTCTTTGGCCTTCTTTCGATTGAGCTAGGGAATGGGTGTGAGTAGCCTTCAATTAGGCTTGATAATTGATGGGGCAAGCTTAGATTTTCACCCTTTCCTACCTCCTTCGATTGGGTTTTGGAAGGATATGGGTAAACTTAGATTGCAGGGAGAAGGGGGGGGGGGGGCTTCAATTCAGAGGAAGAAGGCTGCCTTTCGATTCTATGAAGGGTGTTGCTGGAAAGGCATGAAGGATCACCGGTGGAGGCACCACATCTGAAAAAATATGTTAGCAAAATAAAACGCATAACCTGGGTATCAAAACCCAGGTCCTTCGATCCTGTGCGCGCTGGGTCTTTTCAGGCTATATCTGTAGCAAGTGTTAGCAACAAAAAACATGATCTGGGTGCCAAACCCAAGTCCTTTGATTCTGTCTAGAATGACAAATCGAATGAAACAACAAATATGGATGTGTTATGTAAATACAAAGTTTTACAATTTACCCTCTCTTACCAGTAGTTGGAACCTTCGATTTGGCACTTTCTGGATGTGGGTACCTTCGATCTGGGATTTTTGGGCGTGGATACTTTTGTTGAAGGGTTGCTTTGGCTTGGATTACTTATGAAAATGTTGACAACCTTTGGTGGGTTTATGGGCAGCGTATCTCAAAATGACCTCCTCTTTGTAATGTGTCATTGGCATCGTATTTATAGGAGTGTGAGGGTGCATGAAAATGGCAAGGGACAGCCATTTAACCAGGCCTTTAAAGCCATGAGACAAGAATCAGACATATTAAAAGATTTCCTTTTTGAAATATTCATGTCTCTTTGGAATCTTGAATGAACCTGGACACCTTTGATTTTCGAATGCCTTCAGGACATGCTCTTCGATTGGTCTTGAGTTGCCTCCTTCGAATGGACTTCTTATGTACCCTTCGAATGGGCCTTCTCAATGCTTCTTCAAATGGACCTTTTGAATACTTCATCGAATGTACCTTTACATGTTCTTCGAATGGACCCTTTGAATGCTTCTTCAAATGGACCTTTACATGTTCTTCGAATGAGCCTCTTGCCTGGTGTGCTGGCAAGTTGAGGGGCCTTTTCCTTTGTGAATCGAAACAAACCTGTAGGAGATTCTTGCCTCGTGAGTCGAAGGTAAGCCTGAAGTAGTTAATGCGTAGTCGAAGCGTTGTGAAATTGACTTGATCGAAGGGGGTCCAGTGCTCAGTCGAAGACTTGCGGACCAAAGCTTGATCGAAGGGTTCCAAACACCTAATTGAAGCTTACTAATCAAAGCCCGATCGAAGAGTGCCAAATGCCCAATCGAAGACTGGTGAGTTAAGCCTGTATCGAAGGATTTCGGATACCCAATCGAAGACTTTTCCCAGATGCCAATCGAAAGACACTTTATTCATCTTCAAAAAAACTTTATTTTCGTTAGGCAAGTGTTTGTGACCAAGCATGTAAGGGAAGACCTTTGAAAACATGAGAGGGAAAATTTTGGGGTACAACAGAATGGTATTCAAAAGGCCTTCGTTTTTTGCTCAGAGTGCGCATGACGCGCCGAAAATCCTGAATGGTGAATATTATTTCATCTAGGTCGAAACTTCGAAAATTCATAACTCGGTCAATTTTTATCGGATCGGGCCCTTCTTTTTACACAAGGTCACTGACTTAGAGATCTACAACTGTTATTCCAAAGTCAATACAGGATTATGCTTCGATCAATACCATTTTTTTATTGAAGAACTTGTCAGAGTCGACACTGGAGCCCAAAATAAGTTTGTCTGAGCTGAAACTTCAAAAATTCATAACTAATTCACTCTTTATCTGATTGAGCCCATTTTCGGACAGGAGTTTGTTCTCGATGTCGGCTACATTTTGTTTTCACATTTCAACTTCAAAAATTGCACTTAAGCCCCTGCGATTTAGCCTGGAACGTGACAGACTCAAGTGGTTATTGGAGGCCCAATTGCACATTCAAGGCCCATTTTTCTCTCTCTAATTTATATTATATAATCTCATTCTTTTCATAAAAACAAGGGAAGGGACGAAAAAAAAACCTTTGCCACAATCCTGTCAAAATATCAAATTCTTTCAAGAACTCTAAAACCTTAAAATCCTTATTACAAATCCCCACGTCACTACAAACAAGTCATCCTTGTCACAAACCCACATCTCACTACTTCTCCAGTAAGGGTAAGGCTGATTTGATCTATATGATCAAAAGGGTATAGAAGCATTCATCTCACTAGTTCTCCAGTAAGGGTAAGGCTGGTTTGATCTCCATGATCAAAAGGGCATAGAAGCATTCATACAACCCATATCGGTTTTAACATTAAAAAATGTTTATATATTTATTTTCTTTGTATTTCATGATATAGTTATTTATTTAATGTGTTCATGAGATTCAACACTGCAGATTTAGACAGGGTCCCATGCAGGTTCATTACAGAATGTTGAGGCCAAAACACTAATGGCCAAAATAGAACAACCATCAATGCATGACAAGACAGACATCTTGAGAAGGTTAAGGGCGTGGGTTCAACCACCACCCCTATTGGTTTTGGTTTTCTTCCTTTCTATTTATCATTTTACCTATTTTCATTCTTTCTGTTTAAAACTTTTTTTTCTTCATAAAACTTAACATTTTTCACAAACCTTTGATTTTTCCTCCTAAACTCGAATAATTAATTTTAGGTCTTTTTTTAAATTTAATTTTAGGTTTTAAATTAATTTTTGGTTCAACAACCACCCATGACATTTGCATTATTTTTATTTTCTAACCCTATTTTTCATTGATTTTTCTTCCCCTATCTATTTTTTTGGCAAACTTAATTTTTTTATTAATCATTAGACATAAACTTTTTTTAAGCCCTTTTTAATTAAAATTAATTAGGTTTTAGGTTTTTTTTAATTAACATTTTTTTCCAAAATTAATCTTTTTTTATTAATTAAAATTAATTAGGTTTTAGGTTTTTAATTAACCTTTTTTTTTCAAAACTAATCTTTCTTTTTAATTCAAACCAATTAGGATTTAGGTATTTTAATTAACTTTTTTTCAAAATTAATTTTTTTTACTAATTAAAATTAATTAGGTTTTTTAGGTTTATTTAATTAATTATCATAAACCACTTTTTCATAAAAAATCACCAAAAACATTAACTTAGAATTTTAAGTTTTAATTTTTCCTTAATTTCTTTTTATTTATTCTTTTACATTTTAATTTCTAGAAAAATTGTATAGGTCGCATTATCAATGTAATAGCGTAGATTTATCTTTTCTCGCATTTTTTTCTAATTATGTAATTGCTTCCGGGATGTAATAGTGATTAGGGTTTTAAATTTCGCATCTTTATTTTCAGTCCAAGATAATTATGTATATGCAAAAGCCTTGTAATAGCTAGGACTTTAAACTTTCCGCATTTTAATTTCGCAAACTATAAACTGCTTAGATGTATGTTAATAGGATTGTATGGAAAGATTAACTGAAAACTAAAACAGTAGATCACCTTAATTGTGCAAAGATTAAATAACTGAAATCAAACACATGCACATGCTCACTCTTAGGGTATGCCTCACTTGGTTGCCTCAGAAAACAATGGTCATGTCCCTCGAACGTAGGGATATCTTAACAAAAGACCCTCAATCTAAAAGTCATCATAAAGAGCATAGTCCCTTAACGTCCCTCGAGTTGCCTACGAGAAATGATCTTGTCCCTCGATGTTGCCTACGAATATATGATAACAGTCCCTTCGAAATGCTAAGGTATCCTTACATGTTGCCTTCAATGACCATTACTTCCCTTTCGATAGTCCCTCAAACTCCAACGACGGTACTACCTACTCCTTAATAGTAGGATAGCGCTGTCTAAAGAAAATGAGAATAGAAATAATCTTTTTTCGAGTAGGTAGACAACTGTTAGGTACTTGCTCAAACATTATTTTTATACCCTACACTTTCAAAACTCTTTTCAAACTAAAGTTTTCAAAAACACTTCGTAACACTCTTTAGGACAGAAATAAGGGTTAAAACAAAGTAAAATAAAACTTTTCAAAACAAAGCACACACAAGCAATTTAAAAATGAGCAAGTACCTAAGAGCCCATGGAAAACCATGGATAGAAAGGGTGCTGACACCTTCCCTTTCTATAATCTACAAGGTTTTTTCTGTTCTTTTTCCTTTTCCTTTGTTGGATAAAATAAAAGTCGATGGCGACTCTTGCTTACCGCGATATTTTGCAAACAAAAAACACAAACCAATATTAACAGTCAGTTCTGCCACCGTATCACACAACCCAAACAAAACCCTCCAAAGTAAAGCATACAAAACACACAAGGAAAGCAGTTAAAAATGATCTAAACTCTAAGGTAACCCCACTTTTTAACATTCCTCAGCAGAGTCGTCAGTTCTGTGGTACGGTGGTAGAACTAACTGTTATACTGTTTTTGCGTTTGTATTTGCAAATGTTGCTGTAAGAAAGAGTCACCATCGACTTTTCTTTTATCCAACAAAGGAAAGGGTGAAAAGAACAGAAAAATACCTTTTTGAGAATTTTCTAAGTAAGAGGGGTAAATTATGGAAAGGGAAGGTGTTAGCACCCTTTCCATCCGTAGTTTTCTACGGGCTCTTAAATGCTTAGCTCATTTTTTGAAATACCCTGTGCTTTTTGTGTGTTTTGAAAAGTATTTTGAAATTTGCCTTAGTGCGGAAATTCGCTTCATGATAGCTCTTGTATCAGTCCTCAAGAGTGTTGATAAAGAGAATGTTTTTGAAAGTTGTTTTTGAAATGTGTAAGCATAAAAAGCTTGTTTTGAGCATAACATCTAAGAACTATCTACTTATACTCGAAAAAATTTGTTCTCTTCCACCTATCCTTTAGATAGTGCTATCCCACTATTAGTGAGTAGGTAGCCCTATCGTTGGATGTATGAGGGACATTCAAAGGGACGTACAATCATAAAGGCAACATGTAGAGATGCTTTAGCAATCTTTATTTAGGGACTAGATTATTTACCGAAAGGCAACTGTAGGGTCATCGGGGGACTATGATCTTTTGATTTACGGGTCTTTGCTAAAGCATCCCTGTCTCGAGGGACATGACTGTTTTTTCTGAAGGCAACCAAAGTGGGGTACCCTAGAGGTTATATGTGTAATGTGTGTTATGTTAAGTTATTTTTATTGTTGTACCCCAAAATTTTCCCTTCCATATTTCTCAATACATTTCAAGTGAGGTCTTCAATTTGCTCAAGGAAGTCCAAGAGTTGACAAGACAAGCTCTCTCCTAAGACAGTCTACCTCAAATTAGGGTTTCATTTGGCATCAATATGTTTGAGTCCAAAGGATCCCAAATGCTCACCATTGTCCTAATATGTTCTCAAAGATCATCCATGTCAAGTTTCAAGCCTTGCAGAGGAAGTTTGCTCAGTCAATTGCTCAAAGGCCTAAAAAATTGACTGTGCTAGGGCAAAAGTCAACTGTGGCCCACATACAGTCAAACTTCAATTTTTGTTCAACATCATCATTTTAAAGTATTATTCATCATTTGATCAAGGGTTGATCATGATTCCTCAAGGATTGCTCACAATTCATCAAAACCCAAAAGTTACTAAATTATGGTTTTATTGGAAAAGTCAACTCAACTTTGACCAAGCATAACTTTCTCATACTTTATAAAAAATGACCCATCCAAATATCATTTTTAAGAGGATGTAATTACATATAATCCATATTCATCTCCCAAGTTCAAAATATGCACTCACAAGAAGATATGAATTTGGACATTATAGGTCATTTTGAAAAGTCAATAAAAACACCTTTTGGGTCAAAGCTTCATACATGAACATGGAGGACTCAATTGAGATGAGACCAAAAGGGTTGCTTAGAGGACATCTTAAGATTTCTAAAAAGTCCAAGAACACCTCTCTAGGGTCAAAATTGAGAGATTTATGCATTGGCAAAGTTGACCCTTTTTGCAAAATTTCCAAAAGTAAAAAATGTCCAAAATTTCATTTTTTGCTAAATGGGCCCAACTTTTTATGCTTGCACTGAGTTTGTAATGTGGACCACAACCCATGAGCCTTTCCACTTGTCATTATTTTATTTTTTTCATTTATTTTGATTTTTATTTCATTTAATCAAATAAAATCAAAATAAAATCATGAAAATATCAAAAGCTAATTAAATCTTGAGATTTTGTGCATGTTTAGGTCCATTACACAACTGAAAGTGAGATCAAATTATGCAAGGTTCAAATGGACATAAAAGGATTGGATTTGCTTTATTTGGAAAGATTTTGTACAATGATCAAATCATGAATCAATAATCATAATGGAGGGAGATTTGATACAGAATTGTAACCCTAATTCATTCTTGGATACATAAGGGACAATTGAAGACCAAAAACAAGGAGGCTAGAGGCGTGCAAAATAGAAAGCAAAGTTGCAAAAATTCAAGAAAAGTTGTAAATCAATTTTCAGGATTCAGGCTATCTCAAGCCATTCTAAGCATACCAATAGTTTGCTGGGCATCCCAGGAACGTGTTTCAACCACTAACAAGCTTCCTCAAACTCTGAATCGCGTTGTAAGTTTCACACAATTTCCATATTTTCTTGAAATTGAACACAATCATTCTGACATATTTAGCATGATTAATTGATATATTGATGATCCTTGAGTTAATTGCAAGCTATTGATTGTATCCAATTGCATTTTTACTGACTATACACCAAGATGCCATGGTTAGGGTTCGTAGTTCATTTTTAGGGATTCTTCATACAGGAACAATTAGCCATTAACAATGGTACCATGGTGCTTGTGAGGTTGCAACGAGTTGATTGGTACCATTGGTTGTGATTTATCATGCTTGCACAAGGTTTTGGAGAAGGACAGGGTTGTACCTACGCCTGGTGTCTGTAGGTAAAGGTTTTGTGTCTAAAATGACAGAGGCGACGAAGGAGACGATGGCATGGCATGTTGTGAATGGGCAGTTTGAATCTGCGCGCGTTTTAAGAATTAATATTTTGGTTTTATCATATAATAATTGTTTGTTATTATTTGTACAAATAACCAAGCCAGCTCAGTTGGTCAGCATGCAGTGTGAGAACGCCTAAGGGCCTGGGTTCAATCCCCAGGTCCCAATATTGCTTCCTATTATTTTTCTTGCATAATCAGGTGCTCATATATCCAATGAGTCCACCATGTACCATCAGCGTCCAACCAATCAGATCATCAACATGCCAGATCTAAGGCCTTCCCAATGAAGGTCCACCATGGGCATAAGTCAAGCGCATGCATGGGATTGGGAAAGTCAACAAAGGCTATCAACATTTGGGGCCCAGAATTTGCCATCAACACCCCCTCCTTTTGCTAATAACAGACCCATTCTTATTCATTCTTTTTTATTTTTCTTTTTTTTAATTTAATTATTTTAATTATTTTTTAACCTAAATTAATTTCCTTTTTCACAAAGAATCATAAAATCAAATCTCACAAATTTAGAATTAGGTTTTTATTTTTTATCAAATTTAATTTAATGTTAGTTTAACTTAATTTAGGTTAATTCTAACTTTTTTTATATATATTTAAAATCAATTAGAAAAATTAGGGTTAGCATGTGATTTAATTTTTATTTCTTTCTCAAATAAAACAAAAATACAAAATAGGTTAATTTAATTATTTTTCTTAAATTTTAAATTAATTAGTAATTATGTTTTTATTTATTCAATTAAACCTTATTTTCTTGAAATAATAAAAAACAACACAAAAAAAATGATTTTTTTCTTTTAAATAACAATTAGGTAGTCTGGGTCAAAACCTTAAATCTCTCATTTTCGATTTGTAGCGCGCGTTTATTATTTTTACAATATTAATGTAACTGCTCACAGTATGTAATAGTTTAAACTAGGATTTTATTTTATTTATCATTTTACGGGTTTTTTGGCTATGTAATTAATCCCTACCCCGAAGCCTTGTAATATCATAGGTTTTTATTTCTCATATTTTAAATCTCGAAAATATTAACTGTTAGATGTATGATAATAGGATTGTATGATAAGATTGCATGCTAAATTAAAATGGCTAGAAAACCCTAATGTGCAAAGATAATAACTGAAATCAAATCACTCGCACATGCGCACTCTTAGGGTATACTCTCACTTTGGTTGCCTTCAGTAAACGATCATTAAGTATAGGGTGTCTTAGTGGTTGCCCTCTTGTCTAACAAAGATCAAAAAGTCCCGTTCGTAAATGTTGCCTCGGAAACATCGCCTCGGAAATGTTTCCTCGAATATGATCTTAAGACATTAGGGTTATTACTAAGATGTCCTAACATTGCTTTAGTGATCGTACGTCCCTTTCGAATTGACCCTTACAACTCCAATGACGGTGATACCTATTTCTCAAATAGTAGGATAACACTGTCTAAAGGAAACGAGAATAAAAACAATCCTTTTTCGAGTAGGTAGATACTAGTAGGTACTTGCTCAAAACAAGCTTTTTTACACTCACACTTTTTCAAACAATGTTTTCAAAAACACTTCGTAACACTCTTGAGGGCAGAAACAAAGGTTAAAACGTAGTAAAACAAATTTTTTCAAAACAAACACACACAAGCAATTTTTAAAGATGAGCAAGTACCTAAGAGCCCATGTAAAACCATGGATAGAAAGGGTGCTAACACCTTCCCTTTCTATAATCTACCCCCCGTACTCAAAATCTTGAAAATGGAATTTTTCTGTGCTTTTTTCCTTTCCAGTTGGATAAAATAAAAGTCGGTGGCGACATTTTGCAAACACAAACGCAAAATGCAAACCAACATTTTCCAAAACAATCGGTTCTGCCACCGTATCACACATGTGAACTACGAATTGGGACTCTGATTCCTCATAAGAGGATAAGTAGGAATACAATCTAAAATCGTAGCGAGTTCTACTATTAAAAAATTAGGACACTTTTCTTGTTAATTAAAACCTAAAACCCAGTTTACCCCAAACCTAGACCTAAAGCTTAATATCCTTGTGAGCAAGGTGGATGAAAGGTGCCTAACACCTTCCTTTCGTCTAATTGAGTCTGTAACCTAGAATCTATGTCTGCGAATTAGGGTTTCCTATTAGATGCCCTTCCCTAGGATAAAAACTAATAATGGCGAATCTTGATTAAAAAACCAGTTGCTACAGCTGGCGACTCTGCTGGGGACTCTCCTTAACCCTAGGTTTTAGGTATTTTGGGTTTTTATTTTCATTTTCTTTATTTATTTATTGCATTTATCTACTTTATCGCGTTTATTTATTTATTGTCAATTTTTCTTATCATTATATATACTGCATGGCGGGACTTTCCTATCTCAAAAATATTTCCAATATAACCCTTAGAAAGAAGGTTCGTCTATTAACTTAGGGGGTACATCATCCCTGCGAGTTTATGTGACGACTTCACCTAGAGTCAGTGAACTTCCGAAAAAGGAATACTTATCGAGAGATATCCTCTCGACGAATAGGACTTTGGATGGTCACCCATGAATCTTTGTAACGACCTTAACCTAAAATCTCATGACGAGAAATTCCACGACTTTGAGACGAAAGTCTCAGTCTGCAAAGAGGCTTCACCTAAGCGAGATCCTTGTGCCTTTTCCCTCTGGTGTTATTCATGACACCCTTAAGAAAGCCACCTTTTGGGAGGTCAAATTAACTGTAGGTCAAGACTAAGGAACCTACCTTATAAGGGTACTTATTACAAAAAGTCCCGTCATTCAACCTTACACCCACGAATTCATATATCTCATGTATTCGTCATGCATTCATCATACATTTATCACACATTTATCACCCGTTTATTTGTCTTATTCACGGGGTACAAAAAATAAAATCAAGATCTTGTTGGCTGTCTTTAAAAATGGGTGCCGAAGGATACATCTTGTCCGTGTCAACATGCCAAACATGCCTGAAATCAAGGCCACGAAAAGGAAATAACGTGTTGAAGATTTTCTCAAGCTTTGACAGGTCAAGGTGGATGACCTCCAGATCAGATATCCGCAGGTGCACCTAGAAGACTTGTTTCCTTTTTGCTTGATTTCACGCAAATAAAGTTTTGGTTTAAGATCGTAATATTTTTCAATATCTGAATTACATTACCTTCAATAAAGGCTTTTTGTTTCCACATCTCATTTACGTATCTATTTTAAGGATAGTCGCTAAGTAAAATAATAAGCAAAAGACAAATACATACCCAAGGGAATAAGACACTCCAAACAAGTAACCATATCATATTCATACGTATTCATTCGCGTGCATGCATTCACGAACACCCGCATATCATGTCAAAACTCATCTTTAAAAAAAACATCTCTCTAGTTGAACCATTGGTAGAAGAAGGTCTCTACCTCCTTGGCTTCCATACTAAACCAGGGCTTATCAACAAAAAGCAATGGAGAAAATCGAGGAAACTCATGCTGCATTCAGAGAGGATCTTGACCAAGTAAAGGGAGATGTCACTTCAATGAAAGGAGATCTGAGTCAAGTTCTCCTAGCTTTGAAGAACATTATTGACCGACAAGATCAAAATCCCATGGTAGCTTTCGAGGAAGTAGCCCAGACTATTGGTGCATCAAGCGGACACCAACTAAGGAAAGAGTCAGAGGCAGGACTCCAGAAGTCCGTCATGGCCCAACAAGAAGCTGAAACTAAAGAGTTTGTCCCACCGCCGCCAAAAGCATGGGCATCTTGTACCCTACAGATTTCGACCAATGATGCAGACAATTACTTGGACCTACAATACGGAGACCACGACCCAGAGGATACCAACCAAGCACCCTCAAAGACGACTGGTACTCATGTTGTTGATAATCCACTGGCGATGAATCAGTATAAAGATCTAGAGGAAAGACTAAAAGTCGTGGAGGGTTTCGACGCTTTTGAAGTAGACGCTCTCGAAATGGGCCTAGTTCCTGATGTGGTGATCCCACCGAAGTTCAAAGTACCTGACTTTGAAAAATACAAGGGGCTCACTTGTCCAAGAAATCATCTTCGTATGTACTGCAGGAAGATGCATGCCCATGCCCATGATCAGAAGCTGATGATTCCCTATTTTCAAGATAGCCTGAATGGGGAATCGTCAGACTGGTATATGCAATTGGAGCGACTGGATATTCGAACCTGGGCAGATCTTGCTAATGCTTTCCTAAAGCATTACAAATATAACCTGGACATGGCGCCTACCCGCATGCAACTCCAGAATTTGTCCCAGAAGAAAGAAGAGTCCTTCAAAGAATATGCTCTGAGATGGAGGGTGTTGGCATCCCGTGTGCAACCACCACTATTAGAGAAGGAGTTTGTAGACATGTTCATGGGAACTTTGCATGGGCTATACTATGAGATGATAGTTGGCAGTATCTCTACGGGGTTCTCATACCTAGTGACTATCGGAGAAAGAATCGAGACTGAAATAAAAAGTGGAAAGATATCAGGGGGACCATCAAATGCTCCCTACAATTCAAAACGATCTGCTTCAAATTTACCCAAAGGAAAAGAGGGAGAAATTAATGTTGTGGCACCATAATCCAGGGTACAACAACCATTAGTGATCTCACTAGGACAACAGAAGGGCAGAAGGCTACCCAGGAAATTTGATCCGCTCCCGATGCCACCCATTCAACTATTACAACATCTAGTTAAGGCATCCTTAGTGGAACTCAAGCCTCTAGTTCCTCCAGTCGGGCCACTCCCACGAAGATACGATGCCAACGCCAAATGTGAATATCATGCTAATTCTCCTGGACATACCCTAGAACAGTGTTGGCCATTCAAACACAAGGTGCAAGATTTGTTGGAGTCTCAAGACATCACTTTCAAGAATCCCAACATCACATCAGACCCTACGCCATTTCACGGTGGGTTAACAATAAACGCAATTGAAGTAGTCACTGACTCTGTGGAAATCAGACAAGCAAACACCCCGATAAACTGGCTGAAAGAATATCAGTTGGGATATGGACTCCCGCTAGAACACATTAAAGCTTTAGAAAGAGCTCTAAAAAGTCTAGGAAACAAGGGGATAGTCTAGTTCAGACAATACCCTGAAGAAAAATATAAAGCTGCTCTGAAGAGCGAAGCACATTTTCCTCCAATCCACGAGACCTTTGTCAACAATGGAGTAGTGCATGGAAGACATGGGGGGAAGATATCCAACAAGGCCAACACCAAAGGGGAAATTAAATTCATCTGAGAATGAGCCCCAGGAGTAAAACTCAAAAGATGGACGACCATGGAGATTCCCGAGATATTTCTCTTTCCTAAGTAATCTTTCTTGTTTTTGAAAGAACCTATGTCAAGCCCGATGCATAGGGGTTGCTTGTAAAGGTTTCCCTATTCAGTTTCAATCAATATTTACGATTAATGAAAGTTATATTTTGTTTTCAATCAATATCCCTGTCTTTCTCTCGCATTTATATCTTAAAAATGGCAATACTTTCTATGCATATGCATTTTCAAAATATTCATATACTAAATTGTCACCAAAACATGATAAAGGTGAAAATTCATGCCCAAAACTATCGATAATGCTATTGCTGCAATCCGATATAATTTTGATGCTCCTATCAACCAATATAAAGAGGAAGATAATAAAGATTTTGAACTCTCTAAGAAAATGACGAGGGAAATAAAAAGAAAAGCTAACAATATGCAATCATATCAAGAGGCTATTAAGACCATTAATCTGAGCACATGGGAAGACCCGGAAGAAACCAAGCTAAGGGGAAATGTCAGAGCGGAGCCCCAAAGAAGATGATCAAGTTATTACATATATCTACAGAAACAGGCCAAGGCCGGATATAGACAATTCTATAAAAATAAGCAACTACAAAATACCAAGATCTGACGAAGAACCCGAGCCAGGGGCATGTTGGATATCCACGTTCGACGAGGCTTCAAATACACCGGGGCACGATATAAGGGCAGTACTGACTTCTCCAAAGAATGCTCACAAGCCATATACCAAGTCAACAATGAATGGGATACTAAACATCTAAAATGGGTTCCATGTCGGGATCACGTTTTGAAAACTGACTGCAGGATTCATAAAGATCACTTTTAGTCATATCCCACGGAAAGGAAATCAAATGACAAACACCCTAACAACTATATCGTCTATATTCAAAGTAACTTGGTCTAACCACGAACTGCGTATCACAAAAAGACGCTTCGAAGAGCCTTCACATTGCCTTGCTATTAAAAAAAATGACAATATAACAAGCCTTGGTCTCACGACATCCATAAAATTCCTCCAGCATCGACAAACAAACCCCACGAAAATTAGCCTCGGAATTCTTTCCTGAGTAACAGTATATTGTACAAGATGAACCACGACATGGTCTAATACTCAAGAAGATTCTACTACCTCGCCTCGACTCATGTGGTAAATGGACCCCCAATTACGAAGGTCCGTACATAGTCAAAACAGCATCCTCCGGTTGTAATCTTGTCTCCACAATAATGGATGGGGAAGAACTACCGCGTCCAGAAAATTCAAACACAGTCAAAAACACTATGTATAAGAAGCTCGCTAAGCTCGAACCTCAAACAGGCGAGTTGGGCAAAAAGGAGCGCCCCGGTAGATCGAAAACCCTAAAGGGCGATCCAGGAAAAAATTAGGGGCATATAAACAAAAATTTAACATGGTGGATTGAAAACCCGAAAGGGAAATCCAGGAAAAAGTTAGGGATTTCATACAAAGAAATAAAGAACAAAAAGTCTGCGATCTAAGAACTGCGACTACCAACCACGAAGGGAGAGATATATCTGAATCATACAACTCATCAGCAATAGAGATAAGATCATTAAAAGGATATTGGAAACATTAGTAGCAATTATCATTTTTCATTGCCATTTGCAGTTTCAAAAATTTATGTAATTACCTCTTCCTAGGAATTTCTTCTTGTATTCTCGCCTATTCAGAGGCATATCAATAAAACACTTTCTTTCTTTGCGTCTTTCTAATTGCGTTTTTCTTTTCTCAGACTTGTTTACAAAATACTACGATTATTACTTGTGAATATTGTCTTGAAATCATTATGGGGAATTAATAAAATAAAAGCATTTGACAGAACATCGAAAAAGCAGTTTGGGTCAAAAAAATATTGAAAGAAAATCTACGTCTACGTCCACGCACATGTCTACTCCTGTGTCTACAATGAAAATCTATACACATGTCTACGCCTGTATCTATGCATATCTACGCTCACGATGCAAAAAAAAGTCTACGCCCACACGTCCATGTCAGCACCTATGCCTACACTTGCAACACAAAGTCTACGTACACACATGCGCCCAAGCGCATGTATACTCCTGCCAATTCTACATACGTCTACACTTACGCCCGCGCCTACGACATATAAATTGACATACATCTACGCTTACGCCTGTGCCTATGACATACGAATCTACATACATATACGCTTACGCCTGCGCTTACAACACAAAGGCCACACATATGCCCATACACACGCTTACGCCCGCGCTTACAACATACAAATATACGCATAGGCTATTACCTACATCTACGTCTACGTCTACGCCCGTAATATAAAATCAACGCTCAACTTTTGCTAAATTTTCCCACCGCATTCAAGTTCAACAATGCTATGACGACACGACATACAATGCATGGAATTGGTAACTCTAAGCCAATTGTTTAAAGGAGAGAATGCCAGAAGTAGTCTTCATATCATTTCAATGCATATACGCATTTTTACACACATTTCGCACATACATTTTGCATATCTAAAGCATACATACCCTATACATTTCGATATTCAATACAGTCAGGGTTCCATATCAATGCCAAACATCATACATTTCACATACATACAACATTTAATACGCATGCATATACATGTATCACATAGAAAACAGACAAATAATCTCACCCTCGATTCAACTATCTAAGGGTCGACCAACGTAATACTCCTCCTACGATTCAACCCGTCACCTCAGTCTTCATTCCGTGACACATTCATGTCATCACTTAAGTCTTTCCGCAGTGATGAGTTCCTTACAAGTCCCATTACATTGCCTCTAAGCCGCAATGTATTACCTAAACTTAACACATTTCCTCTAAGCCGCAATGTATCCTCAAAACCCATTACATTGTCTCCAAGCTGCAATGTATTCTCAAGACCCATTACATTGCCTCCAAGCCGCAATGTATTCTCAAGACCCATTACATTTCCTCTGAGCTGCAATGCATTCTCAAAACTCAGTAGGTTGCCTCTAAGACGCAACATATTCTCAAAACCCATTACATTGCCTCTAAGCCGCAATGTATCCTCAAAACCCATTACATTGCCTCTAAACTGCAATGTATCCTCAAAACCCATTACATTGCCTCTAAGTCGAAATGTATTCTCACAACTCATTACATTGCCTCTAAGCCCAAATGTTTTCATTAAACCTAGCTTATCGCATCAGACTTCACGCAGCGATTTTCGAACCTAATCCATTGCCTCAGACTTCATGCAACAATGTGTTTCGTTATTCCAGGTTCCAGATCATCGTCTCAGACTTCATGCAGCAATGTTCGAAACAACAAATTTAGCTTATCACATCAGACTTCACGCAGTGATTTGCAAACCTAACCCATTGCCTCAGACTTCATGCAGCAATGTGTTTCTTATTCTACGACACAAGTCATTGCCTCAAACTTCACACAACAATGTATTCCAAACTCAAGCCCATCGTCTCAGACTTCATGCAGCGATGTTCTAAACAACAAATTTAGCTTATCACATCATACTTCACGTAGTGATTTGAAAACCTAACCCATTACCTCAGACTTCATGCAGAAATGTATTCCAAACTCCAAACCATCGTCTCAGACTTCATGCAGCGATGTTCGAAACAACAAATTTAGCTTATCATATTAGACTCCATGCAATGATTTGCGAACCTGACCCATTTCCTTATTCTTCATGCAACAATGTGTTTCTTTATTCCATAAAATCCAGCCTATCGCATCAGACTTCATGCAGCGATTTGTGAACCAAACTCATTGCCTCGGACTTCATGCAGCAACGTACATCTCTCTATTCCGTAAAACAAACCATCACCTCAGACTTCATGCAGCGATGTCCAAAAACCAAATCTAGCTTATCGTCTCAGACTTCACGTAGTGACTTGCAAAACTGTAACCCATTGCATCAAAATTCATGCATCAATACGTTCCTTTATTCCATAAACACCGATCATCGCCTCAGACTTCATGCTGCGATGCTCAGAAGAAAAACACTTTAACCTATTCCATGCAAAAATACGTCGTTATTCTATAGCACGGATCATCGCCTCAGACTTCATGCAGTGATTCTAGAAAGAAAACAAAACTTTAACCAATTGCCTCAGACTTCATGCAACAATGAGCTTTCTTTATTCCGTGCACAGATCATCGCCTCAGACTTCACGCAGCGATGCTCGAAAAATACAAAATCTAGCTTATTGCCTAAGACGTCATGCAGCGATTCGCGAACATAACCCATGGCCTCAGTCTTCAAGCAGCCATGCATCATCAATTATTGTTTTATTCATCCCCTCAGAAGAATGAATAAGCAAAAGCAAACTAAGACATACAAGATTTCTCTCAAGCTCAAGACCATCGGCCGCGTCATCAAACCCTGGTAAGCGATACATCATCGAATCTGCCTACCTCCTTAAGACTCTTAAGGGTATGCTATATCAATGTAACCTTATGTTTATCTGACAAATTTTGGGATACTTAAAATATTCAATAAATTTCCAATCAGAATGCGCAAGACTCGCGTTTTCTCGCGCTATTCGATTGAAATATAATTGAACAGGGGCAGCTGCCGTACCACAAATTTGTCCTACCTTGATGATTTTATTCTTCGAGATTGAAATAGAAGAAATATTTAATTAAATATGGTACAACAGTATCTGATGGCCTATCTTTATCCAAGACTAGGGGGTGTATTTTAACGAGGCTTTCTAAATCAGAAAGACTCATAAATCCGTTCGTGAGGCATGTTGGCCGATGGCCCATGCAATTTGAAAACACATTCGAGTAATTAATAAATTATTAGTTTATTAAAACTAATTAGGTTTAATTTGCTATTAAGTATCTAATCTCATTTACCTTTAAGTGTTATTTGCTGTTAGGGGGAGTGAGACTGCACCACGCTGGCCCATTTATGTTAATCCATTTTTGTTCTATCTTTAAATAAAAAAAATAAGAGGTGTAGTTACAAATAACAGGCCCATTAAGGTTTTAATAAAACTAATGCATTTGTAGTCTCGTGTTATTACTGGTTTAAAAAGAAAAGGGGAATTACTGTTAAATCTTGTGTTATTGTAAAAGAGGTGATAAAATGGTTTTTAAGAAAAGCGTGCTGCTAAACTTTTTAATCAATACGGTATTGTTTCTATTACATTAGTTTAGGAGTCTGTTGTTTTGGAAAAAAAGGATCCGTTTGGATCAATTTTTTGGGCCCAATCCAAAGGGCAGTGAAAAGGAAAAAAAGGTGTCTGAAATTGTTGGACAAAAAAACGCAAGGCCCAAATGGTTATTAAAAAAAATTGTTTGTTTTTTTTGTTTCAAAAAAATAACAGTAAAGATGTAATGTTTCTTACAGTTCTATTTCTAAAATGTTGTTTAGTTATTAAAAAAAAGGGAAAGAGGAAAGCATTGGGCTGAATTAATATTTTTTCAAGGCCCAAATGTCCAAAAAACATTAACTGTATCAACCACACGCGGTTTTACTCCACAAACAGGCACTGTTCAAATCTTACCAAATTGAATCCATAAAACTATACAAAATCACATCTCTTTTACAATCAAATCTCTAGAATAAAATCAAATCTACAGCAAATTGACAAAATCAAATCTTTATTAAACTAGAATATGTTACATTACCAAACAGAATCAAATCACACAAAATCTGGGAATCTATTATAGAATTTACAGTATATATTACAATTGAAATCATAAATCTCTAAAACATAATCCCTAATTTATCTCATAATCCCTGAATCTATTTTGTAACACTAAAACCCTAAAAGAAAACTAAATGTACAAATACAGAAAGAAAAGTACAGGGACAGGGGGCAGATTTTTACAGAAAACTGGAAGAGAAAGTTTTTTACAGAAATGGAGGAGGCCGGGGATACCGAAACATGGGATTTATTCTAGAATGCAGAAACAGAGGAAGCTTTTACAGTAGAGATCTTAAGAAGAAGACACTACAGTGAAAGAGGGCGATTGGGGTTCCACTACCGGAAACCACAATCACCGCTGATAACCCTATCATTGCCGCTATCCACCACCATCAACTTTAACGCCACCTGATACCACCTTCGAGACCTGCAAATCGAAGAAGACAAGGGAGGATTAGCTCAAGATCAAACATAAACTCAAGAACAAAAACCAACATCGTGAGAGGGTAATGCTTAGATTTTCCCAATTTGATGGTTCTTATGTTGGTTTGGGGATTTCAGAGGTTGATTTGTGTTAGGGGGTGTGGTTAGGCTGCACCGTCGCAAGTGCTATTTTAGGGTTAGAAGAAACTAGGGTTTTGAAAGAGGAAGAGAGAAGAGGGTTCTGCACAAGAGAAAGAGAGAGAGGAACAATTTGAAATGAAAATGAAAATTGTAATAATGCAAAAACAAAAACTTGTTATTTCTGATGTTATCCTATGCACGCGCGACCACCATAACAAACATGCGCCTTAAAGTCCCATCCACATGATCATCAGTGGATGGTGTGAGGACAAGTCCACCATAATCCTATACTCTCTTGCAACACACAATCAGCATGACCCCTCTTCAATTCGCCTGTGGGCCAAGCCCATTACTCATCACACCCCCATTCCATAATTTGCTAAATCATAAAACAAAATGCCCCCCCTCTGCCTGAATAATACTTGGGCCAGCATGAGCCTAACTTCCAGCACCCCCTTTTTTACTAGTTAGTTGAAAACGACAAGCCCCCCCAGATTTACTTAAAATTATTATTATTTTTTATTATTTCTTTCATATTATTTTTTTATACTATATTTTATTCTAATTATCATTATTAATTATCTATTTCCTTTTTATTTATAATTATTAATATTAATTTTTATTATCATATTTTATCTATTATTATTATTATTATTATTTATTATTATATGTAGATATTATAGTATTAGCAAATAACTTATTTTTATTCACAAATTACATGTATTATTTTCTATACATTTGCATTAAATCCTTTTTCAATCATGCATTAATCAAGATCTTCGTAAATAATACGATTAAAAACGACTCAACTGTTTTTGCAAATAGGTTTCAAACTGGTTTTGACTTACTGCGTTCTCAGTCAAAATCTTCGCAATCACTACTCCCGATCGAGTGCGAAGTGATTCAAAATATGTTTGCAAACCCCTAAAAAACACCAACCCATACGAACTACGAATTGGGACTCTGATTCCTCATAAGAGGATACATAGGCATACAATCTAAAATCGTAGCGAGTCATACTATTAAAAAATTAGGACACTTTTCTTGTTAATTAAAACCTAAAACCCAGTTTACCCCAAACCCAAACCTAGAGCTTAATGTCCTTGTTAACAATGTGGATGAAAGGTGCCTAACACCTTCCTTTAGTCTAATTGAGTCTGTAACCTAGAATCTCTGTCTACGAATTAGGGTTTCCTATTAGATGCCCTTCCCTAGGATAAAAACTAATAATGGAGACTCTTGATTAAAAAACCAATTGCCACATCTACCACTGGGGTGGCGATACATCCGATATTAGAAGCAAAAACATAAACATATATTACAAAGTAAGTTCTGATGATGAACTTCATCTTCTTCTTTGCGCCAGCTAGAGTGTCTGCAACTTAGTTATTTCTCAACAAAAAAAGAAAATGCAAACATAGAAGTTATGGCAAATTTCATCATGGTTTTAGAAATACAAAGCATCAAAACTGTAAACCAGAATCAAGCATGAATTTTGCTAATCCTAATTCTGAACCCTAATTTTATCAAGAAGTTATGATATGAAATTCTATCTACTTAGGCCATATAAATGAAATCTATAAATATGTACAAATTTAGAGCCATGATATCTACATTGTGTCTTTGAAATTGCAAGCCTAACAATGCCTAAGTAATGAGATGAAAATCAGAAGAAACTTACCTCGCAGTTGGAAATTGTTCTATGAGTTAGAGCCTGATTCAGATTTCTGTGATGCTCTGGTCAGCTTCCTCAAGTTCTCAGAAAGCTAAAGCAACCCTTAACTTGAGTTTTGGATGGTTGGAATGCTCTGGAGCCGTCAAGATGCAAAGTTCTGATTTTTAAAATGGAGATTGGTGAAGACTGTATTACAGTTTAAAAACAGAAGATGGGAAAGCTTCTACGTGTATACCAAAAACTGGGTGGATGATTTGGCCAAGAAACACACAAGAAAAATTAGAGTTTGGATGCAAAAATCAGAAACTAGCAGGTTTTGTGTTTGTGTTGCAGTTTCAGGTTCTTGGGAATTTTCAGCAAGGTTTCAGGGCTTTTTCCAATCCAATCAGTTTGCAAATGAAGTTTAATTTATAGGCAAAGGATTTAGAAACTCGGAAAAGTCAGGAGTATAACCATCATGTGTTATGGATCGTTGACTTGTCTTTGAAGCAAGTTTAGACAAGCATGGTTTCAAAGCAAGGTATAGTGTTTAGCAACTTTAAACACGCCTAATCTGAGATTATAGGCATGATTTATGGGGAAGTACACTCAGAAACAGAGTAAAGTATGGGCTCAAAATAAACTTTATGCAAAAGTTTGCTTTTCAAGAATATTAGTGGTACTTTTATGCCACACGTGGGAAGATCCTTTAGATAAAGGCTTAGAAACTGGGATAAGGACTCAAAGGTTGGTGTAAGCATTAAATTATGATGAGATTTAACAAGAAAGAAGGCCTGTAACATGAGATTATGTAGCAGAGCTTGAAACTGGATCAGAAGTTCAACATAAACGTAACTTAGATTAACAACAAATGTCCAACTTCTGATCTTTGATTCTCCCTGCTCCAGCATGATCTGAAGGAGTTCTCATACATTTTAGAAAGCTTGTAACATGCTTTGTAACCCCTCTTTGAATCATTTTTGCAAACTCTGATTATACCTACATGAAAACTGGCCTAGAAGTTCCAATCAAATTCTGACTTGGAAATGCTCAGAATTTACTTAGTGTTTCAGTTTCATGGGCGTGTCTTCAAGGGTTTATAACTTGAAATACCAACATTACTTGGAGGAGTTCTGTTCTATAATGTTTTAGATCTCATTGAGATCTACAACTCTTGTGTCAGAAGTTCTTCCTGAATAATCTTGCATCATGATGAAACTCTGGCCAAAAGTTCTAAACATATCATACTTTCTTAACACTTAGAAAAATTTCTAAGTGTTTAGAACTTTTACTTTTCCAAAGTAATTTTGACTTTTGATTTTCTTGACGAACCAACTTCATATTCTAACACGTCTTGATGAAATGTGATTCTTGAAACTGGATTTTGATCAAGAAGTCAAAGTTTGACTTTTCAATGTTCATTTTGACCATTTTGCCCTTGTGCCAATTCCAAACCTAAGTTGATGTATCAGTGCTGCAAACTTGAGTCATGGAAGATCTTGTAAGGAAATTCTAGAGAAATGAGATGGCCAATTTTAGGGTACAACAGGATCCCTAAACCATCTTCCAAGATTCTAATGTCAATAGTCTTCCCGATTCCCACATAAGCTTTTCCCTTAGAGAAATTCAAAAGTCTATCCAATTCTTCCAGAGTCGGTGCTAGCTGAAAGTATTGGAAGGTAAAGCACCTCAATGGATGGTTGTAGAACTGAATTAAGGTAGAAACAAAATCCAATTATACCTCTAATTTTGTTAATTCAGAGGTATCCCCATAACGACGAGTAAACATCTTCAAAGCTCTTTCAGAAAGTTTCCCTTTTATATCCTTGATCTTCGTCATATATGGCTTGATGACATTAATATGGAAAAGTTGTTTCCCTCTAGAATTCATTTTTAGGACACTTCACCAAAAACCTTTGATTATTATTTTTTTATCCTGTGAATAAGACAGACAAAAAGAAATGGAGGGTAATGAATATATGAAATGCAAGATGTATGAATGCATGATTGTGTAGCTTAGTGACCTGATTTCATGAAAGGTACCCTTAGAAGGTAGACTCCTAGTTTTGTCCTACGTATATTCTACCCTCCCCATAAGGTGGTTTCCTTAAGGGTATCATAGATAACACTAGAGGCAAAGGCACAATGGCCTCCCTTAACTGGAGCCTCTTTATAGACTGAAAATTTCGTCTCTAGGTCATGAAAGGTCTCACCATGAGATTTTGGTTTATGGGTTATACAAAGAGTCATATGTTTCATTTCAAAGTCCTACCCCTAAGAGGATGTTTCTTGAGATGTATTCCTTTTTCATAATTCTTCTTTGGCTAATAGACGGACCTTCTTTTGAAGGTTTTTTGAAAAATATATAAAAAAAATGAAAATCCCATCATCAAATATAATATAATAAAAATAAATCAAAATAATAAATGTAAGCAAATAAATAAATAAAAGCAAAAAATTGAAAACATTGAAGATCCAAACAAAAACCCTAAATCTAAAAGGAATGCTTATAATTCTTTGGGTTGAGTCCCCAGCAGAGTCGTCAGCTGTTGTAATCAGTTTTAAATTGAAAGTCGCCACCCTTAATTTTTATCTTTAAGAAGGGAATATAAAGGATAACCCTAATTTGGTCAGAGATTCTAAGTTATTGGATTCGTTCTGAGACAAAGGGAAGGTGTTAGGCACCCCTCATTTACCTTGTTCAAAAGGATACTAGGGTTTAGAATTACGGCTTAGGAATTAGGGCTTTAATTTTTTATTAGGGGAAATCGCTACGATTTTAGTCGCATGCCTACGTATCCTCTTAGGAGGAATCAGAGTCCCAATCCGTAGTTTGCAGTTGGTTGGTGTTTTTATTAGATAATGAAGATATTTTGAATTCTCCTTGAACCAAATTTGGGTGTGTGAATTGAAAAGTTGTGAGACGAATTTCACAGTCGATTTAAATTATCTTCATAATCCTTTTTGAAAATTATCTTGGATTTAATTAAATTATAAAAAAGATTTAGTGTTGGTTAGATATTTTTTAAATGTATTAATATATAAAAATCTTTTTAATGCATGACAAAAAAAATTTTAATGCAATAAAAATATATTTGGATGGGTTAGAAAAAAAAACATTTGATTTTTATAATAATAGTAAATATTTTATGATTTATAAAAATTAAATACATAATAATAATAATAATATGAATAACAAAATAAAATAATTTTAATAAAAACGCAAGGGGTGTATTTTATTTGGGCTAAGTAAAATAGGGGATGTGGAAATTAAAGCCATGGATTCAGATATTGAATTCAGGTCCAAATGTAGAAGGAGTGTGGATTTGTGCATAGTAGCAAGAATGAGGTGTTTTTTCAGCAGGGAGCCTAAGTTTAGATATTGAACTGGGCCCAATAACGCAGGGGGTGTGATTTCTTAACATCATAACAAACAGAGGCAATAGGGAGCGTGTGATTAGTGGTGGGCTATGCCCAAAACAACTTCCTGATTCAATGGAAAAGGTGTGGGAGAGGTTATGAAATTATGATGGACACACGCTTTTGGATCGTTTGATGCTGATCCAAAGGTTGTGATGGGAAGCACATGGTAAGGTTCATGGAAATGCAAACACAAAATCATAGAGGGTTTATATAAACCAATTTCTGGGATGAGAGCCAATTTTTTCTTTTCTCTCCCTCTCTCTACAACAAAACAACCAAACCCTTTGTTATTTCTAGAGAGAGAGGCTCTGCCTTCTCTCTAGAATTCTGTCGTGCTGGAAATCTCCCACCCAGAGCACCACCGGCTGGAAATCGCTTCCGCCGGCGGCTGCATCTGGGCGCCATCGCCTTCCTTTAAACCTTCATCACAACCACCGTGCATCTTCATTTTGGTTCTATGAACCCTAAGAACCCTAAGGGTTCATTATGAACCCTAACTAAACCAAAACCCAGAACACACAACAACAATGAACCCTAACCCTAGTTTTAAGAAACCTAACCCTAGTCTATAGAACCCTAACCCTAGCCTAGCCCTAGAAACCCCAAAAACCCAAAATTAAATCTCAATCATACATTTTAACATCAATCGTCATGCAATAAACCCTAAAAGCTAAGTATTAGGCTTACCTCTCTCTGTCTTGCAGGTACGCCAGATGATGACGATGATGATATCAATGAAGGTGTAAAGTAGGTGAACCTCACAGATCTAGGGTTTCATTTTTTGAAACCTAAATCCTGGATGAAGATGGCTTCAGTTGGAGACTTAAGACCCCAAGCTTCTTTCTCTTCTTCTTTTGTATAATTTTTCCTCATTGACGCCAAAACCTTCAATGTCACCTACCTCATTGTGGACGTCAGGTCACCTTATAACATAATCCTTGGGTGCTCAGTCATCAATGCCTCAGGAGCGGTCGTGTCCATCAGATATTTAACTTTGAAATATTTTCTCCTATATGGAAAAGTAGGTACCATTTGAGGTGATCAACAAGTGGCTCACAGGTGTTACATGTGTAGCATGGAGACAACCAGGGAAAAGATATCACTTTTTGATAACCCTTCGCCCAAAGTCATAAATATTAACTTCGAGGCATAGGACCCCAGGTTGGACACAAATATGGAATGACTCATGCCCTTAGAAGATCTGAAGTAAGTCAAAATTGGGCCTCGCACCCACTAATTCACATAGATAAGCACCTCCTTATATGACGGGGAAGAGCGGGAGCTAGTAGGCCGACTCAGAAAAAATGTCAATTTAATCACCCGGGGCCCCTAAGATATGCTAGGGACAGACACCAAAGTCGTGAGCTATTATCTTTACATCCATCTATTTGCAAGGCCAATAGCACAAAGGAATCAGAAGGTAGGCGAGGAAAACGGGTCACATTGACGAAGAAGTAGAAAAATGATCCTGCGTTGGGTTCATCATAAAGACGAAGTACCCCACCTAGATGGACAACATGGTCATGGTGCGGAAGGCTGACACAAATGGAGAATGTGCATGGAGTTCAAAAATATGAATACCGCATGTCTCAAATATTTGTACTCGCTGCTAAATAATGACTGCCACATTGACGGGTCCACTGGATACAGTGTGTTGAGTTTTATGGATGCTTATTGTAACACCACGATTTTTATTTATTAGTTATTTATTTTATTAATTATTATATAATATAGTAATTAATTAAATTGTGTGATTTTGTGAATATGTGACTTATTTGGATTAATTAGTGTGATGTGTGATATATGATTTATTTTATAAATTGGTTATATGTGTAATTGGGTTAGTAAGTGTGAAAATAACATTGTTAATTAATTGAGCCTTTTGTGTCACATTAGTCTGAGTGGGTGAGATAATCCCATTATGGTAAAATAATAGTTAATATATAAAACAAAGAGAAAATAGATCTAGAGACAGAAGTTATCACAAAAAGAGAAGAGAAGAGAGAGGAAAAGAGGAGAAAGGAGAATTCTAGAAAAGGATCTACATCCAAGGTAAGAGTGGGTTCTTACTTGATTATGGGAGTATTAATAGGTAGAAAAATATTTAGGATGAAATCCCTAAATTTTATAGTTTTGAAATAGTTAGGTTTTGATAATGCATCCTTGAATATGATGGGTAATGGTGTTGTAATGTGTTTTTCTTCTTTGATTCATGTGTATTATGATATGATATGTTTTGGGATTGTTGGAGGTCAAAACTTGAGGTTTGGGATTTGTTGAAAGGTTGAAAAACAAGGAAAATCATACAAAATCACGTGGAAATGTGGTTTTCTAGGCTCTGACACTGCCCGTGTCAGCTAACACAGGTGGCCTTGTCAGCTTTCTGGCGTTTGCATTTCGAAATCGTTTTGGTCATAACTTTTGAATCGTAACTTCGTTTGAGTCTCTGTTCGAAGCGTTAGAAAGCTAGCGTGATAATATTTTTAATAAAAATGGTCTTGTTTGCAATAAGTGATTTAACAATAACGTAATTATGTATATGACTTGTAATTGTGTTGTTTGGTTTGTGAATTGGTGTTGGATGTGAGTAACATTGTTGGACATTGTTTGCTATATGTTATTGTAGTGTGTTGAGTTGATTAATGCTATTAGAATTCTATGAACATGATACTTGAATTTTTTGTAGACGTATGTTGTGAATTTTTATTGAATGAGAATAACATGTGTTGGCATTGTTTGTTATGTGTTATTATGATCTGTTGAAGTGATGAATGCTATGAAAATGCATTGTATGTGAATAATGACATAAGATATGTATGTTCGTGTAATGGTGATGATAATTTAAATGTAATGAATTAGGTGATGTATGCTTGTATGATTAAGATTGATGGATGATGTTAATTGCATATGATTGTTCAGATTACACATGCATCATTTGATGTCAAGAGACAATGTTTGCTAGTTTCGTGGAAACTAGTGACTTGTCCCAAACCTATGGGTTTGGTTTGAAAACATGAGGGATAGGGATTTTTGGTGGTTATATGTCTGAGGGATGGACACAATTTAAACGTAAAGACCGTTAAAGATAACAATTAGTACCACATGCATATTGCATCGAGTTACATTTGAGTCACATGTATCGATGTGAAATGTTGAGTTGGTGTGCAATATTTGATATTGGTGTGAGTTTTACATTTGTGGTATTTGTGATTGATTATCTTTGAATCATAAATCATTGAGCAATATGGAATATATGTGAATATGTGAATTGTGTTGGAATATGTTAAATACATGATTATGTGAAGTGTGATGAATTTAATTGATTTATATATGTTATGCATTACTTATTATTATATATTTCTATAATGATGTGCATTTTCTCCTTTCTGTTGGAATGATGTTTTACACGACATCTTTAAGGTACTAAAGTTAGTGGTGCTTCTTGCGAGAATTAGTTGAAGGATCTAGTTCTTATTTTATCCGCTTATTACATAGTGAGTCATGCTCTGGTCAAGTAACACAAGGAACATTTGAACTCATGTTGTTTTAAGAGATGTTTGTTATACTCTGTTTTATTTTATGTTGTACTGATATTATGTGATGAGTGACCTTTAGTGCCTAATATTTTATTATATAATTGTCATTATAGGATTTCAATTATTGGTATCATTATGAAATAGAATTATTCTGCTACGAGATGCATATGTGTTAGTGTATAGAACATGAATTTAAATGTGTGTTATGAGCATCACCAGTGTATTTGTGTTGTTGTTTTGAAGTACATGTGATGCCCTCTTTAATATGCATGCTAATATACTCTGATTATTCCATATTATTGCGCAAGGTTTAAGGGGTGTTACATTAGTGGTATTAGAGCTTAGTTGGCCAGTTGGCCAGGTTATTAATATGTTTATTCCCTTAGTATGTGACATGTGTGTGAAACACTATTGGTATTTTCTTGTTTTTCTTATAACTTGTTTGCAGGAGAGAGATTGAAATAAGTGGGGGAGAAGTTGTTTCTACGTGCAACATTATGTTTAGGTAACTTTGAGCATAAGATAAAGGACGTTATTGCAGTTGGGTAATGATGATTTATACCACCATCATGGTTGTCATCTACCTATTGAAAAATTGAGGAACTGATCACCCTTAATCTCTTATTGATAGTAGACAGATCATATTGGATGGTATAGGCTTATCTTGCCATCTTGATACTATATAAAGTGAATGAGTCTATGCATGATGGTGATGTGTTATTGGCTTTGATTGCAACATCTGATATTGGTGGGTATTGAGATCGTATCTCTGTGTGACGTATATGATTACACATGGTGTATATTTATATGTAAATAGGTAATATACAATAGGAAATAATATCAATTACAATTATGACTAATTGAATATCAATCAATACTAATTGATTGATAATGGATTCTTAACACTCTCCCTCAAGCCGAATCGTATATATTGTATTATCTAAGCTTGTTACAAATATAATTCAGTCGAGAACCCTTGAGATACTTGGTAAACATATCAGCCAATTGATCTTCAGGTTTGACAAATTTCGTGGTTATTACTTCTGACAGTACCTTGTCTTTTACATAGTGACAATCTATGTGTTTGGCCCGTATATGGAAAACTGGATTGGACGCAATGTGAAGTGCCGCTTGATTGTCGAATATGAGTTTTCTGGTCTAAAGGTCACCAAAACTAAGTTCTAATAGAAAATTCTTAAGTCGTGCAAGTTCTTTTGAGGCTACTGCCATAGCCTGATATTCAGCTTCAGCACTAAATAATGCAACTGTGTTTTGTTTCTTTCTCCTCAATGAGTTCATATTTCCTCCAATAAGAACATAATATCCATAAGTGGATCTCCTATCCGATGGTGATCCTTCCCATCCTGCATCTGAATAACAAGTGATTTTAGCATCACCCTTATCTTCATATAATAAGCCTTTTCCTTGTGCATTCTTCATATATATAAGAATCCGAATAACTGCATTCCAAAGAGTATCATAAGGAGCATTAAGGAATTGGATCATAATACTCATCATAAAAGTAATATCTGGTATGGTGATGGTAAGATAATTGAGTCTACCCCACTAGACATCGATATCTTCTCGGTTCTTTCATGAACTCCCCCTGACCCGCAAGAAGCTTGATGTTTGGATTCATAGGAGTATCAATCGCACAACAATTAAGCCTACCAGTTTCAGTTAGGATGTCTAATGCATACTTACGTTGGTTAATTATAATTCCTGAAGAGTACTGGGAAACTTTAATACCTAAGAAGTATCTGAGTGGACCTAAATCTTTTGTCTGGAATTTTTTGAAAACATGAGTTTTGAGTTGCTGGATACCTTTTGTATCATCTCCAATGATAACAATGTCATCAACATAAACCACAAGAAATATGTGTTGACCGGTGTGATGCGGTGGGAGAACTGACTTGAGGTTTTGCGTTTCATCGCAAATGTTACGGTTAGCAAGAGTCTCCACCGACTTTTCTTTTATTTAAAAGGAAAGGTGAAAAAGCACAGGAAAGACCTTTGAGATTGTTTCTTGAGTTCGGGGGGTAGATTATGAAAAGGGAATGTATTAGCACCCTTTTCATCCATGGTTTTCCATGGGCTCTTAGTTACTTGCTAGATCACTTGGTTTTGTTTGAAATTATGCTTTTGTGTTGTTTTGAAAGTATTTTGTAAAAGAGGCCATTGTTTAGGCAATCTTTGTAATGATTCTCGTTCGTAAGAATGTATACAAAGATGTTTGATCTTTTTTAAAAATGCTTTCAATTTTGTAAGATGTTTGGAAATGTGTGTGTTTGTTTTGAAAATTGCAAGGATATTTGTTTTGAAATGGAGCAAGTAACTAAAAGTAATCTACCTACTCAAATGTCTTTCTTGTTCATTTTCTTTTCCTTTAATATTGTTGTCTTACCATTGATTTGGTAAGAAACCCTATCTTTGGATGTAAACGGGACGGGCGTGAGTCATCGTATAGCCTTGATTAGAAATGTTGCAAAGTATCTTAGCATTTTTGAGGGACTAAGATCATTTTTGTAAGGCAACTTTGAATAGCGTCATCGAGGGACTATGATCTTGTATTTGTTTGTTTTTGCTAAGACACCTTACATGCGTAATATGACCATTTTTGTAAGGCAACCAAGTGGGATAACCCTAGGGGTGTTTTGTGTGCAAGTGTGTCATTTTCATGTTTGATTTTGTCTTGGATTAGGGTTTTCTATTTGATTGGTTTTATCTTTCCATACAAACCCTAATTACTAGCATGTTATATAAAAGCGATAAATTGTGAAATTTAAAGATTGCTACGCTATTACAACATTTGTGGGAGGGGTATACAATTTATAAATGGGGATTGCAATAATATAAACGTAATTAATCTATTACAACCAAATTTAATTTGTAAAAATATTGGAATAAATAATGTACAAGATAAATTTAATATGCAAAGATGTATATAAATGCAAAAGAAGATTTTGTTTGATTTTTTCACATGGAAAAAGTTTTAACCTAAACCTAGTAAATAAATCAAGATTATCTCAAATTAATTAAGAAAGGAAATTATTATTTTAGAGAAAGTTTTTAGAAAACCCTAATTCTAATTTATCAAAAGGAATAAATTTCTTTGAGAAAAATTAAGTATTTTTTATGTCTTTTTGTCTTGAAAAATAATATGTGGTATTTATGAGTTATTTTGGTCTTTTTGTATTAAAGTAAATATGTTTAATAAATATGAAGAAAACAAGTATTAAAACTAGTTCTAATTTAATTCACCAAGTTATTTAAGAAAAATAGATAATATATATAACTAAAGAAAATATTTTTTTATTGAGAAAAATGAAACAAAATAAGTCAAAATAAAATCTAACATTTTTATATTTTTTGTAATTTTTAATATTAAGAAAAATATATTTGATAAAATAAAAAATGAAAAATAAAATAAGTAAATAAAATATTTGGGCCAGGGGGTGCTGCCAGCAATAAGGGTAGGAAGTTAGAAAAAAACAACAAGCCTAACAATCAGAGGCCCGTGCTGCAAGCTAGCAAAAAAAGATTGGAAAAATATGAAAAATTGCAAAAGGCAGCGCCAAGGCTCGAACCCACGACCTAGGGAATTTTTGCGCGCTGCCTTACCACTAGGGTGACTGTACATCCGTTAGTTTAAATGAAAACACAAATACATAACACAAAAGATTGCCTTGCCCTGTACTTCATCTTCAACCTCTAGCCAGCCGGACCCCCTGTAACTTTTTCATTTCTCAACAAAAATGGAAAGTGATAACATGAACATTATAGCATTTTACCTCACGATTCTAACCATATGCATAACTAAAATTATAAGTCCAAGATCAGAGGGAATTTTGTTGGCCCTAATTCTTAACCTAATTTTTTCAGAAACTTCAAACTTAAAATTCTCTAAACTCAAGCCAAATAAATGGAAGCTATGGATATGTACAACTTCGTAGCAATGATGTCTACATTCTATATTCACAAATGGAGAGCTAACTATGCCTGTATTAAGAGTTAGAAAAATAGAAAACTCACCTTGAAAATGGAAATCGTGTTTTGAAAATGAGCTTGCTTTAGGATGTTGTTATGATATGGTTAGCTTCCTTGAACCTCTAGGAAGCTAATGCAATGCTTAGCTTGTCTTGAGGGTGGCTGGAATGGTCTGGAGAAGTCCACCTGTGTTGCTCTATTTTTGAACTTCAACAATGGGAAAGATGGAGTTACAGTGATGTTTTAGGGTGTGGGATGGTTTACTTGTAAGGTAAGGAAGCTTGGGAAAGCAAAAGGCCTGAAAACGCACAAGTGAAATGGAAGATTCAGTTCATAAGTCAGAAATGGCAAGTTTGGAGGCTTGGTATGCAACTTTTGATTCTAGGGTATTTCAAGGCTTGGGCATCCGTGGTTTTAGTTGCAAAATGATGGCTTTATATAGAGCAAAAGGTTGGAGGACTTGTGCTTTCTCAGAAGTACAAGATCACATGTCTTGCTACATTTCTTGTTTTTGAAGAAAGTGTGAGAAATGACTTCTTAAGGCATGATTCTGATCTTGTAGGGTGGCTTGAATCTTTAAACATGTTTTTTTTCCAGGTTTAGAGGCTTGGTTTGTGCAGAAAGAACAAGTCCAAGGCTCAAGAAATGGAAAAATGCAAAAAGCATGCTTTTCCAAAATGGCAATGTTGCCTTTCTTCCAAAAATGGTTATTTTCTTGTACAGTGCATTGAATGCTTGGCTTTAGGGCATGAAACCTTATGCAATCCATTAATGGTGGAGTGACAAACGAGTTTGAGGCCTAAAAAGTGAAGATTGTACATCCAATTTGCAAATTTGAAAACTAGTTCTTCATGAAAATGACCTATAATCAAAGTGATAAAACCCTAACTTCATCTCTTCGATTCTCCCTACTCAAGAATGATCCAAAGGAGTTATTAGACATTTTGGAAAGCTTGTAATGTGCTCTACAACCCATATTTGAAATTCTTTTGAAACTTCCTCTTAGAACTAGGTGAAAAGTGGTCATGGAGTTAGGTCAAAACCCTGCATAACTAGGGCAACATTTCACTAAGTTATTTTAGTTCATGAGCATGTATTCACAAAATTATATCTTGAGATTCAAGTATCTTTAGGAGAAATTGTGTGAAGAAAAGTTGTAGATTTCATGTTGGGAACTTTCTTTGAATCATTTTGTATCATGGTGAAAATTTGGCCTAAAGTTGAGAAAAAATAAGAAATTTTTTATACTTAGAAAAGTTTCTAAGTTAAGAAATTTCAAATTTCAAAACAAGATCTTAAATCCTTGATTTATTGATGAAAAAGTTTCACATTTTGGCATGTTTTGATGAATTGTGATCCTTGGCACTTGAATTTGACCAAAAAGTCAAAGTTTGACTTTTCAGTATACAATTGACTTTTGATCAGTTGACTGAAAAATTCATCTGTCAATCCAATGAATTTGTAATGTTTTGAATCATGTAATTAGGTCAAGATGATGCTATTTAACTCTTGGAATCATGCTTCACACCAATTGATCATTTGCTAGGTCAAAAATCAGAAATTGCCCCTTCTCAGTCAAAACCCTAATTTTGACCATTTTCCCCTTTTGGAGATTTGATCAAATTTCTTGAGGAGTTGTGGCCCAAACTTGATCAAATGATACATATGAGTTTAAAATGTTGATGTGGATTAAAAATTATGAAGTTTTGACTGAAAATTGGCCACAATTGACTTTTTCCCCTATACACCTGATTTTTAGGTCAACTGTCCAATTGACTGATCAAAAGTGTGATTCAAGGCTTGAAACTTGACATGAGTAATATTGGGGGTCCCTAATGATCCTTGAAAGTCATATGAAGCATTGATAGTCCAAAAATCATTGTGCAAAATCAAACCCTAATTTTGGTCATATGTGCATGAGGAGGTGTCTTGAGCTGGTCAAACCCTAATGCAGTCTTGAGTCAAAGAGATCTTGTGAGAAAATTCTTGATAAAAGAGAGGGAAAATTTTGGGGTACAACAGCTGCTCCTGTTAAATCTTCTTAAGCCTGAAGAGTTAGATTGGCGAGTTTAGCCATTCGTGACTCGAAGGCAGAAGATGATTGGACACTATAGTGCCCAGAAATTTGCACTTTGGCGATGTGATGGTAGGGGGAATGGGCTTAAAGATGCCATTTGGAGAGATGATAGAAATTTGTTGGAGATGGGCTTGTAGATGCCATCCGGAAATGATTGATGAACCGAATTCGTGAGCTGAAATTATATGGGTATTAGAATGGCGTCCGTGTTTAAAGTGTATCTGAATTGTATCTGAGGGTTAAATGAGTATCAGAATAGCGTCCGTGTTTGGAGCGTATTTGAATTGTATCTGAAAGATTGAATCTGAATGAGTGTCAGAATGGCGTCCGTGTCTGGAGCGTATCTGAACTGTATCTGAAAGTTTGAATCTGAATGAGTATCAGAATGGCATCCGTGTCTGGAGCGTATCTGAACTGTATCAAAAGGTTGAATCTGAATGAGTATCAGGATGGCATCCATATCTGGTGCGCATCTGAACTGTATCTGAAAGTTGAATATTGAATGAGTATCAGAATGGCATCCGTGTCTGGGGCGTATCTGTATTGTATCTGAAAGTTGAATCTGAATGAGCATCAGAATGGCATTCGTGTTTGGAGTGTATCTATATTGTATCTGAAAACTCTGAACATTGTTAGTGATAGCTGTTAATCTTATCCTGAAAAGGGTAAAATGTTAGCTTAAAATGCCAAGTCATGATACATGAAATGTATGCATAATGGGATTATGTTGTATGAATCCGTGTTTATCAATGTTTATGATATATGAATGCGATGTATGCGTATGTGAGTTGATTTGCTTCATTGCTGTTTGATTTAGGGAAAATAAATCCCTGACTACTGCTGAGGATATGGAGTGTAAGTCTTCATGTTGTGAAGTTAAAGTGTTTATAAATTTCTGTTTAGAGAAATAAATTCTGTTGTAAGGGCCATGCCATGTACTGTTTGTAAAATCCTAATGGGGAATCCTGAGAAATTTGACGACTTCTACTAGGGATCAATAATTTGAAACTTTGTTCAGTTGGGGATTTAAATAGCGTATTGTAGGGGATTACTTATGGAATAGCCTAGAGACATTTTCCTATTCTTTTAACCTATCAGTAATTGTCTTTCCCATTTTGTTTATTTGTAAACAATAATTATGTTCAAATGCATATGTTCAACAATGAATCATTGGACGTTTTTGTAAACAAAACACGAGCGTAAAGAAAAGACAAATAGCTTTTGAACTTTCAAAGGAATATTTTGTATTGACTTTGAATAAGTATTTTTTGTACAAGGAGACAAACATTCTAGTAAGAGAATGCTGTCGTAAAAAAATGAAAATTTTGATACAAAGAAAAGATAGCTATGTGTACAAAAATCCCATGGGGTTTCCATTCTGCTATAGCCTTCGTATCTCCGAGCATCTTGTCTATTTGTTGCCTCGTCTGAAGATGATTAAATTGATCAGAACCTCTAAGTTTGTTAGTTGAAGTCAAAGGTTGTCCGTAAAGTGATCCAACAAAACATAGTCATACGCTTTAATTCCCTAACTTTTGCCTGGACCGCCCTTTCGGGTTTTCACTCCACTGGGAAACCCTTTTTTTTGCCCAAGTTGCCTTTTCAGGTTTTCAACTTTCCAAGTGTACAAATTTTTTGTTTTATCCCTAACTTTTGCCCGAACCTTTTTGGTTCGCCGGGATGCCCTTGTTTTGCCTAGGTATGTCAACCTAGAGGGTCTCTTATGTGTAGTATCTTTTGACTATGTCCGCATTCGCAGGGTGCGACAGGTCTTCGCCATCCATGGTGGTCAAGATCATTTCCCCACCAAAGAATATGTTTTTGATTACAAATGGTCCTTCATAGGTAGAATTCCATTTGCCCCTGGGATCACCTTGTGGCAATATGATAAGTTTGATCACTAGATCCCCAACTTGATACACTCGGCGTATGACTTTCTTGTTGGAAGCGTTGATCATCCGTTTTTGATACATTTGACCATGGCAAACAGCAGTAAGTCTCTTTTCATCAATCAAGTTCAGTTGGTCAAGTCGAGTCTGGATCCAATCGTCTTCGTTCAGCCCTGCATCTTTCATAATCCTCAGAGAGGGGATCTGAACCTTGATAGGCAAGACAACTTCCATGCCGTATACCAAAGAATAGGATGTTGCCCCGGTTGATGTGCGAGCCGTGGTACGATACCCGTGGAGAACGAATGGTAGTATCTCATGCCAGTCTTTGTATGTGACTGTCATTTTCTGTATGATCTTTTTAATGTTTTTATTCGCAGCTTCGACAACACCATTCATTTTTGGATGATAGGGAGATGAATTATGATGTTGAATCTTGAATTGTTCGCACAAGGCGGTGATCATAATGTTGTTGAGATTTGTACCATTGTCAGTGATGATCCTTTCGGGGATACCGTACGACAAATGAGATTTTTCTTGATGAAGCGGGCAACAACGTTCTTGGTGACGGAATGGAAGGAAGTTGCCTCCACCCACTTTGTAAAATAATCAATGGCCACTAGGATGAATCGGTGTCCATTGGAGGCTGTCGGCTTGATTTCCCCAATCATATCTATTCCCCACATAGCGAAGGGCCAATGAGCCGTCAAGACATTCAGAGGAACCGGAGGTACATACACCTTGTCAGCATAAATTTAACACTTATGGAAGGTTCGAGAGTGTTGACAGAAATATGCTTCCATGGTAAACCAGTAATATCCTGCCCGTAGGATTTTCTTTGCCATCGTATGCCCACTGGAATGGGTGCCAAAAGTTCCTTCGTGTAATTCGGCCATGATCCTTTCAACTTCAACCTTATCTATGTACCGAAGTAACACAGAGTCATGATTGCAGTTATACAGGATGCCATTACTAAGGAAGAATTTAGCATAGAATCTCCTTAAGAACTTCTTATCATTGATTGAAGCTCCTTCTAGATATTCTTGAGCTTCGAGATACCTCTTGACTTCATGAAACCAAGGCTGGTCCACTACTTCTTCAGTATTAATCTCGTGACAGTGTGCTGGCTCATCCATTCGTTCGATGGTGATCTGGGGAGTCTTGTTATCCCAATTAAGTTTAAACATAAATGACATTGTGGCTAGAGCGTCTGCTAGCTGATTTTCTTCTCGCGGGAAGTGCTCGAAGGTAATCTCCTCAAAATGTGGTAGCAATGTCAAAACATGTTCTTTGTAAGGGATAAGGTTAGGGTGTTTGGTGTCCCATTCCCCTTTAATCTGACTGATGACCAAGGCTGAGTCTCCGAATACATCCAATGATTTGATCCCCAAGTCTATGGCAGCTTTGAGACCAAAGATGCACGCTTCGTATTCCTCCATGTTGTTCGTACAATTGAAGCAAAGTCTGGCGGTAAAGGGAGTATGACACCTGTTGTACCCCAAAATTTACCCTTTTTCATACACGCATATTATTGGTTTTATGGTTATGGAATAAAGGTATATTTATCAAGCTTCTTCAAATTACAAGTGACGTTTATTTCGTCAATGGATATTCTCAGAGTATTTTCCGTGCTGAAGATCGGTTGGCCGTTTTGCAACGATTCGGGGTTCAAAGATTCACAAGTCCAACCCTGCGCGTCATATTCAGGTGTTCTTTCGCCAAAATATCTCTGATAACGTATTCTCAAATTCAGGTTTGGCTCAAGAGTCAATTCTTTAAAGAAGGTATCCGAATGTGTGAGTTTTCTCGAAGAAATATGGTGAAAAAGTGTGCTGAAAGTGCAGTTTTTACGCGCTAAAAAATTCATAACTTGAAGATCGTGGCTCGTTTTGAATCCGTTCTGGTGGCCGAAATTCCGTCTTGACGTCATCTACGTTTTAATATCTCACGGCTGGAAGCCAATTTTGATTAGAAGGTCTTCAAAAATACGGATTTATCAAGTATTTTCGTACAGAAAATTTGTGACAGAAATTTATTTGCGTCTAGTTCAGAAAATCATAACTTGGTCGATTTTTATCGTATCGAGCTGGTTCCGGTGCCCAAATTTCAAAAGTTGAGTTGGCTACATTTTCACAGGAGATATCGAGTTCGAACAGTATTCAAAAGGCCTTCGTTTTTTGCTCAGAATGCGTGTGACACACCGAAAATCCTGAATGCTGAATATTATTTCATCTGGGCCGAATCTTCGAAAATTCATAACTCGGTCAATTTTTATCGGATTGGGCCCATCTTTTTACACAAGGTCTCTGACTCAGAGATCTACAACTTTTCTCCAAAAGCCAAAACACAAATGGCCAAAACAGAACAGCTTACACATGACACCAATACATGGCGAGACAGACATCCTGAGAAGGTTAAGGGCGTGGGTTCAACGACCACCCCTATTGGTTTTGATTTTCTTCCTTTCTATTTATCCGTTTACCTATTTTTATTCTTTCTGTTTAAAATCTTTTTTCATAAAACTTAACATTTTTCACAAACCTTTGATTTTTTATAATAAACTCGAATAATTAATTTTAGGTTTTAATTTAATTTTAGGTAACTTTAATTGTTTTGTAAATAAATTAAAATTAATTGAACAATTAGGATTTTGTTACTAACTTAATTATATTTTATTTTTTTTCCTAAAATAACAAAAAAAACCAAAAATAGGTCATTCTTTTCTTTAAAAAATATTAAAAACAACAAAAAAACATTTTTTCTTTTAATTAGGTTAGAAGGGTCAAAACCCTAGTTTCTCGTCGATCTAATTCTCATCGCACGCTTTATTATTATTTTTATCCAATTATTGTATCTGCTCACAGTTTGTAATAGTTTTAATTAGGACTTTTACTTTTCATGATCGCTTTATTTTCAAAGAGTTTGTTTTTGGCTATGTAAATACCCGAAGCCTTGTAATAGCTTAGTTTAATTTTCGCAATTTAAATTCCGCAAATTATTAACTGTTAGATGTATGATAATAGGATGCATGACAAGAATGTATGATTAAATTTAAAACAGTTAAATCACCCTAAATGTGTAAAGATAAATAAACTGAAATTGAATCATTCACACATGCGCACTCCTAGGGTACACTCCCACTTGGTTGCCTTCGTAAACGGTCATTGAGTATAGGTTATTTTAGAGGTCGCCCTCTTGTCTAAAAGATCATAAGTTGCCTCAGAAAGGTTGCCTCGGATATCGTTGCCTCGGATAAATGATCTAAGACATTAGGGTTACTACTAAGACATCCTAACATTGCTTTAGTGACTGTATGTCCCTCTTTCGAATTGACCCTCAAATTCCAACGACAGTGCTACCCACTCACTAATAGTGGGATAGCATTGTTTAAAGGAAATAAGCATAGATCGTTTCTTTTTTCGAGTAGGTAGATTAGTTCTTAGATACTTGCTCATCCAAAAAACAATTTTTTCACACTTACACTCTTTTACAAACAAGTTTTCAAAAACACCTCATTACACTCTTGAAGACAGAAGCAAGAGTTAAATCGAAGTTAAAACAAAAACTTTTTCAAAACCCACAAACATAAAGAAAACAATTTTAAAAATGATGAGCAAGTACCTAAGAGCCGGTAGATAACTACGGATAGAAAGGGTGCTAATACCTTCCCTTTCTATAAATCTACCCCGTACTCAGAAATATCTCGAAAAAGGAATTTTTCTGTGCTTTTTTCCTTTCCTTGTTGGATAAAATAAAAGTCGGTGGCGACTCTTGCTTACCACAACATTTTGCAAAAACAAACGCAAAACGCAAACCAGCATTCCAAAACAGTCATCTCTTCCACCGTATCACAGAACTGGAGACTCTGCTGGGGAGTGTAGAAGTGGGGTGTACCTTAGGACTAGTTCATCATAATGTTTTCAATTGCTTGATTTGTATGCTTTATCTTTGTGGGTTTGAATCGGAGTTACTATAGATCCTAAACCGGATCTGGGGATACCTTTTAGGTAAGTAGCAATAGACTGTGAGGGAACTGTACAACGTAGACCGATACGGTTGAAGCAGTAGCTACGTTGGTGTGGCACTTTAGTTTGTACCGATATCCCTTGTGGAGGAACAAGGAGAGTATGGGGCTGCTAATGGGTGATTAAGCATCAACTGACCTTAGAACCTATAATTGACCAACTTGGCCATAGAAAAGTAGCAATATGCTACACTCATTGAGACCATACTCTCGCGATGATTCCGGGCGCAAGAAAAGGTTGCTAAACTGGAATTATGACCGATCGAGGATGGTCAGTGATATTGAGAACCTCTAGAACCCGGTTACTATTACTAGGAAAGGTTGAACCAACTAAACTGAAAGAGGGTAATACCTAAACTCCATGCCATCCTGAAATTTAAAGGCTATTGTGTGACTTGTGTGCTTTCAAACTTGAACTACTTGCACATTTTTTGTTATCTGACAACATGAGTTCCTTGCAGGTTTTGTTTACAGGCCTTATCCAATAACTTGGATTTCTTTCCGGATTTACTTACTTACATCACCTCGCATTTTCTTAAACGCATAGCATACACATCATAACATCATACCATAGCATTTCCTTAACCATTTCAAGAATCTCAAGGGTTTGTGATGCAGGTTATGGTAAATCAAACATCTAGCAAGGGACAAAGGGGATTTATTTTCCTCTAGCCAAGGTTGTCTAGAAATCAAAACACGATAACTTGAGTCAGGGGCTATAACCCACTCGATATGGTGAGCTCGAGTCTTGAAGAAGGACTCTTGACGACATGACGTTTCTTCAATCAAAGCTGCAAAATTCAAATTCTAATAGTTTCTTGTTTACCTCGCGAGATCCTTAGAAACATTGCATACATATCATACATATCATTGCATAAGCAGGTTTCAGAGCCGGTCTCTCATATCCTCATTGTTTATTTCAGCAATGTCTCTCAAACAAGACAACATAAATCTTCAAGAAACTCAGTTCAGGGAGATATTCCTAAACCTATCCAAGGGGCAGAAAGAGTTGAAAACACTCCTCGTTGGGAACTTGGTCAAGAAAAGTCCTGAAGACAATAAGGATGAACGGCTGGAACAACTGCAAGCGGAGGTAGAGGCAATAAGAACCCAAATGCTAGGGCAGATGGCTCTTATCCAAGGCTTAGCCCGGGAACAAGAAGAGCTGAGAACCATTATCAACCAGCCTCATCAAGACAAATACAACAGTATGAAGCAAACAGTCGAGGGCGGGGACCAAGTTATTGATCAGTCTCCAAAAAGACAAGATTTGGTTTGGTAAAGAATGGACCTTTCCAGGTTTATACTACCTCACGGGTCCAACAACAACCTCGCCATAAACAACCGGTTGATAAGAGTAAGCCGGATAGGCCCAAGAAGCAGTTTACCAAGCTCAACATGCTGATGTCCCAAGCTTTGCAACACCTGTTGAGATTGAATCTGGTGACGTTGGTAGGACCTCATACGAATCCTAAGACCTCTTCACCTAACTACAATCCTGATGCAAGGTGTGCATACCATTCCAACAGCCCGGGGCATGATACTGACGACTGTTGGAAGTTGAAATACAAAATTCAAAACCTGATTGACGAAGGAGCATTACAATTCACACAAGATGGTCAACTGGAGTGTTTTTGTAAATCCTCCAAGGCTCACCATTTGAAGTGACAAATCCTGAGACGAGAAGACTTTTTGTTCATTAGAATTTTCAATTTGTAATTTTCTTTTGATTGTTCAAACATTTAGTCACGTTAAAACTTTATTACTTTATCAATGCATTGCATATGTCTGTTTTGAATCAATCCATTCGTATTCACTATATTCAAATTGCTTTCATTTTTTGTGATGTTCAACTCTCGATTAAAACACTCTAAGCCTTTAGAGGAAGGATAACGAAAACGATACCACGATCTCTACAGTATGCTTTTGAACAGACCCCGCTGACAATATACAGGCGTTGTTTCAAATCGTAAATAGTGGAGTTATAAGGAAGATAATCCCTAGTCAACCCCTTTGAGCCAAAGAAGTTGGAGTTTTTCTCTTCACGCAAATTAAAACCCTTAATCACAACCTGGGGCAGGGTAGTTTTCTCAGTTAACTCATGTGCACAATGAATGGTTTCGAAGACGTGCTTCCAAGACGAAAGACAGTGATGGTTCCCCATAAGCGTCAAGACAGGAAGTCATTATCTCTCAAAAATAAAAGCCCATTAAGTCAAAACCTATGAAGGAGACTTAAGAAAAAACTGGGGCATCCTGCTAACTGTAATCATAAAAAGAAACAGTTCAGGAAAAGACAAGGATAATAAAATAAAAAGAAAGAGGTCCTACAAACCCTCAACAAAAATGACTGGCTATTCAAAATAAACTGTCAGTGTCTGAACCATCACCGGAACATCAAGGACAATATTCCAGAACTCAACTGGGGTTGTAAATGCATGATTAGCTGAGTTTAGGATCGAAGAACATCACGAAGAACGGGTGGGTACAAATAAATTTTGAGCCTTTATCCTTTGTTTCTTGAACCCTGAACCAAGCCACGTTATAACCCTTAAAAGTCCTAGCTGAAGCATGGGTTAGTTTGAAAGCATACTGTTACAAAAGGTATCCTGACTCCTATAGGGCTTGCTGTAAATCCTGAGTTGACATCACATTTTACAAAAATTCGCTTGTTTTCTTGAAAACTGCATTTTCAAAAACTTCAAGACAGACATAAGCTTTGCATTCTTAAAATAACATTGTTTGCATATGACTATTTGTTCAACAACAGAGAAATTTGCATGACGAATATCTAGTGAACAAAAACCTTCTCAATAAAAAGGATCACCTCAAGTGGAAAAATACTTCCAACCAAGGGGCACGACATGATCATTGTCCATCATCTAGGGCAGTTAAGTCAAGATTCAAGGAATCTCTCAAAGATGCCAAATAGCCAGGGGCAGATCTCCATCCGAATCACTTGGGGGCATTGGGCATGAATTCCAACAACGAATCCTGTGCGATCAAACAAACATCTTCGGGTAGTGTGGCAACACAATGCTACCGACAGTGGCAACTCCCTACACCCTGAGAGCGTGGACATAGTTAGAAAATACTGTGCATGAACAAAGACCCGCTAAGTCAACTGGCCTAGGCAAAAATAAGGGCATCCCGATGAACCAAAAGGGTTCGGGCAAAAATTAGGGATAAAAAATGAAAAATCTGTACACCCGGCAAGTCGAAAACCCGAAAGGGCGACTTGGGAAAAAAAGGGTATCCCGGTGGACTGAGGATCTGAAAATACAGTCCAGGCAAAAATTAGGGATCAAAGCGTACGGCTATGTCCCGTCTTCTTTTCACTTGCCTACCAAAAGAAGATCGATCATTTCGATCGAAAGTTTCTAAGCACCTCATGAGTTGGGATAACACTCAACCCACAAGGCCTCCGCAAGCACCTTCTCCAGCAGATACAGGGGAAGAAAAGTCTCGATATGAAGTCATTACCATATCCTCAGCAAGCGTCCCAGTAACATTCACTCCCCGCAGAGTAGGAAAAAGATAGTGGTGTTGATTCTCCCCAGGTGAGACTCGTAATTATGAATGAATTGGAAATATTCTCCCCAAAGCAGAGCTTATCTTCCATCAACACTAAAAAATATTTTATCCCCAGCGGAGTATAAAAATATCCCCAGTGGAGTTTGAAAAAGTCATCCCCAGTAGACTCTGGAAGATTTTCCCCAGTAGAGTCTAAAAGGTTATTCCCCGTGAAGTCGCAAATGGAAAATCATCCCCAGCGGAGTTTATTCCTTTTACAAACGGAAATTCAATCCCCAACAGGTTTTATTATCACCAGCAACAGTAGTTCATCTCCAGTTGAATTTATCAACGGAATCCTCAACAGAGCATCACTTCCCCACAGAGTCATTCTCTCGTCAGTTTATTCCCCAGCGAAGTTATCCTCTCCTGCATGCTTATTCTCACAATCATCTTCATTCACTATCTCCAGCGGAAATGAAGAATTCATTTATTTTCTCCAACAGTAATCCGGGATTTATTTTCCCCAGCTCAAAACATCACATTTCCATACATCATGACATGCATACGCATCATATAGCACAATCTCATTTATTTTGAGAACATCATCACTTGATACATATCATGCATTACATACAAATAACCTTTACCTTTCAGGAAAGATTCTCGCAAAATTCAAGCGACAAAGCTTTTGCTTCAGTTGAATTACAGACAAGTTCCTAAATCTCACCAGAGATGTTTTCTCAGTTGAATTACGGGCGAGTTCCTAAATCTCGACAAAGTTTTTACTTCAGTTAAATTACGGACGGGTTCCTAAATCTCAGAAGAGAAGTTTTCTCAGTTGAATTACGGGAAAGGGAGAGCGTGACACTTTCGAAGCCCAATTCTACGTAAGTGAGAAGAAGGTTTTGGAACTTACTCGTCAACTTCATGAAGAGCAGACTCTCAACACCTACATTGCACCAAAGAGGATGCGCAACGTCTTTTTACCTTAGAATTTTGTATTATTTTTCCCATGGGGCATTTATGTACTAACAAATTCTATCTTATTAATATAACGTGTGTTCCTTTTTTGTTTAAAACAAATTTGAAATTATGAATCCTTTAATGCATTTCATGAATACATATCATTCATCATATGCATAAACAGGTCTTCACACCAGGTTTCCTTATCTCTCCGCTGTTTATTTCAGCAAGATGGATATTGAGCAGATGGTTAAAGACTTACAAGCACAGAATTCACAGTTTCAACAGCTACTTCTGACCTTGGCCAAGGGGCAGAAGGAGCTCAAAACCTTGCTAGAGAAGGAGAAGGAAAAAAATAAAAAGAAGAGAGTTGGTGTGGCTACCTTGGGCAGAAGATTTAAAGGTCAAGCCATAAGGGTCCTGGATTTCCCCTCAACATCTGATGAAGGGGTAGGAAAAGGAAAGGGAGTTGTGGTACCATCTGATTCTGAGGAAGAAGAAGAAGAAGAGGATGAAGACTATTCTGAATTGCAGTGCCCTCCTGCAGATGACAAATACAAGAACCTGGAGGAACGTCTGGCAGCTATGGAGGTACAGAGAATGCCTGGGCTGGACTTTGAAGATCTAGGTCTGGTTTCTTGGATTGTGATCCCTCCTGAATTCAAAGTACCTCTGTTTTCTAAGTACGATGGTGTGTCTTGCCCGAAGATGCACCTACGATCTTATGTCAGGAAAATCCAGCCACATTCTTCTAACAAAGACCCGTGGGTCCATTTCTTCCAAGACAGTCTATCGGGGACACAACTGGATTGGTTTTACCAGTTAGAGAGGTCTGAAGTGCATAATTGGGAAGATTTGGCGGCCGCCTTCTACAGACAGTATCAATATAATACGGACTTAGCACCAACCTGTACTCAATTACAGAGTATGGGCATGGTCTCAAATGAAGGTTTCAAAGAGTATGCCCAGAAATGGAGAGACTTGGCTGGAAGGGTTCAACCACCTTTATCTGAAAGAGAGCTAGTTGATATGTTCTTGGGTACACTGTCAGGTCCCTTTTTCAATCACCTGATTGGAAGCTCGTCTGCGGGGTTCACCGAGTTGATTCTGACTGGTGAGAGAGTTGAAGCCGGCATAAAGAGAGGGAAAATTCAAAAGGATGCATCTGCTTCCGCTGCCATAAAAAAGACTTTTCCTGCAAAGAAAGAAGTCTCAGATGTCTACTCCCAAAGAAGTCAAGGAAGAGTTGAGCGCCGACAAGCGGTGGGGGCCGTAATGATTCAGAAGTCTACAACTGATCAGCCTCGAAACAATTAACCCATAACCAACCAAGCAAGGGTGGAAAGGCGTGCACGACAATTCACCCGGATCAATATGACTCCCGCTCAGGTTCTCCCTCATCTCTTGAAGTTAAACCTTGCAAGTTTGAAAGAGGCACCGAAGAATCCGAATATATCTTCTCCTTACTACCATTCGAACGCCAAGTGTGCTTATCATTAAGGGAGTATAAGGCATGACACCAACAATTGTTGGGCCCTCAAGAATAAAATTCAGGATTTGATAGATGCTAAAGAAGTTGAATTCGACGCCCCTGAAAAGCCGAATGTGATCTCTGCTCCAATGCCAAAACATGGCCACCATGTCCATGCTGTTGAAGAAGAACTTTTTGTTGCTACTATTGATGATTTGATGACTCAGCTACCGATAATCAAGCTGAATTTGCTGAAGGCTTGGATTTTCCCAGGTTGTGAATAAGATTTCTACCTTTGTTCATCCTTACCAACCGACTGTCCGTTGTTGAAGTTAGGCATCCAGCGCCTAATGGATAACCAAGAGATCCTTTTTGAAAAGACTCCTGTTACACCACTCCTGTCAATGATGTTTCGATAATTACCATATCCGCCAATCTTTCTAAGGTCTCCAAAAGACCTGTTAAGATTACATCCGATCCGAAGATTGCACCTTTGAAGATAACCATGTTGGGGCCTATCCCGTACAAGTCCAACAAATCAATACCGTGGAACTATGGGGGAGAGATCTTCTACCACAATATTAAGCAAATTGAATCAACTGAAGAGAGTTCTGATGAAGAGACTTCCGACATAGGAAACATTGCCAGAACGAGTAAAATCACCCGCAGTGGAAGAATTTTCTCTCCGGAGATTGCCCCTCCAAAGGCAATCTTCGGACCCTCAGTTGCTCCTAAGGTTACTCCTGTACCGGTCAAAATATCTGCGAGAACTCCAGTCATTGAAGAAGTTGTGACTCCTGTGGTTATCCCCTCTACTGCTGCTGATGATAGAGGGAAAGGGATCCAAGAAGAGCCCGTCCAGACGAGGGCTCATCCGTTGATCATCCCTGAAACCACTCAGAAAGAATTGGAAGAAATTTTGAAAATAATCAATAAAAGCAATTATAATGTTGTGGAGCAACTGGGGCAAACCCCCTCAAAGATCTCTATGTTGGCTTTGCTGCTTTGTTCAGAAGCTCATGCCAAAGCTCTGATCAGATTTTTGAAGACGACCCATGTGCCCCAAGAAACCTCCGCGGATCAGTTCCAAGAATGTGTAGCTAGATTAAAAGCTGACAATGGTCTAGGTTTCTCCGATGCGGATTTAACATCTAAAGGGAGAAAAAATAATGACGCTTTGCATGTCTCGGTGGAATGCATAGGAACTACTCTAGCACACGTTCTGGTAGATATTGGTTCTTCACTGAATGTCTTGCCGAAGAAGGCATTGGATAGGCTGGATTGTGAAGGTCTAACTTTGAAGCCCGACAACATCATTGTCAGAGCCTTTGATGGTTCTAAACGGATGGTCCACAGGGAGGTGGACATCCCGATTAAAGTGGGAACCGAAACCTTCAACTCTATATTTTATGTGATGGACATCCGTCCTTCCTATTCTTGCCTATTGGGAAGACCCTGGATTCACCATGCTAGAGCTGTTACCTCCACTCTGCATCAAAAGCTCAAGTACCCTGTCCAAGGGAAAATTGCAACTGTTCATGGCGAAGAGGAATACTTGATAAGCCATCTAAATTATTTCCGCTATGTAGAATTGGATGGTGAATTCATCGAAACCCCCTTTCAGCGTTTTGAAGAGGTAGCTTCGGAGATTACGGCAACTAAGACAGTGGTTTATGTACCCATGATTACAAGACCTCCGCCTCAGATGTCTTCTTTAAAGGATGCTAGGGCTGTGATTGAAGAAGGAGGAAGCACAATCTGGGGGCAGCTTCCTGATTTTCCTTTCAAGACGGAAAAATTCGGCTTGGGTTTCACTTCGGCTAGTCAAAAGGCTGTGCGTCGCTCCCGGGCTGGAGGACCACCAGTGAAGACCACCCATCATGGAGTCAGTGCTTTGGAGGATAATGAAGAGGAGAGCAACTTGGAAGACTGGATTTTCCCTACTGTGGACGGAGGACTGTGCAACTGGGAAGCAAAAGACTTTGTTCCCATTACTTTCATGAATCAATAATTTATCTTTCAAACATTTCTGTTGGTTTGTAATAATTCCTAAACAATTCGTACACTTTTAGCCTTGTGCCTTACCCGAGGTACATAGGTCCATTTGTAAGGGTTTGATTTTTCATCTTCATATTCCATTTTAATGAATCATGGACGTTTTCACATATAAACTTTTGTGTTCATTGTCTTTCTTTTTGCGTTTTATTTGTTTAAAGGTGGTTATCCCTTACACACACCCACACTTACAAATGCAGGTACCCTTCAACTCCGGATTCCATGGGTAACAATTCTGCCATGGCCTTCAGCGACTCTGAAGATCTGGTCTACCATTCCGAGTATGAAGGTTATGAAGACTGTGAAGTGCCGGGAGAATTGGCTAGGCTGCTACAATAGGAAGAAAGGGCTACTCTACCTCATGAAGAACTGTTAGAGACAATCAACTTGGGAACTGAGGAAGACAGAAAAGAAGTTAGAATGGGTGCCAATCTAGAGCCAAGTGTCAAAGAGCGCTTAGTTCAGTTGTTGCATGAATATGTTGAGATCTTCGCCTGGTCATATGAAGACATGCCGGGACTCGATACAGATATTGTGATACACCGTCTACCCACCACAGAAGACTGTCCACTAGTTAAATAGAAAGTCCGCCCTATGAGGCCCGACATGTCAGAAAAGATTAAAGCTGAAGTTATGAAGCAGTTCAATGCTGGATTTCTTGCTGTTACATCCTATCCATAATGGGTTGCTAACATTGTGCCCATGCCTAAGAAGGACGGCAAAGTCAGAATGTGTGTGGATTACAGAGACTTAAACAGGGCTAGCCCTAAAGATGACTTTCCACTTACGCACATTGACATCTTGGTTGACAATACAGCTCAGCACAAGGTATTTTATTTCATGGATGGATTTTCAAGTTACAACCAGATCCAAATGGCCGCTGAAGACATGGAGAAAACTACTTTTGTTACACAGTGGGGTACGTTTTGCTTCAAAGTGATGCCATTCGGACTGAATAATGTCGGGGCAACCTATCAACACGCCATGGTAGCTTTGATTCATGATATGATACATCATGAGATAGAGGTCTACGTAGATGACATGATAGCCCGATCACAAACTGAAGAAGAACACCTCGACCATCTGCAAAAGTTGTTTGTCAGGTTGAAGGAGTACAAACTCAGACTGAACCCTAACAAGTGTACTTTCATTGTCAGCAACAAAGGCATCAAGGTTGATCCTGCCAAAGTCAAAGCTATACAAGAAATGCCTGCTCCTCGCACTGAGAAGGAGGTCAGAGGTTTCTTGGGACGCCTAAACTACATTGCAAGGTTCATTTCTCACCTAACATCTACCTGTGAGCCAATCTTCAAGTTGTTGAAGAAAGATCAGGTGGTTAAATGGAATGATGACTGTCAAGTTGCTTTCGATAAAATCAAGGAGTATTTGCTAGAACCTCCCATCTTGATGCCTCCCGTCAAAGGAAGACCACTAATCATGTATCTGACTGTCCTGGATAATTCAATGGGGTGCGTATTGGGCCAACATGACGAGTCTGGCTGAAAAGAGCATGCCATTTATTACCTTAGAAAAAGTTTTATCGACTGTTAGAACTGATACTCACTGCTCGAGAAAACTTGCTGTGCTTTGGTATGGGCTGCTCGCCGACTAAGGCAGTATATGTTGACTCATACCACTTTGTTGATATCTAAGATGGATCCAATCAAGTGCATCTTTGAGAAGCCTGCTTTATCTGGAAGAATAACTAGATGGCAGATGATCCTGACCGAGTACGACATACAGTACATGACCCAAAAAGCTATAAAGGGGAGTGTGCTAGCCGATCATCTGGCCCATCAAGCTGTTGAAGATTACCAATCCATGAGGTTCGACTTCCCCGACGAGGATATTATGACTTTGGACAACCTTAAAGATTTCAGACCATATGACGGACCTGAACAAGGATCCCGATGGACCCTGTACTTTGATGGTGCCTCTAATGCACTTGGCAACGGTATCGGCGCGGTACTCATTTCTCCAGAAGGTTTCCATACTCCTTTCACAGCTAGACTTTGCTTCAACTGCACCAACAACATGTCCGAGTATGAAGCTTGTATCTTTGGTCTCAAGGCTGCCATTGACTTGGGAATCAAATCTTTGATTGTGTTTGGGGACTCCGCTTTGATCATCAGTCAGATCAAAGGAGAGTGGGATACAAAACATCCAAATCTCATCCCTTACAAAGAACATGTCCTGACATTTCTACCTTATCTCGAGCAGATTACCTTCGAGCACTTCCCACGAGAAGAAAATCAGCTAGCAGATGCTCTAGCTACAATGTCTTCCATGTTTAAACTTAACTGGGATAATGAGGCTCTCAAAATCACCATTGAGCAGATGGACGAACCTGCACATTGTCACGAGATTAATACCGAAGAAGTAGTGGGCCGACCTTGGTTTCATGAAGTCAAAAGGTATCTCAAGGCTCAAGAATACCCTGAAGGAGCTTCAGTCAACGACAAAAAGTTCTTAAGGAGGTTCTCAACTAAGTTCTTCTTGAGCAATGGTATCCTATACAAGTGCAATCATGATTGCATTCTGCTCCGTTGTGTGGACAAGGTTGAAGCTGAGCAGATCATGGCTGAATTGCACAATGGTACCTTTGGCACTCACTCTAGCGGACATACGATGGCAAAGAAGATTCTACGGGAAGGCTATTACTAGTCTACCATGAAAGCTGACTGCTGTCAACATTCCAGGACTTGTCACAAATGCCAAATCTATGCAGACAAGGTACATATACCTCCAGTTTCTCTAAATGTCTTAACATCTCCTTGGCCATTCGCTATGTGGGGGATCGACATGATTGGAGAGATCAAGCCTACATCATCTAATGGACACCGCTTTATTCTAGTGGTCATTGATTACTTTACCAAGTGGGTCAAAGCAGCTTCCTTCGCATCTGTCACAAAGAATGTTGTTGCCTGCTTCATCAAGCAGAATCTCATTTGTCGGTACGGCATCCCCGAAAGGATCATCACTGACAGCGGTACAAACCTTAACAATACTATGATCACCACTCTGTGCGAACAGTTCCAGATTCAACATCACAATTTATCTCTCTATCGGCCAAAGATGAACGGTGTTGTCGAAGCTACAAACAAAAACATCAAGAAGATCATATAAAATATGACAGTCACCTACAAAGACTGGCATGAGATGTTACCGTTTGCTTTGCACGGGTACCGTAACACGGCGCATACATCAACTGGGGCAACACCCTATTCTTTGGTATACGACATGGAAGTTGTTTTACCTATCGAGGTTCAGATTCCCTCCTTGAGAATCATGAAAGATGCTGGTTTGAGTGAAGATGATTGGATTCAGACCCGGCTTGATCAAATTAACTTGATTGATGAAAAGCGACTTACTGCTGTCTGCCATGGTCAGACGTATCAAAAACGAATGATCAATGCTTTCAACAAGAAAGTCAGGCGCCAGACATATCAAGTCGGGGATCTTGTAATCAAGCGGATCATCTTGCCGCAAAATGATCCCGGGGGAAAATGGACTCCTATTTATGAAGGACCATTTGTGATCAAAAACATCTTTTCTGGTGGGGCAATGATTTTAACCACCATGGACGGCGACGACCTGCCGCACCCTGCGAACGCAGACATAGTCAAAAGATACTACGCATAAATGACCCGGCAAGTTGAAAACCCGAAAGGGCGACTTGGGAAAAAATGGGCATCCCGGTGAATCGAAAACCCGAAAGTGCGGTTCAGGCAAAAATTAGGGATAAATAAAAAAAATCTGTACACCCGGCAAGTTGAAAACCCGAAAGGGCGACTTGGGCAAAAATGGGCATCCCAGTGAATCGGAAACCCGAAAGGGCGGTTCAGGCAAAAATTAGGGAATTAAAGCGTATGACTATGTCTCGTCGGATCACTTTAAGGACAATCTCTTCAGACAAGCTCCAGGCTTCTGATCAATTCAATCATCTTCGGACGAAGCAACGAATGGACAAGATATTCAGAGTTACGAAGGCTATAGCAGAATGGGAACCCCATGGGATTTTCACACATAGTCATCTTTCTTTGTATAGATTTTTCTCATTTTCTATGACAAAATTCTCTTACTAGGATGTTTGTCTCCTTTGTACAAAATACTTACAAAAAGTAAATACAAAGATACTTCAAAGTGCAGAAAAACTATTTGCCTTTTCTTCTTTTTTACACTTGTGTTTTATTTGAAAACGTCCAATGATTTATTAAATGAGCATATGCATTTGAATATAATCATTGTTTACAAATAAACGAAATGGGAAAGAATAATTACTGACATGTTAAAAGGATAGGAAAACGTCTTTAGGCTATTCCAGGAGCAATCCCCTGCAGTACATCATCTAGACCCCCAGCAAAGCTAAAACCTTGAAATACATATCCCCAGTGGAATTAAATTTCAAAATCCCCTCCAGAGTCAAAACTTCAAACTCCCAATCCACAACTGAGCAAAAACTTTGAACTACAGACCCTCAGCAGAGATGAAACCTTCTTCCCCAGTAAAGTCAAATTTCCAGCTATCAATCCCCAGCGGGAACCATTCAGTTTTCCCCAAATTCCTCAGCAAGTTGCCTTAAAGCCTGGGAATCAACAAGGTAACAATTAACTTTTGTCTTATCCACAAACTAAGATAATTCCCCAGTAGATTGGCATATAACCCAAACTCCTGATCACTCCAGCAAGATAGCTACTCTCCAACAGTATAGCTACTCCCCCAAAGTTTTCACTTACTCTCCAACAGTAAACCCTCTTCCTCACAGAGTTTTTACTCCCCAACAGAACAAAGATTCTCATTCTTAACTCCCCAGCTTGAAGTCCCCAAGGATTCAAATTCCCCTAGCAGATTGAAGATTCTCATTCTTGATTCCCCAGTGATGTTGCCAGGGTCTTCAGTACTCCCCAGCATTGAATTTGTCATAATTTTTAATCCCCTGCAGATCGAAGATTCTCATTCACCATTCCTCAACAGATTGAAGATTCTCATTCTTAATTCCCTGCAGAAGCCATCAAAGTTTTCCTTTTTCTCCAGCAGATCAAGGTTTTCCTTTGTTTTATCCCCGGTAAAGATCATCAGAATTTCCTTATTCCCCATCCGAGTAAGGATTTCCATGGTGTAATCCCCAGCCATAGTCATCAAAGTTCTCGGGATGCCCCAAACAGGTTTCTCAAGCATCACTTGGCATCATTCTCACAACAGAATATTTATCATCCTTCAACTCCAAAGACTTGAAGGATCCCTATATTCCCAGGAAAGTCAGGAAGGATTCTCACATCCCCACAGAAGCTGTCAAAGTTTTTGGTAATCCCTGCGAGACAGCTAAAGATTTCATTATCTCCAACTATCAAGGATTTATTTTCCTCAGCCCGACAACAGTCAAAGATTTCATTATCTCCAACTATCAAGGATTTATTTTCCTCAGCAAGACAACTAATCAGCTTACATGCGCATACATTACATTCATATATCATGAACATTGATAAAGTACATTTTATTGCATCATACATTTTATGCGACATAATTTTGTGTTTCAGCAAGCATTTTACCCTTCTCAGGATGAGATTAACAACTATCTTTAACAAATATTCAAAGATTTCAGATACAGTACGGACACACTCCAGACACGGAAGTCATTCTGCTACTCATTCAGATCTCTTATTCAGATACAGTATGGATACACCCCAGACACGAAGGTCATTATACTACTCATTCAGAATCTCAAGTCAAGATACAGTACGGATACGCTCCAGACACGGATGCCATTCTGTCACTCATTCAGACTTCAACAATCAAAAACAGGTTAGATACGCTCCAGACGCAGAAGCCATTCTATTTCTCATTCAGATATCAACTATCAATTTCAATCTCAGATACACTCCAGACACGGAAGTCATTTTGTCACTTATTCAGATCTCAATTACAGTTCAGATACACTCCAGACACGGAAGTCATTCTGTCACTTATTCAAATCTCAGTTACAGTTCAGATACACTCAAGACATGGAAGTCATTCTACTACTCATGCAAATCTCAAATTCAGATACAGTCCAGATACGCTCCATACATAGTTGCCATTCTGTCACTTATTCTGACTTTATCCCCAGCCCAGAGATGCTCCAAACACGGATGTCATTCTGTCGCTTACTCAGATTTCAGATTCAGATATAATACATATACACTCCAGACGCAGCAGTCATTCTGTTATTCATTCAAGAATCAAATACAGTTACAGCTCGGATACTCTCCAGACACGGACGCCATTCCATTGCTCATAACAGATTCAGTCTCCAGATACAGTTCAGATACGTTCCAAACGCGGATACCATTCTGATACTCATTCTTTTGACTTACAACATGCAGCTCAACAAACATTCTTGATGGCATCTACAAGCCCATCTCTGATAAGATTCTATCACATCTCCAAATGGCATCTTTAAGCCCATACCCTCAACTACATTTTGACGAGTGCAAATTTACGGGCACTCTAGTGTCCAATCATCTTTTACCTTCGAGTCACGAACGGCGAAATTCGCCAATCTAACTCTTTAGGTTCAAGAAGATTGAACAGGGGCAGCTGTTGTACCCCAAAATTTTCCCTCTCATTTTATCAAGATTTTCCTTGCAAGACTCTTTGGACTCCAGACAGGACTAGGGTTTGCTCAGCTCAAGACATCTCCTTGCACTGTTGGCCTGAAATTAGGGTTTGAGTTTGCACGGGGATTTTTTCCAATGTCTCATGAGACTTTCATACTTCATGTTGGACTTATAAGATTGCTCATACCAAGTTTCAAGCCTTGAATCACATTTTTGCCCAGTCAATTGGACAGTTGACCTAAAAATCAACTGTATTGGGGAAAAAGTCAACTGTGGCCAATTTATAGTCAAACCTCATAATTTTTGATCCACAACAACATTATAGACTCATATGAACCATTTTATCAAGTTTGGGCCACAACTTCTCAAGAAATTTGATCAGATCATCAAAAAGGCAAAATGGTCATTTTTAGGGTTTTGACTGCAGAAGGGCAATTTTTGATTTTTCACCTAGCCAATGGAAAATTGGGTTCAATCATGGTTTCAAGGACTCAATGGAATCACCTTGACCTAATCACAAGGTTCAAAAGATCTCAATTGCATTGGATTGACAGATGAATTTTCCAATCAACTGATCAAAAATCAATTGTACAATGAAAAGTCAAACTTTGACTTTTTGGTCAAAATCAAGTGCCAAGGGTCATTTTTCATCAAGATGTGTCAAAACATGAAACTTGTTCACCAAGAAACCTAATTTTGAAAATTAGGGTTTAAAATGGAAAATTTTCATAACTTAGAAATTTTCTAAGTTATGAAAATTTCTTATTCTTTACCAACGTTTTCACCATGATGCAATTGGATTCAAAGAAAACTTCCAACATGAAAGTTGTAGTCCTCCACAAAATATACAACTTTGATTCATAAAGTTTTCTCAAAAGATGCTTGGATATCAAGTTATGATTTTATGAACAAGGGGCCATGAAACTTTTAACTTAGTGAAATTTTGCCCTAGTTTAGGCAGGATTTTGACCTATCTTCATGGCAATTTTTCACATAGTCCCAAGTGTAATATCAAAATTCATTTCAAAGATGGATTTTAGAGCATGTTACAAGCTTTCCAAAATGTCCAAGAACTCTCCAAGATCATTTGTGGTTAGGGAGAATCGAAAGTTTGAAAATGGCAAATTATCACTTTTGGCCAAGGCATTTTGCACATTGCTACAACTTGCAAATCTTCCCAAAGCATGCTTGTACTTGTTTTACAAGTCTTAATCCTTTCCACACTCATAAATTAAATTCAAAAACATTGGATTAAGACATTGTTCTGAGTTATGGAGCAGTACACAAAGATTTAATCCAAAAATGGCAAAAAGGCAACATTGCTACTTTGATAAAGCATGCTTTATGTCCTTTTGTTTATCTTGAGCATTGAACTTAATCTCTTGCAGTAAACCACATCCACAAACATCAGAAAAGGTTTACCAACTCTCCTTATTCCTTGAGCTAGCCTGTACAGGCTATGCCTTTGTCAAGTCACCTTTTACTTCAAAAACAAGCAAGTGTGCAAAAATTCCACAACTCTTCAATCTGATAAGGGAAAGCTTTGTGTTCATTTAAAATAAGTTCAACACATTATAGCAAGCATAATACATTAGTTACAAGCCCCTCAAACATCCTTAAATAGAAAAACCCCAACTTCTGCCCAAAATAGGGCATTTTCTGCAAACACCAAGCCAAAACATATTTTCCTCGTGCGTTTTGTCCCAAACCACTTCAAACACATTCTAAACAATACACCTAAACTACCCAAGCACCTGTCCAGTCACTGTAACTCCATTTTCACACTTCACCATTTTTACTTTGAAGCTTTGTAGGTTGAGTTCTACAAGCACATTCAGGCAAGTTCAAAGCAAGCCAAGCATTGGGGAAAGTTGAGTGAACTTCGGGCAAGCTAACACGACCTTCAGGCCTCATCCAAAACTCCTACATTGCCATATCCAAACTTGGCTGAAGCAGGTAATTTTCAAACTTCTATCTCCTTATTTAGGAATCATTAGGCTTTGGTTTGTGAAGCAAAAATGTAGCCCTTAATGTCCTTGAACTGTACATATGCATAGCTTGTATTTATATTAACTGAGCTAGGAGAATTTAGATGTTGAAGTTGCTGAAAAAACTAGGTTAGAATTTAGGGCCAAAGAAATTCTCTCTGGTCTTTGAGAGTTAGATCAAGTTTTTTATATCATTGAAATTGTGATTGAAGATGCTATAACTTTTATGTTGTGAGTTTTTGATTTCATGCAAGAACATGAGAGAACAAGATTTGAACCATGGCGCGCGTTTTTTCTGTTCCAAGGACAAGGATGAAGTGGAACGTGGGCTGGGCCTGGCTTGCTTCTGCTTTTGACACCCCCATTCTACTTTTTGCAGCCCCTTGGCCCATTTCTTTAGTTTTGCATATTTTACATTTCTTTTTTTTCCTGACTTTATTATTTTTTTTCTTGAACATTTAAAATCACAAAAAATATTTTTCTTTATTTTTGGCATTTTATCATATTTTTATTTTATTTTTATTTGCATAGTAAATGATTATTAAGTTAATATTACTTTATTTTCTTAATTAAAATTTGTAAATAATACAAAAATATTACATATTTTTATTTTATTATATTATACACTTAAAATAATATTTTCTCACATAATTTAATTTTTAACATTTTTTGTATATATTTTTATTTATTTCTTGTACATAAAAATGAATAAATAAATAATATAATACATTTTCTTTTAAAAAACCAAAAACTAGGGTTTTCACCCTTTCAAAAACAATCATTAATATTTTTCTTATTTTGAGACATAAATAATTTATTTTATATACATAAAATAAATACAAAAACATCCTTTGCATATTTATATTTATTTGTACATTTAAATATTTTTCTATTTATTTATTTGTGCAATATTTCAATTTGGTTGTAATAATAGTTTTAGGGTTTTATTTTGAGCAATATCCCCTATTCAAAACTTGTATCCCCCTCCCCATAATAATGTTGTAAAAGTCTTAGATTTACTTTTACGCATTTTATCGCTTTCAAATGCCATGATAGTAAATTAGGGTTTGTATGCAAAAGACCAAAATCAAAACAAATAGCATGACTAAACACAAGACAAAAATGCATGGAAAATGACAACACAATGCACACAAGCACCCCTAGGGTTTCATCCACTTGCTGCCTTAAAAACATGGTCATGGTATGCATGCTAGGTATCTTGGCAAAACAAAACAAATAAAAAAGATCATAGTCCCTCAATGACGCTATCTTGGTTTCCTAAACAAAAATGATCTAGTCCCTCAAAAACTTGCTAAGATACTTGGCAATATTGTTATCATGGTCATACAATGACCCACGCCCGTCCCGTTTAACATCCAAAGATAGGGTTGTTTACCAAATGCAATGGTAAAACAACAATATCAAAGGAATAAAAAATGTGTAGGAAAGATCTTTGAGTAGGGTAGACAACTCCTAGTTGCTTGATCAATTTGCAAACCATCCTTGCTATTTTCAAACTATCACACAAATTCAAAACAATTTCCAAATTAACTTTCAAACATTGAAACACTTTTCAAAATACAAACACCTTTGTATACATTCAAACAAGAATCATTACAAAGGCTTCCAAAACGATGGCCTCTTTTCAAAATACTTTCAAAACCACACACACAAAAGCACCATTTCAAACAATTGAAAAGTAAAAGCAAGTGATCTAAAACTAGTAACTAAGAGCCCATGGAAAACCATGGATGAAAAGGGTGCTAGAACCTTCCCTATTCATAATCTACCCCCCGAACCCAAAAACAATCTCAAAGGTCTTTCCTGTGCTTTTTTACCTTTCCTTTTGGATAAAATAAAAGTCGGTGGCGACTCTTGCTAAACTGAAACATTTGCGAACAAAAAATGCGAAACCTCAAGTCAGTTCTCCCACCGCATCACAGGTGGCATCAACACAGAAGGCTCTTGTAACTATTCTTTGATTTTTATCAAAAGAAACTTGGCATTCATCATTCAATTTGACTACTTGATCTTTCTTCAATAGTTTGAAGATTGGCTCACAAGTAGCTGTCAGGTGAGAAATGAATCTGGCGATATAGTTCAAACGTCCCAAGAATCCTATGACTTCCTTCTTAGTACGAGGAGCAGGCATCTCTTGTATCGCTTTAACTTTGGCTGGATCGACCTCAATACCCTTGTTGCTGACGATAAAGCCTAGGAGTTTACCAGACCGTACCCCAAATTCACTTGTTTGGATTCAACCTCAGCTTGTACTTCTTTAGTATCTCAAATAGTTTTTGTAAGTTGTCAAGATGCTCTTCTTCTGTTTGCAATCTAGCTATCATATCGTCTATGTAGACCTCTATCTCATGATGTATCATGTCATGAAATAAATCTACCATGTCGCTCTGATAGGTTGCCCCAGCGTTCTTCAGTCTGAATGACATCACTTTGTAACAGAATGTGCCCCACTGTGTGACAAATGTTGTTTTCTCCATGTTCTCAGGTGCCATTTTGATTTGGTTGTTACCTGAGAATCCGTCCATGAAGGAAAACACTTTGTATTATGCCGTATTGTCAACTAGGTTATCAATGTGGGGGAGTGGAAAATCATCCTTAGGGATTACCCTATTCAGATCTCGGTAGTCCACACACATTCGCACTTTGCCGTCCTTTTTAGGCATGGGAACAACATTGGCAACCCATTGGGGGTAAGAGGTGACAGACAAGAATCCAGCGTTAAATTGCTTCACGACCTCTGCTTTAATCTTTTCTGACATATCAGGCCTCATTCGACGTACCTTTTGCTTTACTGGAGGACAATCCTCTCTCGTAGGCAGACGATGTACAACAATATCTTCATCAAGTCCTGGCATATCTTCATATGACCAGGCAAAGACTTCGACATAATCATGCAACAATTGAATCAGACACTTCTTGACACTGGGTTCCAGATTGACACCCACTTTGACCTCTTTTTTGTCTTCTTCGGACCTAGGTTGATTGTATCCACGGGTTCCTCGTGAGGCTGAATGGTTCTTTCTTCTTGTTGTAGCAGTCTGGCCAGTTCCCCAGGTACTTCACAATCTTCCTCACCTTCATCTCCGGCTTGGTAGATTAGATTCTCAGAGTCACGAAAGGCCATGGAAGTATCGTTACCCATGGGATCCAGAATGGATGGATACCCGCATTGTGAATGTGGGTGTGTGTAAGGGTATAGCTATCTTTGAAAGAAAATAAAATGTAAAAGAAAAACAATGAGCACAAAAGTTTGAATGCGAAAACGTCCATGATTCATTGATGTCATATGAAGATGAAATAATAACCCTTACAAATGGACCATTGTGCCTCGAGTAAGACACAAGGTTTTAAGAGTGCGAATTATTTTGAATATTACATATCCAACAAAATGTAAAGATAAATTACTGTGGGATAAAAGTGATTGGGATGAAGTCTCTAGCCTCCCAATTGCTGAGTCTTCCATTGACAGTCAGAAAGATCCAATCCTCCAGGTTGCAATCATCTTCACCATCTTCTACCGCGTTGACCTCACGGTTGCAAATCTTCAAGGGTGACCCTCCAGCACGGGCACGACGTACAACCTTTTGAGCACTTGAAGTGAAACCTAGGCCAAACTTGTCAGACTTATACGGGATATCCGGAAGTTTCCCTCAGATGGTGCATCCACCTTCCTCTACCACGACTTTGGCGTCCTTTAGTGATGACATCCGGAGTGGAGGTATTGTAATCTTGGGAATCTGGGACATAGTCTTGGTCACTGCCACCTCTCGGGGGACCTCTTCGAAGTGTTGAAATGGAGTTTCAATGAATTCCCCGTACAATTCCACATATCTGAAGGAATTGAGATGGCTGATCATGTATTCTTCCTCTCCATGGACAGTGATAATCTTCCCTTGAACCAGATACTTCAGCATCTGGTGCAATGTAGAGGTAACAACGCCAGCATTGTGGATCCTTGGTCGTCCTAGCAGACATGAGTAAGAAGGGTGGATATCCATTACATAAAAGGTTGAATTGAAAGTTTGAGTCCCAACCTTTATGGGGATATGCACTTCCCCGTGCACCATCCTCTTCGAGCCATCAAATGCCCTTACTACTATGTTTCTTGGCTTTAACGTCAGTCCCTCGCAGTCAAGTCTATCAAGAGCTTTTTTCGGTAATACATTCAAGGATGATCCTGTATCCACCAAAACATGGGCCAGAGTTATGCCCCTGCATTCGACTGAGACATATAATGCCTCATTGTGCTTTCTTCCCCTCGGTGTTAGATCAGCATCCGAGAAACCTAGGCCATTATCCATTGTCAAGCTGGCTTTGCAGTCTTGGAATTGATCTGCAGACGTTTCTTGAGGCACATGGGCTGTTTTTAGGAACCTCACCAAGGCTTTTGCATGTGCCTCGGAACATATTAGTAATGCCAACATGAAGATTTTGGAGGGAGATTGCCCAAATTGTTCAACTACATCGTAGTCGTTGTTCTTTATAATTTTTAGGATCTCCTCCATTTCCTTCTTGGAGGTCTCAGGGATAATCAGTGACTGAACCTTCATTCGGACAGCCTCAACCATAACACCTTTTCCTCGAGCCTCGGTTAACTCGGCAGCAGGAGTGTCAGTAAGACTGATTACAGGGGTTGTAACAGCTTTGTCAATTGGGGTGCTTTCAGAGATGATTATGGGTGTAGGAGCAACTTTTGGAGCAGCTATAGAGATAATTACGGGTCCAAAAACTGCTTTTGAGGGAGCACTTTCTAGAGAAACGATCCTACCACTTCGGGTAATTTTGCTAGTTCCGGCAATATTACTGATATCAGAATCTTCTTCTTCGGAATTTATCTCTTCGGTGGCCGGCCAGTCTTGCTTGACTCCATGGTAGTAAATGTCCCCTCCGTAATTCCACGACACGGTCTTGTCTGATTCATATGGGACTGGCCCAAGAATTGTGATTATTAAAGGATCTACTTTCGGAACTGATGTAATTCTAATGGGTCTTTTGGTGGAGACCCTGAAAGAATTGGAAGAAATGGTAATGATAGAAACATCTTCAACAGGAATAGGTGAAACAGGAGTCTTTTCAAACAAAATCTCTTTGTTATCTATCAGGCACTGAATGCCTGCCTTCAACAAAGGACAGGCAAATGGTGAGGATAAGCAGAGATGGCAAACTTCATTACAGCCCGGGAACACACCGACTTTCAACAAGTTTATCTTAATAGTCGGAAGTGGGGTCATGAGTTCACCAATTGTGGTAACAAACAAATCTTCTTCAATGTCATTGGTATTGTGACCATGTCTGGGCATAGGAGCAGAAATGACATTTGGCTTCTCGGGCGCATCAAACTCAATTTATTTTGCTTCAATGAGATCTTGTATTTTGTTCTTCAAGGCCCAACAGTTATTAGTATCGTGACCAGGACTTTCAGAGTGATATGCGCAACGGGCATTGGGATGATAATGAGGGGATGTTATATTGGGGTTTTTCGGAGCTTCTTTCAAAGTTACCAAATTGGATCTTAGTAGATGAGATAATACTTGAGACGTAGTCATGTTGATTCTGGTGAATTGCCTGACTGGCCTTTCCACCCTTGGTTGATTACTTCTTTGTTGATCAGACATAGGCTTAGGAATCATAACAGCCTCCACCATTGGTCGGCGTTTGGCCCTATCTTGGTTTCTTTGCGGATATACTGCGACCACCTCTTTCTTTCTGATAAAGGGCTTCCTTACAGCTATTGAAGAAGATGTGTATTTCTGAATCTTTCCATTTTTTATACCAGCTTCTATCCTCTCTCTGGTCAATATTAGTTTAGTAAAGCCAGCAGATGAACTTCCGATTAAATGATTGAAGAAGGGACCAGATAAAGTACCTAAGAACATATCTACCAATTTTCTCCCAGACAGAGGGGTTTGAACTTTTCCAGCCAAATCTCTCCATTTTTGTGCATAGTCCTTGAAACCTTCATTGGAGACCATGGTCATACTCTGGAGTTGAGTACAGGTAAGCGCCAAATCAACATTGTACTGGTATTGCTTGTAGAAAGCTGCAGCAAGATCTTCCCAATTGTGAACATTGGCTATTTCTAATTGGTAGAACCAGTCAAGTTGTGTTCCAGACAGACTGTCTTGGAAAAAGTGCACCCATAAGTCTTTATCAGTGGTATGGGGTTGAATTTTCCTCACATGTGATTGGAGATGCATTTTAGGGCATGACACTCCATCATATTTGGAAAATATAGGCACTTTGAATTTCAGGGGAATCACAATCCTCGACACTAGTCCCAACTCCTCAAAGTCCAAAACTGACACCTTTTGGATTTCCATTGCGTTCAACTGCTCTTCAAGATGTTTATACTTATCATTAGCTGGAGGGTACTATTCCTCAGAGTATTCCTCTTCTTCTTCAACCTCTTCTGATTCTAACGGGACAACTGTTTCCTTGCCTTTCCCCTCTCCTTCACCAGATGTTGTTGCAAAGTCCAAAGTCCTTCTTGTCTGCCCATGAAATCTTCTTCCCATGTTTAAGACTCTGGTTACCTTCTTTGTTTTCTTCTTTCTCTGTTCAGCCAACAGAGTCTTCAACTCTTCTTGCCCCTTGGCTAGGGTCATGAGCAACTGTTGAAACTGCGTATTCTGAGCTTGGAGATCTTTCACTGTTTGCTCGAGATCCATCTTAATGAAATAAACAGTAGAGAGATGAGGAGACTTGTTGCAAAAGACCTGTTTATGTTATGATGAATGATATGTGCATATGGAATGTTTTCAAGGATTTCAAAGATTCAAATTTATTTTATACAAAAAGGAAACACACGTTATATTAATAAGATAAAGTTTGAATACATCAATGCCCCTTGGGCAAAACAATACAAAACTCTAAGATAGAAAAGTAGTGTGCATCCTCTTTGGTGCAATGTAGGCATTCAAAGTTTTCTCCTTATGAAGTAGCCTAGTGAGTTCCAAAACCTTCTACTCGCTTGCGTAGAATTGGGCTTCAAAAGTATCTCGCTCTCCTTTGAGTTGTATCTAATCCCTTTGGAGATCTTCAAGAGATGTGGGCATGTCAGGATGTAGGATAGTGTATGGAACATCTCCTTCCTTAACAGGCTCAATGATTACCGAGAGAACGGAGGGGTAAGGCATCATAAGATTCTGAGCGTGAGTTCGTACCCATTTGAGGTAAGGCTCAAGAGGGATGGAATTATTGTGTCCCAAAGTATTGCTATCCACCTTATTTAACATCCTACAAGCTCGGATAAATCTCTGGCGAAAACCTTGATTGTCTTTGTCGTAGTCGAATACCAAACCTTGAATCAGCATCTCGTGCGGGCCATCCCTTCGGGCATAACCAAACTGCCTTAAGTCTAAGCATGGGTTGTAGGTGATTCCTCCCCTAATTCCAAGTAAAGGGACATTAGGAAATTCTCCACAACGGTCGAAAATGATAACATTCTCTTTGGAACGAGAGCACCAATGAATGTCTGAATGTTTGAGCGTCATCAACCTTTGTGACCACCTTGAACCTTGCTCATTCTTTAATACTGATTGGGGAAGATGAGAAATAAACCATCTTGCCAAGAGAGGAGTGCAACACATAAGTACACCTCTTTTCCTCATTGTGCGAGTGTGAAAAGAGTGTAGGATATCCCCTAGCAATGTAGGCACCGGGTTGCGTGATATAAAGATTTTGACGGTGTTGATATCTATGAGTTGGTCAGGATTTGGAAACAAAACCACCCCATAGATGAGGAGAGCCATAATTTCCTCAAAGGCTTGCAATTCTAAGGAATTCCAACAGCTTTGGGCTTTTTCAAACATAAACTTTGCTAGGAAGCCTTTGACACCACTCTTAGTTTCCCAATGGGTTGTGACATCAGATGAGTGCAAGTGTAGAGCTTGAGCAATCTCTTCTGGCTTTGGGTCTCTTTCTGTACTGTTGAAAGGCAGTTGATTGAGAATGGGAATCCTCAAGAGCTGGGAGAATTGTTCTAAAGTAGGCACAAGTTGATAGTCGGGAAATTTGAAGCAATGGTGTAAAGGATCAAAGAACTGAAAGAGCAGCTTCATCATATTCTCATTTGTGTTGGAGGTGACCAAGTTGAGTAGACGACCATGTCTCCCGGTGAATGGAGAATTTTCAGGAATCCTTGAAGCTAGCTCCTTAAGCTGTGGAGGGATTCTCACAAGGTTGAGTTGAATAGTTTTCCTGCGAAGTGAGTCCATATCCTACAAAACAAGAACAAAGATGAATCCAAAAATCCTTGAAATGGTTAGTGGATGCATATTATGTTCATGATTTCCATGATGTTATGTGCAAGTATGCATATACAAATAAAGCAAACAAATCCTAGGTTTAGGATTGCATGGAGTTTTATAGGTAAGTACCCTCTTGAAGTTTAGTTGGCTTAAACCTGTCCTAGCAATAGTAACCGGGTTCTAAGGAGCTCAATATCACTGGATTGTTTCGTTGGTCATTGTTTCAGCTCAAGCCTCTTTAGTGGAGACCAAAATATCCCAAGAAACCAACCCTCAATGAGTGTAGTATCAAGTATCTACCAACCTCGGACTGTACCAAAGCAGGTCATCTCACTACATCCTAAAAGTCCAAGTTGGTCAAGTAAAGGTTCTAGAAGTTCATTAGTGCTTTATGACATCACTCAGCGACCCCGTATTCTCTTTGATTAACTCAAAGGCTATCGGTAGCCACAAATATGTCGCACTAACATAGCTATTGCTTAGACCATGTCGGTATACCCCACACAGTTTCCACAACGTATTGCTACTTACCTATAATGTATCCCAAATCCGGGTAGAGGATTCAAACCCAAACAAAGAACCATAATGTAAAGCATACAAGTCAAACAATGTAAGAGAGTAAATGTGATATAAACCCTAAGGTAACCCCACTTTTATAATTTTCCCCAGCAGAGTCGCCATTTTTGTGATGCGGTGGGAGAACTGACTTGAGGTTTTACGTTTGATCGCAAATATTGCGGTTAGCAAGAGTCACCACCGACTTTTCTTTTATTCAAAAGGAAAGGTGAAAAAGCACATGAATGACCTTTGAGATTGTTTCTTGAGTTCGGGGGTTAGATTATGAAAAGGGAAGGTATTAACACCCTTTTCATCCATGGTTTTCCATGGGCTCTTAGTTACTTGCTAGATCACTTGCTTTTGTTTGAAATTGTGCTTTTGTGTGGTTTTGAAAGTATTTTGTAAAAGAGGCCATTGTTTAGGCAATATTTGTAATGATTCTCGTTCGTAAGAATGTATACAAAGATGTTTGATCTTTTTTAAAAATGCTTTCAATTTTGTAAGATGTTTGGAAATGTGTGTGTTTGTTTTGAAAATTGCAAGGATATTTGTTTTGAAATGGAGCAAGTATCTAAAAGTAATCTACCTACTCAAATGTCTTTCTTGTTCATTTTCTTTTCCTTTGATATTGTTGTCTTACCATTGATTTGGTAAGCAACCCTATCTTTGGATGTAAACGGGACGGGTGTGGGTCATCGTATAGCCATGATTAGCAATGTTGCAAAGTATCTTAGCATTTTTGAGGGACTAAGATCATTTTTGTAAGGCAACTTTGAATAGCGTCATCGAGGGACTATGATCTTGTATTTGTTTGTTTTTTCTAAGACACCTTACATGCGTAATATGGCCATTTTTGTAAGGCAACCAAGTGGGATAATCCTAGGGGTGTTTTATGTGCAAGTGTGTCATTTTCATGTTTGATTTTGTCTTGGATTAGGGTTTTCTATTTGATTGGTTTTATCTTGCCATACAAACCTTAATTACTAGCATGTTATATAAAAGCGATAAATTGCGAAATTTAAAGATTGCTATGCTATTACAACATTTGTGGGAGGGGGGTATAAAATTTATAAATGGGGATTGCAATAATATAAACCTAATTAATCTATTACAACCAAATTGAATTTGTACAAATATTGGAATAAATAATGTACAAGATAAATTAAATATGCAAAGATGTATATAAATGCAAAAGAAGATTTTGTTTGATTTTTTCACATGGAAAAAGTTTTAACCTAAACCTAATAAATAAATCAAGATTATCTCAAATTAATTAAGAAAGGAAATTTTTTTTAGAGAAAGTTTTTAATAAACCCTAATTCTAATTTATCAAAAGGAATAAATTTCTTTGAGAAAATTAAGTATTTTTTATGTCTTTTTGTCTTGAAAAATAATATGTGATATTTATGAGGAATTTTGGTCTTTTAGTATTAAAGTAAATATGTTTAATAAATATGAAGAAAATAAGTATTAAAACTAGTTCTAAATTAATTCACCAAGTTATTTAATAAAAAGAGATAATATATATAACTAAAGAAAATATTTTTTTTATTGAGAAAAATGAAATAAAATAAGTCAAAATAAAATCTAACATTTATATATTTTTTGTGATTTTTAATATTAAGAAAAATATATTTGATAAAATAAAAAATGAAAATAAAATAAGTAAATAAAATATTTGGGCCAGGGGGTGCTTCTAGCAAACAGGGGTAGGAAGTTAGAAAAAACAACAAGCCCAACAATCAGAGGCCCACGCTACAAGCTAGCAAAAAAAGATTGGAAAAATATGAAAAATGGCAATAGGCAGCGCCAAGGCTCGAACCCACGACCTAGGGCATTTTTGCGCGCTACCTTACCACTGGGGTGGCTGTACATCCGTTAGCTTAAATGAAAACACAAATACATAACACAAAACATTGTCTTGCCCTGTACTTTATCTTCAACCTCTAGCCAGTCGGACCCCTTGTAACTTTTTCATTTCTCAACAAAAATGGAAAGTGATAACATGAACATTATAGCATTTTACCTCACGATTCTAACCATGTGCATAACTAAAACTATAAGTCCAAGATCAGAGAGAGTTTTGTTGACCCTAATTCTTAACCTAATTTTTTCAGAAACTTCAAACTTAAAATTCTCTAAACTCAAGCTAAATAAATGCAAGCTATGGATATGTACATCTTCGTAGCAATGATGTCTACATTCTATATTCACAAATGGAGAGCTAACTATGCCTGTATTAAGAGTTAGAAAAACAGAAAACTCACCTTGAAAATGGAAATCGTGTTTTGAAAATGAACTTGTTTTAGGATGATGTGATGATCAGGTTAGCTTCCTTGAACCTCTAGGAAGCTAATGCAATGCTTAGCTTGTCTTGAGGGTGGCTGGAATGGTCTGGGGAAGTCCACCTGTGTTGCTCTATTTTTGAACTTCAACAATGGGGAAGATGGAGTTACACTGATGTTTTAGGGTGTGGGATGGTTTACTTGTAAGGTAAGGAAGCTTGGGAAAGCAAAAGGCCTAAAAACGCACGAGTGAAATGGAAGATTCAGTTTATAAGTCAGAAATGGCAAGTTTGGAGGCTTGGTATGAAACTTCTAATTCTAGGGTGTTTCAAGGCTTGGGCATCCGTGGTTTTAGTTGCAAAATGATGGCTTTATATAGAACAAAAGGTTGGAGGACTTGTGCTTGCTCAGAAGTACAAGATCACATGTCTTGCTACATTTCTTATTTTTGAAGCAAGTGTGAGAAGTGACTTCTTAAGGCATGATTCTGATCTTGTAGTGTGGCTTGAAGCTTTAAACATGTTTTGTTCAGGTTTAGAGGCTTGGTTTGTGCAGAAAGAACAAGTCCAAGGCTCCAGAAATGGAAAAATGCAAAAAGCATGCTTTTCCAAAATGGCAATGTTGCCTTTCTTCCAAAAATGGTGATTTTCTTGTACAATGCATTAAATGCTTGGCTTTAGGGAACGAAACCTTGTGAAATCCATTAATGGTGGAGTGAAAAACGAGTTTGAAGCCTTAAAAGTGAAGATTGTACAGCCAATTTACAAATTTGAAAACTTGTTCTTCATGAAAATGACCTAAAATCAAAGTGATAAAACCCTAACTTCATCTCTTCGATTCTCCCTACTCAAGAATGATCTCATGGAGTTCTTGGACATTTCATAAAGCTTGTAATGTGATCTACAATCTATCTTTGAAATTATTTTGAAAATTCCTCTTGGAACTAGGTGAAAAGTGGCCATGAAGTTAGGTCAAAAACCTGCATAACTAGGGCAAAATTTCACTAAGTTATTTTAGTTCATGAGCATGTATTCACAAAATTATATCTTGAGATCCAATAATATTTAGGAGAAATTGTGTGAAGCAAAGTTGTAGATTTCATGGATATCTACAACTTTCATGTTGGGAACTTCCTTTGAATCATTTTGTATCATGGTGAAAATTTGGCCTAAAGTTGAGAAAAAATAAGAAATTTTCCATACTTAGAAAAATTTCTAAGTTAAGAAATTTCAAATTTCAAAACAAGATCTTCAATCCTTGATTTCTTGATGAACAAGTTTCACATTTTGGCATGTTTTGATGAATTGTGATCCTTGGCACTTGAATTTGACCAAAAAGTCAAAGTTTGAATTTTCAGTATACAGTTGACTTTTGATCAGTTGACTGAAAAATTCATCTGTCAATCCAATGAATTTGTAATGTTTTGAATCATGTCATTAGGTCAAGATGATGCAATTGAACTCTTGAAATCATGCATCAAACCAATTGATCATTTGCTAGGTAAAAAATCAGAAATTGCCCCTTCTCAGTCAAAACCCTAATTTTGACCATTTTCCCCTTTTGGAGATTTGATCAAATTTCTTGAGGACTTGTGGTCCAAAATTGATAAAATGATACATATGAGTTTAAAATGTTGATGTGGATTAAAAATTATTAAGTTTTGACTGAAAATTGGCCACAATTGACTTTTCCCCCAATACAACTGATATTTAGGTCAACTGTCCAATTGAGTGATCAAAAGTGTGATTCAAGGCTTGAAACTTGACGTGAGTAATATTGGGGGTCCCTAATGATACTTAAAAGTCATATGAAGCATTGATAGTCCAAAAATCCTTGTGCAAACACAAACCCTAATTTTGGTCATCAGTGCATGAGGAGGTGTCTTGAGCTGGTCAAACCCTAATGCAGTCTTGAGTCAAAGAGATCTTTTGAGAAAATTCTTGATAAGTGAGAGGGAAAATTTTGGGGTACAACAACCGGTGGAAGAGTGGAGGAAGAAAAAAGAGTGATCTGCTTCACATCTAGTCATACCAAGTTGTATCAAGGCAGAGCTGAAGTGACCAAACTAAGCACGTGGAGACTATTTCAGCCTATAAAGAGATCAATTAAGCCGATAGACAAATCTTGAATTACCGGGAATAGTAAAACCTGGAGGTTAATACATATACACTTCCTCCTCCAATTCTCCGAGTAAGAAGGCATTTTTAATGTCCAACTGATGAAGCGACCAACGATTAATAGCATCCAATGCAAGGAAGAGACAGACTGAACTAATCTTGGCCACTAGAGAAAAGGTGTCACCATAATCAAGGAAAAATATTTGTGTGTATCCTTTGGCTACCAAACAAGCTTTAAAATGATCAATCTGACCATCTGGTCCAATTTTCACTATATAAACCCATCGACGTACCACTGTAGTTTTGTCTAGAGGTAAAGGAACGGTGTCCCAAGTGTTATTTGAATTCAATGCAGCCATTTCTTCCACCATCACCTGACGTCAATTGGTATCAGTCATAACTTCACTTGTAGACTTAGGAAAAGACACTGAATCCAAAGCAGACAAAAAGCAAACATATGAAGTAAAGAGCCGATCATAATTTAAAGCACAAACATATTTAGGATTTGGATTATGAGATCGAATACCTTTTTGTAACACTATTGGAAGATCGAGTTCAGGTGACGTAGTTGGAGGAACTGTTGGAGTAGGAGATGGTGCTAGTGGATTAATATCATCTCTAATTCCTAATGGATGCAATATGCATCACTGAAATACCTGCAAAGGACGTTTAAGGGGTGTGGGGATGACATATGGGATATCTTGATCATCTAAATTACAAATCTTATGGGAGGACGAAGAGGCAGAGAAAAAAGGGGAGCCTTCAAAGACTGTAACATCCGAGGACACAATGTATCGTTGAATTTGAGGAAAAAAAATGATTTCGCTTTGTATACATGAGTAGCCTACAAAGATATATTTGAGAGATTTAGCGGAAATTTTTTCTTTACCTGGACTAAGATCATGAACAAAGCATGTGCAACCAAACACGTGAAGGGAATGAGGTAGAGATCATGTTACGAATTCAAGATAGAGCATGGAATCTGATCTTGAAAGACCGATGAAGGTATTCGATTGATAAGGTAACAATCAGTAAGGAGAGCATCACCCTAAAAATGAGAGGGCACAATATGGTGAAGTAAAAGAGTCTGCGCGGTTTCAACTAAATGACGATTCTTTTGTTCACCAACACCATTTTGTTGTGGTGTATAAGCACATAATGGTTGGTGAATAATTCCATATAATGTTAAAAAATATTGATACTGGAATGACATATATTCACGAGCATTATTTGTGCGTAAAATTTTAATGAAAATGTTAAACTGGTTTTTAATTTCAGCATAAAACTCTGGAATATACGGAAAATATCTGAACAACTTTTAATTAGAAATAACTAAGTGCATCATGAGTAATCATCGATGAAAGTTACAAAGTAATAGTGTAACACCCCTGTTGTACCCCAAAATTTGCCCTCCCATATTCTTCAAGAATTGTAAAATCAAGCTTCAAAATCTCCCCAAGGGTTGCACAGTGTAAGAGCCTCCTGAATAGTCAAAATTAGGGTTTTGGTTCTGATCAAGAAAATGAAGTTTCCAAAGGTCCAATCAAGTCTCACATGCCTACAAATATGGTCAAGCATCCTCATATCAAGTTTCAAGACTTTTAGCACAAAATTGCACAGTCAAAAACCCTAATTGCACTACAGTCAACTGTAGGGGTAAAATGGTCATTTGACAGTCAAAAGTTCAAATTTTTGATCAACATCTCATTTTGAAGCCACAAACATCATTTGATCAATGCTTGATCATGATTCTCAAAGCTTGGCTCAAAAATCATCAAGATGCAAAAGTTTCCTTATTTGGACAGCTGAAAAAGTCAACTGTAAATTGACCAGGGCATAACTTTCACATGGATTATCAGAAAAATTCCATCCAAAGCTCATTTTGAAGATAAAGACATTTCCTACAACTCATCTTCATACTTCAAGTCCAAGAAATGCTCTCACAAAAAGTTATCAATTTCAACATTATAGGTCATTTTCAAAAGTCAACAAAAAGGGACTTTAAGTCAAAAGCTATAACTTGAGATTGGTAAATCAAAATGACATGGGACCAAAGGCATTGGTTAGAGGACTCAAAGACCTTTCCAAAATGTCCAAGAACATGAGCAAAGCTTAAAAATTGAGCAAGTTATGCCTTGTGGAAGTTGGGAAAGTTTTGGATATTTTGAAAAGTCAACATTGATTCAAATGACCTAAAATTGCTAATGGGCCCATTTTTCTTCCACAATTCATCATCCAAAGCATGTGCACGACCATTAGGCCCAAAGGGAAGTTTTTCTCCATTTTTATTTATTTATTTGGATTTTTTATTATTAATAAATCATTTAATTAAATAAAATACATGAAAAATACAAAACTAATGAAATCAAATCTCTTTGTGCAGAAAATACTCTCATTGGACATTCAAGATTCGTGCATGATCATTTTTGGAAAGTTTTGGCATGATTTGGTTTCAAATTGCATGAAAAAGATTGAAAAATAATGCTTGAAAATCAAATATTGAACAATCAAATCTTGGATTCTTTTGATCAAATTTTTGACCTAAATCATTACTACATATACAAGGAACACAACCCTAATGCCATTAACCACAGAGCTGCGCAGAAAACCCTAAACAAACTTGCATTTTTTTCAAGAAAACTCCATAACTGAAAACACACTTGCAGGTCAATTCAAGCCTCCAAACTTGCTCCATTAGCTTGCCAGGGTTGTCAGGAAACGATTCCAATCAAAAACTTAATCCCATACTCAAAGAATTGGTAAAACGAGTTGGACCTGTACAAAGAAAATTTCTAATTCGTGCATCTCAATTCATGCATTTTTTGTGAATTTTAATATTTGATTCATATTCCTTGTGTGATTCTGAAGCTAACCATCTATCTTGATTGAGTTTTTGCACGCTGTATACGATTTCACCATTATTGTTTTCTAGGGTTTCGCAAGCTTGAAATTGGGGGTTTTCAGATAGTGTAAAATTAGCCTACCACGATGCCATGGTTATGATCAGCATACTTGGACGAAGACAAAGCCACCCTCGCGCCTAATTTATGATGATCCCTGGGCTAGTCGCTATTTTTCATAAACATGCCTAAGGGAACACCATGAAAACCGTGGCCTATGTTTTATGTTTCAGGGAATAAGGAAGAAGAAGGCTAGGTGGCTACCAACAATTGGCCTGTTTAAATTTTCGCGCTCAGACCCACTAACGCTTTTGTTTTCTTTTATAATATTTGTTGGTTATTATATATTAAACGCGTGTGAATTGGTCCAGTGGTAAACACAGTGGTTGGCAATGTTAATGACCTGGGTTCGAGCCCCAGGTCTTCATCCTTTCAATATTATTTTTCAACCCATATTCCTATGCAGATTCAATAGCAAAGCACACCGTGCATCCTCAAAAATCAACGTCCACGTGTCTCAGAGCATCAGATCAAAGGCCATGAGTTGAAGACCATGGTGAGCCCCAGTCAACACGCCAGCACGCTGCCTGGAAAAGGTCAAAAGGGCCAATTGCTAGTGGGCCAGATTACTGAAAAAAAACCTCCATGTTGGGGACTACAACCCCCCTTGGTTTGCAAATTTTCTTAACTTTCTTTATTTTTTATAATTTTTATTTTCTTTTAATTATTGCTTGTTTAATTAATTTAATGTTTTCATAAAACATAAAAAATCAGAAAAAGAGGAAAAAATATAATAAATATTTTATTTTAGTATTTTCATAAATAAATTGTATTAATTCATTTAGTTATTAAATTAGGGTTTAATTTAATATTTTCATAATAAAAATCAAAAATATAGAATTAGGGTTTAATTAATTTTCATCTTTTTTCTTTTATTCCATAATAATTAAATATTTATTTTTATGATTAAATTGCATGTAAATTAATTAGGGTTAATTTTAGGTTAAAATTCAATGTTTTCATAATAAAATAAAAATTGTAGAATTAGGTTTAATTGCATTTAATTCTTTTTTCATTAAAATCCTAAAATACCAAAAAATACAAGAAACAACTTCTTTTCTTTTTAATTAATTAATTGCATCATTTAATTTAATTTAGTTAAAAAGGGTCCAACGCCCTCGTTTCGATTTAAATTTCAATTCGCATATTTATTTCTTCTTTCGTATAATATTTGTGTATCTCTCCCAAAGCCGTATAACTAATTGCTCGCACTTTTAATTCTTTATTTTCTTTTATTTTATTATTTTCTGTCAAATCGGGTTCGAGAAATTTTGGCGATGTGGACCCGCGCCATTTGTAATAGCTTAGAATTTACTTTTCTCGCAACTTTTTAACTGTTAATCAAAGGCATGAAAGAATGTATGGACAAAAATAAAAACAAACGATAGATCACCAATAACATGACAAAAGACAAAAATAAATGAAAACGACACACGAATCGCACACACCACCCCTAGGGTACGCCTCACTTTTGCCTTGCCTTGAAAGGTGATCGTCGAGTAGAGGATGTCTTAGTAAGTCCTCATGATCCGGGAACCTGGCATGAGGGTAGCTTCTAAGGTGTCTTCCCATTGCTCTGGTGATCACCATGTCCCGAACCTCGAATTGACCCGAACACCTCCAACGAGGGTGCTACCTATCTCTCAATGGTGGGGTGGCACTGCTTTAAAGGACATTTACACAGACGAATTCCTTAGGGTAGGTAGACGACTCTAGATACTTGCTCTAATTTCAAAAACAAATTCAAAAATACTTTTCACACCAACACATTACTTTCGAAAGCAAATTTTCAAACACTCTTGAGGACCGATACAAGAGTCGAACTGAAATTTTCAAAGAAACTTTTTAAAAACCCACATTGAAAAGCAAACAAACCATTTTGAAAACACAAATGAACAAGTATCTAAGAGCCCATGGATAACCATGGATAGAAAGGGTGCTAACACCTTCCCTTTCTATAACCTACCTCCCGAACCGAGAGCAATCTCTTTAAGGAATTTTTCTGTGCTTTTGTCCTTTCCATTTGGAGAAAATAAAAGACGGTGGCGACTCTTGCTTCCGCGACATTTCGCGAACCAGCGTTAAACAGTCAGTTCCAGATCCACCGATCACAGAATTGGCGACTCTGCTGGGGACATCTTTATAAAGTGAGGTGTACCTTAGGGCTAGTTCATAACTGTGTTTTCAATTGCTTTCCTTGTGTGCTTTATTATTGTGGGTTGCTTGGGAGTTCTATAGATCCTAACCCGGATCTGGGGGATACCTTCTTAGAAAGCAGCAACAAGACTGTGAGGGAACTGTGCGGGGTATACCGACATGGTTGAAACAGTCTGCTACGTTGATGTGGCACTTTGGTGTGTACCGGTAACCCTTGAGTTCAGTCAAGGAGAGTACGGGGCCTCCGCGTGGTGTCATGAAACATCAACAGACCTTAGGAACCTTAATTGAACAATCTTGGCCTCTTTAGGGTAGTGAGATAACTGACTTTGGTGCAGTCCGAGGTTGGTTGATACTCGATACTACACTCAATTGAGGGTTGCTTTCCTGGAATATTTCGGTCGCCAGTTCAGTGGCTAAATCGAAACGATGAACAATGAAAGCAATTCCGTGATATTGGGACCCTTAGAACCCGGTTACTTTGATAGGACAGGTTGAGCCCACCAACTTCAAGAGGGTACTACCCAGACCCCATGCTGGCCTTAAACCCTAAGGGTTTGTCTTGTGTGCCTTGTGTGCCTTACATGTTTGTCTTTGTAAATATCTGTGGTGTGTTTAATCATAGCATCATGACATCATCCAGCATCATATGCATTGACTAACCATTTCAGGGGTTCGAATTTTCATCTTTGTTCTTGTTTTGTAGGACATGGAAACTGTTCGTAGAAAGACAATTCAAGTCAGTCTTGTAAGGATCCCTCCTCAGCTTAAGGAGCTTATATCCAGGATTCCCGAGAGCTCTTCATTCAGTGAAAGACATGGAAGTCTCATCAGCTTGGTCAATACCAACATTGAGGAAGATATGATAAAGGTCCTGTTCCAGTTCTTTGACCCTCTGCATCACTGTTTCACCTTCTTGGACTATCAGTTGGTACCTACATTGGAGGAGTTCTCCCGGCTCCTGAAGATCCCTATCCTTGATCAGCTACCCTTCAACGGTACAGAAAAGGAACCTAAGCTTGAAGAGATTGCTAAAGCCTTGCACCTACAGTCATCTGACCTCAAGGAACATTGGGAAGTTAGAAGTGGTATCAAAGGGTTCTTAGCCAGGTTTCTGTTTGAAAAGGCCCATGAATGTTGGAACTCCCTTGACTTGCAAGCTTTTGAAGAGGTTGTGGCCCTCCTTGTCTATGGTTTGGTGTTGTTCCCTAACCCCGATCAGCTTATTGATATCAGTGCTGTCCAGATCTTTATGTCCAGGAATCCTATACCTACGTTGCTGGGGGACATCCTTCACTCATGTTACACTCGAACCATGAGAAAAAGAGGTGTCCTTATGTGTTGCACTCCTCTCCTGGGAAGGTGGTTTATTTCGCACCTTCCACAATCAGTCTTGAAGAATGAGCGGGGTTTGAGATGGTCACAACGGTTGATGACTCTTACACATGCAGATATACATTGGTGCCCTCGGTCCAGAGAAGATGTCACTATCATTGATCGTTGCGGAGAGTACCCTAATGTTCCTTTACTTGGAATCAGAGGAGGTATTACTTACAGCCCATGCCTGGCTTGGAGACAGTTTGGTTATGCTCGGAGGGATGGTCCTCATGACATGTTAATTCCTGACATAGTTTTTGACTTCGACAACGATACTCAAGGACTTCGCCAGAGATTTATCAGAGCCTGGAGGATGCCAAGTAGGATAGACAACAAGACACTGGGGCACAGGAACTCCATCCCGTTGGAACCTTATCTCAAGTGGGTACGAGCCCGCTCCCAGAAGTTAGTGATGCCTTATCCTCATATGCTCCCTGTGATCAAAGAACCAGTCTTGGAAGGAGAAGTGTCCTACACCATCCAGCACCCTGATATGCCCACATCTTGGGAAGAGATGCGGAAGAGCTGGATCCAGCTTAAGGAAGAACGGAATTTTCTTGAGACCAGTCTACATGCCAGTGAAAAGAAAGTCTTGGAGCTCACCCGCCTGTTGCATGAGGAGAGGAATCTCAACACTTACATAGCTCCAAAGAGGATGCGCAGTGTATTTTGGGATTGATTTACTTTTGTATTATTTTGCCCATGAGGCTTTGATGTACTAAACAGTTATTTCCTTAATGATAACGTGTGTTCCTTTTTGTCTACAACAAATTTGAACTTTCGAACCCTTGAATGCATTGCATAAACACATCTCATTCATCATGTGCATAGTAGGTTTTTCCTCTTTTCAGGTTGCTTACAGTTCTTCGCTGTTTATTTCAGCATCATGAATCCCGACTCTTCATCAACTGAGACATCCATCAAAGCTCTTCAGGCGCAGAATGTGCAGTTCCAGGAATTAATCAAGGGTTTGGCTCAAGGCCAAGAAGAGTTGAAGGCTCTGCTCCTGAAGAAGGAGAAGAAGAAGAAGAGAAGAACTGTTCTGTTCAACTCGGGCCGAAGGTTTGGCAACACTTTGCAAAATGAAGAGGCTGGTTCTTCTGTTGGCAAGAGTACTCCTCAGACAGAAAAGGGTCCTAGTCCGGTAGTCTCTGACAATGAGACTGATTTTGATGAAGAGCAGTACCCTCCGGCAGAAGACCGTTACAAGCAGCTGGAAGATAGGCTGAATGCTATGGAGATACAACAGGTACCTGGGCTGGATTTTGGAGATCTGGGTTTGTCTACTGGTGTGATTATTCCTCGGAAGTTCAAAGCACCATCTTTCTCTAAGTATGACGGGGCGTCTTGTCCCAAGCTACATCTCAGGTCCTATGTTCGGAAAATTCAACCGTACTCAGCGGATAAAAATTTGTGGATCCACTTCTTCCAGGAGAGTCTTTCAGGGACTTATCTCGAATGGTTCTATCAGCTGGATGGGACCAAGGTTCGTAACTGGGAGGAGTTGGCTACTGCTTTCTATAAGCAGTATCAATATAATGCCGACCTTGCCCCTACACGTACCCAACTCCAGGGTATGTCGTTAGGTTCAAGTGAAGGTTTTAAGGAGTACGCTCAGAAGTGGAGAGACCTAGCTGGCAGGGTGCAGCCACCGTTGACTGATCGAGAATCGGTAGACATGTTCTTGGGGACCCTATCTGGGCCATTTTTCAACCATCTTATCGGGAATTCGTCTGTAGGGTTCACTGATTTGATTCTGACTGGAGAGAGAATTGAGGCTGGGTTGAAGTCTGGAAAAATTCCGAAGGGTGCATCGTCTAGTTCTGAGAAGAAACCCTTCAAGAAGGAGGCTAGTGCTGTATATGGTTCCAAGAGATCAGAGAGACCTGAGCGCCGCCAATCTGTCAGTGCGGTAATGATTGCTAAGCCTGCTGCCGCTCCTCGGCCAACCAATCCTCAAAGGGCTGAAAGACCCCGGAGAGAGTTTACCCAGTTAAACATGACCCTATCCCAAATCTTACCACATTTGCTCTCAACCAACTTAGTGACTGTCAGAGAGGCGCCGAAATTCCCAAATACTGCATCTCCTAAGTACAACCCGAATGCTCGTTGTGCTTACCATTCAGATAGCCCGGGGCATTCTACTGATGACTGTTGGGCATTAAGGAGTAAGGTGCAAGACCTTATCGACGCGAAGGAGATACAGTTCGAAGCGCCTGAGAGGCCGAATGTAGTTACTGCTCCTATGCCTCAGCATGGGGTAAATGCTGTTGACGAGGATGTTTATGCTGTTTCTGTGGATGATCTAGCCACTCCTCTGAAGACTGTCAAGAAGAACCTGCTGCTGGCCAGTTTATTTCCGGGTTGCAGTGAGGGTTGCATGTTCTGTGCTGTTTCCCTATCTGGTTGTCCCTTGCTGAAGTTAGGCATCCAAAGCCTAATGGATAGCAAGGAGATTCTGTTTAAGAAGTCTGCTGTTCAGTTGGTTCCGGTGGAAGAAGTTTCTGTGGTTACCATCTTCAATAATCCAATCCAGGTTCTCCCGAAGAAGCCTGTTCAAATCATGACCGTCGCACCTATTGTTATCACTGTTCCGGGGCCCCTGCCCTATGTATCTGATAAAGCTGTCCCCTGGCATTATGGGGCAGATGTGTATGTGAATGGGATCAAACAAGAATTCAACGCTGGCGCCAGCATCTGTGACATCACTGGCCCAGCCAAAGTTACCCGCAGTGGCAGGCTCTTCTCGCCTGACATTGCACCACCAGCTATTCGAAGACCTCTTCTTATAACTCCTACAAGTGTACCTGTTCCTATTGCTGATCAGTTGTTTCTCCTGCTGCCGAGTCATCCAATGCTCGGGGCAAAGGAATTGAAGTTGAGCCTGCCCAGATGGAGGCACCAATACCTGTAACTGCTGAAGCCTCCCAACAGGAAATGGAGGAGATTCTAAAGATAATAAAGAAGAGTGACTTCAATGTTGTGGAACAGCTGGGGCACACGCCCTCCAAGATCTCCATGCTCTCTTTATTGCTGTGCTCCGAGGCCCATGCTAAGGCCTTAATCTCGTTCCTCAAGACGGCCCATGTGCCACATGAGACATCTGCAGTCCAATTCACTGATTGCGTAGCAAATCTGACAGCAGACAATGGTTTGGGTTTCTCAGATGCTGACCTGATCGCGAAGGGAAGAGACCACAATGATGCCCTGCATGTCTCTATCGAATGCAGGGGCACTACTCTGGCACATGTATTGGTGGATACTGGTTCTTCTTTGAATGTGCTGCCCAAGAAGGCTTTGGACCATTTAGATTGTGAAGGCCTAGAATTGAAACCCAGCAATATCATCGTCAGGGCCTTTGATGGTTCAAAGAGGATGGTTCATAGAGAGGTTGACATTCCGATTCGTGTGGGCTCTCAGGTGTTTGACTCTACATTTTATGTGATGGATATCCGTCCATCTTACTCTTGTCTATTGGGTCGACCTTGGATACATAAGGCTGGGGCAGTGACCTCTACCTTGCACCAGAAGCTGAAGTACCCCGTCAGAGGGAAGATCGTCACTGTGCAAGGAGAGGAGGAGTATATGGTAAGCCACCTGAATTCCTTCAGATACATTGAGATGGATGGGGAGTTTATTGAAACCCCCTTCCAGCATTTCGAGGAGGTGCTTCCAATTACAGCAGCAGAAGAAACAGCAGCGGAAGAGAATGTTCCTTTAAAGATGGCTTCCCTAAAGGATGCCCGAGCTGTGGTTCAAAAGGGTGAATGTGCTAACTGGGGCAGGCTTCCAGACTTCACACAGAAAACTGATAAATTTGGGCTGGGTTTTACTGCAGAAGGTCAGAAAGATATGCGGAAAGCGAAGATCGGAAGACCTCCTGTGTTCATTACAAATCCAGGAATGAATGCTGTTGGGGAAGACAACGAAGTGGATGAAGCAGAATTCAATAGCTGGATCTACCCGACGACCGAAGGCGGATTGAACAATTGGATTGCTAAAGACCATACTCCTGTTACCTTTGTGACGCAGTAATAAATTTCTTTGTTTCGTTATTTGTAATAAACAATAAATAAACTCTATGGCCCGGTGTCTTACCCGAGGCATCGTGGTTTCATTTGTGAGGGCATATAAATTGTCATTTCATATATCATGAATGAAAATCTTGGACATTTTCTCGCATTGCAAATCTTATGCTCCTTTTCTGTCTTTCTTTCCTTTACATATATTTTAAAACAGCTGTATTTACACACACACTCACTCATACAGGTTTCAATCCACTCTGGATCTCACTGGTAACGACTCTGCTACTGCCAGTTATGACTTCGAAAATCCGATCAACTTAGCCGAAGACGAAGGTGAAGATGATTGCGAAGTGCCTGGCAAGCTTGCAAGACTGTTACTTCAGGAAGAGAGGGCAATTCAACCCCATGAAGAGCCAGTGGAAACAATAAACTTGGGTACTGAAGAAGACAGGAAAGAGGTAAAGATTGGTGCCAACCTAGAGCTCAGCGTGAAGCAACGGTTGACTAAAATGCTGCATGATTATATGGAGATCTTTGCCTGGTCCTACAAAGATATGCCCGGGTTGGATACCGAAATTGTGGTCCATCACTTGCCAACTAAGGAAGACTGCCCTCCAGTGAAGCAAAAGGTCCGTCGTATGCGCCCAGAGATGTCTGAGAAGATTAAAGCCGAGGTTATGAAACAGTTTGACGCTGGGTTCCTTGCAGTGACTTCTTACCCTCAGTGGGTTGCTAATGTGGTGCCGGTACCTAAGAAGGACGGTAAGGTCAGAATGTGTGTCGACTACAGGGATCTAAACAGGGTCAGCCCCAAAGATGACTTCCCCTTACCTCACATTGATGTCCTTGTTGATAATACAGCTTAGCATAAGGTGTTCTCTTTCATGGATGGTTTCTCAGGTTACAATCAGATCAAGATGGCACCTGAAGACATGGAAAAGACTACGTTTGTTACTCAGTGGGGCACCTTCTGCTACAAGGTCATGCCATTCGGGTTGAAGAACGCTGGGGCAACCTACCAACGTGCCATGGTTGCTTTATTTCATGATATGATCCATCATGAGATAGAAGTGTATGTTGACGACATGGTCGCAAGGTCCCAGACTGAGGAGGAGCATCTAGATCATCTGCAGAAATTGTTTGACCGGTTGAAACTGTACAAGCTGAGATTGAACCCGAACAAGTGCACCTTCGGGGTAAGATCTGGAAAGTTGCTAGGCTTCGTGGTAAGTGACAAGGGCATTCAAGTGGACCCCGCCAAGGTCAAAGCTATTCAAGAGATGCCAGTTCCTAGGACAGAGAAGGAGGTCAGAGGCTTTTTAGGACGCCTGAATTACATTGCTCGATTCATCTCACACCTGACTGCTACCTGTGAACCAATCTTCAAGCTGCTGAAGAAAGATCAGGTAGTACGTTGGAATGATGAATGTCAGGCTGCTTTTGACAGGATCAAAGAGTATCTCCAAGAACCACCTATCCTTATGCCACCGGTTGAAGGGAGACCTCTGATACTATATCTAACAGTGCTTGACAACTCAATGGGGTGCGTGCTGGGGCAGCATGACGAGTCTGGCCGAAAAGAGCACGCCATTTATTACCTTAGCAAAAAGTTTACCGACTGTGAGACCCGATACTCACTGCTTGAGAAAACTTGCTGCGCTTTGGTATGGGCTGCTCGCCGGCTGAGACAGTATATGCTGACTCACACTACCTGGTTGATCTCAAAGATGGATCCTATAAAGTACATATTCGAAAAGCCTGCTCTGTCTGGGAGAATTGCAAGATGGCAGATGATCTTAACGGAATACGACATTCAGTACACAACCCAGAAAGCCATCAAGGGAAGTGTATTGGCAGACCACTTGGCACATCAGGCCGTAGACGATTATCAGTCAATGAACTTCGAGTTTCCGGATGAAAGCATTATGATAGTGACTGATTGTGAAGTACCTGGACCGGATGAAAGACCTGAACCAGGATCCCGATGGTCTATGCACTTTGACGGAGCATCCAATGCTTTGGGAAACGGTATCGGCGCCATAATCATATCACCTCAAGGTACTCATACTCCACTCACTGCCCGGCTGTGTTTCAATTGTACCAACAACATGGCGGAGTATGAGGCGTGCATCATGGGTCTTCAAGCTGCGATCGACTTAAGGATCAAGTTTCTAAGCGTCTTCGGAGATTCCTCTATTGTGATCAATCAGATCCAAGGAGAGTGGGATACGAAACATCCAAACCTGATTCCTTACAGAGAATATGTGTTGACCCTGATCCCCCACTTCACAGAGATAACCTTTGAGCACTTTCCAAGAGAAGAGAATCAGCTGGCGGACGCGTTAGCTACAATGTCTTCTATGTTCAAGGTCAAATGGGATAATGAGGCTCCCCGGATCATCATCTGGAAACTGGACGAGCCGGCATACTGTTGTGATCTCGAGACTGAATTGGTGACTGAGAAGCCTTGGTACCATGAGGTGAAGAGATATCTGGAAGCTCAGGAATACCCTGAAGGTGCATCTGTCAATGATAAGAAATTCCTGAGAAGATTCGCAGCAAAGTTCTTCCTTAGCAACGACATCTTGTACAAGCGAAACCATGATTCAACCTTACTGCGTTGTGTGGATAAGACTGAAGCAGAAAGGATCATGGAAGAGCTACATGAAGGGACCTTTGGTACACATTCCAGTGGGAACACTATGGCTAAAAAGATTCTTCGGGCAGGGTATTACTGGTCCACAATGGAAGCTGACTGCTACCAACATTCTAGGACATGCCATAAGTGCCAGATTTATGCAGACAAGGTGCATGTTCCTCCAGTTCCCCTGAATGTTCTGACTGCGCCTTGGCCGTTTGTAATGTGGGGTATAGACATGATCGGCGAGATTAAACCTACGGCATCTAATGGGCATCGCTTCATCCTGGTAGCGATTGATTATTTTACAAAGTGGGTTGAGGCAGCATCCTATGCTACGGTAACCAAGACTGTTGTAGCACGGTTCATTCGGCATAATCTGATCTGTTGGTACGGCGTCCCTGAACGAATTATTACAGACAACGGTACCAATCTGAATAATAAGATGATCGCTGAGCTCTGCGAGCATTTCAAGATACAACACCACAATTCTTCTCCTTACAGACCGAAGATGAATGGGGTTGTCGAAGGAGCAAATAAGAACATCAAGAAGATCGTGCAGAAGATGACAATAACTTATAAAGATTGGCACGAGATGTTACCGTTCGCTCTACATGGGTACCGTACCTCAGCTAGGACGTCAACCGGGGCAACTCCTTTCTCTTTGGTTTATGGCATGGAGGCAGTCTTACCAATCGAAGTGCAAAAACCCTCTCTCCGGATAATAAAGGATGCAAATCTGAGCGAAGATGATTGGATCCAGACACCACTTGATCAGCTCAACCTCATTGATGAAAAGAGACTTGCTGCTATCTGTCATGGTCAGACGTATCAGAAATGGATGATCAGGGCATTTAACAAAAAGGTCAAACCACAGGAATATCGAGTTGGTGATCTGGTAGTCAAGCGAATCATCCTTCCTCAGAGTGATCCAAGGGGCAAATGGACCCCTACGTACGAAGGGCCATTTGTGGTTAAGCATGTGTTCTCAGGAGGAGCCATGATTCTAACCAACATGGATGGTGACGACCTTCCTCACCCCGCCAATGCAGACATAGTAAAAAGATACTACACATGAAAAAAGGACCCGCTAGGCTGACATGCCTAGGCAAAAATTAGGGCTTCCCGTCGAACCAAAAGGGTTCGGGCAAAATGAAGGGATGAAATATGAAAAAAATCTGTACACCCGGCAAGTCGAAAACCTGAAAAGGCGGCTTGGGCAAAAATGGGTATCCCGGTGGACTGAAAACCCGAAAGGGCGGTCCAGGCAAAAATTAGGGATAAAAGCGTAATACTATGTCTCATTGGATCACTTTGCATCCAGAATCCGGTATCTACACCAAGTTCAGACGGCATCGATCAGTCAGCTTCACCTTCAACCAAGGTCATCAAGTGATGAGACGCTCGGAGTTATAAAGGCAATAGCAGAGTTGAAACCCAGTGGGATCATTCATTTCACACAGCTGTTTTATTTTCTTTTGTACAAAACTTGTATAAACTCTTTTATTCGGCGGCATTCTCTTACTAGGACGTCAGCCTCTTGTACACAAAACGCCAATTTCCAGGCCATTCAAAATCAATACAAATATACTTTTCAGTTAAACGTGCCAATTGTTTTTCTTTTTCTGTTTTGTTTTGCGAAGAACGTCCAAGGTTCAATTTGTGATATATGCATTGACAATAATTTGCTAACTCATAAATATTTGCATACGAAACAAAGGATTAATTACAGGTGACACTAGAAACAGGGGCAATAAAGAGTTGTCTAAGAAATCTAATTGTTCTGTCCTCCAAGGTACTAAGGTAGGTTCAGCTAAAGAACAGGACCAGTACATCTTAATTCCCCAGAGAGTAAGTCAGCAGTCAGTGCATTCTTTTCCAAGCAGAGTTATCAAAACTCAAGGAAGTTGAGTATCCTCCAGTAGATCTCAATACTTCCCCAGCAGCAGTATACATATTCATAACAAGCATCCCCGGCAATCTTGGTCTAAAGATTGTTCCCCGGCGGTATATCAACATTCAAAGGAATTACCTCCCCTACAGTTCAAAATCTCCCCAGGAGAGTCCAACCCAGTTTCCCCAGGAAAGTTGGAATCCATCTCCCCAAGTAGTAAGCTTATCCCCAGTAGATTCTGGAAGCTTATTCCCTCGCAGAGCACGAACGCGTCGTCCGGCTTTATTCAAAGAGTTATTTCCTTAACAGGATATAACTGGGTTATCCTCAGCCAAAAGCCATGGAAAGAGCGTCCTCGACGAAATTCTCTTACCCCCAGCGAAGTCTATCAGCACTTCCAGCACAACAAGGGTATCCCCAGCAAGTTATTATCAACATTTCAACAAAGTATCTCTCTCCCCACAGAGTATCGCTCCCCAGCATGGTCGCTAGAGTATTTTTCTCCCCGCAGAATCTTCCATTTGCCAAGTTCATTCCTCAACGGAGTCATCTTCTCCTACCGGTATTCTTGCGACTATCATCCCCAGCGGAAGCAAAAGCTTATTCTTCAACATCAGCCCAGGAGTGACTTCCCGGCACCCGTCAAGGATTTACTTTCCTAGACGAAAACATACATAAACATCACATACATCATTATAGCATGCATGTACGCATCATATCATACAAATCTCATTTATGTTGAGAACATCATTGCTTGGTCCATATCATGCATGACATATGACTGACCTCTACCTTTCAGGAAAGATGCAGTTAAATTCTCAATCATATTTCAAGACCTAGACTGGTTCAGTTAATCGACTCCAAAGATTTCTTATCCAGTCCAAGGCCTTCTCTAGTCCAGCTAAATCGACTCCCAACAGATTTTTCTGATGAAGACTCAGTAGAAGTTATCAAAGGTTTTTCTCAGACGTCCGCTTTTGAGATTATAATTTCCTATGGTTCTCTCCCCGACGGTGCGTGAGATGATAATTCCATTCCAGGTTTTTCTCAAACGTCCGCTTTTGAGATTATAATTTCCTATGGTTCTCTCCCCGACGGTGCGTGAGATGATAATTCCATCCCAGGTTTTTCTCAGACGTCCGCTTTTGAGATTATAATTTCCTATGGTTCTCTCCCCGACGGTGCGTGAGATGATAATTCCATCCCAGGTTTTTCTCAGATGTCCGCTTTTGAGATTATAATTTCCTATGGTTCTCTCCCTGACGGTGCGTGAGATGATAATTCCATTCCAGGTTTTTCTCAGACGTTCGCTTTTGAGATTATAATTTCCTATGGTTCTCTCCCCGACGGTGCGTGAGATGATAATTCCATCCCAGGTTTTTCTCAGACGTCCGCTTTTGAGATTATAATTTCCTATGGTTCTCTCCCCAGCGGTGCGGAGATGATAATTCCATCCCAGGTTTTTCTCAAACGTCCGCTTTTGAGATTATAATTGCCTATTGGTTCTCTTCCCGATACTGCGAAGATGGTAATTCCCACCAAGATTTTCTCAACGAGCGTTGTTGAAGTTAAAGTCACCCAAGGTTCTCTCACCGTTCATGCTGAGGTAGTAACCATCCCTGGTTCATTCATCATCTTGTGAAGCTCCAGATCCAACTCCTGTAACCAGTCAGGACGCATTTATACAAAGCATCTGAAAACCAACTCCTGCAACATGTCAGGTACTCATTTTTCTTTTGCAGGTATGTAGGTTCTCGCTAAGGAATCTCTTACGCGATCAACATCCAGATGGCATCTATAAGCCCATCATCCCCCATCAATCTCCAAATGGCATCTATAAGCCCATTTCCACTATGTGAGCGCAAATTTCTGGGCACTCTAGTGTTCAATCATCTTCTACCCTCGGATTACGAAAGGCACGTCAGCCAATCTGCATCCTCAGGTCTAAGAATATTGAACAGGGGCAACTGTTGTACCCCAAAATTTGCCCTCCCATATTCTTCAAGAATTGCAAAATCAAGCTTCAAAATCTCCCCAAGGGTTGCACAGTGTAAGAGCCTCCTGAACAGTCAAAATTAGGGTTTTGGTTCTGATCAAGAAAATGAAGTTTCCAAAGGTCCAATCAAGTCTCACATGCCTACAAATATGGTCAAGCATCCTCATATCAAGTTTCAAGACTTTCAGCACAAAATTGCACAGTCAAAAACCCTAATTGCACTATAGTCAACTGTAGGGGTAAAATGGTCATTTGACAGTCAAAAGTTCAAATTTTTGATCAACGTCTCATTTTGAAGCCACAAACATCATTTTATCAATGCTTGATCATGTTTCTCAAAGCTTGGCTCAAAAATCATCAAGATGCAAAAGTTTCCTTATTTGGACAGTTGAAAAAGTCAACTGTAAATTGACCAGGGCATAACTTTCACATGGATTATCAGAAAAATTCCATCCAAAGCTCATTTTTAATAGAAAGACATTTCCTACAACTCATATTCATACTTCAAGTCCAAGAAATGCTCTCACAAAAAGTTATCAATTTCAACATTATAGGTCATTTTCAAAAGTCAACAAAAAGGGACTTTAAGTCAAAAGCCATAACTTGAGATTGGTAAATCAAAATGACATGGGACCAAAGACATTGGTTAGAGGACTCAAAGAAATTTCCAAAATGTCCAAGAACATGAGCAAAGCTTAAAAATTGAGCAAGTTATGCCTTGTGGAAGTTGGGAAATTTTTGGATATTTTGAAAAGTCAACATTGATTCAAATGACCTAAAATTGCTAATGGGCCCATTTTTCTTCCACAATTCATCATCCAAAGCATGTGCACGACCATTAGGCCCAAAGGGAAGTTTTTCTTCATTTTTATTTATTTATTTGGATTTTTTATTATTAATAAATCATTTAATTAAATAAAATACATGAAAAATACAAAACTAATGAAATCAAATCTCTTTGTGCAGAAAATACTCTCATTGGACATTCAAGATTCGTGCATGATCATTTTTGGAAAGTTTTGGCATGATTTGGTTTCAAATTGCATGAAAAAGATTGAAAAATAATGCTTGAAAATCAAATATTGAACAATCAAATCTTGGATTCTTTTGATCAAAATTTTGACCTAAATCATTACTACATATACAAGGAACACAACCCTAATGCCATTAACCACAGAGCTGCGCAGAAAACCCTAAACAAACTTGCATTTTTTTCAAGAAAACTCCATAACTGAAAACACACTTGCAGGTCAATTCAAGCCTCCAAACTTGCTCCATTAGCTTGCCAGGGTTGTCAGGAAACGATTCCAATCAAAAACTTAATCCCATACTCAAAGAATTGGTAAAACGAGCTGGACCTGTACAAAGAAAATTTCTAATTCGTGCATCTCAATTCATGCATTTTTTGTGAATTTTAATATTTGATTCATATTCCTTGTGTGATTCTGAAGCTAACCATCTATCTTGATTGAGTTTTTGCACGCTGTATACGATTTCACCATTATTGTTTTCTAGGGTTTTGCAAGCTTGAAATTGGGGGTTTTCAGATAGTGTAAAATTAGCCTACCACGATGCCATGGTTATGATCAGCACACTTGGACGAAGACAAAGCCACCCTCGCGCCTAATTTATGATGATCCCTGGGCTAGTCACTATTTTTCATAAACATGCCTAAGGGAACACCATGAAAACCGTGGCCTATGTTTTATGTTTCAGGGAATAAGGAAGAAGAAGGCTAGGTGGCTACCAACGATTGGCCTGTTTAAATTTTCGCGCTCAGACCCACTAACGCTTTTGTTTTCTTTTATAATATTTGTTGGTTATTATATATTAAACGCGTGTGAATTGGTCCAGTGGTAAACACAGTGGTTGGCAATGTTAATGACCTGGGTTCGAGCCCCAGGTCTTCATCCTTTCAATATTATTTTTCAACCCATATTCTTATGCAGATTCAATAGCAAAGCACACCGTGCATCCTCAAAAATCAACGTCCACGTGTCTCAGAGCATCAGATCAAAGGCCATGAGTTGAAGACCATGGTGAGCCCCAGTCAACACGCCAGCACGCTGCCTGGAAAAGGTCAAAAGGGCCAATTGCTAGTGGGCCAGATTACTGAAAAAAAACCTCCATGTTGGGGACTACAACCCCCCTTGGTTTGCAAATTTTCTTAACTTTCTTTATTTTTTATAATTTTTATTTTCTTTTAATTATTGCTTGTTTAATTAATTTAATGTTTTCATAAAACATAAAAAATCAGAAAAAGAGGAAAAAATATAATAAATATTTTATTTTAGTATTTTCATAAATAAATTGTATTAATTCATTTAGTTATTAAATTAGGGTTTAATTTAATATTTTCATAATAAAAATCAAAAATATAGAATTAGGGTTTAATTAATTTTCATCTTTTTTCTTTTATTCCATAATAATTAAATATTTATTTTTATGATTAAATTGCATGTAAATTAATTAGGGTTAATTTTAGGTTAAAATTCAATGTTTTCATAATAAAATAAAAATTGTAGAATTAGGTTTAATTGCATTTAATTCTTTTTTCATTAAAATCCTAAAATACCAAAAAATACAAGAAACAACTTCTTTTCTTTTTAATTAATTAATTGCATCATTTAATTTAATTTAGTTAAAAAGGGTCCAACGCCCTCGTTTCGATTTAAATTTCAATTCGCATATTTATTTCTTCTTTCGTATAATATTTGTGTATCTCTCCCAAAGTCGTGTAACTAATTGCTCGCACTTTTAATTCTTTATTTTCTTTTATTTCTTTATTTTCTGTCAAATCGGGTTCGAGAAATTTTGGCGATGTGGACCCGCGCCATTTGTAATAGCTTAGAATTTACTTTTCTCGCAACTTTTTAACTGTTAATCAAAGGCATGAAAGAATGTATGGACAAAAATAAAAACAAACGCTAGATCACCAATAACATGACAAAAGACAAAAATAAATGAAAACGACACACGAATCGCACACACCACCCCTAGGGTACGCCTCACTATTGCCTTGCCTCGAAAGGTGATCGTCGAGTAGAGGATGTCTTAGTAAGTCCTCATGATCCGGGAACCTGGCATGAGGGTAGCTTCTAAGGTGTCTTCCCATTGCTCTGGTGATCACCATGTCCCGAACCTCGAATTGACCCGAACACCTCCAACGGTGGTGCTACCTATCTCTCAATGGTGGGGTGACACTGCTTTAAAGGACATTTACACAGACGAATTCCTTAGGGTAGGTAGACGACTCTAGATACTTGCTCTAATTTCAAAAAAAAATTCAAAAATACTTTTCACACCAACACATTTTCAAAAGCTTTCGAAAGCAAATTTTCAAACACTCTTGAGGACCGATACAAGAGTCGAACTAAAATTTTCAAAGAAACTTTTTAAAAACCCACATTGAAAAGCAAACAAACCATTTTGAAAACACAAATGAGCAAGTATCTAAGAGCCCATGGATAACCATGGATAGAAAGGGTGCTAACACCTTCCCTTTCTATAACCTACCTCCTGAACCGAGAGCAATCTCTTTAAGGAATTTTTCTGTGCTTTTGTCCTTTCCATTTGGAGAAAATAAAAGACGGTGGCGACTCTTGCTTCCGCGACATTTCGCGAACCAGCGTTAAACAGTCAGTTCCAGATCCACCGATCACAACCCCCATTTTTCTTTATTAATTATTTTAACAATTGGTTATTTTATTAATTATTATTTGATATAGTAATTAATTAAATTATAAGATTTTGTGAATATTTGGATTAACTATTTAATTGTGTTTTGGGTTAATGAGTGTTAGAATAGAAATGTTGAGTATTGGGTCTTAAGTGTCACATTATAATGGGTGGGCGAGATAAGCCCATTAGTTAAATAAGGTTAGTAAGATATTATGAAACAAAAGAGATAGAATTGTAAAATAAAAGAAGAGAACAAAAGGAGAAAAGAAGAAAAGAAGGGAGAAAGGGAGAAGAGAAGAAGAAAAGCTTAGAAAGAGTCTACTTCTAAGGTAAGGGTGATATTTCTTGTTATTATAGTTTTATATATGAGTATGTAATGGGTAGTAACATGAAACTAGGGATTTATTCTTCAATTTCTAGATTTTCATATGTTAGGATTTGAATGTGAAATCATGAAATTGAAGTTAGAAATCATGTTTTGATGTTTATATTTGATTATATATGTTAGATATAGGTTATAATACATTTAAGTGATGAAAAATGGCTAATTGGGGTGGGTTTTGGTGACATAATTTGTAGGGGGAAGAAGTTGTCTTCATAAAAATTTGTTGTGCTCAACAAAGCGCGCTTAGCACAGCCTGGAATTCAAAATTTATTAATTTTTTAAATTTCTCTGGATCATGTATGTGTATGATTTATCAATTATTTACATGAATTTTAATAATTTACCCGATGTGTTTTGGATGTATTTTAAGGAGTAACATGACACTTGATTTTGTGTATGCAATTATTAGAAATTGATGTTGATTGAAAATAACATGGTTTGTACTTGTTTACTACATGCTATAATGATGTGTTGATATGATTAATGCTATGATGATTCATTGTATTCGATTGATGACATGGTATATGTATGTCGTGCAATTTGGTGAAAATAATTCAAATGTGTTGAATTATGTGAAATATGCTTGTATGGTTAAGATGGAGGGATGGTCTTAATCGCATATGATTGTTGAGATTGCACATGTACATGCATCATTTGTATCAAGAGGAAATATTTGGTAATTCCGTGAGAATTATTTACTTGTCTCAAACCTAACGCCAAATGGGATTTGAAAGCTTAAGGCTGAATCAAGCTTTTATTGGTGGTTACCTGTCTGAGGGATGGACCCGGCTGGACCAGTAAGGATAACATTTGATACCACATGTATATTTCATTGAGTTGCATTAGAGTCCCATGTGTCGAGGTGAAATGTTGAATTGATGGGTATTATGTGAGATTGATGTGAATGTTACATATGTGGTATTTGTGATTGATTGTTTTATAATCTTGTATCGTTGAGCAATATTGTATATGTAATCATGTGAAATATGTTGAAGTATGATAATTACATGATTATGTGAAGTTTGATGAATTCATTTGATGTATGTTTATTATGCATTACTTATTATTATGATATGAATTCTCACCCTTTTTTGGAATGATGTTTTATACCACATCACTCAGGGGCCAAAGTTAGTGGCGCTCCTAGCGAGGATTAGACGGAAGAGCTGGTTCTTATGTCTACTTTCTTAGGTAGTGATTCATGCTCTGGTCTATGTAACACGGGGAACCTTTGGATTTATGTTATGTTTACTATATTCATGTTTATTTGAGAGATGTTGTTATACTCTTTGGATATTTATGTTTTGATTGAGGTGTATGTGATGATGGACTTTAGTGCCTAGTATTTATGATATGATTGTCAGTATGGTATTTCAATCTTTAATTTTATTACTTTGAGTTAAGAATTATTCCACTTGGAGATGCTTATGTGTAATGGTATGGAACATGATTCTAAATGCGTGAAGTAAATGTGACGCCCTTTTGTGATGTGCATGCTAATTTACTCTAATTTATTCCATTTATTTTATGCGGAGTTTTAGAGGGTGTTACATTAGTGGTATGAGAGCCTGGTCGGTAACTTGGCTAGGTTATTAATGTGTTTATTTCCTTTTTGTATCCGATGTGACTTGTATACACAATCCGTACTGTTTGTCTTATGAGTGTTTTTGGTTGTTTGGTTGTTTGGAATTTAAGAATGATGGTTTCCAGAAGGAATGACAATGTTGTTGGTGAGGTGTTGGTTATGTTGGCCGGTGCGATTGTGAAACAGCTGCACTTCAATGCTGGTCTCAGGAATGAAGATGATAAATTTCGTGCTTTGGGGAAGTTCCACAGGAACAATCCGCCAATATTTAAAGGAGATCATTAACCTGACAAGGCACAAATTTGGCTGAAAGTGATTGAGAAGATTTTTCAGGTCATGAATTGTTCTGATGCGGAGAAGGTGCAGTTTGGCACCCATAAGCTTGAGAAGGAAGCTGAGTATTAGTGGAACAACACTGTTTAGAGATTTGATGAAGACGTGATTGAGGTTACTTGGGAACTTTTTAGCGATGCATTTATGGAGAAGTATTTCCTTGAAGATGTGTGTGGCAAGAAGGAAATTGAGTTTCTTATGCTAAAGTAGGGTAATGGTACTGTGCAGAGTATGCTCTAAAGTTTGAAGAACTGATTAAGTTTTGTCCTCATTACAACACTGCTAATGCTGAGAGATGTAAGTGTCATAAGTTTGTGAATGGTTTGATACCTGAAATTAAAACGACTATGGGTTATCAGAAGATTACTAGATTTTATGAGCTGGTTAACAAGAGTAGGATCTATGATGAGGATAGTCGAGATAATGTTACTTACTAGAAGGCCGTGCATGACAAGAAGGGCAAAGGGAAATTCAGAGGAAAACCTTATAATGGTAAAGGGAAACATAAAGTTGGTGATGACAAGAATCTGAGTGAGGGGAGAAGTTCCTACACCTGTTTAGTTCTACAGGTGTGGTGTCGAATGATATCATGCTCTTGAGTGCACAAGTTCTACTGTGAAGTGTTTCAAGTGTGGCAAGCTAGGTCATAAGTCTCCTGATTGCAGAGGTGTTTCGAGCGTGACTTGATACAACTGTGGTGAGCAAGGTTACATTAGTTCCAAGTGTGACAAGCTGAATAAGGACCAAGCTAAAGGGAAAATGTTTGGTTTATCTAGGTCTATGACTTCTGCTAAGGATAGACTAATCTGAGGTACGTGTTTTCTTTATGGTACACCTTTAATTGTTATTATTGATACTTGTGCGACACATTTTTTCATTTATTTGTATTGTGTTAAGAGATTGAATCTTGAGTTATCTTATATGAATGGAAGTATGGTTATCGACACTCCTGCTATGAGTTCAGTGACTACTTCTTATGTGTGTTTGAATTTTTAGTTGAGTGTTTTTTGTAAAGACTTTGGGGTTGATTTAGTGTGTCTTTCGTTAGATCAACTTGAAGTTATTCTTGGGAGGAACTTCTTGGAATTCAATCATGTTTATATCAACTTTTTTGACAAGATGGCTATCTTTCTTGATTCTAGTTTGGAGAGAGATTTGTTTATGTGTGCCAAGCAAGTGAATGAGTCTGTGCAGGATGGTGCTGTATTATTGGCTTTGATGGAAACATTGGAAATTAGTGGAAAGTGAACGATTGCTGAGTTGTCAATAGTTCTTGATTTTCCTGAGGTATTTCCTGATGAATTAAGATATTTTCTACCAGAGCGTGAGGTGGAATTTGCAATTGATTTGATTCTTGGTACTAGTCCGATATTGATGGCTCCATATCGGATGTTAGCATTTGAGTTGAAAGATTTGAAGATTCAACTTGATGATTTGCTTGAGAAGAGGTTTATTCTTCTTATTATGTCACCAGAGGTGCACTTGTTTTGTGGGTTAAGAAGAAAGAAGTTTCCATGAGGTTATGTATGGATTATAGACAAATGAACAAGGTGACTATCAAGAATAAGTATCTACTTCTGAGGATTGATGATTTGATGGATCAGTTGGTGCGTGCTTGTGTGTTTAGCAAGATAGATTTGAGGTCTGGGTATCATTAGATCCGTGTGAAGGCTGAAGATATTCAGAAGACTGCTTTTAGAATAAGGTATGGTCACTATGAGTATTCTGTGATGTCGTTCAGTGTGACCAATGCACCTGCTGTATTTATAGAATACATGAATAGGATTTTTTGTCAGTATTTGGATAAGTTTATGGTTATGTTCATTGATGATATTTTGATCTATTCAAAGAGTGAAGAGGATCATGCTGAGCATCCGAGGGTTATGCTATCTATTTTGAAAGAGAATCAGTTGTATGCTAATTTTTCTATGTGTGAGTTTTAGTTGAAGGAAGTGAGTTTCCTTGATCATGTGATATCGAGTAGTGGTATTTTTGTTGATCTGTTGAATATTGAGGTTGTATCTCAATGGGAACCTCCAAAATCTATTTCTAAGATTAGAATTTTTCTTTGTTTAGCAGGTTATTATCGGAAATTTATTGAAGGCTTTTCCAAGTTAGCTTTGTCATTGACGCAATTAACTAGCAAGGGTCAAGCTTAGATTATGACTGCATAGTGTGAAGCTAGTTTTCAAGAGTTTAAGAGAAGGTTGAAAATCACTCCTATTTTGAGTTTTCCTAATCTGACAGAACCATTTATTGAGTATTGTGTTGCTTCATTGATGGGTTTAAGAGGTGTGTTGATGCATAATCAACAAGTTCTAGCTTATGCTTCTAGATAACTTAAATTGCATGAAAGTAATTATCCGACTCATGATTTGGAGTTAGCTATTGTTGTGTTTATGTTGAAACTTTGGAGGAATTATTTGTTTGGATCAATATTTGATGTGTTTAGTGTCAGAAGAGTTTGAAGTATCTGTTTGATTAGAAAGAGTTGAATATGACGCAAAAAAGATGGTTGGAATTCTTGAAGGATTATGATTTTGGTTTGAGTTACCATCCTGGTAAACTGAATGTTGTGGCTGATGCGTTAAGTAGGAAGTCCTTGCATATGTAGAAGTTGATGGTGCGAGAGTTGGAATTACTTGAGCAATTGTGAGATATGAGTTTAGTTTGTGAAGAGACTTTTTCTGGTGTTAAGCTTGGTATGTTGAAGCTTACTAGTGGCTGTAAGAACAAGATTTGGTTCTACAATATCATCTGAGTTTTGATGATAACAAATGAGTATGTTTGTATGAAATTTTTTGATATTCTAATGTTTGTTATTTTTAAGTATTTAAAAAATAAGTTCTGATTCTGATGGATGGCATGGCCAATACATTAGAATAAAATTAATTTCACTTTTACGCTACACAAGTTCTGATGAATAGTAGCAAGACACTCCAGTAAACTCTGAAGTGTTGGCTCTGATGTTTGTCTAAAGAGTTAAATCAGAAGATCTGAAGATAGAAGTTTCTACATATGTCTAGATGCTGAAGACTCATGCTTCTAAAGACATCATTTTCTAAAGAAACAATCACAAGATCTGAAGACAAAAGTTTCTACTTAAGTCCAGATGCTAAAGACATAAGTTTCTAAAGAACCAAGGTTCTAAAGATAACCGTGCTAAAGAACAAGTGGTGAATACTATGAAGATAGAAGTTCTAAATATTCTAAAGAGTTTCAGTTCTAAAGACCCAAGTTTCTTATAAAAGGTTCTCACGAACAAGTACTGAAGACTCTGAAGATGCAACTCTAAAGACTCTGAAGATTTGAAGTTCGGATGACCTTGTGTTATGTTATCGCTTCTAAACTCATGGTCATAGAAGCCTCTGAAGTACAGAAGGAAAGAAGATAACGTTAATATGGTACAAATAGTACATGGTACAATCAACGTTTTATTCCACTACCATGAAAGGACGGACGCGTTGCACGATCTTGTCCCCCCACATTATTGCTCAAGCTGCCAATGTTTCTGGAAATCCCAAGAGTACCCCTCAATAAATATATTATTTTATTGGCTATATAAAGGATTGAAGACTAAGAGAGATAGCATCCAATTAATGAAATATCCAGGAACAAGCGTTGTTCATAAGCTTTCATATTCTTAAGTAGTTGTTCTTAAAATAATTTACATATTCAGCTTGTGTAGAAGCAATATCATTGTAAACAAAAGTTGTATTCAAATTGTTGCTTGATTTCTTTAAGGGACTGATTAGGTCTGTATCCTTAAGAAGTTTAGGACTAGTGTGTATTAGAGATTGTTAGTCACTTGCGGGTAGCTTGTGCATTGTAATAATCAGTTTGATTATTCTTTGATTTTCGCTAAGGAACTGGTTAGGTCTGTATTCTTAAAAAGTTTAAGACATTTGTGTCTTAGAGGTTCTTAGTCACTTGCGGGTAGCTTTTGTAAATTGTAATAAGTTTGGTTATAGTGGATTAAGTCCTCGGTTGATAGAGGCGAAATCACTGTGGCGGATGGAGTGGACTAGCTTGATAGTTTTCATGTGAACTAGTATAAACATATCTTGTTCTTTACTTCCTGTTCTTAATTATTGTTATTATCAAGAGTGAAGGAAAAAGTATTTTAGTTAAATGGGATGATTTTTTAAAAGAAAAGTTTTGATTTAAAACCCAATTCAATCCCCCTATTTCTTGAGTTTTTCACACCTTCAATTGGCATTAGAGCTCCGGTTCTGAGGAGATAAAAAGTTTATATTTTTATCAACATTTAACAGTGTTCAGTACCAATCCAGTGTGTGTGAAAAACCAATTGCTACACCTACTTCTACTATTGATAATAGGGATAACGATATAGATCACTATAGTTCAAAACCTCCTATGTTTGATGGGGAGAAATTTGACTATTGGAAGGATAGAATCGAAAGTTATTTTTCGACTTATGACTTGGATCTATGGGATTTGGTAGTTGATGGCAACACTCACCCAATTGATGATAAAGGTCAGAAGATTGCAAGAAGTGCAATCAGAGAAGCACAAAAGAAAGTATGCAGAAATCACTACAATGTAAGAATTATTCTTCTAAGTTTTATTTCATAAAATGAATATGAGAAGATCACAGATAGAGAGACTGCAAAGTTTATCTTTGATTCTCTTCAGATCACGCATGAAAGCAATGCACAAGTAAAGGAAACAAAGTCTCTAGCCTTAATTCAAAAGTATGAAGCCTTCAAAATGGAAGACGATGAGTACGTAGAAACGGTGTTTTCAAGATTTCAGACTCTTGTGGCAAGACTTAAGGTTCTGAATAAAGGTTACTCTACAATAAATCATGTTAATAAGATTATCAGAAGTCTACCTGTCAAATGGAGACCCATGGGAACTGCTTTGAAACTTTCAAAGAATCTGAACAACACATCTCTTGAGGAGCTGATTAGCTCTTTAAGAAGTCATGAAATAGAGCTTGATCAAGATGAACCTTAGAAGAGGGTAAAATCAGTAGCTCAAAAGTCTATGTCTGGAAAGACCAAGGCTTATTAAGCTAAGGAAGAATCATAAGAATATGAAAAATATTTAGATGAAAAAGAACTTTTGTTGATATCTGGAAGAATTAGTCAAATCAGGAAGAATAGACAAAGCAACTTCAGAAGTCAACGAAGGACTTATGGAAGAGGTGAATCTACTACTGGTCAAAAAAATGCTTCTAGAAAAGAAGTTACTTGTTATGAGTGCAACGATCCTGGACATTACAAAAATGATTGCCTAAATCTCAAGAAAGACAAGAAGCCTAAGAAGGCTTACAAAGCTAAAAATGGTCTCATGGCAACATGGGGTGATTCAAAATTAGAAGATGAAGATTATGATGAAGAGGAAGCAAACATGGAATTCATGGCTAGGACCAGCACAAGAGAAGCATCACCAGAAGATGAACTGACAAATGATTATGAGTCAGACTCTGATGACGACAAAAAGATATCCTTGATGGCGCCACTGAAACACCAATCATGGTACCTGTACAATGGATGGATGCGATAAATGACGGGCGAAAGGCATATGTTCCAAGATTTGTAACTTAAGTTTGGAGGTATTTTCAGTTTCAAAGGAAATCATAAGGGAAAGATCATTGGTTTTGGAACTATTGATGTAAAGACAATGTTTGGTAAACCAAAGGACAAAACTCAAGAAGATAAAGAATCAGAATCCCCTATTTATGATATTATTTTTGTTCCTTCTAATCAACCTCAACAAAAGAAAAGAAGAATCTCATAATCTCTTTTTGAGGATTTAACTCTAGAAAACAAAGATGCTCTAGTCAAAACAAGATCAACGTTCAATCTTCTAAAGAATACTAGACTCTGAGTTTAACAAAGGTATTGTATTTCTTTCAGAACCTCATTAATTAGAAGATGTTTCGGTTAGAAATATATTTTATTAGATGGAAACCTTTTTGGTTGTCCAGACCCTGAGGATATCAAATGTGTCACTTAGTTAGATGTATTGATTAACGTGTGTAACCCTTGGTTATGCTTAATCATCACATGCTATCTAAGTTATGCAATAAGCAGTGTGCGTATTTTTTGGGATTGATTGAAATCTTAATTATTACTTTCATTTAATTCTCTTAATTATTATGTTTATTTGTATTCTTATTATTTTATTTTCTATCACTTCTCAAACACTATAAGATTACACCAAACACAAGCAGCTCTAAACAATCAACACAAGACTTCCATTCTTTGTTATCGGCAAAATAAAGAGCTTTATTATCTAAATATCATCTCTTAATCCCTCATATATCACTTTCTTTTTTGTAATTAAGTGACAATTTAGGGTAAGGGATCCCTAAACCATCTACCAAGATTCTAATGTCAATAGTCTGCCCGATTCCCACATAAGCTTTCCCCTTAAAAAAATTCAAAAGCCTATCCAAATCTTCCAGAGTCGGTGCTAGCTGAAAGTCTTGGAAGGTAAAGCACCTCAATGGATGGTCGTAGAACTAAATTAAGGCAGAAACAACATCCAATTATACCTCTACTTTTGTTAATTCAAAGGTATCCCCATAACGGCGAGTAAACATCTTCAAAGCTCTTTCAGAAAGTTTCCCTTTTATATCCTTGATCTTTGTTATATATGGCTTGATGACATTAATATTGATACGTTATTTCCCTCTGGCATTCATTTTTAGGACATTTCACCAAAAACCTTTGATTATTATTTTTTGATGTTGTGAATAAGACAGACAAAAAGAAATAGAGGGTAATGAATATATGAAATGCAAGATGTATAAATGCATGATTGTGTGGCTTAGTGACATGATTTCATGAAAGGTACCCTTAGAATGTAGACTCCTAGTTTTGGCCTATGTATATTCTACCCTCTCCATAAGTTGGTTCCCTTAAGGGTATCATAGATAACACTAGAGGCAAAGGCACAAGGGCCTCCCTTAATTGAAGCCTCTTTATAGACCGAAACTTTTGTCTCCAGGTCATAAAAGGCATCACCATGAGATTTTGGTTTAAGGGTTATACAAAGAGTCATAGGTTTCATTTCAAAGTCCTACCCCAAGAGGATGTCTCTTGAGATGTATTTCTTTTTCGTAATTCTTCCTTAGCTAATAAACAAACCTTCTTTTTAAGGTTTTTTGAAAAATATTTAAAAAAAAATGAAAATCCCATCATCAAATATAATATGATAAAAATAAATCAAAATAATAAATGTAAGGAAATAAATAAATAAAATAAAAAAATTGAAAACATTGAAGATCCAAACAAAAACCCTAAATATAAAAGGAAGGTTTCTAAATCCTAGGATTGAGTCCCCAGCAGAGTCGCCAACTGTTGTAATCGCTTTTAAATTGAAAGTCGCCACCCTTACTTTTTATCTTTAAGAAGGGAATATAAAGGATAACCCTAATTTGGTCATAGATTCTAAGTTATTGGACTCGTTCTTAGACAAAGAGAAGGTGTTAGGCACCCCTTATCTACCTTGTTCAGAAGGATACTAGGGTTTAGAATTACGGCTTAGGAAATAAGGCTTTAATTTTGTTATTAGGGGAAATCGCTACGATTTTAGTCGTATTCCTACGTATCCTCTTAGGAGGAATCAGAGTCCTAATCTGTAGTTCGTAGTTGGTTGGGTTTTTTTTTATAGATAACGAAGATATTTTGAACTCTCCTTGAACCAAATTTGGCTGTGTGAACAGAAAAGTTATGAGACGAAGTTCGCAGTCGATTTAAATTATCTTCATAATCCTTTTTGAAAATTATCTTGGATTTAATTAAATTATAAAAAAGATCTAGTGTTGGTTAGATATATTTTAAATGTATTAATATATAAAAATCTTTTTAATGCATGACAAAATTAATTTTAACGCAATAAAAAAATATTTGGATGGGTTAGAAAAATAAACATTTGATTTTTATAATAATAGTTGTTGTACCCAAAAATTTTCCCTCTCATTATACTCAATACATGACAATTGAAGTCCCCAAGTTTCTCAAAGAAGCCCAAGAGTTGACCAGACAAACTCTCTCCTAAGGCAGTGCACCTCAAAATTAGGGTTTCTATTTTCATCAATATGGGTGAGCCACAAAAGCCCCGTATGATTTCCAAGGTCTTATTATATTACCAAGACCCTACTTATCAAGTTACATGCCTTTCACAAGAAGTTTGCCCAATCAACTTCTCAGATGCTTGAGAATCGACTGTATTAGGTCAAAAGTCAATTGTGGCCCACATGCAGTCAAACCTCAAGATTTTTGGTCAACACCATTATTTTGAAGTATTATCCATCATTTTATCAAGGGTTGATCATGATTCTTCAAGGAATGCTCCAAATTCATCAAAACTCAAAAGTTACTAAATTAGGGTTTTATAGGAAAAGTCAACCCAACTTTGACCAAGCATAACTCCTTCATACTTTATCAGAAATTTTCCATCCAAAGCTCATTTTAAAGAGGATACAATTCCCTACAATTCATATTCAGCCTTCAAGTTCAAAATATGCACTCACAAAGAGATATGAATTTTGACATTATAGGTCCTTTTGTAAAGTCAATAAAAACACCTTTTGGGTCAAAGCTTCATACATGAACATTGAAGACTCAATTTAGATGAGACCAAAGGTTGCTTAGGGGACATCCTAAGATTTCTAAAAAGTCCAAGAACACCTCTCTAGGGTTAAAATTGGAGGAGATATGCCTTGTCAAAGTTGACCTTTTTTGCAAAATTGCCAAAAGTCAAATGGGCTCAAAATTGTATTTTTTTGCCAAATGGGCCTAACTTTTTATGTTTACACCTCACTTACAATATAATCCACGACCCAAATATCCAACCTCATGTTATTTTCTTTACTTTTCAATTTATTTTGATTTTTTATTAATTAAAATTTCAATTAAATCAAATAATTGAGGAATAATGAAAAAGATATGTTGTGATCTGATATTTGGATAGGATTTCAATCAAATAATGCAAGGATATCATGATCAATTCGAATCAATGCTGATTGATACAAGAAAGGCATAATTTGGCTCAATATAGCAAGTTTACATATGCCATGAAAATCAAATCAAATCTTCAAAACTTTCAAAGATGTGATTTGTTTTTACAACCCTAATTCACTCTATGATATATATTGAACACATCCAAGGCAAGAACAAGGGGGAGAATCGTGGGAGGAGGCAGACCAAAATTTCAAAGAAAAGTGTGAGACCTATCTTCTTCCACAGGCCAATTCAAACCATTCCAAGGCTTCTAATCCATTCCTGGACATCTCAGGAAGCTAATAGTATCGTTTGCCAGCCTTGAAGCATCCAGAATCATCACGTTACAACATCACGGTTTGTACAAAAAACTCAAACTCGATTTCAATGTTTTACGCATCCTAAACGAAAGTTATCCATATATTATTGTTCATAATCATGATTGCAAGCTTTCTGTATAGCTTAATTGTACTAACAGTGCATGAATTCATATTCACCATTGCCAGGGTTTAAGAGCTCGATTTGGGGATTTTTGATACAGGGAAAATTGGACCATGAATGGGGTACCATGACACTCGTGAGACCAAGACGAGTTGCTTGGTACCATTACAATTGATTTATATTGCATGTACATGATTTTTGAGATGGACAGGGTTGTAGCTATGGACAAACATCCGTAGGTAAAAGTGCTTCATCTAAAGCCACGGTTCAAGGGAGAAGATGATGGCGTGTCAAGCTACCATTGGAGCGTTTGAAAATTCGCGCATTTTCTGAGCATGGCAATTAACTTTGCTTTTGATTTTATTTGTTTATAATATATTCAATTAACAAGTTCAGTGCAGATGGTAAGGAAGCTTGCCTTTGATGTACACGTCCCAGACAGAGCTATCCTCCCAGACAGAGCAGGCTTTCCGAAGATGTATTTTATCGGATCCATCTTAGATATCAACAAAGTGGTATGAGTCAACATATACTGTCTTAGCCAGCGAGCAACCCATGCCAGAGCGCATCAAGTTTTCTCGAGCAGTGAATATCTGGTTTCACAGTCGGTAAACTTTTTGCTCAGGTAGTAAATAGCATGCTCTTTTCGGCCAGACTCGTCATGCTGCCCCAATACACACCCCATTGAGTTCTCTAAAACGGCCAGATACATGATCAGTGGTCTTCCCTCGACTGTTTGAATCAAAACAGGAGGCTCTTGTAAGTACTCTTTGATTTTGTCAAAAGCAATCTGGCATTCATCATTCCATTTGACTACTTGATCTTTCTTCAATAGCTTGAAGATTAGCTCACAAGTAGCTATCAGGTGAAATGAATCTGGCAATATAGTTCAGGTGTCCCAAGAATCCTCTGACTTCCTTCTCAGTACGAGGAGCAGGCATTTCTTGTATCGCTTTAACCTTGGCAGGATTAACCTTGATGCCTTTGTTACTGACAATAAAACCTAAGAGTTTACCGGACCGGATTCCGAATGTGCACTTGTTTGGATTCAACTTTAGTTTGTACTCTTTCAACCTCTCAAATAACTTCTGCAAATGATCAAGGTGCTCCTCCTCAGTTTGTGATCGGGCTATCATGTCATCTACATAGACCTCTATCTCATGATGTATCATATCATGAAATTAGGCTACCATGGCGCGTTGATAGGTTGCCCCAACATTCTTCAGTCTGAATGGCATCACTTTGGAGCAGAACATGCCCCACTGTGTGACAAATATAGTTTTCTCCATGTCCTCAGGTGCCATTTTGATTTCGTTATAACCTGAGAATCCGTCCATGAAGGAAAATACTTTGTGTTGGGATGTATTGTCAACCAGGATATCGATGTGGGGAAGTGGAAAATCATCTTTAGGGATGGCCCTATTTAAATCTCTATAATCCATGCACATTCATACTTTGCCGTCCTTTTTAGGCACGGGAACAATGTTGGCAACCCATTGAGGATAGGAAGTGACAGCCAAGAATCCAACATTGAATTGTTTCATGACTTCCGCTTTGATCTTCTCTGACATGTCAGGTCTCATGCGGCAGACTTTTTGTTTTACTGGTGGACAATCTTCTCTTGTGGGTAGACGATGTACCATGATGTCTGTATCAAGTCCTGGCATGTCTTCATATGACCAGGCAAAGATCTCAACATAATCATGCAATAGTTGAATTAGACGCTCCTTGACACTCGACTCTAGATTGGCACCCACCTTGATTTCCTTTTTATCTTCTTTGGTACCCAAATTGATTGTATCTAACGGCTCCTCATGAGGCTGAATAGCTCTTTCCTCTTGTTGTAGTAGTCTGGCCAATTCCCCTGGTACTTCATAATCTTCATCACCTTCGTATTCGTCTTGGTAGATTAGATCTTCAGAGTCACTAAAGGCCATAGAAGTATCGTTACCCATGGGATCCAGAATGGAGGGGTACCTACATTTTTGAGTGTGGGGGTATAGTCATCTTTAAACAATAAAATGTAAAAGAAAGACAATGAGCATAAAAGGTTTGTATGTGGAAAAACGTCCATGATTCATTGAATGTCATATGAAGATGAAATAAAAACCCTTACAAATGGACCATTGTGCCTCGGGTAAGACACACGATTTTTAATGTGCGAATTGTTTGTGAATATTACAAGTCCAACAGAAATGTAAAAGATAAATTACTGAGAGATGAAAGTTATTGGGAAAAAGTATCTGGCTTCCCAATTGCGAAGTCCTCCATTAACAGTAGGAAATATCAAGTCCTCCAAGCTGACGTCTTCTTCACCATCTTCCACTGTGTTGACCTCTTGGTTGCTAATCTTCAGAGGTGGCCCTCTAGCACGGGAACGACGCACAACCTTCTGATCATTTGAAGTAAACCCTAAGCCAAACTTGTTAGATTTATACGGAATGTCTGGAAGCTGTCCCCAGATGGTGCATCCACCCTCCTCTACTACTGCCTTGGCGTCCTTTAGTGATAACATCCGAAGTGGAGGTCTTGTGATCTTGGGGATCTGGGATACCGCCTTGGTTACTGCTTTGAGAGACTTCTTCGAAATGTTGAAAAGGAGTTTCAATGAACTCGCCATCCAACTCCATATACCGGAAAGAATTTAGATGGCTAATTGTGATCGGTGGATCTGGAACTGACTGTTTAACGCTGGTTCGCGAAATGTCGCGGAAGCAAGAGTCGCCACCGTCTTTTATTTTCTCCAAATGGAAAGGACAAAAGCACAGAAAAATTCCTTAAAGAGATTGCTCTCGGTTCGGGAGGTAGGTTATAGAAAGGGAAGGTGTTAGCACCCTTTCTATCCATGGTTATCCATGGGCTCTTAGATACTTGCTCATTGTGTTTTCAAAAATGGTTTGTTTGCTTTTCAATTGTGGGTTTTAAAAAAAGTTTCTTTGAAAATTCCAGTTCGACTCTTGTATCTGTCCTCAAGAGTGTTTGAAAAATTGCTTTCGAAAGCTTTTTGAAAAGGTGTTGGTGTGAAAAGTATTTTTTTTTGAATTTGTTTGGAAATTTAAAGCAAGTATCTAGAGTCGTCTACCTACCCTAAGGAATTCGTCTATGTAAATGTCCTTTAAAGTAGTGCCATCCCACCATTGAGAGGTAAGTAGCACCCCCGTTGGAGGTGTTCGGGTCAATTCGAGGTTCGGGACATGGTGATCACCAGAGCAATGGGAAGACACCTTAGAAGCTACCCTCATGCCAGGTTCCCGGATCATGAGGACTTACTAAGACATCCTCTACTCGACGATCACCTTTCGAGGCAAGGCAACAGTGAGGCGTACCCTAGGGGCGGTGTGTGATTTGTGTGTCATGTTCATTTATTTTTGTCTTGTCATGTCAAAGTGATCTATGCGTTTGTTTTTATTTTAGGCCATTCATTCTTGCATGCATTTATTTAACAGTTAAAAAGTTGCGAGAAATAAAAGTTCTAAACTATTACAAAGGCGTGGGTCCACATCGCCAAAATTTCCAGGACCCGATTTGACAGAAAGTAAATAAAGGTAAAGTGCGAGAAATTAAAATGTCCGAGTTTACAAGGCTTTGGGAGAGGTACATAAATAATTAAAAGAAAAAGAGATAAATACGCGGATTGAATTAAAGTTGAAAACGAGGGCGTTGGACCCTTTTTAATTAAATTAAATTAAATGATTATTAAATTAATAAAATTAAAATGAAAAGAAATTGTTTTTTGAGATTTTTTGTATTTATGATTTTCTGAATGAGAATTAAATGAAATTAAAATGTTAACCCTAATTCTAATTGTTTTTTAGTTTATTAAGAAAGTATTAAAGTTAAACCTAAATTAACCTAATTATTTACATGCAATTTAATTACAAAAATAATATTTAATAATTAATTATCGTGAAAAGAAAAGAAAAAGGATAAAACTTGATACAAACCCTAATTCTACAAATTTTAGATTTTTATTGAAAAAATATTAAGATTAATCCTAGATTTAAAAACTAAAATTAATTAATGCAATTTATTTACAAAAAAATAACATTAAATAAAAATACTTATTTTTGTCTTTTTCCTGATTTTTGTTGTTTTTATGTTTTTTATAAAAATATTAAATTAAAGGAATTAATAAATAAAAGAAATAATTGAATCAAAATAAAAAATAAAAAAAATAATGAAAAGAATATTGCAAACCTAGGGGGGTCTGCCCCCAAATAGGAGGTTTTTGCTTAGCAATTTGGGCCCAATTGTCCCTGGCCTGGTTGACTTCTTGGCTGGCGTGTGGCTGCATTGACTCATGTCCACTATGTTCCTCAAACCATGGCCTTTTTATTGATCTTGGTGTATGCGTGGCAATCTGGACCAAGGGGTGTATGATGGACTCCTTGTGTTGAAACTGCATAGGAATACATTTAAAGCAAAAATATAAGGAGAGGGAGGGGGACCTGGGATCGAACCCAGGTCCTATTGATTACCAAACGCTTTCTCCACCACTAGGCCATTCACACGCTTCTGATTATGTAATAACTAATAAATAATATAACATAAAGACAATGGTTAGTGGGAAAGTTAGCGCGAAAATTCAAATGGTGCAATCAGATCCTTACACATCAGCGTCTTCTTCCTTCGTTTTGTTTTTCCTGAAAATACAAGAAGGTTAGCGGGGGTTTTTAACCCCCCCCCCCCCCCCCCCCCCCAAATATGCCCTATTCAATAATAGCGATTAAGCCATCTTTGAGTATAAATTAGGCGCGAGGGTGCTATTCAGATCGTCTAAACACGCTGAGTATGGTCATGGTATCATGGTGATCCAATTTTACAGTGTTCAGAAACGCCCAATTCAAAGCTTGCAAAACCCTAGCCTGTATCAATGGTGGAATCGCGTATAGCACATGAAAACTCAATTGAATTATACAGTTAGCTTCAGAATTAGACAATGAACATGAATCAAATATTAAAAATTGCTAAAGATGCATGAATCGAGATGCAAGAATGTCAAATATTTTCTGTACAGGTCACCATCGTTCTCACGTTTCTTGGTGTTAGGATGGTTGGTTTTGATTTGAAAACCTTCCTTGAAGCCTCAGGAAGGTGATGGAACAAGTCTTTTTGCTTGAATCAACCTGTAACCTAGTTTTCAGTTTCCAATTTTTTTGCAAAAAACTCAAGTTTCTCTATGCTTTTCTGGCGCAGCTGGGAGCTTCCAAGGAGTAGGGTTAGCATATGTATATATGTGTGAGTGATTTAGGTCAAAGAAAACAAATCAAAACCTTTGCATTCATGATTTTCAAGATTTGATTCTTAAGGATCTTTTCAAATATTTTTTCATGCCTATTTGGTACAAATCATGGCCAATCACTTCAATTCCTTCCATATCTGATCATGCACGAAATTTTAAACCTATTCCATGCACAAAAAGATTTGATTGCATTGGTTTGGTATTTTTCATGTATTTTAATTAATTAAATGAATTATTAATAATAAAAAATCCAGATAAATAAATAAAAATGAAGAAAAACTTCCCTTTGGGCCAAATGGTCGTGAACATGCCTTGGATGATGAATTGTGGAAGAAAAAGAGGCCCATTAGCAATTTTAGGTCACTTGAAGCAATGTTGACTTTTCAAAATATCCAAACATTTCCCAACTTCCACAAGGCATAACTTGCTCAATTATTAAGCTTTGCTCATGTTCTTGGACATTTTGGAAAGGTCTTTGAGTCCTATAACCAATGCCTTTGGTCCCATGTCGTTTTGATTTACCAATCGCAAGTTATGGCCTTTGACTTAAAGTCCCTTTTTGTTGACTTTTGAAAATGACCTATAATGTTGAAATTGATAACTTTTTGTGAGAGCATTTCTTGGACTTTAAGTGTGAATAGGAGTTGTAGGAAATGTCTTTATATTCAAAATGAGCTTTGGATGGAATTTTTCTGATAATCCATGTGAAAGTTATGCCCTGGTCAAGTTACAGTTGACTTTTTCAACTGTCCAAAAATGGAAACTTTTGCATCTTGAGACTTTTTGAGCCAAGCTTTGAGAATCATGATCAAGCATTGATCAAATGATGCTTGTGGCTTCAAAATGATATGTTGACCAAAAATTTGGACTTTTGACTGTCAAATGACCATTTTGCCCCTGCAGTTGACTGTAGTGCAATTAGGGTTTTGACTGTACAATTTTGTGCTATAAGTCTTGAAACTTGGTATGAGGATGCTTGAACATGTTTATAGGCATGTGGGACTTGATTGGACCCTTGGAAACTTCATTTTCTTTGTCAGAACCAAAACCCTAATTTTGACTGTTAGGAGGCCCTTGAACTATGCAACCCTTGGGGAGATTTTGAAGCTTTGACTTGGCAAGTCTTGAAGAATATGGGAGGGAAAATTTTGGGGTACAACAGTTGCCCCTGTTCAATCTTCTTAGACCTGAGGATGCAGATTGGCTGACGTGCCTTTCGCAATCCGAAGGTGGAAGATGATTGAACACTAGAGTGCCCAGAAATTTACGCTCACATAGTAGCAGTGTGATGTGGGAATGGGCTTATAGATGCCATTTGGAGATTGATGGATAGGATGATGGGCTTATAGATGCCATGCTAAGAGATGATGGATGGGCTGATGGGCTTATAGATGCCATTTGGATGTTGATCGCGTAAGAGATTCCTTAGCGAGAACTTGCGTACCTGCAAAAGAAAAATGATTACCTGACCTATTACAGGAGCTGGTCTTCAAACTCTTTGTATAGATGTGTCCTGACTGGTTACAGGAGCTGGATCTGGATCTTCAAAAGGTGATGAATGAACCAGGGATGGTTACTACCTCAACAGGAACGGTGAGAGAACCTTAGGCGACTACAACCTCAATAGCAATCGTTGAGCGAATCTTGGGATGATTACTACCTCCGCAGTATCGGGGAGAGAACCACAGGCGACTACAACCTCAACAGCAATCATTGAGAGAATCTTGGGTGACTTCGTCTTCAATAGTAACGCTGAGCGAATCTGGGGATGATTACTACCTCCGCAGTATCGGGGAGAGAACCACAGGCGACTACAACCTCAACAGCAATCATTGAGAGAATCTTGGATATCTTCACTTCAACAGCAATCGTTGAGCGAATCTTGGGATGATTACTACCTCCGTAGGATCGGGGAGAGAACCACAGGCGACTACAACCTCAACAGCAATCATTGAGAGAATCTTGGACAACTTCAACTTCAACAGCAATCGTTGAGCGAATCTTGGGGATGATTACTACCTCCGCAGTATCGGGGAGAGAACCATAGGCGACTACAACCTCAACAGCAATCATTGAGAGAATCTTGGATAACTTCTACTGAGTCTTTATCAGGAAAATCTGTTTGGGGTCGATTTAACTGGACTAGAGAAGGCCTTGGACTGGGTAAGAAACAGAAAATCTTAGGGTCGATTAACTGAACCGGTCTAGGTCTTGAAATGTAGTTGAAAATTTAACTGGATCTTTCCTGAAAGGTAAAGGTCAGTCATATGCAATGCATGATATGGATCAAGCAATGATGTTCTCAATATAAATGAGATTTGTGAGATATGATGCGTATATGCATGCTACAATGATGTATGTGATGTTTAGGAATGTATGTTTTCGTCTAGGAAAGTAAATCCTTGACGGGTGCCGGGAAGTCACTCCTGGGCTGATGTTGAAGAATAGATTTTGCCTCCGCTGGGGATGGTAGTTGCAAGAATACCGGTAGGAGAAGATAACTCCATTGGGGAATAAACTTGGCGAATGGATTACTCTGCGGGGAGAAAAGTACTCTAATAATCTTGCTGGGGAACAATACTCTGTGGGGAGATAGATACTTTGTCGGGATGTTGATAATAATTTGCTGGGGATAACATTGTTGTGTTGGAAGTGTTAGTAGGCTTCGCTGGGGATAAGAAGACTGTATCGACGATGATCTTTCCGTGGCTTTTGGCTGAGGATAACCCAGTTATATCCTGTTAAGGAAATAACTCTTTGAATAAAGCCGGGCGACGCGTTCGTGCTTCGTGAGGGTAAGCTTCCAGAATCTACTGGGGATAAGCTTACGGCTTGGGGAGATGGATTCCAACTTTCCCGGGGAACTGGATTGGACTCTCCTGGGGAAGTTTTGAATTGTATAGGGGAAGTGACTCCACTGAATGTTTTGATATACCGCCGGGGAGCAATCTTTAGGTCAAGACTGCCGGGGATGCTTGTTAGGAATGCATGTACTGCTGAGGAATGTTGAGATCTGCGGGAGGGTACCCAACTTCCTTAAGTTGATAGTAGCTTTGCTTGAGGAGAGTGCACTGGTTTGCTGGCTTGCTCTCTGGGGAATTGAGAAACCTGGTTATGTTCTCTAGCTGAACCTTACCTTGATACCTTGGAGGATAGAACAATTAGATTGTTTAGACAACTCTTTATTGCCCCTGTTTCTAATGTTACCTGCAATTAATTCTTTGTTTCGTATGCAAATATTCATGAGTTAGCGAATTATTGTCAATGCATATATCACAAATTGAACCTTGGACGTTCTTCGCAAAACAAAACAGAAAAGGAAAAAACAAATTGCAATTTTAACTGAAAAGTATATCTGTATTGATCTTTGAATTGCCTGAAAATAGGCGTTTTATGTACAAGAGGCTGACGTCCTAGTAAGAGAACGCTGCCGAACAAAAGAGTTTATACAAATTTGTACAAAAGAAAATAAAACAGCTGTGTGAAATGAATGATCCCACTGGGTTTCAACTCTGCTATTGCCGCTATGTCTCCGAGCGTCTCATCACTTGACGACCTTAGTTAAAGATGAAGCTGACTGATCGATGTCGTCTGAACTTGATGTAGATACCGGATTCTGGATGCAAAGTGATCCGATGAGACATAGTATTACGCTTTGATCCCTAACTTTTGCCTGGACCGCCCTTTCGGGTTTTCAGTCCACCGGGATACCCATTTTTGCCCAAGCCACCTTTTCAGGTTTTCGACTTGCCGGGTGTACATATTTTTTCATTTCATCCCTTTATTTTGCCCGAACCCTTTTGGTTCGTCGGGAAGCCCTAATTTTTGCCTAGGCATGTCAGCCTAGCGGGTCTTTTTTCATGCGTAGTATCTTTTTACTATGTCTGCATTGGCGGGGTGAGGAAGGTCGTCACCATCCATGTTGGTTAGAATCATGGCTCCTCCTGAGAACACATGTTTAACCACAAATGGCCCTTCGTATGTAGGGGTCCATTTGCCCCTTGGATCACTCTGAGGAAGGATGATTAGCTTGATTACCAGATCCCCGACTTGATACTCTTGTGGTCTGACCTTTTTGTTAAATGCCCTGATCATCCGTTTCTGATACGTTTGACCATGACAGATAGCAGCAAGTCTCTTTTCATCAATAAGGTTTAATTGATCAAGTCATGTCTGGATCCAATCATCTTCATTCAGATCTGCATCCTTCATTATCCGGAGAGAGGGTATTTGCACCTCGATCGGTAAGACTGCCTCCATACCATAAACCAAGGAGAAATTAGTTGCCCCGGTTGACGTCCTGGCTGAGGTACGGTACCCATGTAGGGCGAACGGTAACATTTAGTGCCAATCTTTATAAGTCACTGTCATTTTCTGCACGATTTTCTTAATGTTTTTATTTGCTGCTTCTACAGCCCCATTCATCTTCGGTCTGTAAGGAGAAGAGTTATGGTGCTGTATCTTAAACTGCTCACAGAGCTCAGTGATCATCTTGTTATTGAGATTGGTACCGTTGTCTGTAATAATTCTCTCTGGGATGCCGTACCGACAGATCAGATTATGCCGAATGAACCGTGCCACAACAGTCTTGGTTACCGTAGCATAGGAAGCTGCTTCGACCCACTTCGTGAAATAATCAATCGCTACCAGGATGAAGCGATGCCCGTTAGATGCCGTAGGTTTAATCTCACCGATCATATCTATGCCCCACATTGCAAACGACCAAGGCGCAGTCAGAACATTCAGAGGAACAGGAGGAACATGCACCTTGTCTGCATAAATCTGGCATTTATGGCATGTCCGAGAATGTTGATAGCAGTCAGCTTCCATTGTGGACCAGAAATACCCTGCCCGAAGGATTTTCTTCGCCATAGTGTGTCCACTGTAATGTGTACCAAAGGTTCCTTCATGTAGCTCTTCCATGATCCTTTCTGCTTCAGTCTTATCCACACAACGCAGTAAGGTCGAATCATGGTTTCGCTTGTACATGATGCCATTGCTAAGGAAGAACTTGGCTGCGAACCTTCTCAGAAACTTCTTGTCGTTGACAGATGCACCTTCAAGGTATTCCTGAGCTTCCAAATATCTCTTCACCTCATGGTACCAAGGCTTCTCAGTCACCAACTCAGTCTCGAGATCACAACAGTATGCCGGTTCGTCCAGTTTCCAGATGATGATCCGGGGAGCCTCATTGTCCCATTTGACCTTGAACATAGAAGACATTGTAGCTAACGCGTCCGCCAACTGATTCTCTTTTCTCGGAAAGTGTTCAAAGGTTATCTTTGTGAAGTGGGGGATCAAGGTCAATACACATTCTCTGTAAGGAATAAGATTCAGATGTTTCGTATCCCACTCTCCTTTGATCTGATTGATCACGAGAGCGGAATCTCCGAAGACACTCAGAAACTTGATCCTTAAGTCGATCGCCGCTTGAAGACCCATGATGCACGCCTCATACTCTGCCATGTTGTTGGTACAATTGAAACATAGTCGGGCAGTGAGCGGAGTATGAGTGCCTTGCGGTGATATGATTACAGCACCGATACCGTTTCCCAAAGCATTGGAGGCTCCGTCAAAGTGCATAGACCATCGGGATCCTCCCTCAGGTCCTTCATCCGGTCCAGGTACTTCACAATCAGTCACTATCATGATGCTCTCGTCTGGAAACTCGAAGTTCATGGACTGATAGTCATCTACTGCCTGATGTGCCAAGTGGTCTGCCACTACACTTCCCTTGATGGCTTTCTGGGTCGTGTACTGAATGTCGTACTCCGTCAAGATCATTTGCCATCTCGCTATTCTCCCAGACAGAGCAGGCTTTTCGAATATGTATTTTATAGGATCCATCTTTGAGATCAACAAAGTGGTATGAGTCAGCATATACTGTCTCAGCCGGCGAGCAGCCCATACCAAAGCGTAGCAAGTTTTCTCAAGCAGTGAGTATCGGGTCTCACAGTCGGTAAACTTTTTGCTAAGGTAATAAATGGCGTGCTCTTTTCGGCCAGACTCGTCATGCTGCCCCAGCACACACCCCATTGAGTTGTCAAGCACTGTTAGGTATAGTATCAGAGGTCTCCCTTCAACCGGTGGCATAAGGATGGGTGGTTCTTGGAGATACTCTTTGATTCTGTCAAAAGCAGCCTGACATTCATCATTCCAACGTACTACCTGATCTTTCTTCAGCAGCTTGAAGATGGGCTCACAAGTAGCAGTCAGGTGTGAGATGAACCGAGCAATGTAATTCAGGCGTCCTAAAAAGCCTCTGACCTCTTTCTCTGTCCTAGGAACTGACATCTCTTGAATATCTTTGACCTTGGCAGGGTCCACTTGAATACCCTTATCACTTACCACGAAGCCTAGCAACTTTCCAGATCTTACCCCGAAGGTGCACTTGTTCGGGTTCAACCTCAGCTTGTACAACTTCAGACGGTCAAACAATTTCTGTAGATGATCTAGGTGCTCTTCCTCAGTTTGGGACCTTGCGATCATGTCGTCAACATACACTTCTATCTCATGATGGATCATGTCATGAAATAAAGCAAACATGGCACGTTGGTAGGTTGCCCCAGCATTTTTTAGTCCAAAAGGCATGACCTTGTAGCAGAAGGTGCCCCACTGAGTAACAAATGTAGTCTTTTCCATGTCTTCAGGTGCCATCTTGATCTGATTGTAACCTGAAAAACCATCCATGAAAGAGAACACCTTATGCTGAGCTGTATTGTCAACAAGGACATCAATGTGGGGTAAAGGGAAGTCATCCTTGGGGCTGGCCCTGTTCAGATCCCTGTAGTCGACACACATTCTGACCTTACCGTCCTTCTTTGGAACCGGCACCACATTAGCAACCCACTGAGGGTAAGAAGTCACTGCAACGAACCCAGCATCAAACTGTTTCATAACCTCGGCTTTGATCTTCTCAGACATTTCTGGACGCATACGGCGGACCTTTTGCTTAACCGGAGGGCAGTCTTCCTTAGTAGGCAAGTGATGGACCACAATATCGGTATCCAACCCGGGAATGTCTTCGTAGGACCAGGCAAAGATCTCCATATAATCATGTAGCATCTTAGTCAACCGTTGCTTCACGCTGAGCTCTAGGTTGGCACCAATCTTTACCTCTTTCCTGTCTGCCTCAGTACCCAGGTTTATTGTTTCCACTGGCTCTTCGTGTGGTTGAATTTCCCTCTCTTCTTGGAGTAATAGTCTTGCAAGCTCGCCAGGCACCTCACAATCATCTTCACCTTCGTCTTCGGCTAAGTTGATCGGATTTTCGAAGTCATAACTGGCAGTAGCATAGCCGTTACCAGTGAGATCCAGAGTGGATTGAAACCTGTATGAGTGAGTGTGTGTAAATACAGCTGTTTTGAAATATATATAAAGGAAGGAAAGACAGAAACGGAGCATAAGATTTGAAATGTGAGAAAACGTCCAAGATTTTTATTTATGATATATGAAATGACAATTTATATGCCCTCACAAATGAAGCCAACGGTGCCCCGGGTAAGACACCGGGCCATAAAGTTTTTAATTGTTTATTACAAGTAACAAAACAAAGAAGTTTATTACTGCGTAACAAAAGTAACAGGAGTATGGTCTTTAGCAATCCAATTGGTCAATCCGCCATCAGTCGTCGGGTAGATCCAGCTATTGAACTCAGCTTCATCCACTTCATTATTCTCCCCAACATCATTCACTCCTGGATTTGTGATGAGCACAGGAGGTCTTCTGGTCTTCGCCTTCCGCATAGCTTTCTGACCCTCTGCAGTAAAACCCAGTCCAAATTTGTCATTTTTTTTGTAAAGTCGGGAAGCCTGCCCCAGTTAGTACATTCACCTTTCTGAACCACAGCCCGGGCATCCTTTAGGGAAGCCATCTTCAAAGGAACATCCTCTTCGACCGCTGTTTCTGCTGTTGCTGAAATTGGAAGTACCTCTTCGAAATGCTGAAAGGGGGTTTCAATAAACTCCCCGTCCATCTCAATGTATCTGAAAGAATTCAAATGGCTCACCATATACTCCTCCTCTCCCTGCATAGTGAAAATCATCCCTCTGACGGGGTATTTCAGCTTCTGGTGCAAGGTAGAGGTCACTGCCCCAGCTTTATGGATCCAAGGTCGACCCAGTAGACAAGAATATGATGGACGGATATCCATCACATAAAAGGTAGAGTTAAACACCTGAGAGCCCACACAAATAGGAATGTCAACCTCTCCATGAACCATCCTCTTGGAACCGTCAAAGGCTCTAACGATAATATTGCTAGGTTTCAGCTCCAGACCTTCACAATCCAAACGGTCCAAGGCCTTCTTAGGTAGAACATTCAAGGAAGAGCCAGTGTCCACCAACACGTGCGCCAGAGTAGTGCCCCTGCATTCAATAGAGACATGCAGGGCGTCATTATGGTCTCTTCCCTTCGCAGTCAGGTCAGCATCTGAGAAACCCAAGCCATTGTCTGCTGTCAGATTTGCTACGCAGTCAGTGAACTGAACTGCAGATGTTTCCTGTGGCACATGAGCCGTCTTGAGAAATGAGATTAAGGCCTTAGCATGGGCCTCGGAGCACAGCAATAAGGAGAGCATGGAGATTTTGGAGGGCGTATGCCCCAGCTGTTCCACAACATTGAAGTCACTCTTCTTTATTATCTTTAGAATTTCCTCCATCTCTTGTTGGGAGGCCTCAGCATTTATAGGTATTGGTGCCTCCATCCGGGTAGGCTCAACTTCAATCCCTTTGCCCCGAGCATTAGATGACTCGGCAGCAGGGGAAACAACTTGATCAGCAACAGGAACAGGTACACTTGTAGGTGTTATAAGGAGGGGTCTTTGAGTAGCGGGCGGTGCAATGTCAGGCGAGAAGAGCCTGCCACTGCGGGTAACCTTGGCTGGACCAGTGATATCGCAGATACTGGCGCCAGTGTTGAACTCTTGTTTGATTCCATTCACATATACGTCTGCCCCATAGTGCCAGGGGACAGCTTTATTAGATACGTAGGGGAGAGGCCCCGGAACAGTAATAACAACAGGTGCGACAGTCATGATTTGAACAGGCTTCTTTGGGAGAGCCTTGATTGGATTATTGAAGATAGTGACCACAGAGACTTCTTCTACCGGAACCAACTGAACAGCAGACTTCTTAAACAGAATCTCCTTGCTATCCATTAGGCTTTGGATGCCCAACTTCAGCAAAGGACAACCAAATAGGGAAACAGCACAGACCAGGCAACCCTCACTGCAACCCGGAAATAAACTGGCCAGCAGTAGGTTCCTCTTAACAGTCTTCAAAGGAGTAGCTACATCATCCACAGAAACAGCGTACACATCTTCATCAACAATGTTTACTCCATGCTGGGGCATAGGAGCAGTTACCACATTCGGCCTCTCAGGCACTTCGAACTGTATCTCTTTTGCGTCAATAAGGTCTTGCACCTTATTCCTTAATGCCCAACAGTCATCAGTGGAATGCCCCGGGCTATCAGAGTGATAAGCACAGCGGGCATTTGGGTTGTATTTGGGAGAGGCAGTGTTTACAACTTTTGGGGCCTCTCTGACAGTCACTAGGTTGGTAGATAACAACTGCGGCAAGATTTGCGACAAAGTCATACTCAAACGGGTGAATTCTCTTCTAGGTCTTTCAGCCCTTTGAAGATTGGTTGGCCGAGGAGCGGCAGCAGGCTTAGCAATCATTACCGCACTGACAGATTGGTGGTGCTCAAATTTCTCTTGTCTCCGGGAGCCATATACAGCACTAGCCTCCTTCTTGAAGGGTTTCTTCTCTGAACTTGTAGATGCACCCTTCGGAATCTTACCAGACTTCAACCCAGCCTCAATTCTCTCTCCCGTCAGAATAAGATCGGTAAACCCTGCAGACGAGTTACCGATAAGATGGTTGAAAAATGGCCCAGATAAGGTCCCCAAGAACATGTCTACCAACTCCCGATCAGTCAACGGAGGTTGCACCCTGCCAGCCAGATCCCTCCACTTCTGTGCATACTCTTTAAAACCTTCGCTTGACCCTAGCGACATACCCTGGAGTTGGGTATGTGTAGGGGCAAGGTCGGCATTATATTGATACTGCTTATAGAAAGCAGTAGCCAACTCCTCCCAGTTACGAACCTTGGTCCCATCCAGCTGATAGAACCATTCGAGATGAGTCCCTGAAAGACTCTCCTGGAATAAGTGGATCCACAAATTCTTATCCACTGAGTACGGTTGAATCTTCCGAACATAGGACCTGAGATGTAGCTTGGGACAAGACGCCCCGTCGTACTTAGTGAAAGATGGTGCTTTGAACTTACGAGGAATAATCACACCAATAGACAAACCCAAACCTCCGAAATCCAGCCCAGGCACTTGTTGGATCTCCATAGCATTCAATATGTCTTCCAACTGCTTGTATTTGTCTTCTGCAGGAGGATATTGTCCGTCGTTGAAATCTGTCTCGTTGTCAGAGACTACCGGACTAGGACCTTTTTCCGCTTGAGGAGTACCCTTGCCAATGGAAGAACCAGCCTCTTCATTCTGCAGAGTGTTGCCAAACCTTCGGCCCGAGTTGAACAGAACAGTTCTTCTCTTCTTCTTCTTTTCCTTCTTCAGAAGCAGAGCCTTCAGCTCCTCTTAGCCCTGAGCCAAACCCATGATTAGTTCCTGAAATTGCGCATTCTGCGCCTGAAGAGCTTTGATGGACATCTCAGTTGATGACAAGTCGGGATTCATGATGCTGAAATAAACAGCGAAGAACGGTAAGCAACCTGAAAAGAGGAAAACCTGCTATGCACATGATGAATGGAATGCGTATGATTTATGTTTTCAAAGACAATCGGGAATCAACTTTGTAAAGAAAAAGGAACACACTTCATTAGATTCAACTTTGAAACTGAAATTATTCCACAGGTTGCCCTTAGACGTTACATGAAAGGCAATACTGAAAAGGGAAACAAAACTGTAAAAGAACATCCAGAGCTCCTTATTGATCCCATGGTCTCCTCTTCTCAGTACGGATGTAGTCATTCAGAGCTCGCTCATTCTCCAACTGCTTCATCAGCTTTTGGATCTTCAATTCCTGCTCGTTGAACTTTTCCCGGTAAGAATCCCGTTCCTCTCGCAGTTGTGACCAAGACCTCTTTAATGTCTCATAATCAGTAGGTATCTGAGGAGGAAGGACAGTTGGAGGAACACCATCTTTGTCAGGACACTCAAGAATGACGGGTCTGACAGCTTCATACGGCATACCTAACTTCTGAGCACGGATGCGAACCCATTTGTAGTAGGCTTCCATAGGTAAAGAAGTCTTTGGCCCCAACTCTTGTGGGTAAGCTTTATGAACTTTGTCCCAAGCCTTGATGAACCTACGACGTAGCTCGTCACTATCCACCTGAAACTCAAAACTGATGTGAGGCACCAACATCTCATGGGGGCCTGCTCTTCTGGCTCTTCCAAACTGACGGAGCGCTAGACATGGATTGTAAGAGATTCCTCCTTGGGTACCAATCAGAGGAACATTAGGGTATTCCCCGCATCGATCAATAATAGCTATCTCGTCCAACCCTCTGCAAGTCCAAATGATATCTTTATCGGTGAGAGACATTAACCTATGAGCCCAACCTCTTCCTTCTTGGTTCTTCAGTACGAACTTAGGGAGGTGCGAAATAAACCACCTCACCAACAAAGGGATACAACACCATAGGGTACCTCGTCTTCGGGTAGTACGAGCATGGAGTTGTTGCAAGATGTCACCCAAGAGAGTGGGCACGGGATTCTGAGACATAAAGATCCTTATGGCAGTGACATTGATGAAGTTGTCAGGATTAAGAAACAAGACTAGCCCATAGATTAAGAGAGCCAAGATGTCTTCATATGCCCTAAAGTCCAGGTCATTCCAGAAGCTGTTAGCTTTGCCAATCAGAAACTTGGCCAAGAAACCCTTAACTCCGCTTCTAGTTACCCAGTTGTCCATTACCTCTTGATGTGTCAAGGGAAGAGCTGCAGCAACATCCTCAAGCCTGAGGGTCTTTTCCCAACCAGTGAAGGGAGTCTGATCCAAGATAGGGATACCAAGCAAATCAGAGAACTCTTCCAGGGTAGGGACCAGCTGGAAGTCTTGAAAGGTGAAGCACTGGTACAGAGGGTCATAGAACTGGGTCAGAACACTCATCAACTGTTGGTCCCGCTTTGCAGTGACTAAACTGAGAAGAGAACCATGCCTCTGAATGAAGGAAGTGGTATTTGGAATTCTGCTAACCAACTCTTCAAGCAACTCAGGTGAATGAACAAAGTTAAACCGGATAGTATTCCTTCGCACAGGCATCATGATGTCCTACAAAACAGAGCAAAGGTGAAACCCTCTTGTCTTTGAAATGGTCAGTCCTTATGCAGGATGCATGCAATGCTCATGATGTTATGATGTTATGATAAAGCACACCACAAATAGATACAAAGGCAAACATGGTAAGGCACACAAGTCACACAAGGCAAGCCCTTAAAGTTTTAGGCCAGCATGAGGTCTAGGTACTACCCTCTTTCAGTTTGTTGGTTCATACATGTCCTATCAAAGTAACCGGGTTCTTAGAGGATCCCAATATCATTGACTATCCTCAATCGGTCATAACTCCAGCATCGCAATCTTTTCTTGCGGCCAGAACCATCACGAGAGTTTAGCCTCAATGGTCGTAGCATACTGCCACTGTTCTAATGGCCAAGTTGGGTCATTTAAGGTTCTAAGGTCTGTTGGTGCTTAATGACTCCTCAGAAGACCCATATTCTCCTCGTTGCAACACAAGGGATATCGGTACAGACCAAGGTGCCACACCAACGTAGCCACTGTTTCACCCGTGTCGGTCTACGCCGGACAGGTCCCTCACAGCTTATGCTACCTAAACAGGGTATCCCCAGATCCGGGTTAGGATCTATGTAACTCCCATGCGACCCTCAAATTTAAAGCAGACAAGTCAATACAATTGAAAACACAGTTATGAACTAACCCTAAGGTACACCTCACTTTATAAATATATCCCCAGCAGAGTCGCCAGTTCTGTGATCGGTGGATCTGGAACTGACTGTTTAATGCTGGTTCGCGAAATGTCGCGGAAGCAAGAGTCGCCACCGTCTTTTATTTTCTCCAAATGGAAAGGACAAAAGCACAGAAAAATTCCTTAAAGAGATTGCTCTCGGTTCGGGAGGTAGGTTATAGAAAGGGAAGGTGTTAGCACCCTTTCTATCCATGGTTATCCATGGGCTCTTAGATACTTGCTCATTGTGTTTTCAAAAATGGTTTGTTTGCTTTTCAATTGTGGGTTTTAAAAAAAGTTTCTTTGAAAATTCCAGTTCGACTCTTGTATCTGTCCTCAAGAGTGTTTGAAAAATTGCTTTCGAAAGCTTTTTGAAAAGGTGTTGGTGTGAAAAGTATTTTTTTTTTAATTTGTTTGGAAATTTAAAGCAAGTATCTAGAGTCGTCTACCTACCCTAAGGAATTCGTCTGTGTAAATGTCCTTTAAAGTAGTGCCATCCCACCATTGAGAGGTAAGTAGCACCCCTGTTGGAGGTGTTCGGGTCAATTCGAGGTTCGGGACATGGTGATCACCAGAGCAATGGGAAGACACCTTAGAAGCTACCCTCATGCCAGGTTCCCGGATCATGAGGACTTACTAAGACATCCTCTACTCGACGATCACCTTTCGAGGCAAGGCAACAGTGAGGCGTACCCTAGGGGTGGTGTGTGATTTGTGTGTCATGTTCATTTATTTTTGTCTTGTCATGTCAAAGTGATCTATGCGTTTGTTTTTATTTTAGGCCATTCATTCTTGCATGCATTTATTTAACAGTTAAAAAGTTGCGAGAAATAAAAGTTCTAAACTATTACAAAGGCATGGGTCCACATCGCCAAAATTTCCAGGACCCGATTTGACAGAAAGTAAATAAAGGTAAAGTGCGAGAAATTAAAATGTCCGAGTTTACAAGGCTTTGGGAGAGGTACATAAATAATTAAAAGAAAAAGAGATAAATACGCGGATTGAATTAAAGTTGAAAACGAGGGCGTTGGACCCTTTTTAATTAAATTAAATTAAATGATTATTAAATTAATAAAATTAAAATGAAAAGAAATTGTTTTTTGAGATTTTTTGTATTTATGATTTTCTGAATGAGAATTAAATGAAATTAAAATGTTAACCCTAATTCTAATTGTTTTTTAGTTTATTAAGAAAGTATTAAAGTTAAACCTAAATTAACCTAATTATTTACATGCAATTTAATTACAAAAATAATATTTAATAATTAATTATTGTGAAAAGAAAAGAAAAAGGATAAAACTTGATACAAACCCTAATTCTACAAATTTTAGATTTTTATTGAAAAAATATTAAGATTAATCCTAGATTTAAAAACTAAAATTAATTAATGCAATTTATTTACAAAAAAATAACATTAAATAAAAATACTTATTTTTGTCTTTTTCCTGATTTTTATTGTTTTTATGTTTTTTATAAAAATATTAAATTAAAGGAATTAATAAATAAAATAAATAATTGAATCAAAATAAAAATAATGAAAAGAATATTGCAAACCTAGGGGGGTCTGCCCCCAAATAGGAGGTTTTTGCTTAGCAATTTGGGCCCAATTGTCCCTGGCCTGGTTGACTTCTTGGCTGGCGTGTGGCTGCATTGACTCATGTCCACTATGTTCCTCAAACCATGGCCTTTTGATTGATCTTGGTGTATGCGTGGCAATCTGGACCAAGGGGTGTATGATGGACTCCTTGTGTTGAAACTGCATAGGAATACATTTAAAGGAAACATATAAGGAGAGGGAGGGGGACCTGGGATCGAACCCAGGTCCTATTGATTACCAAACGCTTTCTCCACCACTAGGCCATTCACACGCTTCTGATTATGTAATAACTAATAAATAATATAACATAAAGACAATGGTTAGTGGGAAAGTTAGCGCGAAAATTCAAATGGTGCAATCAGATCCTTACACATCAGCGTCTTCTTCCTTCGTTTTGTTTTTCCTGAAAATACAAGAAGGTTAGCGGGGGTTTTTAACCCCCCCCCCCCAAATATGCCCTATTCAATAATAGCGATTAAGCCATCTTTGAGTATAAATTAGGCGCGAGGGTGCTATTCAGATCGTCCAAACACGCTGAGTATGGTCATGGTATCATGGTGATCCAATTTTACAGCGTTCAGAAACGCCCAATTCAAAGCTTGCAAAACCCTAGCCTGTATCAATGGTGGAATCGCCTATAGCACATGAAAACTCAATTGAATTATACAGTTAGCTTCAGAATTAGACAATGAACATGAATCAAATATTAAAAATTGCTAAAGATGCATGAATCGAGATGCAAGAATGTCAAATATTTTCTGTACAGGTCACCATCGTTCTCACGTTTCTTGGTGTTAGGATGGTTGGTTTTGATTTGAAAACCTTCCTTGAAGCCTCAGGAAGGTGATGGAACAAGTCTTTTTGCTTGAATCAACCTGTAACCTAGTTTTCAGTTTCCAATTTTTTTGCAAAAAACTCAAGTTTCTCTATGCTTTTCTGGCGCAGCTGGGAGCTTCCAAGGAGTAGGGTTAGCATATGTATATATGTGTGAGTGATTTAGGTCAAAGAAAACAAATCAAAACCTTTGCATTCATGATTTTCAAGATTTGATTCTTAAGGATCTTTTCAAATATTTGTTCATGCCTATTTGGTACAAATCATGGCCAATCACTTCAATTCCTTCCATATCTGATCATGCACGAAATTTTAAACCTATTCCATGCACAAAAAGATTTGATTGCATTGGTTTGGTATTTTTCATGTATTTTAATTAATTAAATGAATTATTAATAATAAAAAATCCAGATAAATAAATAAAAATGAAGAAAAACTTCCCTTTGGGCCAAATGGTCGTGCACATGCCTTGGATGATGAATTGTGGAAGAAAAAGAGGCCCATTAGCAATTTTAGGTCACTTGAAGCAATGTTGACTTTTCAAAATATCCAAAAATTTCCCAACTTCCACAAGGCATAACTTGCTCAATTATTAAGCTTTGCTCATGTTCGTGGACATTTTGGAAAGATCTTTGAGTCCTATAACCAATGCCTTTGGTCCCATGTCATTTTGATTTACCAATCGCAAGTTATGGCCTTTGACTTAAAGTCCCTTTTTGTTGACTTTTGAAAATGACCTATAATGTTGAAATTGATAACTTTTTGTGAGAGCATTTCTTGGACTTTAAGTGTGAAGAGGAGTTGTAGGAAATGTCTTTATCTTCAAAATGAGCTTTGGATGGAATTTTTCTGATAATCCATGTGAAAGTTATGCCCTGGTCAAGTTACAGTTGACTTTTTCAACTGTCCAAATATGGAAACTTTTGCATCTTGAGACTTTTTGAGCCAAGCTTTGAGAATCATGATCAAGCATTGATCAAATGATGCTTGTGGCTTCAAAATGAGATGTTGACCAAAAATTTGGACTTTTGACTGTCAAATGACCATTTTGCCCCTGCAGTTGACTGTAGTGCAATTAGGGTTTTTGACTGTACAATTTTGTGCTATAAGTCTTGAAACTTGGTATGAGGATGCTTGACCATGTTTATAGGCATGTGGGACTTGATTGGACCCTTGGAAACTTCATTTTCTTTGTCAGAACCAAAACCCTAATTTTGACTGTTAGGAGGCCCTTGAACTATGTAACCCTTGGGGAGATTTTGAAGCTTTGACTTGGCAAGTCTTGAAGAATATGGGAGGGCAAATTTTGGGGTACAACACTAATTATGTACTCTTCCTCTCCGTGGACAGTGATAATATTTCCATGGACCGGGTACTTCAGCATCTGGTGTAGTGTAGAGGTGACAGCACCAACATTATGGATCCAGGGTCGTCCTAGTAGACAGGAGTAAGAGGGGCGGATGTCCATTACATAGAATGTTGAGTTGAAAGTCTGAGTTCCTACTTTTATGGGGATGTCCACCTCCCCGTGGACCATCCTCTTTGAGCCATCAAATGCTCTCACAACTATGTTACTGGGCTTCAATTCCAGTCCTTCGCAATCCAATCTGTCGAGTGCTTTCTTCGGCAAAAAGTTCAAAGATGAGCCAGTGTCTACCAAGACATGGGCCAGAGTTGTTCCTCTACACTCTACAGAGACATGTAATGCCTCATTATGCTTTATCCCTTTTGGTGTTAAATCAACATCAGAGAAGCCTAGGCCGTTATCAGCTGTCAGACTAGCCACACAATCTTTGAATTGGTCAACAGACGTCTCTTGTGGCACATGGGCTGTCTTCAGAAACTTTACCAGAGCTTTCGCATGTGCCTCAGAACACAGCAACAATGCTAGCATGGAGATCTTGGAGGGAGTTTTCCCCAACTGTTCAACCACGTCATAGTCACTCTTCTTTATTATCCTCAGGATATCCTCCATTTCCTTCTTGGAGGTTTCGGGGATAGTTAGCGGATGAGCCTTCATCCGGACAGGCTCTTCTTAAATACTTTTTCCTCGATTTTTAGCAGTAGAAGTGTCGGTAGGGATAACAGCAGGGGTTGCATCGTCTTTGCCAGTAGGAGCACTTGTAGATATGATTATTGGTACAGAGGTAACCTTCAGAACAACCACGGGTCCAAAAATGGCCTTTGGAGGGGCAATTTCTGGAGAGAAGATTCTACCGCTACGGGTAATCTTACTGGTTCCGGCAATATTGCTAATGTCGGAATCTTCTTCTTCGGAGCTCATTTCTTCGGTGGTAAGCCCATCTTGTTTAATAGCATGGTAGTCGAATTCTCCACCGTAATTCCACGGTACTGTTTTGTCTGATTCGTATGGGACCGGCCCAGGCATTGTAATTATAAGAGGAGTAGTCTTTGGAACCGATGTAATCCTAAAGAGTCTTTTGGGGACCCTAGAAGGATTGGTGGAGATGGTTATGATTGAAACGTCTTCAACAGGAACAAGTGAAACAAGAGAATTTTCAAACAGAATCTCTTGGTTATCTATCAAGCGTTGGATGCCTATCTTTAACAGAGGGAAAACAGTTGGTGAGGATAAGCAAAGATGGAAGTCTTCATTATAACCTGGGAATATACCATTTTTCAACAAGTTTATCTTAATGATTGGGAGCGGAGTCAAGAGTTCATCCACTGTAGCAACAAACAAATCTTCTTCGATAGCATTGGCGTTGTGACCATGCCTGGGCATAGGAGCGGAAATGACGTTTGGTTTCTCGAGCGCATCAAACTCAATTTCTTTTGCATCTATAAGGTCTTGAATTTTGTTTTTCAAGGCCCAACAGTTGTTAGTGTCGTGACCCAGACTTTCGGAATGATATGCGTATCTGGCATTTGGGTGATAATGAGGGGACGCAGTGTTGGGATTCTTTGGAGCTTCTTTTAAAGTTGCCAGATTAGATTTCAGATGATGTGGTAAAACCTGGATTAGAGTCATATTAATTCTGGTGAATTTCCGAACATGCCTTTCCACCCTTGGTTGGTTACTTCTTGGTTGATCAGATGTAGGTTTTGGGATCATAATGGCCCCTATCATTGGTCGGCGCTCAGATCTCCCTTGGTTCCTTTGTGGATAAACAGCAGATACCTCCTTCTTTCCAGTGAAAGGCTTTCTCACAGCTGTAGAGGCAGATGAATCCTTCTGAATCTTTCCACTTTTTATGCCAGCTTCCACCCTCTCTCCGGTTAATATTAACTCAGTAAACCCAACAGATGAGCTCCCAATCAAATGATTGAAGAAAGGGCCTGATAGAGTGCCTAAGAACATATCCACCAACTCCCTTTCATATAGAGGGGGTTTCACTCTCCCAGCTAGATCTCTCCATTTCTGCGCGTAATCTTTGAAACCCTCATTTGAATCCATAACCATACTCTGAAGTTGAGTACGGGTAGGTTCCAAATCTGCATTTTATTGGTATTGTTTATAGAAAGCTGCGACAAGGTCTTCCCAGTTGTGGACGTCGGTCCTTTCCAATTGTTAAAACCAATCGAGTTGTGTTCCGGATAAACTATCTTGGAAAAAATGAACCCATAGGTCTTTATCGGCAGAGTGCGGCTGAATATTTCTCATGTATGATCGGAGGTTCATTTTAGGACATGACACCCCATCATATTTTGCAAACAACGACACTTTGAACTTTGGTGGGATCACAATTCCCGACACTAGCCCCAATTCTTCAAAGTCTAGACCTGGATCCCTTTGTATTTCCATAGCGCTCAAACTCTCTTCAAGATGTCTGTACTTATTGTTGTACCCCAAAATTTGCCCTCCCATATTCTTCAAGAAATTGCCAAGTCATGCTTCAAAATTCCCCAAGGGTTGCACAGTGTAAGAGCCTCCTGAACAGTCAAAATTAGGGTTTTGGTTCTGATCAAGAAAATGAAGTTTCCAAGGGTCCAATCAAGTCCCACATGCCTACAAATATGGTCAAGCATCCTAATATCAAGTTTCAAGACTTTCAGCACAAAATTGCACAGTCAAAACCCTAATTGCACTACAGTCAACTGTATGGGCAAAATGGTCATTTGACAGTCAAAAGTTCAAATTTTTGGTCAACATCTCATTTTGAAGCCACAAACATCATTTGATCAATGCTTGATCATGATTCTCAAAGCTAGGCTCAAAAATCATCAAGATGCAAAAGTTTCCTTATTTGGACAGTTGAAAAAGTCAACTGTAAATTGACCAGGGCATAACTTTCACATGGATTATCAGAAAAATTCCATCCAAAGCTCATTTTGAATAGAAAGACATTTCCTACAACTCCTCTTCACACTTCAAGTCCAAGAAATGCTCTCACAAAAAGTTATCAATTTCAACATTATAGGTCATTTTCAAAAGTCAACAAAAAGGGACTTTAAGTCAAAGGCCATAACTTGAGATTGGTAAATCAAAATGACATGGGGCCATAACTCAAAGACCTTTCCAAAATGTCCAAGAACATGAGCAAAGCGTAAAAATTGAGCAAGTTATGCCTTGTGGAAGTTGGGAAATTTTTGGATATTTTGAAAAGTCAACATTGTTTCAAATGACCTAAAAATGCTAATGGGCCTCTTTTTCTTCCACAATTCATCATCCAAGGCATGTGCACGACCATTTGGCCCAAAGGGAAGTTTTTTATTATTTTTATTTATTTATTTGAATTTTTTATTACAATTAATTCATTTAAACTAAATAAAATATGAAAAAATACTAAACTAATGAAATCAAATCTTTTTGTGCAGAAAATACTCTCATTGGACACTCAAGATTCGTGCATAATCATTTTTGGAAGGTTTTGTCATGATTTGATATCAAATTGCATGAAAAAGATTGAAAAACTAAGGCCATAAAAATCAAATATTGCACAATCAATTCAAGGATTCTTTGATCAAGTTTTCAACCCTAAATCATTCATACATATACAAGCAAGCTAACCCTCGTGCCTTTAGACTCTAAGCTGCACAGAAAAAGCCATATGCAAACTTGAAATTTATCAAGAAAAGTCAAATCTGAAAACCAAGTTCTAGGACGATTCAGGGCCAAATAGTTGTTCCATTAGCTTCCTTAAGGATCCTAGAACGCTTTCCAATCATTCCCTAAGTCCCATACTCAAGAAAACACGAAATCACCATTGAAGTTGGTAAGAAAAATTCCAAAATCGTTTTCCATCATTCATGCGTTTTTAACATATTTCATTGTTGTTTTTGTGTTTAGAATGATGTTTGCAAGCTACCTGCGTAATTTGATTGGAGTTTCATGCTAAAACGAAGGATCCACCATGAGAGCATATTAGGGTTCCGTGGAAATTGATTTAGGGGTTTTCAAACCTGGAACAATTAGGCCATGAGAGATACATCATTGGAATCGTGAGAGAGAGACGGTTCTAATGACCCTAGTCCGAACAATTTATACATGCCCATGTGCTATTCGCTATTTTCTCTAATGATGCCTTTTAGAACGGTTCAAAACCGTTGCCTATGTTTTTTTTTGTATTTCAGGAAAAAAACAAGCCAACGAGGAAGACGCTTAGGTGGCTATCAGCGGTTGGTCCGTTTGAAAGTTCGCGCTAAAAATCCACTAACGCGTTTGTTTTGTTTTATATTGATTGCTTATTATATAGTATACAAAGAAAACAAAATGGAGCAGTTGGTGAAGCGCTTGGTTGGTAATCATCAGGACCTGGGTTCGAATCCCAGGTCCTCACCCTTTCCTTATATTTTTCCTTTAAACATATTCCTATGCAGATTCAACTCTGGGTTCCACCATGCACTCAATATCCAGGCCCTCCACGTGTTTACCACTATCAATCCAAGGAACACAATCTGAAGAATGGGATAGACTCCAGTCAATGCACCACGCACTAGCATAAGAAGTCAAACAGGGCCTTGCAATAAGTGGGCTTGATTGCTGTTTATACCTCCAACTGGGGACAGAACCCCCCAAGGTTTGCAAGCTTCTTTTATGTTTTTAATTCTTTTCTTTATTTCAATTAATGTTTGTTAATTAATTTCTTTAATTTAAATCTTTTTATAACAAATATAAAAAACAATAAAAAATCAAAAAGATAAAAAATAAGTTTTTATTTGAATATCATTTTTTGTAAATAAAGTCTTTATTAATTCTAGTTTTAAACTTAGGGTTAAATTTTAATATTTTTCTCAATCAATTTAAAATTTGGTAGAATTAGGGTTTAATTTCATTTTTATCCCTTTTTCTTTTCTTTCATAATAATTAAATATTTCTTATTATTTATTTTTATAATTAAATGACATGTAAATAATTAGGTTAAATATTAGGTTAAAATTTAATCTTTTCTTAAAACAAAACTAAAAACAACTAGAATTAGGGTTAGCATTTTATTTTAATTAATTCTTTTTCATTAAAATCATAAAATACAAAAATACCAAAAAAACAAATTTCTTTTCCTTTTAATTTTATTAATTTAATAATCGTTTAATTTAATTTAGTTAAAAAGGGTCCAACGCCCTCGTTTCAACTTTAAATCCAATTCGCATATTTATTTTTTATTCTTTATAATATTTATGTATCTCTCCCAAGGCCATGTAACATCTTTTATTTGTCGCACTTTTAATTCTTTATTTTTCTGTCAAATCGGGTTCTGGAAATTTTGGCGATGTGGACCCGCGCCTTTTGTAATAGTTTGGAACTTTACATTTCTCACAATTTTTTAACTGTTAATCAATGCATGCAAGAATGAATGACAAAAAATAAAAACGAACGCATAGATCACCTGACATGAACAAGATAAATATAAATGAACATGACACACAAAATCACACACCACCCCTAGGGTACGCCTCACTGTTTCCTTGCCTCGAAAGGTGATCGTCGAGTAGAGGATGTCTTAGTAAGTCCTCATGATCCGGGAACCTGGCATGAGGGTAGCTTCTAAGGTGTCTTCCCATTGCTCTGGTGATCACCATGTCCCGAACTTCGAATTGACCCGAACACCTCCAACGGTGGTGCTACCTACCTCTCAATGGTGGGATGGCACTACTTTAAAGGACATTTACACAGACGAATTCCTTAGGGTAGGTAGACGACTCTAGATACTTGCTCTAAATTTCAAAACAAAACAAAATACTTTTCACACCAACACATTTTCAAAAAGCTTTCGAAAGCAATTTTTCAAACACTCTTGAGGACTGATACAAGAGTCGAACTGGGATTTTCAAAGAAACTTTTTAAACCCACAGTTGAAAAGCAAACAAACCATTTTTGAAAACACAAGTGAGCAAGTATCTAAGAGCCCATGGATAACCATGGATAGAAAGGGTGCTAATACCTTCCCTTTCTATAACATGCCTCCCGAACCGAGAGCAATCTCTTTAAGGAATTTTTCTGTGCTTTTGTCCTTTCCACTTGGAGAAAATAAAAGAAGGTGGCGACTCTTGCTTCCGCGACATTTCGCGAACCAGCGTTAAACAGTCAGTTCCAGATCCACCGATCACATAATTGGCGACTCTGCTGGGGACTTAACTTAAAGTGAGGTGTACCTTAGGGTTAGTTCATAACTGTGTTTTCAATTGTATTGACTTGTCTGTTTTAAATTTGTGGGTTGCATGGGAGTTACATAGATCCTAACCTGGATCTGGGGATACCCTGTTTAGGTAGCATAAGCTGTGAGGGACCTGTCCGGTGTAGACCAACACGGGTGAAACAGTGGCTACGTTGGTGTGGCACCTTGGTCTGTACCGATATCCCTTGTGTTGCAACGAGGAGAATATGGAACTTCTGAGGAGTCATTAAGCACCAACAGACCTTAGAACCTTAAATTACCCAACTTGGCCATTAGAACAGTAGCAGTATGCTACGCCCATTGAGGCTAAACTCTCGTGATGGTTCTGGCCGCAAGAAAAGATTGCGATGCTGGAGTTATGATCGATTGAGGGTAGTCAATGATATTGGGATCCTCTAAGAACCCGGTTACTTTTGATAGGACAGGTATAAACCAACAAACTGAAAGAGGGTAATACCTAGACCACATGCTGGCCTAAACTCTAAGGGCTCTTTTGTGTGACTTGTGTGCCTTCGTACTTGACTATTTGCATGCTTGTTGTCTGGCACTTGAGTTTCCTGCAGGTTTTGTTTATAGTCCTTAATTAGGACTTATAACAGGGTTTATTGAATTCCTGCAGGTTTTGTTTATAGTCCTTAATTAGGACTTATAACAGGGTTTATTGAATTCCTTGCAGGTTTTGTTTTAGTCCTTAATTAGGACTCATAGCAGGGTTTACTGAGTTTGCTTGCAGGTTTTGTTTATAGTCCTTAATAGGGACTTATAACAAGGTTTACCCATGTTACCCCATGCATCATGACATCATACCATTGCATACATCCTAACCTATTTCAAGGATCTCAAGGGCTTGTGATGCAGGTCATGGTGAATCAACTATCCCAGCAAGGGGCAAAGAGGATTTATTTTCCTCTAGCCAAGGTTGTCAGGGGCTATGACCCACTTGATATGGTGAGCTTTGACTCCTGAAGAAGGTTCCCCTAACCAAGGTTGTTTGGAAATCAAAACCAGACATGATGACTAAAGTCAGGGGCTATGACCCACTGGATATGGTGAGCCTTTGACCCTTGGAAGAAAGACTCTCAACAAATATGAAGTTCTTTCAATCAAACTACCGGATCCAAATGCTAACAATTTTCTTGTTTACCCTGCGAGGTCCTTGAAAACATTGCATGCATATCATACATATCATTGCATTACAGGTATCTTTGTTGCAGGTCACTTACCATCTCCGCTGTTTATTTCAGCAATGGCTTCCCGACAAGATAACCAGGACCTTCTTGCTCAAGAGACTCGGTTCGGGGAAATCCTCCTGAATCTATCCAAGGGGCAGGAAGAGCTAAGGACACTTCTCATGGGGACTTTTGTCAAGAACAGTGCTGAGGATGAAAGGCTGAAACACCTGCAAGATGAAGTGGATGCGTTGAAAGCCCATATGCTGGGGCAGGGGACTGCCATTCAAGGGTTAGCTCAAAGACAAGAAGAGCTCGGGGTTCTCATTAACCAACTGCTTCAGGGTAACCAACTGGGGCGAACGTCTAAAGGTAAAATGCCATTCATCATTCAATCATCCTTGAGACAAGGAGATAAGGGGAGAGCTCCTCAAATGGCTTCAGCGCCACAAATTCAGCATCAACCTCACCAGCTTCAGCCAGACAAGCCCAGGAGGCAATTCACCCAGCTCAACATGTCGTTGTTCCAAGCTTTACAACGCCTGTTAAGATTGAACCTAATCACATTAAGGGCTCATCCCCGGAACCAGAACACAGCATCTCCTGTCTATGATCCCAATAAAAGATGTGCCTACCACTCTGCCTGTCCAGGACATGATACAAATGAGTGTTGGGCTCTGAGGAACAAGATCCAAGACCTGATTGATGAGGGAGCACCGGAGTTCACACAAGATGGCCAGGCAGAATTTTTCTACCATCCCTCCAAGGCTCACCATTTGAAGTGACAAGCCCTGAGATGAAAAGACCTTTGTTCATTCGAATGTTCAAGTTGTGTTGTTCTTTGATTGTTTAGACATTTATTCATGTTAAACATTGTTATTCCATTAATGCATCGCTTATGTCTATTTTGAATCAATATATTCGTATTCACTATATGCAAATTATTTTCATATTTTTTCTGATGTCAACTCTCGATTAATAATTCTAAGCCTCTTGAGGGAGGATGACAAAAACGATACCACGATCTACAGTATGCTTTTGAACAGACCCCGCTGATGAGGTACAGGCATTGTTTCAATCCCTAAACACTGGAGTTATAAGGAAGATAATCCCTCGTCAACCCCTTTGAGCCAAAGAAGTAGGAGTTTTTCTTTTCGAAAATTAAAACCCTTAATCATAACCTGGGGCAGGGTAGTTCTCTCAGTTGATCCAAGTGCATAACGAATGGCACCAAAAGAGGTCCTTACAAAACAAAGAAAGACAATGATGATTCCGAACAATCACAAGGATAGGCAGTCATTATATCTCTCAAAATAAAAAAAGAAAGAAGCCCAATAAGTCAAATACCCATGAAGGAGACTTACGAAACTGGGGCATCCCGCTGACTGTAATCACAAAAAAAAAGCAGTTCAGGCAAAAAAGTAGGGATAACAAAATCAAAAAAGAGGTATCACAAACCCTCAACAAAAAAGGAAAATGACTGTCTATTCAAAATAAATTATCAACATCCGAATCATCACTAGTATATCAAAGCAAAGACTCAAACAAGGTCTAACGTATGATCAACTGAGTTTAGGTTTGGAGAACATCACGAAGAGCGGGTGGGTACAAATATAATTTGAGCCTTTATCCTTTGTTTCTTAAACCGTGAACCAGGCCACGTTATAACCCTTAAAAGTCCTAGCTGAAGCATGGGTTAGTTCGAAAGCATACTGTTACGAAAGGTATCCTGACTCCTTAAGGCCTACGGTAAAATACGGAGTTGACATCACGTTTTACAAACATTCATTTGTTTTATGAAAAAATAATGCATTTTCAAAATCTTCAAGACAGACATAAGCTTTGCATTTCTGATATAACATTGTTTGCATATGACTATATGTTTGAACAGCAGGGAAATTCGCACGATGAATACCTAGTGAACAAAAGCACTTCCAATCAAGGGGCATGGCATGACTATTGTCCATTATTTGGGGCAGTTAAGTCAAGATTCGGAGAATCTCTCAAAGGCCAAACAGCCTGGGGCAAATCTTCGCCTGAGCCACTTGGGGCATTCCAGTAACGAATCTTGCCTGATTAAACATCTTCTGGGGCATGACAAAACACTTCTAACAGGGGCAACTCCCTACACTCTGAGAGCATGGACATAGTCGAAAAAATACTACGCATAATAAAAGACCCGCTAGGTTGACACACCTAGGCAAAAATAAGGGCTTCCCGGCGAACCAAAAGGGTTCGGGCAAAAATAAGGGATGAAATGAAAAAAATCTGTACACCCGGCAAGTCGAAAACCTGAAAAGGCGGCTTGGGCAAAAATGGGTATCCCGGTGGACTGAAAATCCGAAAGGGCGGTCCAGGCAAAAGTTAGGGATCAAAGCGTACGACTATGTCCTATCATCTTGTCACCTGTCTACCAGAAGAAGGTGTGTCCATCAACAACTATCAGCACCTCATGGGTCTTCCTCTCCCACTGAAACAGGGGCAATAAAGAGTTGTCTAAACAGTCTAATTGTTCTGTCCTCTAAAGTACCAAGGTAGGTTCAGCTGAAGAACATAACCAGCACATCTTAATTCCCCAGAGAGTGAGCCAGCAAGTCAGTGCACTCTCCCCAAGCTATATTATCAAACCTTAAGGAAATTGGGTATCCCCCGTAGATCTCAACATTCCCCAGCACAGTATACGGATATTCTTAACGAGCATCCCCGGCAGTCTTGGTCTAAAGATTGTTCCCCGGCGGCATATCAAACATTCAAAGGAATCACTTCCCCCGCAGTTCAAAACTTCCCCAAGAGAGTCCAATCCAGTTTCCCCAGGAAAGTTGGAATTCACCTCCCTAGGCAGTAAGCTTATCCCAAGTAGATTCTGGAAGCTTATCCTCTCAGAGCACAAACGCGTCGCCCGACGTTATTCAAAGAGTTATTTCCCTACCAGGATATAACTGGGTTATCCTCATCCAAAAGCCACGGAAAGGTCGTCGTCAACACAGTTCTTTCTTATCCCCAGCGAAGTCTATCAGCACTTCCAACACAGCAAAGATATCCCCAGCAAGTTATTGTCAACAAATCAGCAAAGTATCTCTCTCCCCACAGAGTATTGCTTCCCAGCAAGATCGCTAGAGTACTTTTTCTCCCCGCAGAGTAATCTCTTCGCCAAGTTTATTCCACAACGGAGTTATCTTCTCCGACCGGTATTCTTGCAACTATCATCCCCAGCGGAAGCAAAATCTATTCTCCAACATCAGCCCAGGAGTGACTTCCCGGCACCCGTCAAGGATTTACTTTCCTAGACGAAAAATACATTCATAAACATCTTCATACATTATAGCATGCATATACGCATCATGAACATACAACCTCACGTATTCAGAGAGCATCTCGCACGTCATACCACATGACATCGCATACAACTAACGCTTGTCTTTTCAAGACAAAAGTACAAAATTGATTACCATCAATGGTCGCAACTAAAGGTCCGATACCTGAATCTTGCCAGGGTGTATCTGTTGACGACCAATTACCAGATCCGATTCCTGTATCTTGCCAGAGTGTGTCTGAAGAGTTCGAGGATCCGATACCTGAATCTTGCCAGGGTGTATCCGTTGAAGACTAACATTACCATATCCGATTCCTGTATCTTGCCAGGGTGTGTCTGAAGAGTTCGAGGATCCGATACCTGAATCTTGCCAGGGTGTATCCGTTGAAGACAAACATTACCAGATCCGATTCCTGTATCTTGCCAGGGTGTGTCTGAAGAGTTCGAGGATCCGATACCTGAATCTTGCCAGGGTGTATCCGTTGAAGACTAGCATTACCAGATCCGATTCCTGTATCTTGCCAGGGTGTGTCTGAAGAGTTCGAGGATCCGATACCTGAATCTTGCCAGGGTGTATCCGTTGAAGACTAACATTACCAGATCCGATTCCTGTATCTTGCCAGGATGTGTCTGAAGAGTTCGAGGATCCGATGCCTGAATCTTGCCAGGGTGTATCCGTTGAAGACTAACATTACCAGATCTGATTCCTATATCTTGCCAGGGTGTGTCTGAAGAGTTCGAGGATCCGATGCCTGAATCTTGCCAGGGTGTATCCGTTGAAGACTAACATTACCAGATCCGATTCCTGTATCCTGCCAGGGTGTGTCTGAAGAGTTCGAGGATCCGATACCTGAATCTTGCCAGGGTGTATCCGTTGAAGACTAGCATTACCAGATCCGATTCCTGTATCTTGCCAGGGTGTGTCTGAAGAGTTCGAGGATCTGATGCCTGTATCTTGCCAGGGTGTATCCGTTGAAGACTAACATTACCAGATCCGATTCCTGTATCTTGCCAGGGTGTGTCTGAAGAGTTCGAGGATCCGATGCCTGTATCTTGCCAGGGTGTATCCGTTGAAGACTAGCATTACCAGATCCGATTCCTGTATCTTGCCAGGGTGTGTCTGAAGAGTTCGAGGATCCGATGCCTGAATCTTGCCAGGGTGTATCCGTTGAAGACTAACATTACCAGATCCGATTCCTGTATCTTTCCAGGGTGTGTTTGAAGAGTTCGAGGATCCGATGCCTGTATCTTGCCAGGGTGTATCCGTTGAAGACTAGCATGACCAGATCCGGTTCCTGTATCTTGCCAGGGTGTGTCTGAAGAGTTCAAGGATCCGATACCTGTATCTTGCCAGGGTGTATCCGTTGAAGACTAGCATTACCAGATCCGATTCCTGTATCCTGCTAGGGTGTGTCTGAAGAGTTCGAGGATTCGATACCTGAATCTTGCCAGGGTGTATCCGTTGAAGACTAGCATTACCAGATCCGATTCCTGTATCTTGCCAGGGTGTGTCTGAAGAGTTCGAGGATCCGATGCCTGTATCTTGCCAGGGTGTATCCATTGAAGACTAGCATTACCAGATCCGATTCCTGTATCTTGCCAGGGTGTGTCTGAAGAGTTCGAGGATCCGATACCTGAATCTTGCCAGGGTGTATCCGTTGAAGACTAACATTACCAGACTCGATTCCTGTATCTCTCCAGGGCACGTCTGAAGAGTTTAAAGATTCAGCTCCTGTAACCAGTCAGGACACATCTATACAAAGCATCTGAAAACCAGACCCTGCAACATGTCAGGTACTCATTTTTCTTTTGCAGGTACGCAAGTTCTCGCTAAGGAATCTCTCACGCGATCAACATCCAGATGGCATCTATAAGCCCATCATCCTATTTCATCAATCTCTAAATGGCATCTATAAGCCCATTCGATCATCACACTGCTACTATGTGAGTGCAAATTTCTGGGCACTCTAGTGTTCAATCATCTTCCACCCTCGGATTACGAAAGGCACGTCAGCCAATCTGCATCCTCAGGGCTAAGAAGATTGAACAGGGGCAACTGTTGTACCCCAAAATTTGCCCTCCCATATTCTTCAAGAAATTGCCAAGTCATGCTTCAAAATTCCCCAAGGGTTGCACAGTGTAAGAGCCTCCTGAACAGTCAAAATTAGGGTTTTGGTTCTGATCAAGAAAATGAAGTTTCCAAGGGTCCAATCAAGTCCCACATGCCTACAAATATGGTCAAGCATCCTAATATCAAGTTTCAAGACTTTCAGCACAAAATTGCACAGTCAAAACCCTAATTGCACTACAGTCAACTATAGGGGCAAAATGGTCATTTGATAGTCAAAAGTTCAAATTTTTGTTCAACATCTCATTTTGAAGCCACAAACATCATTTGATCAATGCTTGATCATGATTCTCAAAGCTAGGCTCAAAAATCATCAAGATGCAAAAGTTTCCTTATTTGGACAATTGAAAAAGTCAACTGTAAATTGACCAGGGCATAACTTTCACATGGATTATCATAAAAATTCCACCCAAAGCTCATTTTGAAGAGAAAGACATTTCCTACAACTCCTCTTCACACTTCAAGTCCAAGAAATGCTCTCACAAAAAGTTATCAATTTCAACATTATAGGTCATTTTCAAAAGTCAACAAAAAGGGACTTTAAGTCAAAGGCCATAACATGAGATTGGTAAATCAAAATGACATGGGACCAAAGGCATTGGTTAGAGGACTCAAAGACCTTTCCAAAATGTCCAAGAACATGAGCAAAGCTTAAAAATTGAGCAAGTTATGCCTTGTGGAAGTTGGGAAATTTTTGGATATTTTGAAAAGTCAACATTGTTTCAAATGACCTAAAATTGCTAATGGGCCTCTTTTTCTTCCACAATTCATCATCCAAGGCATGTGCACGACCATTTGGCCCAAAGGGAAGTTTTTTATTATTTTTATTTATTTATTTGAATTTTTTATTACAATTAATTCATTTAAACTAAATAAAATATGAAAAAATACTAAACTAATGAAATCAAATCTTTTTGTGCAGAAAATACTCTCATTGGACACTCAAGATTCGTGCATAATCATTTTTGGAAGGTTTTGTCATGATTTGATATCAAATTGCATGAAAAAGATTGAAAAACTAAGGCCATAAAAATCAAATATTGCACAATCAATTCAAGGATTCTTTGATCAAGTTTTCAACCCTAAATCATTCATACATATACAAGCAAGCTAACCCTCGTGCCTTTAGACTCTAAGCTGCGCAGAAAAAGCCATATGCAAACTTGAAATTTATCAAGAAAAGTCAAATCTGAAAACCAAGTTCTAGGACGATTCAGGGCCAAATAGTTGTTCCATTAGCTTCCTTAAGGATCCTAGAACGCTTTCCAATCATTCCCTAAGTCCCATACTCAAGAAAACACGAAATCACCATTGAAGTTGGCAAGAAAAATTCCAAAATCGTTTTCCATCATTCATGCGTTTTTAACATATTTCATTGTTGTTTTTGTGTTTAGAATGATGTTTGCAAGCTACCTGCATAATTTGATTGGAGTTTCATGCTAAAACGAAGGATACACCATGAGAGCATATTAGGGTTCCGTGGAAATTGATTTAGGGGTTTTCAAACCTGGAACAATTAGGCCATGAGAGATACATCATTGGAATCGTGAGAGAGAGACGATTCTAATGACCCTAGTCCGAACAATTTATACATGCCCATGTGCTATTCGCTATTTTCTCTAATGATGCCTTTTAGAACGGTTCAAAACCGTTGCCTATGTTTTTTTTGTATTTCAGGAAAAAAACAAGCCAACGAGGAAGACGCTTAGGTGGCTATCAGCGGTTGGTCCGTTTGAAAGTTCGCGCTAAAAATCCACTAACGCGTTTGTTTTGTTTTATATTGATTGCTTATTATATAGTATACAAAGAAAAAAAATGGAGCAGTTGGTGAAGCGCTTGGTTGGTAATCATCAGGACCTGGGTTCGAATCCCAGGTCCTCACCCTTTCCTTATATTTTTCCTTTAAACATATTCCTATGCAGATTCAACTCTGGGTTCCACCATGCACTCAATATCCAGGCCCTCCACGTGTTTACCACTATCAATCCAAGGAACACAATCTGAAGAATGGGATAGACTCCAGTCAATGCACCACGCACTAGCATAAGAAGTCAAACAGGGCCTTGCAATAAGTGGGCTTGATTGCTGTTTATACCTCCAACTGGGGACAGAACCCCCCAAGGTTTGCAAGCTTCTTTTATGTTTTTAATTCTTTTCTTTATTTCAATTAATGTTTGTTAATTAATTTCTTTAATTTAAATCTTTTTATAACAAATATAAAAAACAATAAAAAATCAAAAAGATAAAAAATAAGTTTTTATTTGAATATCATTTTTTGTAAATAAAGTCTTTATTAATTCTAGTTTTAAACTTAGGGTTAAATTTTAATATTTTTCTCAATCAATTTAAAATTTGGTAGAATTAGGGTTTAATTTCATTTTTATCCCTTTTTCTTTTCTTTCATAATAATTAAATATTTCTTATTATTTATTTTTATAATTAAATGACATGTAAATAATTAGGTTAAATATTAGGTTAAAATTTAATCTTTTCTTAAAACAAAACTAAAAACAACTAGAATTAGGGTTAGCATTTTATTTTAATTAATTCTTTTTCATTAAAATCATAAAATACAAAAATACCAAAAAAACAAATTTCTTTTCCTTTTAATTTTATTAATTTAATAATCGTTTAATTTAATTTAGTTAAAAAGGGTCCAACGCCCTCGTTTCAACTTTAAATCCAATTCGCATATTTATTTTTTATTCTTTATAATATTTATGTATCTCTCCCAAGGCCATGTAACATCTTTTATTTGTCGCACTTTTAATTCTTTATTTTTCTGTCAAATCGGGATCTGGAAATTTTGGCGATGTGGACCCGCGCCTTTTGTAATAGTTTGGAACTTTACATTTCTCGCAATTTTTTAACTGTTAATCAATGCATGCAAGAATGAATGAAAAAAAATAAAAACGAACGCATAGATCACCTGACATGAACAAGATAAATATAAATGAACATGACACACAAAATCACACACCACCCCTAGGGTACGCCTCACTGTTGCCTTGCCTCGAAAGGTGATCGTCGAGTAGAGGATGTCTTAGTAAGTCCTCATGATCCGGGAACCTGGCATGAGGGTAGCTTCTAAGGTGTCTTCCCATTGCTCTGGTGATCACCATGTCCCGAACTTCGAATTGACCCGAACACCTCCAACGGTGGTGCTACCTACCTCTCAATGGTGGGATGGCACTACTTTAAAGGACATTTACACAAACGAATTCCTTAGGGTAGGTAGACGACTCTAGATACTTGCTCTAAATTTCAAAACAAAACAAAATACTTTTCACACCAACACATTTTCAAAAAGCTTTCGAAAGCAATTTTTCAAACACTCTTGAGGACTGATACAAGAGTCGAACTGGGATTTTCAAAGAAACTTTTTAAACCCACAGTTGAAAAGCAAACAAACCATTTTTGAAAACACAAGTGAGCAAGTATCTAAGAGCCCATGGATAACCATGGATAGAAAGGGTTCTAATACCTTCCCTTTCTATAACCTGCCTCCCGAACCGAGAGCAATCTCTTTAAGGAATTTTTCTGTGCTTTTGTCCTTTCCACTTGGAGAAAATAAAAGAAGGTGGCGACTCTTGCTTCCGCGACATTTCGCGAACCAGCGTTAAACAGTCAGTTCCAGATCCACCGATCACAGAATTGGCGACTCTGCTGGGGACTTAACTTAAAGTGAGGTGTACCTTAGGGTTAGTTCATAACTGTGTTTTCAATTGTATTGACTTGTCTGTTTTAAATTTGTGGGTTGCATGGGAGTTACATAGATCCTAACCTGGATCTGGGGATACCCTGTTTAGGTAGCATAAGCTGTGAGGGACCTGTCCAGCGTAGACCAACACGGGTGAAACAGTGGCTACGTTGGTGTGGCACCTTGGTCTGTACCGATATCCCTTGTGTTGCAACGAGGAGAATATGGGTCTTCTGAGGAGTCATTAAGCACCAACAGACCTTAGAACCTTAAATGACCCAACTTGGCCATTAGAACAGTAGCAGTATGCTACGCCCATTGAGGCTAAACTCTCGTGATGGTTCTGGCCGCAAGAAAAGATTGCGATGCTGGAGTTATGATCGATTGAGGGTAGTCAATGATATTGGGATCCTCTAAGAACCCGGTTACTTTTGATAGGACAGGTATAAACCAACAAACTGAAAGAGGGTAATACCTAGGCCACATGCTGGCCTAAACTCTAAGGGCTCTTTTGTGTGACTTGTGTGCCTTCGTACTTGACTATTTGCATGCTTGTTGTCTGACATTTGAGTTTCCTGCAGGTTTTGTTTATAGTCCTTAATTAGGACTTATAACAGGGTTTATTGAATTCCTGCAGGTTTTGTTTATAGTCCTTAATTAGGACTTATAACAGGGTTTATTGAATTCCTTGCAGGTTTTGTTTTAGTCCTTAATTAGGACTCATAGCAGGGTTTACTGAGTTTGCTTGCAGGTTTTGTTTATAGTCCTTAATAGGGACTTATAACAAGGTTTACCCATGTTACCCCATGCATCATGACATCATACCATTGCATACATCCTAACCTATTTCAAGGATCTCAAGGGCTTGTGATGCAGGTCATGGTGAATCAACTATCCCAGCAAGGGGCAAAGAGGATTTATTTTCCTCTAGCCAAGGTTGTCAGGGGCTATGACCCACTTGATATGGTGAGCTTTGACTCCTGAAGAAGGTTCCCCTAACCAAGGTTGTTTGGAAATCAAAACCAGACATGATGACTAAAGTCAGGGGCTATGACCCACTGGATATGGTGAGCCTTTGACCCTTGGAAGAAAGACTCTCAACAAATATGAAGTTCTTTCAATCAAACTACCGGATCCAAATGCTAACAATTTTCTTATTTACCCTGCGAGGTCCTTGAAAACATTGCATGCATATCATACATATCATTACATTACAGGTATCTTTGTTGCAGGTCACTTACCATCTCCGCTGTTTATTTCAGCAATGGCTTCCCGACAAGATAACCAGGACCTTCTTGCTCAAGAGACTCGGTTCGGGGAAATCCTCCTGAATCTATCCAAGGGGCAGGAAGAGCTAAGGACACTTCTCATGGGGACTTTTGTCAAGAACAGTGCTGAGGATGAAAGGCTGAAACACCTGCAAGATGAAGTGGATGCGTTGAAAGCCCAGATGCTGGGGCAGGGGACTGCCATTCAAGGGTTAGCTCAAAGACAAGAAGAGCTCGGGGTTCTCATTAACCAACTGCTTCAGGGTAACCAACTGGGCCAACGTCTAAAGGTAAAAAGCCATTCATCATTCAATCATCCTTGAGACAAGGAGATAAGGGGAGAGCTCCTCAAATGGCTTCAGCGCCACAAATTCAGCATCAACCTCACCAGCTTCAGCCAGACAAGCCCAGGAGGCAATTCACCCAGCTCAACATGTCGTTGTTCCAAGCTTTACAACGCCTGTTAAGATTGAACCTAATCACATTAAGGGCTCATCCCCGGAACCAGAACACAGCATCTCCTGTCTATGATCCCAATAAAAGATGTGCCTACCACTCTGCCTGTCCAGGACATGATACAAATGAGTGTTGGGCTCTGAGGAACAAGATCCAAGACCTGATTGATGAGGGAGCACCGGAGTTCACACAAGATGGCCAGGCAGAATATTTCTACCATCCCTCCAAGGCTCACCATTTGAAGTGACAAGCCCTGAGATGAAAAGACCTTTGTTCATTCGAATGTTCAAGTTGTGTTGTTCTTTGATTGTTTAGACATTTATTCATGTTAAACATTGTTATTCCATTAATGCATCGCTTATGTCTATTTTGAATCAATATATTCGTATTCACTATATGCAAATTATTTTCATATTTTTTCTGATGTCAACTCTCGATTAATAATTCTAAGCCTCATGAGGGAGGATGACGAAAACGATACCACGATCTACAGTATGCTTTTGAACAGACCCCGCTGATGAGGTACAGGCATTGTTTCCATCCCTAAACACTGGAGTTATAAGGAAGATAATCCCTCGTCAACCCCTTTGAGCCAAAGAAGTAGGAGTTTTTCTTTTCGAAAATTAAAACCCTTAATCATAACCTGGGGCAGGGTAGTTCTCTCAGTTGATCCAAGTGCATAACGAATGGCACCAAAAGAGGTCCTTACAAAACAAAGAAAGACAATGATGATTCCGAACAATCACAAGGATAGGCAGTCATTATATCTCTCAAAATAAAAAAAGAAAGAAGCCCAATAAGTCAAATACCCATGAAGGAGACTTACGAAACTGGGGCATCCCGCTGACTGTAATCACAAAAAAAAAGCAGTTCAGGCAAAAAAGTAGGGATAACAAAATCAAAAAAGAGGTATCACAAACCCTCAACAAAAAAGGAAAATGACTGTCTATTCAAAATAAATTATCAACATCCGAATCATCACTAGTATATCAAAGCAAAGACTCAAACAAGGTCTAACGTATGATCAACTGAGTTTAGGTTTGGAGAACATCACGAAGAGCGGGTGGGTACAAATATAATTTGAGCCTTTATCCTTTGTTTCTTAAACCGTGAACCAGACCACGTTATAACCCTTAAAAGTCCTAGCTGAAGCATGGGTTAGTTCGAAAGCATACTGTTACGAAAGGTATCCTGACTCCTTAAGGCCTACGGTAAAATACGGAGTTGACATCACGTTTTACAAACATTCATTTGTTTTATGAAAAAAGAATGCATTTTCAAAATCTTCAAGACAGACATAAGCTTTGCATTTCTGATATAACATTGTTTGCATATGACTATTTGTTTGAACAACAGGGAAATTCGCACGATGAATACCTAGTGAACAAAAGCACTTCCAATCAAGGGGCATGGCATGACTATTGTCCATTATTTGGGGCAGTTAAGTCAAGATTCGGAGAATCTCTCAAAGGCCAAACAGCTTGGGGCAAATCTCCGCCTGAGCCACTTGGGGCATTCCAGCAACGAATCTTGCCTGATTAAACATCTTCTGGGGCATGACAAAACACTTCTAACAGGGGCAACTCCCTACACTCTGAGAGCATGGACATAGTCGAAAAAATACTACGCATAATAAAAGACCCGCTAGGTTGACACACCTAGGCAAAAATAAGGGCTTCCCGGCGAACCAAAAGGGTTCGGGCAAAAATAAGGGATGAAATGAAAAAAATCTGTACACCCGGCAAGTCGAAAACCTGAAAAGGCGGCTTGGGCAAAAATGGGTATCCCGGTGGACTGAAAATCCGAAAGGGCGGTCCAGGCAAAAGTTAGGGATCAAAGCGTACGACTATGTCCTATCATCTTGTCACCTGTCTACCAGAAGAAGGTTTGTCCATCAACAACTATCAGCACCTCATGGGTCTTCCTCTCCCACTGAAACAGGGGCAATAAAGAGTTGTCTAAACAATCTAATTGTTCTGTCCTCCAAAGTACCAAGGTAGGTTCAGCTGAAGAACATAACCAGCACATCTTAATTCCCCAGAGAGTGAGCCAGCAAGTCAGTGCACTCTCCCCAAGCTATATTATCAAACCTTAAGGAAATTGGGTATCCCCCGCAGATCTCAACATTCCCCAGCACAGTATACAAATATTCTTAACGAGCATCCCCGGCAGTCTTGGTCTAAAGATTGTTCCCCGGCGGCATATCAAACATTCAAAGGAATCACTTCCCCCGCAGTTCAAAACTTCCCCAAGAGATTCCAATCCAGTTTCCCCAGGAAAGTTGGAATTCACCTCCCCAGGCAGTAAGCTTATCCCCAGTAGATTCTGGAAGCTTATCCTCGCAGAGCACGAACGCGTCGCCCGATGTTATTCAAAGAGTTATTTCCCTACCAGGATATAACTGGGTTATCCTCAGCCAAAAGCCACGGAAAGGTCGTCGTCAACACAGTTCTTTCTTATCCCCAACGAAGTCTATCAGCACTTCCAACACAGCAAAGATATCCCCAGCAAGTTATTGTCAACAAATCAGCAAAGTATCTCTCTCCCCACAGAGTATTGCTTCCCAGCAAGATCGCTAGAGTACTTTTTCTCCCAGCAGAGTAATCTCTTCGCCAAGTTTATTCCCCAATGGAGTTATCTTCTCCGACCGGTATTCTTGCAACTATCATCCCCAGCAGAAGCAAAATCTATTCTCCAACATCAGCCCAGGAGTGACTTCCCGGCACCCGTCAAGGATTTACTTTCCTAGACGAAAAATACATTCATAAACATCTTCATACATTATAGCATGCATATACGCATCATGAACATACAACCTCACGTATTCAGAGAGCATCTCGCACGTCATACCACATGACATCGCATACAACTAACGCTTGTCTTTTCAAGACAAAAGTACAAAATTGATTACCATCAATGGTCGCAACTAAAGGTCCGATACCTGAATCTTGCCAGGGTGTATCTGTTGACGACCAATTACCAGATCCGATTCCTGTATCTTGCCAGGGTGTGTCTGAAGAGTTCGAGGATCCGATACCTGAATCTTGCCAGGGTGTATCCGTTGAAGACTAACATTACCAGATCCGATTCATGTATCTTGCTAGGGTGTGTCTGAAGAGTTCGAGGATCCGATACCTGAATCTTGCCAGGGTGTATCCGTTGAAGACAAACATTACCAGATCCGATTCCTGTATCTTGCCAGGGTGTGTCTGAAGAGTTCGAGGATCCGATACCTGAATCTTGCCAGGGTGTATCCGTTGAAGACTAGCATTACCAGATCCGATTCCTGTATCTTGCCAGGGTGTGTCTGAAGAGTTCGAGGATCCGATACCTGAATCTTGCCAGGGTGTATCCGTTGAAGACTAACATTACCAGATCCGATTCCTGTATCTTGCCAGGATGTGTCTGAAGAGTTCGAGGATCCGATGCCTGAATCTTGCCAGGGTGTATCCGTTGAAGACTAACATTACCAGATCCGATTCCTATATCTTGCCAGGGTGTGTCTGAAGAGTTCGAGGATCCGATGCCTGAATCTTGCCAGGGTGTATCCGTTGAAGACTAACATTACCAGATCCGATTCATGTATCCTGCCAGGGTGTGTCTGAAGAGTTCGAGGATCCGATACCTGAATCTTGCCAGGGTGTATCCGTTGAAGACTAGCATTACCAGATCCGATTCCTGTATCTTGCCAGGGTGTGTCTGAAGAGTTCGAGGATCCGATGCCTGTATCTTGCCAGGGTGTATCCGTTGAAGACTAACATTACCAGATCCGATTCCTGTATCTTGCCAGGGTGTGTCTGAAGAGTTCGAGGATCCGATGCCTGTATCTTGCCAGGGTGTATCCGTTGAAGACTAGCATGACCAGATCCGATTCCTGTATCTTGCTAGGGTGTGTCTGAAGAGTTCGAGGATCCGATACCTGTATCTTGCCAGGGTGTATCCGTTGAAGACTAGCATTACCAGATCCAATTCATGTATCCTGCCAGGGTGTGTCTGAAGAGTTCGAGGATCCGATACCTGAATCTTGCCAGGGTGTATCCGTTGAAGACTAGCATTACCAGATCCGATTCCTGTATCTTGCCAGGGTGTGTCTGAAGAGTTCGAGGATCCGATGCCTGTATATTGCCAGGGTGTATCCGTTGAAGACTAGCATTACCAGATCCGATTCCTGTATCTTGCCAGGGTGTGTCTGAAGAGTTCGAGGATCCGATGCCTGAATCTTGCCAGGGTGTATCCGTTGAAGACTAACATTAACAGATCCGATTCCTGTATCTTGCCAGGGTGTGTCTGAAGAGTTCGAGGATCCGATGCCTGTATCTTGCCAGGGTGTATCCGTTGAAGACTAGCATGACCAGATCCGGTTCCTGTATCTTGCCAGGCTGTGTCTGAAGAGTTCAAGGATCCGATACCTGTATCTTGCCAGGGTGTATCCGTTGAAGACTAGCATTACCAGATCCGATTCATGTATCCTGCCAGGGTGTGTCTGAAGAGTTCGAGGATCCGATACCTGAATCTTGCCAGGGTGTATCCGTTGAAGACTAGCATTACCAGATCCGATTCCTGTATCTTGCCAGGGTGTGTCTGAAGAGTTCGAGGATCCGATGCCTGTATCTTGCCAGGGTGTATCCGTTGAAGACTAACATTACCAGATCCGATTCCTGTATCTTGCCAGGGTGTGTCTGAAGAGTTCGAGGATCCGATGCCTGTATCTTGCCAGGGTGTATCCGTTGAAGACTAGCATGACCAGATCCGATTCTTGTATCTTGCTAGGGTGTGTCTGAAGAGTTCGAGGATCCGATACCTGTATCTTGCCAGGGTGTATCCGTTGAAGACTAGCATTACCAGATCCAATTCATGTATCCTGCCAGGGTGTGTCTGAAGAGTTCGAGGATCCGATACCTGAATCTTGCCAGGGTGTATCCGTTGAAGACTAGCATTACCAGATCCGATTCCTGTATCTTGCCAGGGTGTGTCTGAAGAGTTCGAGGATCCGATGCCTGTATATTGCCAGGGTGTATCCGTTGAAGACTAGCATTACCAGATCCGATTCCTGTATCTTGCCAGGGTGTGTCTGAAGAGTTCGAGGATCCGATGCCTGAATCTTGCCAGGGTGTATCCGTTGAAGACTAACATTAACAGATCCGATTCCTGTATCTTGCCAGGGTGTGTCTGAAGAGTTCGAGGATCCGATGCCTGTATCTTGCCAGGGTGTATCCGTTGAAGACTAGCATGACCAGATCCGGTTCCTGTATCTTGCCAGGCTGTGTCTGAAGAGTTCAAGGATCCGATACCTGTATCTTGCCAGGGTGTATCCGTTGAAGACTAGCATTACCAGATCCGATTCCTGTATCCTGCCAGGGTGTGTCTGAAGAGTTCGAGGATCCGATACCTGAATCTTGCCAGGGTGTATCCGTTGAAGACTAGCATTACCAGATCCGATTCCTGTATCTTGCCAGGGTGTGTCTGAAGAGTTCGAGGATCCGATGCCTGTATCTTGCCAGGGTGTATCCGTTGAAGACTAGCATTACCAGATCCGATTCCTGTATCTTGCCAGGGTGTGTCTGAAGAGTTCGAGGATCCGATACCTGAATCTTGCCAGGGTGTATCCGTTGAAGACTAACATTACCAGACTCGATTCTTGTATCTCGCCAGGGCACGTCTGAAGAGTTTAAAGATTCAGCTCCTGTAACCAGTCAGGACACATCTATACAAAGCATCTGAAAACCAGACCCTGCAACATGTCAGGTACTCATTTTTCTTTTGCAGGTACGCAAGTTCTCGCTAAGGAATCTCTCACGCGATCAACATCCAGATGGCATCTATAAGCCCATCATCCTATTTCATCAATCTCTAAATGGCATCTATAAGCCCATTCCATCATCACACTGCTACTATGTGAGCGCAAATTTCTGGGCACTCTAGTGTTCAATCATCTTCCACCTTCAGATTACGAAAGGCACGTCAGCCAATCTGCATCCTCAGGTCTAAGAAGATTGAACAGGGGCAACTGTTGTACCCCAAAATTTGCCCTCCCATATTCTTCAAGAAATTGCCAAGTCATGCTTCAAAATTCCCCAAGGGTTGCACAGTGTAAGAGCCTCCTGAACAGTCAAAATTAGGGTTTTGGTTCTAATCAAGAAAATGAAGTTTCCAAGGGTCCAATAAAGTCCCACATTCCTACAAATATGGTCAAGCATCCTAATATCAAGTTTCAAGACTTTCAGCACAAAATTGCACAGTCAAAACCCTAATTGCACTACAGTCAACTATAGGGGCAAAATGGTCATTTGACAGTCAAAAGTTCAAATTTTTGGTCAACATCTCATTTTGAAGCCACAAACATCATTTGATCAATGCTTGATCATGATTCTCAAAGCTAGGCTCAAAAATCATCAAGATGCAAAAGTTTCCTTATTTGGACAGCTGAAAAAGTCAACTGTAAATTGACCAGGGCATAACTTTCACATGGATTATCAGAAAAATTCCATCCAAAGCTCATTTTGAAGAGAAAGACATTTCCTACAACTCCTCTTCACACTTCAAGTCCAAGAAATGCTCTCACAAAAAGTTATCAATTTCAACATTATAGGTCATTTTCAAAAGTCAACAAAAAGGGACTTTAAGTCAAAGGCCATAACTTGATATTGGTAAATCAAAATGACATGGGACCAAAGGCATTGGTTAGAGGACTCAAAGACCTTTCCAAAATGTCCAAGAACATGAGCAAAGCTTAAAAATTGAGCAAGTTATGCCTTGTGGAAGTTGGGAAATTTTTGGATATTTTGAAAAGTCAACATTATTTCAAATGACCTAAAATTGCTAATGGGCCTCTTTTTCTTCCACAATTCATCATCCAAGGCATGTGCACGACCATTTGGCCCAAAGGGAAGTTTTTTACTATTTTTATTTATTTATTTGAATTTTTTATTACAATTAATTCATTTAAACTAAATAAAATATGAAAAAATACTAAACTAATGAAATCAAATCTTTTTGTGCAGAAAATACTCTCATTGGACACTCAAGATTCGTGCATAATCATTTTTGGAAGGTTTTGTCATGATTTGATATCAAATTGCATGAAAAAGATTGAAAAACTAAGGCCATAAAAATCAAATATTGCACAATCAATTCAAGGATTCTTTGATCAAGTTTTCAACCCTAAATCATTCATACACATACAAGCAAGCTAACCCTTGTGCCTTTAGACTCTAAGCTGCGCAGAAAAAGCCATATGCAAACTTGAAATTTATCAAGAAAAGTCAAATCTGAAAACCAAGTTCTAGGACGATTCAGGGCCAAATAGTTGTTCCATTAGCTTCCTTAAGGATCCTAGAACGCTTTCCAATCATTCCCTAAGTCCCATACTCAAGAAAACACGAAATCACCATTGAAGTTGGTAAGAAAAATTCCAAAATCGTTTTCCATCATTCATGCATTTTTAACATATTTCATTGTTGTTTTTGTGTTTAGAATGATGTTTGCAAGCTACCTGCATAATTTGATTGGAGTTTCATGCTAAAACGAAGGATCCACCATGAGAGCATATTAGGGTTCCGTGGAAATTGATTTAGGGGTTTTCAAACCTGGAACAATTAGGCCATGAGAGATACATCATTGGAATCATGAGAGAGAGACGATTCTAATGACCCTAGTCCGAACAATTTATACATGCCCATGTGCTATTCGCTATTTTCTCTAATGATGCCTTTTAGAACGGTTCAAAACCGTTGCCTATGTTTTTTTTGTATTTCAGGAAAAAAACAAGCCAACGAGGAAGACGCTTAGGTGGCTATCAGCGGTTGGTCCGTTTGAAAGTTCGCGCTAAAAATCCACTAAGGCGTTTGTTTTGTTTTATATTGATTGCTTATTATATAGTATACAAAGAAAACAAAATGGAGCAGTTGGTGAAGCGCTTGGTTGGTAATCATCAGGACCTGGGTTCGAATCCCAGGTCCTCACCCTTTCCTTATATTTTTCCTTTAAACATATTCCTATGCAGATTCAACTCTGGGTTCCACCATGCACTCAATATCCAGGCCCTCCACGTGTTTACCACTATCAATCCAAGGAACACAATCTGAAGAATGGGATAGACTCCAGTCAATGCACCACACACTAGCATAAGAAGTCAAACAGGGCCTTGCAATAAGTGGGCTTGATTGCTGTTTATACCTCCAACTGGGGACAGAACCCCCCAAGGTTTGCAAGCTTCTTTTATGTTTTTTATTCTTTTCTTTATTTCAATTAATATTTGTTAATTAATTTCTTTAATTTAAATCTCTTTATAACAAATATAAAAAACAATAAAAAATCAAAAAGATAAAAAATAAGTTTTTATTTGAATATCATTTTTTGTAAATAAAGTCTTTATTAATTCTAGTTTTAAACTTAGGGTTAAATTTTAATATTTTTCTCAATCAATTTAAAATTTGGTAGAATTAGGGTTTAATTTCATTTTTATCCCTTTTTCTTTTCTTTCATAATAATTAAATATTTCTTATTATTTATTTTTATAATTAAATGACATGTAAATAATTAGGTTAAATATTAGGTTAAAATTTAATCTTTTCTTAAAAAAAACTAAAAACAACTAGAATTAGGGTTAGCATTTTATTTTAATTAATTCTTTTTCATTAAAATCATAAAATACAAAAATACCAAAAAAACAAATTTCTTTTCCTTTTAATTTTATTAATTTAATAATCGTTTAATTTAATTTAGTTAAAAAGGGTCCAACGCCCTCGTTTCAACTTTAAATCCAATTCGCATATTTATTTTTTATTCTTTATAATATTTATGTATCTCTCCCAAGGCCATGTAACATCTTTTATTTGTCGCACTTTTAATTCTTTATTTTTCTGTCAAATCGGGATCTGGAAATTTTGGCGATGTGGACCCGCGCCTTTTGTAATAGTTTGGAACTTTACATTTCTCGCAATTTTTTAACTGTTAATCAATGCATGCAAGAATGAATGACAAAAAATAAAAACGAATGCATAGATCACCTGACATGAACAAGATAAATATAAATGAACATGACACACAAAATCACACACCACCCCTAGGGTACGCCTCACTGTTGCCTTGCCTCGAAAGGTGATCGTCGAGTAGAGGATGTCTTAGTAAGTCCTCATGATCCGGGAACCTGGCATGAGGGTAGCTTCTAAGGTGTCTTCCCATTGCTCTGGTGATCACCATGTCCCGAACTTCGAATTGACCCGAACACCTCCAACGGTGGTGCTACCTACTTCTCAATGGTGGGATGGCACTACTTTAAAGGACAGTTACACAGACGAATTCCTTAGGGTAGGTAGACGACTCTAGATACTTGCTCTAAATTTCAAAACAAAACAAAATACTTTTCACACCAACACATTTTCAAAAAGCTTTCGAAAGTAATTTTTCAAACACTCTTGAGGACTGATACAAGAGTCGAACTGGGATTTTCAAAGAAACTTTTTAAACCCACAGTTGAAAAGCAAACAAACCATTTTTGAAAACACAAGTGAGCAAGTATCTAAGAGCCCATGGATAACCATGGATAGAAAGGGTGCTAATACCTTCCCTTTCTATAACCTGCCTCCCGAACCGAGAGCAATCTCTTTAAGGAATTTTTCTGTGCTTTTGTCCTTTCCACTTGGAGAAAATAAAAGAAGGTGGCGACTCTTGCTTCCGCGACATTTCGCGAACCAGCGTTAAACAGTCAGTTCCAGATCCACCGATCACACTTATCATCAGCCGGAGGGTACTGTTCCTCAAAGTAGTCTTCCTCTTCTTCCTCCTCTTCAGATTTTGACAAAACTGCTGTTTCTTTTCCTTTCCCTTCTCCTTCCCCGAAAGTGGTTACAAAATTCAATGTTCTTCTCTTTCTTTCTTCAGCTAACAGAGTCTTCAACTCATCTTGCCCCTTGGCTAGGATCATGAGTAACTGTTGAAACTGCGTATTTTGAGCTTGAAGATCTTTGAGCGTCTGTTCGAGATCCATCTTACTGAAATAAACAGTAGAGAGATGAGGAAACTCGTTGCAAAAGACCTATTTATGTTATGATGAATGATATGTGCATATGTAATGTTTTCAAGGATTTAAAAAAATTCAAATTTGTTTTAAACAAAAAAAGAAACACACGTTATATTAATAAGATAGAGTTTGAGTACATCAATGCCCCTTGGGAAAAATAATACAACACTCTAAGATAAAAAAGTAGTGTGCATCCTCTTTTGTGCGATGTAGGCATTTAGAGTATGCTCCTCAGAAGTAGCCAAGTGAGTTCCAAAACCTTCTTCTCGCTTGTGTAGAATTGAGCTTCGAAAGTATCTCGCTCTCCTTTGAGTTGTATCCAATCCCTTTGTAGGTCTTCAAGAGATGTGGGCATGTCAGGATGTAGGATAAGTTATGGAACTTCTCCTTCCTTAACAGGCTCATAATCACTGGGAGAATGGAAGGATAAGGTATCATAAGACTTTGAGCGTAGGTTCATACCCAATTGAGGTAAGGTTCAAGAGGGATGGAATTCTTGTGTCCCAAAGTCTTGCTATCCACCTTGTTTAACATCCTCCAAGCTCGGATGAATCTCTGGCGAAGACCTTGATCGTCGTTGTCGTAGTCGAATACCAAGCCTTGAATCAGCATCTCATGTGGGCCATCCCTTCGGGCATAACCAAACTGTCTTAGAGCCAAGCATGGGTTGTAGGTGATGTCTCCCCTAATTCCAAGTAGAGGGACATTAGGGAATTCCCCACAATGGTCAACAATGATAACATTCTCCTTGGATCGAGAGCACCAATGAATATGTGACTGTTTGAGCATCATTAACCTTTGTGACCACCTTAATCTTTGCTCATTCTTTAAGACTGATTGGGGTAGATTACAAATAAACCATCTTTCCAGGAGAGGAGTGTAACACATAAGGAAACCTCTTTTCCTCATTGTACGAGTGTGAAAAGAGTGCAAGATATCCCCTAGTAATGTAGGCACCGGATTGCGTGACATGAAGATTTTGACGGCACTCACATCTATGAGTTGGTCAGGATTGGGGAATAAGACCGTCCCATAGATAAGAAGAGCCACAATTTCCTCAAAAGCTTGCAAGTCTAGGGAATTCCAACAGCTTTGGGCTTTCTTAATTAGAAACTTTGCTAAAAAGCCTTTGACACCACTTCTAGTTTCCCAATGGGTTGTGACATCATATGAGTGCAAGTGCAGAGCTTGAGCAATCTCTTCTGGCTTTGGATCTCTTTCCATACCATTGAAAGGTAGTTGATTGAGAATAGGAATCCTCAAAAGTTGAGAGAATTCTTCCAAAGTGGGCACAAGCTGATAGTCAGGGAATGTGAAGCAATGATGCAAAGGATCAAAGAACTGGAAGAGCACTTTCATCATATCCTCCTCTGTGTTGGAGGTGACCAAGTTGAGTAGACGACCATGCCTCTCGGTGAATGGAGAGTTCTCAGGGATCCTTAAAGCTAGCTCCTTGAGTTGTCGAGGAATTCTTACAAGGTTGACTTGGATAGTTTTCCTGCGAAGTGAATCCATATCCTACAAAACAAGAACAAAAATGAATCTCCAAAATCCTTGAAATGGTTAGTGGATGCATATGAAGTTCATGATGTCCATGATGTTATGTACAAATATGCATATACAAGCAAATAAAACAAGTTCTTAGTTTAGGCTTGCATGGGGTTTTATAGGTAAGTAGCCTCTTGAAGTTTAGTTGGCTCAACCTGTCCTAATAATAATAATCGGGTTATAAGGAGCTCAATATCACTGGACTGTTTCCTTGGTCATTGTTTCAGCTCAAGCCTCTTTAATGGCGACCGAAATATCCCAAGAAACCAACCCTCAATGAGTGTAGTATCGAGTATCTACCAACTTCAGACTGCACCAAATCCGATCATCTCACTACATCCTAAAGACCAAGTTGGTCAAGTAAAGGGTTCTAAAAGTTCATTAGTGCTTCATGACATCACTCAGCGGTCCCGTATTCTCTTTGATTGACTCAAAGGCTACCGGTACCCATAAATATGTCACACTAACATAGCTATTGCTTAGACCATGTCGGTATACCCCGCATAGTTTCCATAACATATTGCTATTTACCTATAATGTTTCCCAAATCCAGGTGGAGGATTTAAACCCAAACAAAGAACCATAATATAAAGAAACCAAGTTAAACAAATGTAAGAAAATAAATGTGATCTAAACCTTAAGGTAACCCCACTTCTTATTTATCCCCAGCAGAGTCGCCAGTTTTGTGATACGGTGGGAGAACTGACTTGAGGGTTTTGCATTTTATCGCAAATGTTACGGTTGGCAAGAGTCGCCACCGACTTTTCTTTTATCCAAAAGGAAAGGTGAAAAATCACAGGAAAGACCTTTGAGATGTTTTCTTGAGTTCGGGGGGTAGATTATGAAAAGGGAAGGTATTATCACCCTTTTCATCCATGGTTTTCCATGGGCTCTTAGTTACTTGCTTAGATCACTTGCTTTTGTTGTTTTGAAAATGTGCTTGGTGTAGTTTTGAAAGTATTTTGTAAAAGAGGCCATTGTTTTGGCAATATTTGTAATGATTCTCGTTCGTAAGAATATATACAAAGATGTTTGTCTTTTTGAAAATGTTTTCAATGATTGTAAGATGTTTTGAAATGTGTGTGCTTGTTTTTAAAATAGCAAGGATATTTGTTTGAAATGGAGCAAGTAACTAGAAGTAATCTACCTACTCAAATGTCTTTCTTGTTCATTTTCTATTCCTTTAATATTGTCGTCTTACCATTAGTTTGGTAAGAAACCCTATCTTTGGATGTAAACGGGACGAGCGTGGGTCATCGTATAACCATGATTAGCAATGTTTGCAAAGTATCTTAGCATTTTGAGGGACCAAGATCATTTTGTAAGGAAACTTTTGAATAACGTCATCGAGGGACTATGATCTTATATTTGTTTGTTTTTCCAAGACACTTCGCATGCGTAATATGGCCATTTTTGTTTTAGGCAACCAAGTGGAGAAACCCTAAGGATGCTTGTGTGCAAGTGTATCATTTTCAGGCTTTGGTTTTATCTTGTATTTAGGGTTTTCTATTTTTGCTTTGTTTCGATCTTATCATACAAACCCTAATTACTAATCATGGCATGTAAAGTGATAAATTGCGTAATGTAAATATTACTAAGCTATTACATAAATTTTATGGGAGGGGAGAATACAAATTTGAATGGGGATTTACAAGAATGTAAACCTAAATAAATTATTACAATCAAATCGAATTTGTAAGAATATTAAATTATGTACAATATTTAAAGATACAATGTAATGTATATGTAAAAAGAGTTTTTTGTTTTGTTTTTATGTAAAAGAAATTTTAATCTAAACCTAAAATTATAAGGAAAAGAAATTAATTTTTTAGAAGGGAGGTTTTAACCCTAATTTCTATTTTAAAAGAAAATAAGGTTCTTATATACTATTTTTTATGTATTTTTTGTATTAAAATAATAAATAATATTGTATATAAAGATAAAGTTTTTATATATGCAAAATAAATATTTATGAGTATGGAATGAAAAAGGGAATAACTAAATTAAAATAAATATATTTTAATTATATTTTACAAGTTTATTAAGAAAATATATGCTATATATTAAAAATAAAATATATTTTTATGTGTAAAATAAACTAAAAGAAAATTAAAATGCAATATTATTAATTTACATTTTTTTGGGATTTCTATGCATCAAAGAAATATTAAAATGAAAATAAAAATGAATAAAATGAAAAAATATAAAAAAAGTTGGCAAAGGGGGTGCTGTAGAAAAACTAGCAGCAATGTTAGCAAAAAATCATGGCCCAAAAGACTAAGCCTAAAACTACAAAAATAGCCAAAATGGAAAGGAGAAAAATGTGAAAAACACAAAAGTAGCACCCAGGTTCGAGCCCAGGACATGGGTCTCACCACCGCGCTACTTTTCCCTGTACTTCATCTTCTTCCTCAAGCTTGGCCAGATGTCCTGTAACTCTCTCATTCTTCCATAAAAATGAAAACTCATAACATGAAAGTTGTAATATTTGAACTCATGATTCCAATCATATAAGTTATGTGAACTAACAATCAAAGGTCAGAAAGAGTTTTAACAACCCTAAATATAAACCTAATATTTTCAGAAACTTCAGGTTCTAAATTCTCTCAACTCAAGTAAAATAAATGCAAGATAAAGATATGTACAGTTTCGTTGCAATGAAAGCTACATTATTTATTCACAAATCATGGCCAATGGTGGCCTGTACAAGGAGATAGAAGTTGAGATTTTACCTCCTTCAGTTGAAATCGTGGATGGAACTGGAGTGAGTTTGATGGAGGCCTGATGCTTGCTTGAGCTTCCTTGAACTTCCCTGAATGTATTCCCACCCTTGCCTTTCTCTGAAAGTGTCTGAAACTCCTTGGCCAAGTCAACCTGCAAGCTTTGAAAACAAAAATGGAAGATGATGGAGAAGGGGTTACAGTACAGGGATGGAGGTCTGGATTGGTTAGATATCAAGTAAGTAAGGTGTTTTGATGATCAAGAATGGAAACGTACAAGCCAAATGAGAGATTGGTATGCTTATGCCAAAACTGCAGGTTTGGACAGTTTTCTGGTGCTTTCGAGCTTGGGAGTGTTTCAGGATTTTTTCCAATCGTTTCTTAAATTGTATTATGTTTGTATATTAGTATAGAATCAGTTTCATGTCAAACCTCTAACAGTTGTGTCAGTTCTAGCCTTTTTGCAACCTTTCTTGCTTTTGAAGCAAAGTGAAGGGACAAGGCTTGCCATGCTTGTACTTGTTTTCTTAGGGTTGTTATAAACTTGTACAAATTGCTTTAGACCTGTAAGACTTGTATGTGCAATGGAGACAGGTTCAATGCTTAAGAATTGGAAAGTGGCAAAAGTTGAGCTTTTTCAAAATGGCAATGGCCACTTTATGCCATTTATGGAATTACAACTTGGGTAATGGCTCTAGGGCAGGGATCAAAGCTTTGTCAACTGAGTAAGCATTAAATTAAGGAGTGAGGAACACGTTTGGGACCTGTAAAGCATGGATTAGGCAGTATAGGTACTGATTGGAACTTTGTTCTTCATGAAATGGCTTGGACAAAATGTGAGAAAATGCCATATTCATCTCTTCAATTCTCCCTACTCAAAAATGATCTTGAGGAGTTCTTGGACATTTTGGAAATCTTGCAATGTTCTCTATAACTCATCTTTGAAATTCATTTTGAGATACCTCTTGGAACTAGGTGAAAAATATCCATGAAGTTGGGTCCAAAACCTGCCTAAATTAGGGCAAAATTTCACTAAGTTATTTAGTTCATGACCATGTATTCATAAATTTATATCTTGAGATCCAAGCATCTTTAGGGAAAAGTGTGTGAAGAAAAGTTATATATTTCATGGAGGTCTACAACTTTCATGTTGGGAACTTTCTTTGAATCATTATGCATCATGGTGAAAAATGGCCTAAAGTTGAGAAAACATAAGAAATTTTCTATACTTAGAAAATTTCTAAGTTAAGAAAAATTTCAAATTTAAACCCTAATCTTAAAACTTGGATTTCTTGATGAACAAGCTTCACCTTTTGACATGTTTTGATGAATTATGACCCTTGGCACTTGATTTTGACTAAAAAGTCAAAGTTTGACTTTTCAGTGTACAATTGACTTTTGATCAGTTGACTGCAAATTTCATCTGTCAATCCAATGAAATTGAAATGTTTAGAGCCATGTAATTAATGTCAAGATGATGTAATTGAATCCTTGAAATCATGCCTTAACTCAATTGGTCATTTTCTAGGTTAAAAATCAGAAATTGCCCTTCCTCAGTCAAAACCCTAATTTTGATCATTTTGCCCTTTTGGTGATTTGATCAAATTTCTTGAGGAATTGTGATCCAAACTTGATAAAATGATACATATGAGTCTAAAATGTTGATGTGGATCAAGAATGATGAAGTTTGACTGTAAATTGGCCATGGTTGACTTTTTCCCAATACAGTTGAATTTTAGGTCAATTGTCCAATTGACTGATCAAAAATATGGTTCAAGGCTTGAAACTTGTCATGAGTGATCTTAGGGGTCCATAATGATGTTTGAAAGTAATATGAAGCATTTATAGTCCAAAAATCCTTGTGCAAACTCAAACCCTAATTTTGGGTTATCAGTGCAAGATGAGATGTCTTGAGCTGACCAAACCCTAATCCAGTCTTGAGTCAAAGAAATCTTGTGAGAAAAGTTTTGATAAATGAGAGGGAAAATTTTGGGGAACAACACTGAGGAAGACAGAAAAGAGGTTAAAATAGGTGAAAATATGGAGATTAGCGTCAAACAGAGGTTGATATAGATGTTTCACGACTATGTTGAGATCTTCGCCTGGTCCTACGAAGACATGCCTGGTTTGGACACTGATATTGTGGTACATCGCCTGCCGACTAAAGAAGATTGTCCTCCGGTTAAGCAGAAGGTCCACCATATGCATCCTGAAATGTCAGAGAAAATCAAGGCAGAGGTCATGAAACAGTTCGATGCATGATTCTTAGTTGTCACTTTGTATCCACAGTGGGTTACTAATGTTGTCCCGGTAACTAAGAAGGACGGTAAGGTACGGACGTTCATTAATTACAGAGATATGAACAGGGCAAGCCCCAAGGATGACTTCCCACTTCCTCACATTGATGTTCTGGTCGACAACACCGCGCAACATAAAATCTTCTCCTTCATGGATGGTTTCTCTGGCTACAACCAGATCAAGATGGCTCCTGAAGACATGGAGAAGACAACCTTCGTCACATAGTGGGGCACCTTCTGTTACAAAGTGATGCCTTTTGGGTTGAAGAATGCTGGGGCAATCTATCAGCGCGCCATGGTCGTGTTTTTTCATGATATGATTCACCATGAGATCGAAGTGTACGTTGATGACATGATATTCAGGTCTCAGACTGAGGAAGAGCACCTTGATCATCTCCAAAAGTTGTTCGACAGATTAAAGACATACAAGCTGAGGTTGAATCTGAACAAGTGTACCTTCGGGGTAAGATCTGGTAAGCTTCTGGTTTTATCGTCAGTGATAAGGGTTTTCAAGTAGACCCTGCGAAGGTAAAGGCCATACAAGAGATGTCGGTTCCCCACACAGAGAAAGTGGTTAGAGGTTTCTTGGGACGTCTGAATTACATCGCCCGGTTCATTTCACATCTGACTGCTACTTGTGAGCCAATCTTCAAGCTGTTGAAGAAAGATCAAGTGGTAAGGTGGAATGATAAATTCCAGACCGCTTTCGAAAGAATCAAGGAATACCTTCAAGAACCACCCATTTTGATGCCTCCGGTTGAAGGAAGACCATTGATATTATACTTGACAGTGCTAGACAATTCAATGGGGTGTGTGTTGGGGTAGCATGACGAGTCTGGTCAAAAAGAGCATGCCATTTATTACCTTAGCAAAAGGTTTACCGACTGTGAGACCCGATACTCATTGCTCGATAAAACTTGCTGCGCTTTGGCATGGGTTGCTCGCCGATTGAGACAGTATATGCTGACTCACACTACTTTGTTGATATCAAAAATGGATCCGATCAAGTATATTTTCGAGAATCCCGCTCTCTCCGGAAGGATAGCAAGGTGGAAAATGATCTTAACCGAATACGACATACAATATACAACCTAAAAAGAAATAAAGGGAAGTGAATTGGCTGATCATTTGGCTCATCAGGCCGTGGATGATTACCAGTCCATGATTTTTAAGTTCCCGGATGAGAATATCATGTTGGTGACTGATTACGAAGAACCTGGACCGGATGAAGGACTCGAGGAAGGATCCCGATGGTCTATATATTTTGATGGAGCCTCGAATGCACTAGGTAACGGCATTGACGCTGTAATAATATCTCCCGAGGGCTGTCATACTCCATTCACTGCCCGATCATGTTTCAACTGCACCAATAACATGGCAGAGTATGAAGCATGTGTCATGGGTCTTCGAGCTGCTATTGACCTAATGATTAAGCTCTTGAGTGTATTCGGAGTTTCTTCTCTAGTGATAAGTCAGATCAAAGGCGAGTGGGATACGAAGCACCCGAATCTCATTCCTTACAGAGAGTATGTACTGGCATTGCTCCCACACTTTGAGGAGGTAACCTTTGAACATTTCCCACGAGAAGAGAACCAGTTGGCGGACGCGCTAGCTACCATATCTTCTATGTTCAAAGTTAGGTGGGACAATGAAGCTCCCCAAATTACCATTGAGAGGTTGGATGAACCAACACACTACTGTGAGATTGACACCGAAGAAGTGGAGGACAAACCCTGGTTTCACGAAGTCAAAAGGTATCTCGAGGTTCAGGAGTATCCCGAAGGGGAATCTGTCAATGATAAGAAGTTTCTGAGAAGGTTCGCTGCAAAGTTCTTCCTCGGTAATGGAATCCTCTATAAACACAACCATGACTCCACACTACTACGGTGTGTAGACAAGAGCGAAGCAGAGAGGATCATGACAGATCTACATGAAGGCACCTTCAGAACCCATTCTAATGGATACACCATGGCTAAGAAGATCCTACAGGCAGGATATTACTGGTCCACTATGGAAGCCGATTGTTATCAAAACTCTCAAACCTGTCATAAATGCCAAGTCTATGCTGATAAGGTGAATGTACCTTTGGTTCCTCTGAACATCCTAACAGCTCCTTGGCCCTTTGCGATGTGGGGCATCGACATGATCGGCGATATCAGACCTACTGCGTCTAACATGCATTGTTTCATCTTAGTAGCCATTGATTACTTTACAAAGTGGGTTGAGGCAGCCTCTTTTGCTACTGTGACCAAGAACGTCGTGGCACGGTTTATCCGACACAATCTGATCTGTCGATATGGTGTACCAGAGAGAATTATTACTGACAATGGTACAAATCTCAACAACATAATGATCATCGAGCTCTGTAAGAATTTCAAGATACAACATCATGATTCTTCTCCCTACCGGCTAAAGATGAATGTCACTGTTGAAGCAGCTAACAAGAACATCAAGAAGATTGTACAGAAGATGACTGTGACATATAAAGATTGGCACAAGATGTTACCATTCGCTCTTCATGGATACCGTACCTCATCACGGACGTCGACAGGAGCAACACCCTACTCTCTGGTGTATGGCATGGAAGCAGTCCTACCCATCGAAGTCCAGATACCCTCTCTAAAGATTATGAAGGATGCGGGTTTGAACAAAGACGACTGGATCCAAACCCGACTTGATTAGCTAAATCTAATCGATGAAAAGAGACTTACTGATATCTGCCATGGTCATACGTACTAAAAGTGAATGATCAAGGATTTTAACAAGAAAGTCAAGCGTCAAGAATATCAAGTCGAGGATCTGGTGATCAAATGCATCATACTGCTGCAAGGTGATCCCAGGGGAAAATGGACTCCCATGTATGAAGGGTCATTTATGGTTAAGAACATTTTCTCAGGAGGAGCTATGATTCTAACCAACATGGATGGTGACGATGTCCCTCACCCCGTCAATGCAGACATAGTGAAAAGATACTACGCATAATCAAACACCCACTAGGTCGACTGGCCTAGGCAAAAATAAGGGCTTCCCGGCGAACCAAAAGGGTTCGGGAAAAAGTAAGGGATGAAAATGAAAAAAATTTGTACACTCGGCAAGTCGAAAACTCGAAAGGGCGACTTGGGAAAAAAAGGGTATCCCGGTGGGTTGAAAACCCGAAAGGGAAATCTAGGAAAAAGTTAGGGATTGAAGCGTATCACTATGTCTCGTTGGATCATCTTACGACCAGATTTCGGTATCGACTATCAGGCTCAGACGGCGCCAACCGATCTGATCAACCTTCGACCAAGCAGCAAAGTGATGAGACGCCTGAAGATATAAAGGCAATGCCAGAGTTGGAACCCAATGGGGTCGTTTCGCATAGTTGTTCTTCTTTATTTTACACAAATTGTAATTTCTATCTTTCGGCGGCATTCTCTTACTAGGACGTCGACCTCTTTGTACAAAAACGCCTATTACAGGCCAACTTCAAAAATCAATACAAGTAATTTTCACGAGAAATTTCAAGTGGTTTTTTCTTTCTCTATTTTGTTTTGCAAGAACGTCCAATGATTTATTTTTGGTATATGCATTTGAAAATAATTGTTGCTCATAAACATTTACATAAGAAACAAAGACAATTACTCATAATTCCAAAAACAAGGAAAATAAGAAGTTCCAAACCCGACGGTTCCTCTGCCAAGCAGGTATCAGGATAGAGTCAGCTTTGGAACATGATTATTGGTACATACACTCCCAACAGAGTAAAAGTACCCAAAGGAATTGATGTCAGTTTCCCCGAAGCAGGACGTAATTATCCCTAGTCGAGGTTCGTAATCGCAGGCGAGTCAATAAATCTTACCCCCAAATGGAGTTTATTTCTACGGATACAGAAGCTCAATCTCCAACATCTCCAACAACGAAATTTCATCCCCAGATAAGTTTATTCCTCCAGATCAACGGGTCTACCAACAGAGTATCTCCTCCCCCCCTAAGCCTGGTCCCCGCAGATTTATTCTCCAGCATCTATTCCCGACATAATATTCGTAAATCTCCAACAACACTCAGGGATTTATTTTCTCAAACGCGAGCATACCCCGATAGCATTTCATGAACATACATCATGACATACGCATACATATCATATACAACATAATCTCATTTATTTCGAGAACATCATCTCACCCTGCATTTCATGCATCGCATATAACTAATCCTGATATCATTTCAGGAAAAGACGATTAACTTCAACGAATCCAACAGTTATACAGATCATATTTACAGACGACTAATGAAAGCTCAGTTCCCAAAATCAAACGGGTCAACTAATCTACACTATCACTTCGAAGTAACCCTACTATCCAGGTTCCTTCTCATAGCCCTGCTATTCAGGCTTTCATATCGAAGTAACCCAACTATCCAGGTTCCTTCTCATAGCCTTACTATTCAAGCTTTCCGTTGTACCCCAAAATTTGCCATCTCATTCTTCAAGACTTTTCTCACAAGATTTCTTTGACTCAAGACTGGATTAGGGTTTGGTCAGCTCAAGACATCTCATCATGCACTAATGACCCCAAATTAGGGTTTGATATTGCACAAGGATTTTTGGACTATCAATGCTTCATTTGACTTTAAAACATAATTATGGACCCCTAAGATCACTCAAGACAAGTTTCAAGCTTTGAACCACATTTTTTATCAGTCAATTGGATAGTTGACCTAAAAATCAGCTGTATTGGGGAAAAAGTCAACCATGGCCAATTTATAGTCAAACTATATAATTTTTTATCCACATCAACATTTTAAACTTATATGTATCATTTGGTCAATATTGGATCACAATTCCTTAAGAAATTTGATCAAATCACCAAAAGGGCAAAATAGTCAAAAATTAGGGTTTTGACTGAGGAAGGGCAATTTCTGATTTTTAACCTAGCAAATGACCAATTGAGTTAAAGCATGATTTCAAGGATTCAATTGCATCAACTTGACCTAAAATCATGGTTCAAAACATTGCAATTTCATTGGATTGATAAATGAAATTTGCAGTCAACTGATCAAAAGTCAACTGTACATTGAAAAGTCAAACTTTGAATTTTTGGTCAAAATCTAGTGCCAAGGGTCATAATTCATCAAAACATGTCAAAGGGTTATTTTTTCTCAACTTTAGGCCATTTATTCACCATGATGCATAATGATTCAAAGAAAGTTACCAACATGAAAGTTATAGTCCTCCATGAAATCTACAACTTTTCTTCACACACTTTTCCCTAAAGATGCTTGTATCTCAAGATATAAATTTATGAATACATGCTCATGAACTAAGTAACTTAGTGAATTTTTGCTCTAATTTAGGCAGGTTTTGGACCCAACTTCATGGAAGTTTTTCTCCTAGTTCCAAGAGGTATCTTGAAATTCATTTCAAAGATGAGTTATGGAGCACATTGAAATCTTTCCAAAATGTCCAAGAACTACTCAAGATCATTTTTGAGTAGGGAGAATCGAAGAGATGAAGTTGGCAATTTCTCACTTTTGATTCAAGCCACTTCATGTAGAACAAAGTTCCAATCAGTACCTATGCTGCCTAATTCATGATTTACAGGTCCCAAACTTGTTTCTTACTCCTTAATTTAATGCTTACTCAGTTGAAAAAGCTTTTATCCAAGCCTTAGAGCCATTACCCAATTTGTAACTCCATAAATGGCATAAAGTGACCATTGCCATTTTGAAAAAGCTCAACTTCTGCCACTTTCCAATTCTTGAGCATTGAACCTGTCTCCTTTGGACATACAAGTACCACAGACCTAAGGCAATTCATATAGAGCAAATACCATCCCTAAGCAAGCCAGTACAAGCATGTAAGGCCTTGTCCTTTCACTTTGCTTCAAAAGCAAGAAAGTGTGCCAAAAGCCTGTAACTTGCAAATCTGTTGGAGAGCTAAGAAGAAACTGATTCCATACTAATATACAAACACAATACAACATAGCACACGATTACTAGAAGCCTGAAACACTCCCAAACTCAAAAACACCAGAAAACTGTCAATACTTGCAGTTTTTGCATAAGCATACCAATCTCTCATTTGGCTCGTGCGTTTCAAGTTTTAATCATCAAAACACCTTAACTACTTGATATCTAACTGATCCAGACCCTCATCCATGTACTGTAACCCCTTCTCCATCATCTGCCATTTTTTTTTCAAAGCTTGCAGGTTGACTTCGACAGAGAGTTTCAGACACTTTCAAAGCAAGGCAAGGGTTGGAACACACTCAGGGAGGTTCAAGCAAGTTCAAACAATCACCAAGCCTCCATCAAACTCACTCTAACTCCATCCACGATTTCAACTGAAAGAGGTAAAAATCTCAACTTCTATCTCTTTATACAGGAAGCCATTGGCCACGATTTGTGAATAAACAATGTAGTCCTCATTGCAACGAAGTTGTACATATACATATCTTGCATTTATTTGGCCTAAGTTAAGAGAATTTTAAACTTGAAGTTTCTGTAAAAATTAGGTTTAGATTTAGGGCTTTTAAAATTCATCTTAATCTTTGATTGTTAGCTTACATAACTTATATGGTTAGAATCGTGAGACCAAATGCTACAACTTTCATGTTATGAGTTTTCATTTTCATGGAAGAATGAGAGAGTTACAGGACATCTGGCCAGCTTGGGGAAGAAGATGAAGTACAGGGCAAGGACCTTGTTCATGTTATGTTATTTTTGTTTCACTTAAATCAACGGATGTATAGCCACCCCAGTGGCAAGGTAGCGCGCTGGTGAGACCCATGCCCTGGGTTCGAACCTTGGCGTTACCTTTTGTTTTTTCACATTTTTTTTCACTTTCAGTTTTGGCTTTTTGCAGGTTTGGGCCTCCACGTTGGGCTTAGCTGTTTTTTCTAACTTTCACCACTTGATTATTCAAGACACTCCCCTTGCCCAAGTATTTTTTTATTTTTATTTTATTTGTTTTATTTTCATTTTAGTTTATTAAATATTTTCTTTAATGCATAAAAAATCCTAGAAAATATAAATTTGATAATATTGCATTTTATTTTAGTTTAGTTTATTTTTCACATAAAAGTATATTTTATCTTCAATATATATTATTTATTTTTCTTAATAAACTAGTAAAATATAATTAAAATATGTTTAGTTTAATTTATTTATTTCCTTTTCATCCCATACTTATAAATATTTATTTTTGCTTATATAAAAACTTTATATTTTTTATACAATATTATTTATTATTTTAACATAAAAAATAAATAAAAAAATAGTACATAAGAACTTTATTTTCTTTTAAAATAGAAATTAGGGTTAACCTTTCTTTTAAGAATTAATTTCTATTCCTTATATTTTTAGGTTTAAATTTCTTTTCACATAAAAAAGACAAAAAAAAAAAATCTTTTTCTTGCATGCACATAATATTGTATATTTAAATATTGTATATTATTTATTCTAATATTCGTGCAAATTCGATTTGGTTGTAATAATTTATTTAGGTTTATATTCTTTCAAATCCCTATTTAAATTTGTATTCCCCCCTCCCATAAAATTGTTGTAATAGCTTAGTAATATTTACATTACGCAATTTACCGCTTTACATGCCATGATTAGTAATTAGGGTTTGTATGGTAAGATCAAAACAAAGTAAATAGAAAACCCTAAATGCAAGATAAAATCAAAGCATGAAAATAATACACTTGCACACAAGCATCCTTAGGGTTTCTCCACTTGGTGGCCTTATATAAAAAGAGCCATATTATGCATGCGAAGTATCTTGGCAAAACAAACAAACATAAGATCATAGTCCCTCGATGACGCTATTCAAGGTTGCATTACAAAATGATCTTGGTCCCTCAAAATGCTAAGATACTTTGCAAACATTGCTAATCATGGTTATACGATGACCCACGCCCGTCCCGTTTACATCCAAAGATAGGGTTGCTTACCAAAACAATGGTAAGACAACAATGCCAAAGGAATAGAAAATACACAAGAAAGACAGTTGAGTAGGTAGATTACTTCTAGTTACTTGCTCTATTTCCAAACAACTATCCTTGCTAATTTCAAAAAAAATACTCACATTTTCAAACATTTTTACAAACATTGAAAACATTTTCAAAAAGACAAACATCTTTGTATACATTCTTACGAACGAGAATCATTACAAAGATTGCCTAAACAAACGGCCTCTTTTACAAAATACTTTCAAAACCACACCAAACACATTTTCAAAAAACAAAAGCAAGTGATCTAGAAAGTAACTAAGAGCCCATGGAAAACCATGGATGAAAAGGGTGCTAATACCTTCCATTTTCATAATCTACCCCCCGAACTCAAGAAAACATCTCAAAGGTCTTTCCTGTGCTTTTTCACCTTTCCTTTTGGATAAAAGAAAAGTCGGTGGCGACTCTTGCTAACCGCAACATTTGCGATAAAACGCAAAACCCTCAAGTAAGTTCTCCCACTGTATCACAGAATTGGAGGCTCTGTTGGGGAATATAATAAAAGTGGGGTTACCTTAGGGCTAGATCACATTTATTTTCTTACATTGTTTGACTTGCTTGCTTTACATTATGGTTCTTTGTTTGGGTTTGAATCCTCCACCCGGATTTGGGAAACATTATAGGTAAATAGCAATATGTTGTGGAAACTGTGCAGGGTATACCGACATGGTCTAAGCAATAGCTATGTTAGTGTGACATATTTGTGGGTACCGGTAGCCTTTGAGTCAATCAAAGAGAATACGGGGCCGCTGAGTGATGTCATGAAGCACTAATGAACTTCTAGAACCCTTTACTTGGCCAACTTGGCCTTTAGGATGTAGTGAGATGACCGACTTTGGTGCAGTCTGAAGTTGGTAGATACTTGATAGTACACTCATTAAGGATTGGTTTCTTGGGATATTTCGGTCGCCGTTAAAGAGGCTTGAGCTGAAACAATGACCAAGGAAACAATCCAGTGATATTGAGCTCCTTAGATCCCGGTTACTATTACTAGGACAGGTTTGAGCCAACTAAACTTCAAGAGGGTACTTACCTATAAAACCCCATGCAAGCCTAAACTAAGAACTTGTTTGTTTTGCTTGTATATACATACTTGTGCATAACATAATGAACATCATGAACATCATATGCATTCACTAACCATTTCAAGGATTTTGGAGATGTATTTTTGTTCTTGTTTTGTAGGATATGGATTCACTTCGCAGGAAAACTATCCAAATCAACCTTGTAAGAATTCCTCCACAACTCAAGGAGCTAGATTCAAGGATCCATGATAACTCTCCATTCACCGAGAGGCATGGTTATCTACTCATCTTGGTCACCTCCAACACAGAGGAGGACATGTTTAGTGTGCTCTTCCAGTTCTTTGATCCTTTGCATCATTGCTTCACATTTCCTGACTATCAGCTTGTGCCTACTTTGGAAGAATTCTCTCAAATCTTGAGGATTCCTATTCTCAATTAACTACCTTTCAACGGTACGGAAAGAGATCCAAATATAGAAGAGATTGCTCAAGCTCTGCACTTGCTCTCGTCTGATGTCACAACCCATTGGGAAACTAGAAGTGGTGTCAAAGGCTTCTTAGCAAAGTTTCTGTTTGAGAAGGCCCAAAACTATTGGAATTCCTTAGACTTGCAAGAATTTGAGGAAATTGTGGCTCTTCTTATCTATGGGATGGTCTTGTTCCCCAATCCTGACCAACTCATAGATGTGAGTGCCGTCAAAATCTTTGTCACGCAATCTGGTGCCTACTTTGCTAGGGGATATCCTGCACTCTTTTCACACTCGCACAATGAGGAAAAGAGGTGTCCTTATGTGTTGCACTCCTCTCCTGGCAAGATGGTTTATTTCTCATCTTCCCCAATCAGTCTTAAAGAATGAGCAAGGATTAAGGTGGTCATAAAGGTTAATGATGCTCAAACATTCAGATATTCATTGGTGCTCTCGATCCAAAGAGAATGTTATCATTGTTGACCATTGTGTGGAATTCCCTAATGTCCCTCTACTTGGCATTAGGAGAGGCATCACCTATAACCCATGCTTAGCTCTAAGGAAGTTTGGTTATTCCCGAAGGGATGGCCCACATGAGATGCTGATTCAAGGCTTGGTATTCGACTACGACAACAAAGATCAAGGTCTTCGCCAGAGATTTATCCGAGCTTGGAGGATGTTAAACAAGGTGGATAGCAAGACTTTAGGACACAATAATTCCATCCCTCTTGAGCCTTACCTCAAGTGGGTACGAACCCGCGCTCAAAGTCTTATGATGCCTTATCCTTCCATTCTCCCGGTGATCATCGAGCCTGTTAAGGAAGGAGAAGTTCCATACACTATCCTACATCCTGACATTCCCACATCTCTTGAAGACCTACAAAGGGATTGGTTACAACTCAAAGGAGAGCGAGATACTTTCGAAGCCCAATTCTACGCAAGCGAGAAGAAGGTTTTGGAACTCACTAGGCTACTTCATGAGGAGCAGACTCTAAATTCCTACATAGCGCCAAAGAGGATGCACAATACTTTTTTATCTTAGAGTTTTGTATTATTTATCCCAAGAGGCATTGATGTACTCAAACTCTATTTTATTAATATAACGTGTGTTTCTTGTTGTTTAAAACGAACTTGAATTTTTAAATCCTTGAAAGCATTGCATGTGTCCATATCATTCATCATAACATAAACATGTATTTTGCAACGAGTTTCCTCATCTCTCTACTGTTTATTTCAGTAAGATGGATCGCGAATAGACAATCAAAGATCTTCAAGCTCAAAACATGCAGTTTCAACAGTTACTCACAACCCTGGCCAAAGGACAAGAGGAGTTGAAGACTTTGTTGGCCAAAGAGAAAAAGAAGAAAGAGAAGAAACCAACTGGTGTTGTAATCATGGGGAGAAGGTTTCAAGGACAAACTAGAAGAACCTTGAGTTTCGTAGCAACATCTGATGAAGGAGAAGGGAAAGGAAAAGAAACAGCAGTTCCGTCAGAATCTGAAGAGGAGGAAGAAGAGGAAGATTACTCTGAGGAACAGTATCCTCCAGCGGATGATAAGTACAGACATCTTGAAGAGCGTTTGAACGTTATGGAAATACAAAGGGTACCAGGTCTAGACTTTGAAGAATTGGGGCTAGTATCAGGAATTGTGATCCCACCAAATTTCAAGGTGTCGTTGTTTGCAAAATATGATGGGGTGTCATGTCCTAAAATGCACCTTCGATCATACGTGAGAAAGATCCAACCGCACTCCACCGATAAAGACTCGTGGGTGCATTTTTTCCAGGATAGTTTATCCGGAACACAACTCGATTGGTTTTACCAATTAGAAAGGGTCGATGTCCACAACTGGGAAGACCTTGCTGCAGCTTTCTATAAACAATACCAGTATAATGCAGATTTGGCGCCTACCCGTACTCAACTTTAGAGTATGGCTATGGCTTTACAGCTGTGAGAAAGCCTTTAACCGGGAAAAAGGAGGTATATGTTGTTTACCCACAAAGGAATCAAGGGAGAGCTGAACGCCGATCAATGGTAGGGGTCATTATGATCCCAAAGCCTACATCTGATCAACCAAGAAGTAACCAACCGAGGGTGAAAAGGCCAGTCCGGCAATTCACCAAAATTAATATGACTCTAGCCCAGGTTTTACCACATCTTCTGAAATCTAATCTAGAAACTTTAAAGGAAGCTCCAAAGAATCCCACCATTGCGTCCCCTCATTATCACCCAAATTCAAGATGCGCATATCATTCCGAAAGTCCGGGTCATGACACTAACAATTGTTGGGCCTTGAAAAAAAAATGCAAGACCTTATAGATGCAAAAGAGATTTAGTTTGATGCGCCCGAGAAACCAAACGTCATTTCCGCTCCTATGCCTAGGCATGGTCACAACACCAATGCTATCGAAGAAGATTTGTTTGTTACCACAATTGATGAACTCTTGACTCCGCTCCCAATCATTAAGATAAACTTGTTGAAAGCTGGTGTATTCCCAGGTTGTAATGAAGACTGCCATCTTTGCTTATCCTCACCAACTGTTTGCCCTTTGTTGAAGACAGGAATTCAACGCTTGATAGACAACCAAGAGATTATGTTTGAAAATGCTCTTGTTTCACCTGTTCCTGTTGAAGACGTTTTAATCATAACCATCTCCACCAATCCTTCCAGGGTCCCCAAAAGACCCGTTAGGATTACATCGGTTCCAAAAACTACGCCTCTTATAATCACAATGTCCGGGCCGGTCCTGTATGAATTAGACAAAACAACATCGTGGAATTACGGTGGAGACATCTACTACCATGGTATCAAACAAGATGGGCTGGCCGCCGAAGAAATGAGCTCCGAAGAAGAAGACTCTGACATTAGCAATATTGCCGGAACCAGTAAGATTACCCGTAGCGGTAGAATCTTCTCTCCATAAATTTCCCCTCCAAAGGCAGTTTTTGGGCCCGTGGTTGTTCCAAAGGTTACCTCTATACCAATAATCATATCTTCAAGTGCTCCTATTGGCAAAGACAACACAACACCTGCTATTATCCCTACCAACACTTCTACTGCTGAAATTCAAGGAAAAAGTATTCAAGAAGAGCCTGTCTGGACGAAGGCTCAACCACTGACTATCCCCGATACCTCCAAGAAGGAAATGGAGGAGATCCAGGGGATAATAAAGAAGAGTGACTACGACGTAGTTGAGCAGTTGGGGCAAACTCCCTCCAAAATATCCATGCTGGCATTGTTGCTGTGTTCTGAGGCACATGCGAAAGCTCTGGTGAAGTTTTTGAAGACAGCCCATGTGCCTCAAGAGACGTCTGCTGACCAATTTCAAGATTGTGTGGCCAGTTTGACAGCTGATAACTGCCTAGGCTTCTCTGATGTTGATTTGACACCAATAGGAAGAAAGCACAACGAGGCATTACATGTCTCTATGGAGTGTAGAGGAACAACTCTGGCCCATGTCTTGGTGGACACTGGCTCATCTTTGAACGTTTTACTGAAGAAAGCTCTCGGTAGATTGGATTGTGAAGGACTGACATTAAAACCCACTAACATAGTCGTGAGAGAATTTGATGGCTCAAAAAGGATGGTCCACGGGGAGGTGGACATCCCCGTAAAGGTGGAGACTCAGAATTTCAACTCAACTTTCTATGTAATGGACATCCTCCCCTCTTACTCCTGTCTGCTAGGACGGCCCTGGATCCATAATGCCGGTGCTGTCACCTCTACACTACACCAGATGCTGAAATACCCGGTCCATGGAAAGGTTATCACTGTCCACGGAGAGGAATAATATATGATTAGCCACCTAAATTCTTTCCGGTATGTGGAGTTGGATGGCGAGTTCATTGAAACTCCTTTTCAACATTTCGAAGAAGTCTCTCAAGAGGTAGAAGTAACCAAGACGGTATCCCAGATCCCCAAGATCACAAGACCTCCGCTTCAGATGTCATCTCTAAAGGACGCGAAGGCAGTAGTAGAAGAGGGTGGATGCACCATCTGGGGGAAACTTCCATACATTCCTTATAAATCTGACAAGTTTGGCTTAGGGTTTACTTCAAATGCTCAGAAGGCTGTGCGTCGTGCCCGTGCTGGAGGGCCACCTCTGAAGATTAGCAACCGAGAGGTCAACACAGTGGAAGATGGTGAAGAAGATGGCATCTTGGAGGATTGGATATTTCCTACTATCAACGGAGGACTTCACAATTGGGAAGCCAAAGACTTTGTCCCAATAACTTTCATCTCTCAGTAATTTATCTTTTACATTTCTGTTGGACTTGTAATATTCACACTCAATTCGCACATTTAAAACCTTGTGTCTTACCCGAGGCGCAATGGTCCATTTGTAAGGGTTTTTATTTCATCTTCATATGACATTCAATGAATCATGGACGTTTTTTCACATACAAACCTTTTGTGCTCATTGTCTTTTTTTTTACATTTTATTGTTTAAAGATGGCTATACCCTTACACACACCCACACTCACAAATGCAGGTACCCCTCCATTCCGGATCCCGTGGGTAACGATATTGCTATGGCCTTTAATGACTCTGAAGATCTAATTTACCAAGCCGAAGACGAAGGTGAGGAAGATTGTGAAGTACCAGGGGAATTGGCCAGACTACTACAACAAGAGTAAAGAGCTATTCAGCCTCATGAGGAGCCGATGGATACAATCAACTTGGGTACCGAGGAGGATAAAAAGGAAATCAAGGTGGGTGCCAATCTAGAGCCGAGTGTCAAGGAGCGTCTAATTCAGCTATTGCATGATTAAGTTGAGATCCTTTCCTGGTCATACGAAGACATGCCAGGACTTGATACATACATCGTGGTACATCGTCTACCCACAAGAGAAGACTGTCCACCAGTAAAACAAAAATTCCGCCGCATGAGACCTGACATGTCAGAGAATATCAAAGCGGAAGTCATGAAACAATTCAATGCTGGATTCTTGGCTGTCACTTCCTATGCTCAATGGGTTGCCAACATTGTTCTCGTGCCTAAAAAGGACGGAAAAATATGAATGTGCATGGATTATAGAGATTTAAATAGGGTCAGCCCTAAAGATGATTTTCCACTTCCCCACATCGATATCTTGGTTGACAATACGGCCCAGCATAAAGTATTTTCCTTCATGGACGGATTCTCAGGTTATAACCAAATCAAAATGGCACCTGAGGACATGGAGAAAACTACATTTGTCACACAGTGGGGCACATTCTACTATAAAGTGATGCCATTCGGACTGAAGAATGCTGGGGCAACCTATCAACGCGCCATGGTAGCCTTATTTCATGATATGATACATCTTGAGATAGAGGTCTATGTAGATGACATGATAGCCCGATCACAAACTGAAGAGGAGAACCTTGATCATTTGCAAAAGTCGTTTGAGAGATTGAAGGAGTATAAACTAAGGTTGAATCCAAACAAGTGCACATTCGGAGTGCGGTCCAGTAAACTCCTAGGCTTTGTTGTCAGCAACAAAGGCATCGAGGTTGATCCTTCCATAGTTAAAGCGATACAAGAAATGCCTGCTCCTCGTAATGAGAAGGAAGTTAGAGGATTCTTGGGACGCCTGAACTATATTTCCAGATTCATTTCTCACCTGACAGCTACTTGTGAGCCAATCTTCAAACTATTGAATAAAGATCAAGTAGTCAAATGGAATGATGAATGCCAGATTGATTTTAACAAGATCAAAGAGTACTTACAAGAGCCTCCTGTTTTGATGCCACCAGTCGAGGGAAGATCACTGATCATGTATCTGAACATTTTAGAGAACTCAATGGGGTGTGTATTGGGGCAGCATGACGAGTCTGGCCGAAAAGAGCACGCTATTTACTACCTGAGGAAAAATTTTACCGACTGTGAAACCAGATATTCACTGCTCGAGAAAACTTGTTGCGCTCTGGCATGGGCTGCTCGTCGGCTAAGACAATATATGTTGACTCATACTACTTTGTTGATATCTAAGATGGATCCGATAAAATACATCTTCGAAAAGCCTTCTCTATCTGGGAGGATAGCTAGATGGCAGATGATCCTAACAGAATATGACATAAAGTACACTACCCAGAAAGCAATAAAAGGTAGTGTGCTAGCTGATCATCTTGCTCATCAAGCTGTAGAAGATTATCAGTCCATGAAATTTGAATTCCCGGATGAAGACATCATGACATTAGACAATAGTGAAGAAATCAGACCATATGACGGACCTGAACAAGGATCCCGGTGGACCCTGTTCTTTGACGGGGCATCCAATGCACTTGGTAATGGTATCGGTGCTGTACTCATGTCTCCAGAAGGGTGTCATACTCCCTTTACTGCCAGACTTTGTTCAATTGTACGAACAATATGGCGGAGTACGAAGCATGCATATTTGGTCTCAGAGCTGCCATAGATTTGGGAATCAAATCCTTAGATGTATTCAGAGATTCAGCCTTGGTCATCAGCCAGATCAAAGGAGAATGGGATACTAAGCACCCAAATATTATCCCTTACAAAGAACATGTTTTGACATTGCTACCACATTTTGAGGAGATTATCTTTGAGCACCGCCCGCGAGAAGAAAATAAGCTAGCAGATGCTCTAGCCACAATGTCATCTATGTTTAAACTTAATTGGGATAACGAGGCTCCTCAAATCACCATTGAACGAATGGATGAACCAACACACTGTCACGAGATTAATACTGAAGAGGTAGTGGACCAGTCTTGGTTTAATGAAGTCAAGAGGTATCTCGAGGCTCAAGAATATCCAGAAGGAGCTTCAATCAATGATAAAAAGTTCTTAAGGAGATTCTCTGCTAAGTTCTTTCTGAGTAATGGCATCCTATACAAACGCAATCATGACTCCATTCTTCTCCGATGTGTGGATAAGATTGAGGCTGAAAAGATCATGGCTGAATTACATGAAGGTACTTTTGGCACTCACTCCAGTGGGCATACGATGGCAAAGAAAATCCTACGGGCAGGCTATTATTGGTCTACCATGGAAGCAGACTGCTATCAACACCCTCGAACCTGTCATAAGTGTCAAATTTATGCTGACAAGGTGCACGTACCTCCGGTTCCTCTGAATGTCTTGACGGCTCCTTGGCCCTTTGCTATGTGGGGAATCGATATGATTGGGGAGATCAAGCCTACAGCCTCCAATGGACACCGCTTTATTCTAGTGGCCATTTACTATTTTACAAAGTGGGTCGAAGCGGCTTCCTTCACTTCTGTTACTAAGAATGTTGTTACCCGCTTCATCAAGCAAAATCTCATTTGCCGGTACGGTATCCCATAAAGGATCATCACTGATCATTGGTACAAATCCTAACAATACTATGATCATAGCCTTGTACGAGTAGTTCAGGATTCAGCATCACAATTCTTCCCCCTATCAGCCAAAGATGAATGGTGTCTTCAAAGATGCAAATAAAAACATTAAAAAGATCATACAGAAAATGACAGTCACCTACAAAGACTGCCATGAGATGCTACCATTTTCTCTCCACGGGTATCGTACCACGGCTCGCATATCAATTGGGGCAACACCCTATTCTTTGGTTTATGGCATGGAGGTTGTCTTGCCTATTGAGGTTCAGATCCCCTCTTTGAGGATTATGAGGGATGCAGGTTTGAGTGAGGACGATTAGATCCAGACTCGACTTGATCAATTGAACTTAATTGATGAAAAGAGACTTACTGCTGTTTGCCATGGTCAGATGTATCCAAAACGGATGATCAAGACTTTCAACAAGAAAGTCAGACGCCAAGTATATCAAGTTGGAGATTTAGTGATCAAACGCATTATCTTACCACAAAGTGATCCCAGGGGAAAATGTACTCCTACCTATGAAGGACCATTTGTAATCAAGAACATATTCTCCGGTGGGGCAATGATCTTAACCACCATGGATGGCGACGACCTGTCACACCCTGCGAACGCGGACATAGTCAAAAGATACTACGCATAAAAGACCCGCTAGGTTGACACACCTAGGCAAAAAAAAGGGCATCCCGACGAACCAAAAAGGTTCGGGCAAAGATTAGGGATAAAATAAAAAAATTTGTACACCCGGTAAGTTGAAAACCCGAAAGCGCGACTTGGGCAAAAAAGGGTTTCCCGGTGGATTGAAAACCCGAAAGGGCAGTCCAGGAAAAAGTTAGGGAATTAAAGCATATGACTATGTCCCGCTGGATCACTTTGCAGACAACACCTGACTTCCCCTAACAAAGTTTAGAGTTTCTGATCAATTCAATCATCTTCGAACGAAGCAACAAATAGACAAGATATTCGGAGATACGAAGGCTATAGCAGAATGGGAACCCCATGGGATGATCACACATAGCTATCTTCCTTTGTATAAATCTTTCTTGCTTTTATGGCACCATTCTCTTACTAGGATGTTTGTCTCCTTTGTACAAAATACTTATTCAAAGTTAAATACAAAGATATCTCTTTGAAAGTACATAAACTATTTGTCTTTTTTTCTTTACACTTGTGTCTAATTTGCAAAAATGTCCAATGATTCATTAATGAACATATGCATTTGATCATAATTACTGTTTACAAATAAACAAAATGGGAAAGACAATTACTGATGTGTTGAAAGGACAGGAAAACGTCTTTAGGCTATTCCATAAGCAATCCCCATAGTACGTCATTTAAATCCCCAGCGGAACAAATTTCAAATTATTAATCCCCAGTAGAAATCATCAAAATTCTCGGGATTCCCCAAGCAGATCTTACAAGTCGTACATGACGTTGCCCTCACATTAGAATTTACTTCTCTCAACAAGAGTTCGTCAGTATTTCAGCTTCAAAGACATGAAATTTCAACATTTCCTCATCAACATTCAAGGATTTATTTTCCTCAATCAAACAGCAATACAACAAATCAGCTTACATGCGCATACATTACATCCACATGTCATAAACATTGATAAAGAAAATACATTGCATAATACATTTCATGCAACATAACTTTATATTTTGGCTAACATTTCACCCTTTTCAGGATGAGATTAACAGTTACCATTAACAATATGCAATCATGATACAGTACGGATACGCTTCAGACACGGATGCCATTCTAATACTAATACAGATTCAGACTTCAGATCCAGTACAGATACGCTCCAGACACGGATGTCATTCTGATACCCATTCAGATACAGTACGGATACGCTCCAGACACAGATTCCATTCAGATACTAATTCAGATCCCATTCAGATACAGTACGGATACGCTCCAGACACAGATTCCATTCAGATACTCATTCAAATTCCAAGTCCAGATACAGTTCAGATACGCTCTACACACAGACGCCATTCTGATACTCATTCTTCCAGCTTACAACTTATAATTCAACAAACATTTTTGGATGTAATCTACAAGCCCATCTCTAAAAATATTCTATCACTTCTACAAATGGCATCTTTAAGCCCATTCTCTCAGCTACACATCGTCAAGTGCAAATTTCTAGGCACTCTAGTGTCCAATCATTCTCTCACCTTCGAGTCACAAATGGCAAAACTTGCCAATATAACTCTTCAGGTTTAAGAAGATTGAACATGGGGAGCTGTTGTACCCTAAAATTTGCCCTCTCATTCATCATGACTTTTCTCACAAGATTTCTTTGACTCAAGACTGGATTAGGGTTTGGTCAGCTCAAGACATCTCATCATGCATTGATGACCCAAAATTAGGGTTTGATATTGCACAAGGATTTTTGGACTATCAATGCTTCATGTGACTTTCAAACTTCATTATGGACCCCTAAGATCACTCAGGACAAGTTTCAAGCTTTGAACCACATTTTTGATCAGTCAATTGGACAGTTGACCTAAAAATCAACTATATTGGGGAAAAAGTCAACGATGGCCAATTTACAGTCAAAATTCATAATTTTTTATCCACATCAACATTCTAAACTTATATGTATCATTTGGTCAATATTGGATCACAATTCCTCAAGAAATTTGATCAAATCACCAAAAGGGCAAAATGGTCAAAAATTAGGGTTTTGACTGAGGAAGGGAAATTTCTGATTTTTAACCTAGCAAATGACCAATTGAGTTAAAGAATGATTCCAAGGATTCAATTGCATCATCTTTACCTAATAGCATGGTTCAAAACATTGCAATTTCATTGGATTGACAGATGAAATTTGCAGTCAACTGATCAAAAGTCAACTGTACACTGAAAAGTCAAACTTTGACTTTTTGGTCAAAATCAAGTGCCAAGGGTCACAATTCATCAAAACATGTCAAAATGGGAAACTTGTTCATCAAGAAATCCAAGTTTGAAGGTTAGGGTTTAAATTTGAAAATTTTCTTAACTTAGAAAGTTTTCTAAGTATAGAAAATTTCTTATTATTTCTCAACTTTAGGCCATTTTTTCACCATGATGCATAATGATTCAAAGAAAGTTCCCAACATGAAAGTTGTAGACCTCCATTAAATCTACAACTTTGATTCACACACGTTTCCATAAATATACTTGGATCTCAAGATATATATTTATGAATACATGCTCATGAACTAAGTAACTTAGTGAATTTTTGCCCTAATATAGGCAGGTTTTGGACCCAACTTCATGGCAATTTTTCACCTAGTTCCAAAAGGTATCTTGAAATACATTTCAAAGATGAGTTATAGAGCACATTTCAAGCTTTCAAAAATGTCAAATAACTCCTCAAGATCATTTTTTAGTAGGGAGAATCAAAGAGATGAATTTGGCAATTTCTCACTTTTGATTCAAGCCACTTCATGAAGAACAAAGTTCCAATCAGTACCTATGCTGCCTAATCCATGCTTTACAGGTCCCAAACTTGTTTCTTACTCCTTAATTTAATGCTTACTCGGTTGATAAATCTTTTATCCAAGCCTTAGAGCCATTACCCAATTTGTAACTCCATAAATGGCATAAAGTGACCATTGTCATTTTGAAAAAGCTCAAGTTCTACCACTTTCCAATTCTTGAGCATTGAACCTGTCTCCTTTGCACATACAAGTACCACAGACCTAAGGAAATTTATATAGAGCAAATACCAACCCTAAGCAATCCAGTACAAGCATGTAAGGCCTTGTCCCTTCACTTTGCTTCAAAAGCAAGAAAGTGTGCCAAAAGCCTATAACTTGCAAATCTGTTGGAGAGCTAAGAAGAAACTGATTCCATACTAATATACAAACACAATACAACATAGAACATGATTACTAGAAGCCTGAAACACTCCCAAACTCAAAAACACCAGAAAACTGTCAAGACTTGCAGTTTTTGCATAAGCATACCAATCTCTCATTTGGCTTGTGCGTTTCGAGTTTTGATCATCAAAACACCTTACCTACTTGATATCTAATTGATCCAGACCCTCATCCCTGTACTGTAACCCCTTCTCCATCATCTTCCATTTTTGTTTTCAAAGCTTGTAGGTTGACTTCGACAGAGAGTTTCAGACACTTTCAAAGCAAGGCAAGGGTTGGAACACACTCAGGAAAGTTCAAGCAAACTCAAACAATCATCAGACCTCCATCAAACTCACTCCAACTCCATCCATGATTTAAAATGAAAGAGTTAAAAATACCAACTTCTATCTCTTTATACAGGAAACCATTGGCCACGATTTGTGAAAAAATAATGTAGTCCTCATTGCAACGAAGTTGTACATATACATATCTTGCATTTATTTGGCCTAAGTTAAGAGAATTTTAAACTTGAAGTTTCTGGAAAAAATAGGTTTAGATTTAGGGCTTTTAAAATTCATCTTTATCTTTGATTGTTAGCTTACATAACTAATATGGTTAGAATCGTGCGACCAAATGCTACAACTTTCATGTTATGAATTTTCATTTTCATGGAAGAATGAGAGAGTTACAAGACATCTGGCACGCTTGGGGAAGAAGATGAAGTACAGGGCAAGGACCTTGTTCATGTTATGTTATTTTTGTTTCACTTAAATCAACGGATGTATAGCCACCCCAGTGGCAAGGTAGCGCGCTGGTGAGACCCATGTCCTGGGTTCGAACCTTGGCGCTACCTTTTGTTTTTCACATTTTTTCCACTTTCAGTTTTGGCTTTTTGCAGGTTTGGGCCTCCACGTTGGGCTTAGCTATTTTTTCTAACTTTCACCACTTGATTATTCAGGACACCCCCCTTGCCCAACTATTTTTATATTTTTATTTTATTTGTTTTATTTTCATTTTAGTTTATTAAATATTTTCTTTAATGCAAACAAAATCCTAAAAAATATAAATTTGATAATATTGCATTTTAGTTTATTTTTCACATAAAAATATATTTTATCTTCAATATATATTATTGATTTTTCTTAATAAACTTGTAAAATATAATTAAAATATGTTTAGTTTAATTTATTTATTTCCTTTTCATCCCATACTTATAAATATTTATTTTTGCATATATAAAAACTTTATATTTTTTATACAATATTATTTATTATTTTAACATAAAAAATACATAAAAAATAGTACATAAGAACTTTATTTTCTTTTAAAATAGAAATTAGGGTTAATCTTTCTTTTAAGAACTAATTTCTTTTCCTTATATTTTTAGGTTTAAATTTCTTTTCACATAAAAAAGACAAAAACAAAGCAAAACCAAATCTTTTTCTTGCATGCACATAATATTGCATACTTAAATATTGTATATTATTTATTCTAATATTCGTGAAAATTCGATTTGGTTGTAATAATTTATTTAGGTTTATATTCTTGAAAATCCCTATTTAAATTTGTATTCCTCCCTCCCATAAAATTGTTGTAATAGCTTCGTAATATTTACATTACGCAATTTACCGCTTTACATGCCATGATTAGTAATTAGGATTTGTATGGTAAGATCAAAACAAAGTAAATAGAAAACCCTAAATACAAGATAAAATCAAGCATGAAAATAACACACTTGCACACAAGCATCCTTAGGGTTTCTCTACTTGATGGCCTTATATAAAAATAACCATATTACGTATGCGAAGTATCTTGGCAAAACAAACAAACATAAGATCATAGTCCCTCGATGACGCTATTCAAGGTTGCCTTACAAAATGATCTTGGTCCCTCAAAATGCTAAGATACTTTGCAAACATTGCTAATCATGGTTATACGACGACCCACGCCCGTCCCGTTTATATCCAAAGATATGGTTTCTTATCAAAACAATGGTAAGACAACAATGTCAAAGGAATAGAAAATACACAAGAAAGACATTTGAGTAGGTAGATTACTTCTAGTTACTTGCTCTATTTCCAAACAACTATCCTTGCTAATTTAAAAACAAATACACACATTTTCAAACATTTTTACAAACATTAAAAACATTTTCAAACATTTTTACAAACATTAAAAACATTTTCAAAAAGACAAACATCTTTGTATACATTCTTACGAACGAGAATCATTACAAAGATTGCCTAAACAAATGGCCTCTTTTACAAAATACTTTCAAAACCACACCAAACACATTTTCAAACAACAAAAGCAAGTGATCTAGCAAGTAACTAAGAGCCCATGGAAAACCATGGATGAAAAGGGTGCTAATACCTTCCCTTTTCATAATCTACCCCCCGAACTCAAGAAAACATCTCTAAGGACTTTCCTGTGCTTTTTCACCTTTCCTTTTGGATAAAAGAAAAGTCGGTGGCGACTCTTGCTAACCGCAACATTTGCGATAAAACGCAAAACCCTCAAGTCAGTTCTCCCACCGTATCACACTTTCATATCGAAGTAACTCTACTATCAAGGTTCCTTCTCACAGCCCTACTATCCAGACTTTTATATTGAAGTAACCCTAATATGCAGGTTACTTCTTATAGCCCTGCTACCCAGGCTTTCATATCGAAGTAACCCTACCATCCAGGTTCCTTCTCACAGCCCTACTATCCAGGCTTTCATATCGAAGTAACCCTACCATCCAGGTTCCTTCTCACAACCCTATTATCCAGGCTTTCATATCGAAATAACCCTACCATCCAGGTTCCTTCTCACATCCCTACTATCCAGACTTTCATATCGAAGTAACCCTACTATCCAGGTTCCTTCTCATAGCCCTACTATCCAGGCTTTCATATCGAAGTAACCCTACTATCCAGGTTCCTTCTCATAGTCCTACTATCCAGGCTTTCATATCGAAGTAACCCTACTATCCAGGTTCCTTCTCATAGCCCTACTATCCAGGCTTTCATATCGAAGTAACCCTACTATCCAGGTTCCTTCTCATAGCCCTACTATCCAGGCTTTCATATCGAAATAACCCTACTATCCAGGTTCCTTCTCACAGCCCTACTATCCAGTCTTTCATATTGAAGTAACCCTACTATCCAGGTTCCTTATCATAACCTTACATTCCAGTTTTCCAAACAGCAGTCCACGACACTATAAAACCGAGAACGAATCAAACACGATTGGTTTCACATTTCCCCATTAGAGTAACAGACAATTGAAGCTCCTAAAATTCTATATCTCCCAAGATAGATACCAACATTCCTCAGCAGATTCCTCATCAACAACAATAACAGGAACTCTCATCAAAGGAATGTCTCAGGAAATCAACATTATCTAGATGGCATCTTTAAGCCCATATCCGACGATTCTCCGTCACATCCAGGATGGAATATTTAAGCCCATCTCCGACAAATATTCCATTATCGACCTCCAAATGGCATCTGCAAGCCCATTCCCGATATCACAAATCAAGTTCCACTTCATGCGAGTGAAAATTTCTGGGCACTCTAGTGTTCAATCATCTTCCACCTTCAGATCACGAAAGGCAGAGCAGCCAATCTACATCCTCAGGTTTAAGAAGATTGAACAGGGGAAGCTGTTGTATCCCAAAATTTTCCCTCTCATTTTACTCAATACATGACAATTGAAGTCCCCAAGTTGCTCAAAGAAGCCAAAGAGTTGACCAGACAAACTCTCTCATAAGGCAGTGCACCTCAAAATTAGGGTTTCTATTTTCATCAAGATGGGTGATCCACAAAAGCCCCATATGCTTTCCAAGGTCTTATTATGTTCCCAAGACCCTACATGTCAAGTTTCATGCCTTTCACAAGAAGTTTGCCCTGTCAACTACTAAGATGCTTGAGAATCGACTGTATTAGGTCAAAAGTCAACAGTGGCCCACATGCAGTCAAACCTTAAGATTTTTGGTCAACATCATTATTTTGAAGTGTTATCCATCATTTGATCAAGGGTTGATCATGATTCTTCAAGGAATGCTCCAAATTCATCAAAACCCAAAAGTTGTTAATTAGGGTTTTGTAGGAAAAGTCAACCCAACTTTGACCAAGCATAACTCCTTCATACTTTATCAGAAATTTTCCATCCAAAGCTCATTTTGAAGAGGATGTAATTCCATACAATTCATATTCAGCTCACAATTTCAAAATATGCACTCACAAAAAGATATGAATTTTGATATTATAGGTCCTTTTGAAAAGTCAATAAAAACACCTTTTGGGTCAAAACTTCATTCATGAACATGAAAGACTCAATTGAGATGAGACCAAAAGTTTTGCTTAGGGGACATCCTAAGATTTATAAAAAGTCAAAGAACACCTCTCTAGGGTTAAAATTAAAGGAGATATAACTTGCCAAAGTTGACCTTTTTTGAAAAATTGCTAAAAGTCAAATGGGCCCAAAATTGCATTTTTTTTGCCAAATGGGCCTGACTTTTTATGCTTGCACCTCACTTATAATATAATCCACGACCCAAATATCCAACCTCGTGTTATTTGCTTCACTTTTCAATTTATTTTAATTTTTTGTTAATTAAAATTTCAATTAAATCAAATAATTGAGGAATAATGAAAAAGATATGTTGTGATCTGATTTTTGGACAGGATTTCAATCAAATAATGCAAGGATATCATGATCAATTCGAATCAAGGCTGATTGATACAAGAAATGCATAATTTGGCTCAATATAGCAAGTTTACATATGCCATTAAAATCAAATCAAATCTTCAAAACTTTCAAAGATGTGATTTGTTTTTACAGCCCTAATTCACTCTATGATATATATTGAACACATCCAAGGCAAGAACAAGGGGGAGAATCGTGGGAAGAGGCAGAACAAAACTGCAAAACTTCAAAGAAAAGTGTGAGACCTATCTTCTTCCACAGGCCAATTCGAACTATTCCAAGGCTTCTAATCCATTCCTGGACATCTTGGGAAGCTAATAGTATCGTTTTCCAGCCTTGAAGCATCCAGAATCATCACGTTACAACATCACGGTTTACACAAAAAAACTCAAACTCGATTTCAATGTTTTACACATCCTAAACGCATGTTATACATATATTCTTGTTCATAATCATGATTGCAAGCTTTCTGTATAGATTAATTGTACTAACAATGCAAAAATCCATATTCACCATTGCTAGGGTTTAAGAGCTCGATTTGGGGATTTTTGATACATGGAAAATTGGACCATGAATGGGGTACCATGACACTCGTGAGACCAAGACGAGTTGATTGGTACCATTATAATTGATTTATATTGCATGTACAATATTTTTGAGATGGACAGGGTTGTAGCTACAGACAAACGTCCGTAGGTAAAAGTGATTCATCTAAAGCCATTAAGTTATATGAACTAACAATCAAAGGTCAGAAAGAATTTTAACAACCCTAAATTTAAACCTAATATTTTCAGAAACTCAAGTTCTAAACTCTCTCAACTCAAGTAAAATAAATGCAAGATAAAGATATGTACAGTTTCGTTGCAATGAAAGCTACATTATTTATTCACAAATCGTGGCCAATGGTGGCCTGTACAAGGAGATAGAAGTTAAGATTTTACCTCCTTCAGTTGAAATCATGGATGGAACTGGAATGAGTTTGATGGAGGCCTGATGCTTGCTTGAGCTTCCTTGAACTTCCCTGAATGTATTCCCACCCTTGCCTTACTCTGAAAGTGTCTGAAACTCCATGGCCAAGTCAACCTGCAAGCTTTGAAAACAAAAATGGCAGATGATGGAAACGAGGTTACAATACAGGGATGAAGGTCTGGATTGGTTAGATATCAAGTAGGTAAGGTGTTTTGATGATCAAGAATGGAAACACATGACCCGAATGAGAGATTGGTATGCTTATGCCAAAACTGCAGGTTTGGACAATTTTTTGGTGTTTTCGAGCTTGAGAGTGTTTCAGGCTTTTTTACAATCGTGTCTTAAGTTGTATTATTTTTTTATATTAGTATAGAATCATTTTCATGTCAAACCTCTAACAGTTGTGCCAGTTCTAGCCTTTTTGCAACCTTTCTTGCTTTTGAGGTAAAGTGAAGGGACAAGGATTGCCATGCTTGTACTCGCTTTATTAGGGTTGGTATAAACTTGTACAAATTGCTTTAGACATGTAAGACTTGTATGTGCAATGGATACAAGTTCAATGCTCAAGAATTGGAAAGTGGCAAAAGTTGAGCTTTTTCAAAATGGCAATGGTCACTTATGCCATTTAAGGAATTACAACTTGGGTAATGGCTCTAGGGCATGGATCAAAGCTTTGTCAACTGAGTAAGCATTAAATTAAGGAGTGAGGAACAAGTTTGGGACCTGTAAAACATGGATTAGGCAGTATAGCTACTGATTGGAACTTTGTTCTTCATGAAATGGCTTGGACAAAAAGTGAGAAAATGCCAAATTCATCTCTTCGATTATCCCTACTCAAAAATGATCTTGAGGAGTTCTTTGACATTTTGGAAAGCTTGAAATGTGCTCTATAACTCATCTTTGAAATGAATTTTGAGATACCTCTTGTAACTAGGTGAAAATCTTCAATGAAGTTGGGTCCAAAACCTGCCTAAATTAGGGAAAAATTTCACTAAGTTATTTAGTTCATGACCATGTATTCATAAATTTATATCTTGAGATCCAAGTATCTTTAGGGAAAAGTGTGTGAAGCAAAGTTGTAGATTTCATGGAGGTCTACAACTTTCATGTTGGGAACTTTCTTTGAATCATTATGCATCATTGTGAAAAAATGGCTTAAAGTTGAGAAAAAATAAGAAAATTTCTATACTTAGAAAATTTCTAAGTTAAACCCTAATCTTGTTATTTATTTATGAACAAGCTTGGATTTATTTATGAACAAGCTTCACCTTTTGACATGTTTTGATGAATTATGACCCTTGGCACTTGATTTTGCTTAAAAAGTCAAAGTTTGACTTTTCAGTATACAGTTGACTTTTAATCAGTTGACATCAAATTTTATCTGTCAATCCAATGAAATTGAAATGTTTTGAGTCATGTAATTAAGGTCAAGATGATGTAATTTAAATCCTTGAAATCATAAATTGCCTTTCCTTGGTCAAAACCCTTATTTTGACCATTTTGCCCTTTTGGTGATTTGATCAAATTTCTTGAGGAATTGTGATCCAAACTTGATCAAATAATACATATGAGTCTAAAATGTTGATGTGGATCAAGAATGATGAAGTTTGATTGTAAATTAGCCATGGTTGACTTTTTCTCAATACAGCTGAATTTTAGGTCAACTGTCCAATTACTTGATAAAAAATATGGTTCAAGGCTTGAAACCTGTCATGAGTGATCTTAGGGGTCCATAATGATGTTTTAAAGTCATATGAAGCATTGATAGTCCAATAATGTTTGTTGAATTGTAAATTGTAAGTTGAAAGAACGAGCATCAGAATGGTAGAACCACCCATTTTGATGCCTCCGGTTGAAGGAAGACCTTTGATATTATACTTGACAGTGCTAGACAATTCAATGGGGTGTGTGTTGGGGCAGCATGACGAGTCTGGTCAAAAAGAGCATGCCATTTATTACCTTAGCAAAAGGTTTACCGACTGTGAGACCCAATACTCATTGCTCGATAAAACTTGCTGCGCTTTGGCATGGGTTGCTCGCCGATTGAGACAGTATATGCTGACTCACACTACTTTGTTGATATCAAAAATGGATCCGATCAAGTATATTTTCGAGAATCCCGCTCTCTCCGGAAGGATAGCAAGGTGGCAAATGATCTTAACTGAATACGACATACAATATACAACCTAAAAAGAAATAAAGGGAAGTGAATTTGATCATTTGGCTCATCAGGCCGTGGATGATTACCAGTCCATGATTTTTAAGTTCCCGGATGAGAATATCATGTTGGTGACTGATTACGAAGAACCTGGACCGGATGAAGGACTCGAGGAAGGATCCCGATGGTCTATATATTTTGATGGAGCCTCGAATGCACTAGGTAACAGCATTGACGCTATAATAATATCTCCCGAGGGCTGTCATACTCCGTTCACTGCCCGATCATGTTTCAACTGCACCAATAACATGGCAGAGTATGAAGCATGTGTCATGGGTCTTCGAGCTGCTATTGACCTAATGATTAAGCTCTTGAGTGTATTCGGAGTTTCTTCTCTAGTGATAAGTCAGATCAAAGGCGAGTGGGATACGAAGCACCCGAATCTCATTCCTTACAGAGAGTATGTACTGGCATTGCTCCCACACTTTGAGGAGGTAACCTTTGAACATTTCCCACGAGAAGAGAACCAGTTGGCGGACGCGCTAGCTACCATATCTTCTATGTTCAAAGTTAGGTGGGACAATGAAGCTCCCCAAATTACCATTGAGAGGTTGGATGAACCAACACACTGCTGTGAGATTGACACCGAAGAAGTGGAGGACAAACCCTGGTTTCACGAAGTCAAAAGGTATCTCGAGGTTCAGGAGTATCCCGAAGGGGAATCTGTCAATGATAAGAAGTTTCTGAGAAGGTCCGCTGCAAAGTTATTCCTCGGTAATGGAATCCTTTATAAATGCAACCATGACTCCACACTACTACGGTGTGTAGACAAGAGCGAAGCAGAGAGGATCATGATAGATCTACATGAAGGCACCTTCAGAACCCATTCTAGTGGACACACCATGGCTAAGAAGATCCTACAGGCAGGATATTACTGGTCCACTATGGAAGCCGATTGTTATCAAAACTCTCGAACCTGTCATAAATGCCAAGTCTATGCTGATAAGGTGAATGTACCTTTGGTTCCTCTGAACATCCTAACAGCTCCTTGGCCCTTTGTGATGTGGGGCATCGACATGATCGGCGATATCAGACCTACTGCGTTTAACAGGCATTGTTTCATCTTAGTAGCCATTGATTACTTTACAAAGTGGGTTGAGGCAGCCTCTTTTGCTACTGTGACCAAGAACGTCGTGGCAAGGTTTATCCGACACAATCTGATCTGTCGATATGGTGTACCAGAGAGAATTATTACTAACAATGGTACAAATCTCAACAACATAATGATCATCGAGCTCTGTAAGAATTTCAAGATACAACATCATGATTCTTCTCCCTATCGGCTAAAGATGAATGTCGTTGTTGAAGCAGCTAACAAGAACATCAAGAAGGTTGTACAGAAGATGACTGTGACATATAAAGATTGGCACAAGATGTTACCATTCGCTCTTCATGGATACCGTACCTCATCACGGATGTCGACAGGAGCAACACCTTACTCTCTGGTGTATGGCATGGAAGCAGTCCTACCCATCGAAGTCCAGATACCCTCTCTAAAGATTATGAAGGATGCGGGTTTGAACAAAGACGACTGGATCCAAACCCGACTTGATTAGCTAAATCTAATCGATGAAAAGAGACTTTCTGATATCTGCCATGGTCAGACGTACTAAAAGTGAATGATCAAGGATTTTAATAAGAAAGTCAAGCGTCAAGAATATCAAGTCGGGGATCTGGTGATCAAACGCATCATACTTCCGCAAGGTGATCCCAGGGGAAAATGGACTCCCACGTATGAAGGGTCATTTATGGTTAAGAACATTTTCTCAGGAGGAGCTATGATTCTAACCAACATGGATGGTGACGATGTCCCTCACCCCGTCAATGCAGAAATAGTGAAAAGATACTACGCATAATCAAACACCCACTAGGTCGACTGGCCTAGGCAAAAATAAGGGCTTCCCAGCGAACCAAAAGGGTTCGGGAAAAAGTAAGGGATGAAAATGAAAAAAATTTGTACACTCGGCAAGTCGAAAACTCGAAAGGGCGGCTTGGGAAAAAAAGGGTATCCCGGTGGGTTGAAAACCCGAAAGGGAAATCTAGGAAAAAGTTAGGGATTGAAGCGTATCACTATGTCTCGTTGGATCATCTTACGACCAGATTTCGGTATCGACTATCAGGCTCAGACGGCGCCAACCGATCTGATCAACCTTCGACCAAGCAGCAAAGTGATGAGACGCCTGAAGATATAAAGGCAATTCCAGAGTTGGAACCCAATGGGGTCGTTTCGCATAGTTGTTCTTCTTTATTTTACACAAATTGTAATTTCTATCTTTCGGCGGCATTCTCTTACTAGGACGTCGGCCTCTTTGTACAAAAACGCCTATTACAGGCCAACTTCAAAAATCAATACAAGTAATTTTCACGAGAAATTTCAAGTGGTTTTTTCTTTCTCTATTTTGTTTTGCAAGAACGTCCAATGATTTATTTTTGGTATATGCATTTGAAAATAATTGTTGCTCATAAACATTTACATAAGAAACAAAGACAATTACTCATAATTCCAAAAACAAGGAAAATAAGAAGTTCCAAACCCGACGGTTCCTCTGCCAAGCAGGTATCAGGATAGAGTCAGCTTTGGAACATGATTATTGGTACATACACTCCCAACAGAGTAAAAGTACCCAAAGGAATTGATGTCAGTTTCCCCGAAGCAGGACGTAATTATCCCTAGCCGAGGTTCGTAATCGCAGGCGAGTCAATAAATCTTACCCCCAAATGGAGTTTATTTCTACGGATACAGAAGCTCAATCTCCAACATCTCCAACAACGAAATTTCATCCCCAGCTAAGTTTATTCCTCCAGATCAACGGGTCTACCAACAGAGTATCTCCTCCCCCCCCTAAGCCTGGTCCCCGCAGATTTATTCTCCAGCATCTATTCCCGACATAATATTCGTAAATCTCCAACAACACTCAGGGATTTATTTTCTCAAACGCGAGCATACCCCGATAGCATTTCATGAACATACATCATGACATACGCATACATATCATATACAACATAATCTCATTTATTTCGAGAACATCATCTCACCCTGCATTTCATGCATCGCATATAACTAATCCTGATATCATTTCAGGAAAAGACGATTAACTTCAACGAATCCAACAGTTATACAGATCATATTTATAGACGACTAATGAAAGCTCAGTTCCCAAAATCAAACGGGTCAACTAATCTACACTATCGCTTCGAAGTAACCCTACTAACCAGGTTCCTTCTCATAGCCCTGCTATTCAGGCTTTCATATCGAAGTAACCCAACTATCCAGGTTCCTTCTCATAGCCTTACTATTCAAGCTTTCCGTTGTACCCCAAAATTTGCCATCTCATTCTTCAAGACTTTTCTCACAAGATTTCTTTGACTCAAGACTGGATTAGGGTTTGGTCAGCTCAAGACATCTCATCATGCACTAATGACCCAAAATTAGGGTTTGATATTGCACAAGGATTTTTGGACTATCAATGCTTAATTTGACTTTAAAACATAATTATGGACCCCTAAGATCACTCAAGACAAGTTTCAAGCTTTGAACCACATTTTTTATCAGTCAATTGGATAGTTGACCTAAAAATCAGCTGTATTGGGGAAAAAGTCAACCATGGCCAATTTATAGTCAAACTATATAATTTTTTATCCACATCAACATTTTAAACTTATATGTATCATTTGGTCAATATTGGATCACAATTCCTTAAGAAATTTGATCAAATCACCAAAAGGGCAAAATAGTCAAAAATTAGGGTTTTGACTGAGGAAGGGCAATTTCTGATTTTTAACCTAGCAAATGACCAATTGAGTTAAAGCATGATTTCAAGGATTAAATTGCATCAACTTGACCTAAAATCATGGTTCAAAACATTGCAATTTCATTGGATTGATAAATGAAATTTGCAGTCAACTGATCAAAAGTCAACTGTACATTGAAAAGTCAAACTTTGAATTTTTGGTCAAAATCTAGTGCCAAGGGTCATAATTCATCAAAACATGTCAAAATGTGAAACTTTTTCATCAATAAAACCAAGTTTGAAGGTTAAGGTTTAAATTTGAAAATTTTCTTAACTTAGAAAATTTTCTAAGTATAGAAAATTTCTTATTTTTTCTCAACTTTAGGCCATTTATTCACCATGATGCATAATGATTCAAAGAAAGTTACCAACATGAAAGTTATAGTCCTCCATGAAATCTACAACTTTTCTTCACACACTTTTCCCTAAAGATGCTTGTATCTCAAGATATAAATTTATGAATACATGCTCATGAACTAAGTAACTTAGTGAATTTTTGCTCTAATTTAGGCAGGTTTTGGACCCAACTTCATGGAAGTTTTTCTCCTAGTTCCAAGAGGTATCTTGAAATTCATTTCAAAGATGAGTTATGGAGCACATTGAAAGCTTTCCAAAATGTCCAAGAACTACTCAAGATCATTTTTGAGTAGGGAGAATCGAAGAGATGAAGTTGGCAATTTCTCACTTTTGATTCAAGCCACTTCATGTAGAACAAAGTTCCAATCAGTACCTATGCTGCCTAATTCATGATTTACAGGTCCCAAACTTATTTCTTACTCCTTAATTTAATGCTTACTCAGTTGAAAAAGCTTTTATCCAAGCCTTAGAGCCATTACCCAATTTGTAACTCCATAAATGGCATAAAGTGACCATTACCATTTTGAAAAAGCTCAACTTCTGCCACTTTCCAATTCTTGAGCATTGAACCTGTCTCCTTTGCACATACAAGTACCACAGACCTAAGGCAATTCATATAGAGCAAATACCATCCCTAAGCAAGCCAATACAAGCATGTAAGGCCTTGTCCTTTCACTTTGCTTCAAAAGCAAGAAAGTGTGCCAAAAGCCTGTAACTTGCAAATCTGTTGGAGAGCTAAGAAGAAACTGATTCCATACTAATATACAAACACAATACAACATAGCACACGATTACTAGAAGCCTGAAACACTCCCAAACTCAAAAACACCAGAAAACTGTCAATACTTGCAGTTTTTGCATAAGCATACCAATCTCTCATTTGGCTCGTGCGTTTCAAGTTTTAATCATCAAAACACCTTAACTACTTGATATCTAACTGATCCAGACCCTCATCCATGTACTATAACCCCTTCTCCATCATCTTCCATTTTTTTTCAAAGCTTGCAGGTTGACTTCGACAGAGAGTTTCAGACACTTTCAAAGCAAGGCAAGGGTTGGAACACACTCAGGGAGGTTCAAGCAAGTTCAAACAATCACCAAGCCTCCATCAAACTCACTCTAACTCCATCCACGATTTCAACTGAAAGAGGTAAAAATCTCAACTTCTATCTCTTTATACAGGAAACCATTGGCCACGATTTGTGAATAAACAATGTAGTCCTCATTGCAACGAAGCTGTACATATACATATCTTGCATTTATTTGGCCTAAGTTAAGAGAATTTTAAACTTGAAGTTTCTGGAAAAATTAGGTTTAGATTTAGGGCTTTTAAAATTCATCTTGATCTTTGATTGTTAGCTTACATAACTTATATGGTTAGAATCGTGAGACCAAATGCTACAACTTTCATGTTATGAGTTTTCATTTTCATGGAAGAATGAGAGAGTTACAGGACATCTGGCCAGCTTGGGGAAGAAGATGAAGTACAGGGCAAGGACCTTGTTCATGTTATGTTATTTTTGTTTCACTTAAATCAACGGATGTATAGCCACCCCAGTGGCAAGGTAGCGCGCTGGTGAGACCCATGCCCTGGGTTCGAACCTTGGTGTTACCTTTTGTTTTTTCACATTTTTTCCACTTTCAGTTTTGGCTTTTTGCAGGTTTGGGCCTCCACGTTGGGCTTAGCTGTTTTTTCTAACTTTCACCACTTGATTATTCAAGACACTCCCCTTGCCCAAGTATTTTTTTATTTTTATTTTATTTGTTTTATTTTCATTTTAGTTTATTAAATATTTTCTTTAATGCATAAAAAATCCTAGAAAATATAAATTTGATAATATTGCATTTTATTTTAGTTTAGTTTATTTTTCACATAAAAGTATATTTTATCTTCAATATATATTATTTATTTTTCTTAATAAACTAGTAAAATATAATTAAAATATGTTTAGTTTAATTTATTTATTTCCTTTTCATCCCATACTTATAAATATTTATTTTTGCTTATATAAAAACTTTATATTTTTTATACAATATTATTTATTATTTTAACATAAAAAATACATAAAAAAATAGTACATAAGAACTTTATTTTCTTTTAAAATAGAAATTAGGGTTAACCTTTCTTTTAAGAATTAATTTCTATTCCTTATATTTTTAGGTTTAAATTTCTTTTCACATAAAAAAGACAAAAAAAAAAAAATCTTTTTCTTGCATGCACATAATATTGTATATTTAAATATTGTATATTATTTATTCTAATATTCGTGCAAATTCGATTTGGTTGTAATAATTTATTTAGGTTTATATTCTTTCAAATCCCTATTTAAATTTGTATTCCCCCCTCCCATAAAATTGTTGTAATAGCTTAGTAATATTTACATTACGCAATTTACCGCTTTACATGCCATGATTAGTAATTAGGGTTTGTATGGTAAGATCAAAACAAAGTAAATAGAAAACCCTAAATGCAAGATAAAATCAAAGCATGAAAATAATACACTTGCACACAAGCATCCTTAGGGTTTCTCCACTTGGTGGCCTTATATAAAAAGAGCCATATTATGCATGCGAAGTATCTTGGCAAAACAAACAAACATAAGATCATAGTCCCTCGATGACGCTATTCAAGGTTGCATTACAAAATGATCTTGGTCCCTCAAAATGATAAGATACTTTGCAAACATTGCTAATCATGGTTATACGATGACCCACGCCCGTCCCGTTTACATCCAAAGATAGGGTTGCTTACCAAAACAATGGTAAGACAACAATGCCAAAGGAATAGAAAATACACAAGAAAGACAGTTGAGTAGGTAGATTACTTCTAGTTACTTGCTCTATTTCCAAACAACTATCCTTGCTAATTTCAAAAAAAATACTCACATTTTCAAACATTTTTACAAACATTGAAAACATTTTCAAAAAGACAAACATCTTTGTATACATTCTTACGAACGAGAATCATTACAAAGATTTCCTAAACAAACGGCCTCTTTTACAAAATACTTTCAAAACCACACCAAACACATTTTCAAAAAACAAAAGCAAGTGATCTAGAAAGTAACTAAGAGCCCATGGAAAACCATGGATGAAAAGGGTGCTAATACCTTCCCTTTTCATAATCTACCCCCCGAACTCAAGAAAACATCTCAAAGGTCTTTCTTGTGCTTTTTCACCTTTCCTTTTGGATAAAAGAAAAGTCGGTGGCGACTCTTGCTAACCGCAACATTTGCGATAAAACGCAAAACCCTCAAGTAAGTTCTCCCACCGTATCACAGAATTGGAGACTCTGCTGGGGAATATAATAAAAGTGGGGTTACCTTAGGGCTAGATCACATTTATTTGCTTACATTGTTTGACTTGCTTGCTTTACATTATGGTTCTTTGTTTGGGTTTGAATCCTCCACCCGTATTTGGGAAACATTATAGGTAAATAGCAATATGTTGTGGAAACTGTGCAGGGTATACCGACATGGTCTAAGCAATAGCTATGTTAGTGTGACATATTTGTGGGTACCGGTAGCCTTTGAGTCAATCAAAGAGAATACGGGGCCGCTGAGTGATGTCATGAAGCACTAATGAACTTCTAGAACCCTTTACTTGGCCAACTTGGCCTTTAGGATGTAGTGAGATGACCGACTTTGGTGCAGTCTGAAGTTGGTAGATACTTGATACTACACTCATTAAGGATTGGTTTCTTGGGATATTTCGGTCGCCGTTAAAGAGGCTTGAGCGGAAACAATGACCAAGGAAACAATCCAGTGATATTGAGCTCCTTAGATCCCGGTTACTATTACTAGGACAGGTTTGAGCCAACTAAACTTCAAGAGGGTACTTACCTATAAAACCCCATGCAAGCCTAAACTAAGAACTTGTTTGTTTTGCTTGTATATACATACTTGTGCATAACATAATGAACATCATGAACATCATATGCATTCACTAACCATTTCAAGGATTTTGGAGATGTATTTTTGTTCTTGTTTTGTAGGATATGGATTCACTTCGCAGGAAAACTATCCAAATCAACCTTGTAATAATTCCTCCACAACTCAAGGAGCTAGATTCAAGGATCCCTGAGAACTCTCCATTCACCGAGAGGCATGGTTGTCTACTCATCTTGGTCACCTCCAACACAGAGGAGGACATGTTTAGTGTGCTCTTCCAGTTCTTTGATCCTTTGCATCATTGCTTCACATTTCCTGACTATCAGCTTGTGCCTACTTTGGAAGAATTCTCTCAAATCTTGAGGATTCCTATTCTCAATCAACTACCTTTCAACGGTACGGAAAGAGATCCAAATATAGAAGAGATTGCTCAAGCTCTGCACTTGCTCTCGTCTGATGTCACAACCCATTGGGAAACTAGAAGTGGTGTCAAAGGCTTCTTAGCAAAGTTTCTGTTTGAGAAGGCCCAAAACTATTGGAATTCCTTAGACTTGCAAGAATTTGAGGAAATTGTGGCTCTTCTTATCTATGGGATGGTCTTGTTCCCCAATCCTGACCAACTCATAGATGTGAGTGCCGTCAAAATCTTTATGTCACGCAATCTGGTGCCTACTTTGCTAGGGGATATCCTGCACTCTTTTCACACTCGCACAATGAGGAAAAGAGGTGTCCTTATGTGTTGCACTCCTCTCCTGGCAAGATGGTTTATTTCTCATCTTCCCCAATCAGTCTTAAAGAATGAGCAAGGATTAAGGTGGTCACAAAGGTTAATGACGCTCAAACATTCAGATATTCATTGGTGCTCTCGATCCAAAGAGAATGTTATCATTGTTGACCATTGTGGGGAATTCCCTAATGTCCCTCTACTTGGCATTAGGAGAGGCATCACCTACAACCCATGCTTAGCTCTAAGACAATTTGGTTATGCCCGAAGGGATGGCCCACATGAGATGCTGATTCAAGGCTTGGTATTCGACTACGATAACGAAGATCAAGGTCTTCGCCAGAGATTTATCCGAGCTTGGAGGATGTTAAAAAAGGTGGATAGCAAGACATTAGGACACAATAATTCCATCCCTCTTGAGCCTTACCTCAAGTGGGTACGAACCCGCGCTCAAAGTCTTATGATGCCTTATCCTTCCATTCTCCCGGTGATCATCGAGCCTGTTAAGGAAGGAGAAGTTCCATACACTATCCTACATCCTGACATTCCCACGTCTCTTGAAGACCTACAAAGGGATTGGTTACAACTCAAAGGAGAGCGAGATACTTTCGAAGCCCAATTCTACGCAAGCGAGAAGAAGGTTTTGGAACTCACTAGGCTACTTCATGAGGAGCAGACTCTAAATGCCTACATAGCGCCAAAGAGGATGCACAATACTTTTTTATCTTAGAGTTTTGTATTATTTATCCCAAGAGGCATTGATGTACTCAAACTCTATTTTATTAATATAACGTGTGTTTCTTGTTGTTTAAAACGCACTTGAATTTTTAAATCCTTGAAAGCATTGCATGTGTCCATATCATTCATCATAACATAAACAGGTATTTTGCAACGAGTTTCCTCATCTCTCTACTGTTTATTTCAGTAAGATGGATCGCGAATAGACAATCAAAGATCTTCAAGCTCAAAACATGCAGTTTCAACAGTTACTCACAACCCTGGCCAAAGGACAAGAGGAGTTGAAGACTCTGTTGGCCAAAGAGAAAAAGAAGAAAGAGAAGAAACCAACTGGTGTTGTAATCATGGGGAGAAGGTTTCAAGGACAAACTAGAAGAACCTTGAATTTCGTAGCAACATCTGATGAAGGAGAAGGGAAAGGAAAAGAAACAGCAGTTCCGCCAGAATCTGAAGAGGAGGAAGAAGAGGAAGATTACTCTGAGGAACAGTATCCTCCAGCGAATGATAAGTACAGACATCTTGAAGAGCGTTTGAACGTTATGGAAATACAAAGGGTACCAGGTCTAGACTTTGAAGAATTGGGGCTAGTATCAGGAATTGTGATCCCACCAAAGTTCAAGGTGCCGTTGTTTGCAAAATATGATGGGGTGTCATGTCCTAAAATGAACCTTTGATCATACGTGAGAAAGATCCAACCGCACTCCACCGATAAAGACTCGTGGGTGCATTTTTTCCAGGATAGTTTATCCGGAACACAACTCGATTGGTTTTACCAATTAGAAAGGGTCGATGTCCACAACTGGGAAGACCTTGCTGCAGCTTTCTATAAACAATACCAGTATATGCAGATTTGGCGCCTACCCGTACTCAACTTTAGAGTATGGCTATGGCTTCAAATGAGGGTTTCAAAGATTACGCGTAGAAATGGAGAGATCTAGTTGGGAGAGCGCAACCCCCTCTGTCTGAAAGGGAGTTGGTGGATATGTTCTTAGGCACTCTATCGGGCCCTTTTTTCAACCATTTGATTGGGAGCTCATCTGCTGGGTTTACTGAGTTGATACTAACCGGAGAGAGGGTGGAAGCTGGCATAAAAAGTGGAAAGATTCAGAAGGATTCGTCTGCCTCTACAGCTGTGAGAAAGCCTTTAACCGGGAAAAAGGAGGTATCTGTTGTTTACCCACAAAGGAATCAAGGGAGAGCTGAACGCCGATCAATGGTAGGGGTCGTTATGATCCCAAAGCCTACATCTGATCAACCAAGAAGTAACCAACCGAGGGTGAAAAGGCCAGTCCGGCAATTCACCAAAATTAATATGACTCTAGCCCAGGTTTTACCACATCTTCTGAAATCTAATCTAGCAACTTTAAAGGAAGCTCCAAAGAATCCCACCATTGCGTCCCCTCATTATCACCCAAATTCCAGATGCGCATATCATTCCGAAAGTCAGGGTCATGACACTAACAACTGTTGGGCCTTGAAAAAAAATGCAAGACCTTATAGATGCAAAAGAGATTTAGTTTGATGCGCCCGAGAAACCAAACGTCATTTCCGCTCCTATGCCTAGGCATGGTCACAACACCAATTCTATCGAAGAAGATTTGTTTGTTACCACAATTGATGAACTCTTGACTCCGCTCCCAATCATTAAGATAAACTTGTTGAAAGCTGGTGTATTCCCAGGTTGTAATGAAGACTTCCATCTTTGCTTATCCTCCCCAACTGTTTGCCCTTTGTTGAAGACAGGAATTCAATGCTTGATAGACAACCAAGAGATTATGTTTGAAAATGCTCTTGTTTCACCTGTTCCTGTTGAAGACGTTTTAATCATAACCATCTCCACCAATCCTTCCAGGGTCCCCAAAAGACCCGTTAGGATTACATCGGTTCCAAAAACTACGCCTCTTATAATCACAATGTCCGGGCCGGTCCTGAATGAATTAGACAAAATAACACCGTGGAATTACGGTGGAGACATCTACTACCATGGTATCAAACAAGATGGGCTGGCCGCCGAAGAAATGAGCTTCGAAGAAGAAGACTCTGACATTAGCAATATTGCCGGAACCAGTAAGATTACCCGTAGCGGTAGAATCTTCTCTCCATAAATTTCCCCTCCAAAGGCAGTTTTTGGGCCCGTGGTTGTTCCAAAGGTTACCTCCATACCAATAATCATATCTTCAAGTGCTCCTACTGTCAAAGACGACACAACACCTGCTATTATCCCTACCAACACTTCTACTGCTGAAATTCAAGGAAAAAGTATTCAAGAAGAGCCTGTCCAGACGAAGGCTCAACCACTGACTATCCCCAAAACCTCCAAGAAGGAAATGGAGGAGATCCAGGGGATAATAAAGAAGAGTGACTACGACGTAGTTGAGCAGTTGGGGCAAACTCCCTCCAAAATATCCATGCTGGCATTGTTGTTGTGTTCTGAGGCACATGCGAAAGCTCTGGTGAAGTTTCTGAAGACAACCCATGTGCCTCAAGAGACGTCTGCTGACCAATTTCAAGATTGTGTGGCCAGTTTGACAGCTGATAACTGCCTAGGCTTCTCTGATGTTGATTTGACACCAAGAGGGAGAAAGCACAACTAGGCATTACATGTCTCTGTGGAGTGTAGAGGAACAACTCTGGCCCATGTCTTGGTGGACACTGGCTCATCTTTGAACGTTTTACTGAAGAAAGCTCTTGGCAGATTGGATTGTGAAGGACTAACATTGAAACCCACTAACATAGTCGTGAGAGCATTTGATGGCTCAAAAAGGATGGTCCACGGGGAGGTGGACATCCCCGTAAAGATGGAGACTCAGACTTTCAACTCAACTTTCTATGTAATGCACATCCTCCCCTCTTACTCCTGTCTGCTAGGACGGCCCTGGATCCATAATGCCGGTGCTGTCACCTCTACACTACACCAGATGCTGAAATACCCGGTCCATGGAAAGATTATCACTGTCCACAGAGAGGAATAATATATGATTAGCCACCTAAATTCTTTCCGGTATATGGAGTTGGCTGGAGAGTTCATTGAAACTCCTTTTCAACAATTCGAAGAAGTCTCTCAAGAGGTAGAAGTAACCAAGACGGTATCCCAGATCCCCAAGATCACAAGACCTCCGCTTCGGATGTCATCTCTAAAGGACGCAAAGGCAGTAGTAGAAGAGGGTGGATGCACCATCTGGGGGAAACTTCCATACATTCCTTATAAATCTGACAAGTTTGGCTTAGGGTTTACTTCAAATGCTCAGAAGGCTGTGCGTCGTGCCCGTGCTGGAGGGCCACCTCTGAAGATTAGCAACCGAGAGGTCAACACAGTGGAAGATGGTGAAGAAGATGGCATCTTGGAGGATTGGATATTTCCTACTATCAACGGAGGACTTCACAATTGGGAAGCCAAAGACTTTGTCCCAATAACTTTCATCTCTCAGTAATTTATCTTTTACATTTCTGTTGGACTTGTAATATTCACAAACAATTCGCACATTTAAAACCTTGTGTCTTACCCGAGGCGCAATGGTCCATTTGTAAGGGTTTTTATTTCATCTTCATATGACATTCAATGAATCATGGACGTTTTTTCACATACAAACCTTTTGTGCTCATTGTCTTTTTTTTTACACTTTATTGTTTAAAGATGGCTATACCCTTACACACACCCACACTCACAAATGCAGGTACCCCTCCATTCCAGATCCCGTGGGTAACGATATTGCTATGGCCTTTAATGACTCTGAAGATCTAATTTACCAAGCCGAAGACGAAGGTGAGGAAGATTGTGAAGTACCAGGGGAATTGGCCAGACTACTACAACAAGAGTAAAGAGCTATTCAGCCTCATGAGGAACCGATGGATACAATCAACTTGGGTACCGAGGAGGATAAAAAGGAAATCAAGGTGGGTGCCAATCTAGAGCCGAGTGTCAAGGAGCGTCTAATTCAGCTATTGCATGATTAAGTTGAGATCTTTTCCTGGTCATACGAAGACATGCCATGACTTGATACATACATCGTGGTACATCGTCTACCCACAAGAGAAGACTGTCCACCAGTAAAACAAAAATTCCGCCGCATGAGACCTGACATGTCAGAGAAGATCAAAGCGGAAGTCATGAAACAATTCAATGCTGGATTCTTGGTTGTCACTTGCTATCCTCAATGGGTTGCCAACATTGTTCTCGTGCCTAAAAAGGACGGAAAAATATGAATGTGCATGGATTATAGAGATTTAAATAGGGTCAGCCCTAAAGATGATTTTCCACTTCCCCACATCGATATCTTGGTTGACAATACGGCCCAGCATAAAGTATTTTCCTTCATGGATGGATTCTCAGGTTATAACCAAATCAAAATGGCACCTGAGAACATGGAGAAAACTACATTTGTCACACAGTGGGGCACATTCTACTATAAAGTGATGCCATTCGGACTGAAGAATGCTGGGGCAACCTATCAACGCGCCATGGTAACCTTATTTCATGATATGATACATCTTGAGATAGAGGTCTATGTAGATGACATGATAGCCCGATCACAAACTGAAGAGGAGAACCTTGATCATTTGCAAAAGTCGTTTGAGAGATTAAAGGAGTATAAACTAAGGTTGAATCCAAACAAGTGCACATTCGGAGTGCGGTCCAGTAAACTCCTAGGCTTTGTTGTCAGCAACAAAGGCGTCGAGGTTGATCCTTCCATAGTTAAAGCGATACAAGAAATGCCTGCTCCTCGTAATGAGAAGGAAGTTAGAGGATTCTTGGGACGCCTGAACTATATTTCCAGATTCATTTCTCACCTGACAGCTACTTGTGAGCCAATCTTCAAACTATTGAATAAAGATCAAGTAGTCAAATGGAATGATGAATGCCAGATTGATTTTAACAAGATCAAAGAGTACTTACAAGAGCCTCCTATTTTGATGCCACCAGTCGAGGGAAGATCACTGATCATGTATCTGAACATTTTAGAGAACTCAATGGGGTGTGTATTGGGGCAGCATGACGAGTCTGGCCGAAAAGAGCACGCTATTTACTACCTGAGGAAAAATTTTACCGACTGTGAAACCAGATATTCACTGCTCGAGAAAACTTGTTGCGCTCTGGCATGGGCTGCTCGTCGGCTAAGACAATATATGTTGACTCATACTACTTTGTTGATATCTAAGATGGATCCGATAAAATACATCTTCGAAAAGCCTTCTCTATCTGGGAGGATAGCTAGATGGCAGATGATCCTAACAGAATATGACATAAAGTACACTACCCAGAAAGCTATAAAAGGTAGTGTGCTAGCTGATCATCTTGCTCATCAAGCTGTAGAAGATTATCAGTCCATGAAATTTGAATTCCCGGATGAAGACATCATGACATTAGACAATAGTGAAGAAATCAGACCATATGACGGACCTGAACAAGGATCCCGGTGGACCCTGTTCTTTGACGGGGCATCCAATGCACTTGGTAATGGTATCGGTGCTGTACTCATGTCTCCAGAAGGGTGTCATACTCCCTTTACTGCCAGACTTTGTTCAATTGTACGAACAATATGGCGGAGTACGAAGCATGCATATTTGGTCTCAGAGCTGCCATAGATTTGGGAATCAAATCCTTAGATGTATTCAGAGATTCAGCCTTGGTCATCAGCCAGATCAAAGGAGAATGGGATACTAAGCACCCAAATATTATCCCTTACAAAGAACATGTTTTGACATTGCTACCACATTTTGAGGAGATTATCTTTGAGCACCGCCCGCGAGAAGAAAATAAGCTAGCAGATGCTCTAGCCACAATGTCATCTATGTTTAAACTTAATTGGGATAACGAGGCTCCTCAAATCACCATTGAACGAATGGATGAACCAACACACTGTCACGAGATTAATACTGAAGAGGTAGTGGACCAGCCTTGGTTTCATGAAGTCAAGAGGTATCTCGAGGCTCAAGAATATCCAGAAGGAGATTCAATCAATGATAAAAAGTTCTTAAGGAGATTCTCTGCTAAGTTCTTTCTGAGTAATGGCATCCTATACAAACGCAATCATGACTCCATTCTTCTCCGATGTGTGGATAAGATTGAGGCTGAAAAGATCATGGCTGAATTACATGAAGGTACTTTTGGCACTCACTCCAGTGGGCATACGATGGCGAAGAAAATCCTACGGGCAGGCTATTATTGGTCTACCATGGAAGCAGACTTCTATCAACACCCTCGAACCTGTCATAAGTGTCAAATTTATGCTGACAAGGTGCACGTACCTCCGGTTCCTCTGAATGTCTTGACGGCTCCTTGGCCCTTTGCTATGTGGGGAATCGATATGATTGGGGAGATCAAGCCTACAGCCTCCAATGGACACCGCATTATTCTAGTGGCCATTTACTATTTTACAAAGTGGGTCGAAGCGGCTTCCTTCACTTCCGTTACTAAGAATGTTGTTACCCGCTTCATCAAGCAAAATCTCATTTGCCGGTACCGTATCCCATAAAGGATCATCACTGATCATTGGTACAAATCCTAACAATACTATGATCATATCCTTGTACGAGTAGTTCAGGATTCAGCATCACAATTCTTCCCCCTATCAGCCAAAGATGAATGGTGTCTTCGAAGATGCAAATAAAAACATTAAAAAGATCATACAGAAAATGACAGTCACCTATAAAGACTGCCATGAGATGCTACCATTTTCTCTCCACGGGTATCGTACCACGGCTCGCACATCAACTGGGGCAACACCCTATTCTTTGGTTTATGGCATGGAGGTTGTCTTGCCTATTGAGGTTCAGATCCCCTCTTTGAGGATTATGAGGGATGCAGGTTTGAATGAGGACGATTAGATCCAGACTCGACTTGATCAATTGAACTTAATTTATGAAAAGAGACTTACTGCTGTTTGTCATGGTCAGATGTATCCAAAACGGATGATCAAGGCTTTCAACAAGAAAGTCAGACGCCAAGTATATCAAGTTGGAGATCTAGTGATCAAACGCATTATCTTACCACAAAGTGATCCCAGGGGAAAATGTACTCCTACCTATGAAGGACCATTTGTAATCAAGAACATATTCTCCGGTGGGGCAATGATCTTAACCACCATGGATGGCGACGACCTGCCACACCCTGCGAACGCGGACATAGTCAAAAGATACTACGCATAAAAGACCCGCTAGGTTGACACACCTAGGCAAAAAAAAAGGGCATCCCGACGAACCAAAAAGGTTCGGGCAAAGATTAGGGATAAAATAAAAAAAATTGTACACCCGGTAAGTTGAAAACCCGAAAGCGCGACTTGGGCAAAAAAGGGTTTCCCGGTGGACTGAAAACCCGAAAGGGAGGTCCAGGAAAAAGTTAGGGAATTAAAGCATATGACTATGTCCCGCTGGATCACTTTGCAGACAACACCTGACTTCCCCTAACAAAGTTTAGAGTTTCTGATCAATTCAATCATCTTCGAACGAAGCAACAAATAGACAAGATATTCGGAGATACGAAGGCTATAGCAGAATGGGAACCCCATGGGATGATCACACATAGCTATCTTCCTTTGTATAAATCTTTCTTGCTTTTATGGCACCATTCTCTTACTAGGATGTTTGTCTCCTTTGTACAAAATACTTATTCAAAGTTAAATACAAAGATATCTCTTTGAAAGTACATAAACTATTTGTCTTTTTTTCTTTACACTTGTGTCTAATTTGCAAAAATGTCCAATTATTCATTAATGAACATATGCATTTGATCATAATTACTGTTTACAAATAAACAAAATGGGAAAGACAATTACTGATGAGTTGAAAGGACAGGAAAACGTCTTTAGGCTATTCCATAAGCAATCCCCATAGTACGTCATTTAAATCCCCAGCGGAACAAATTTCAAATTATTAATCCCCAGTAGAAATCATCAAAATTCTCGGGATTCCCCAAGAAGATCTTACAAGTCGTACATGACGTTTCCCTCACATTAGAATTTACTTCTCTCAACAAGAGTTCGTCAATATTTCAGCTTCAAAGACATGAAATTTCAACATTTCCTCATCAACATTCAAGGATTTATTTTCCTCAATCAAACAGCAATACAGCAAATCAGCTTACATGCGCATACATTACATCCACATGTCATAAACATTGATAAAGAAAATACATTGCATAATACATTTCATGCAACATAACTTTATATTTTGGCTAACATTTCACCCTTTTCAGGATGAGATTAACAGTTACCATTAACAATATGCAATCATGATACAGTATGGATACGCTCCAGACACGGATGCCATTCTAATACTAATTCAGATTCAGACTTCAGATCCAGTACAGATACGCTCCAGACACGGATGTCATTCTGATACCCATTCAGATACAGTACGGATACGCTCCAGACACAGATTCCATTCAGATACTAATTCAGATCCCATTCAGATACAGTACGGATACGCTCCAGACACAGATTCCATTCAGATACTCATTCAAATTCCAAGTCCAGATACAGTTCAGATACGCTCTACACACAGACGCCATTCTGATACTCATTCTTCCAGCTTACAACTTATAATTCAACAAACATTTTTGGATGGAATCTACAAGCCCATCTCCAAAAATATTCTATCACTTTTCCAAATGGCATCTTTAAGCCCATCCTCTCAACTACACATCATCGAGTGCAAATTTCTGGGCACTCTAGTGTCCAATCATTCTCTCACCTTCGAGTCACAAATGGCAAAACTCGCCAATCTAACTCTTCAGGTTTAAGAAGATTGAACATGGGGAGCTGTTGTACCCTAAAATTTTCCCTCTCATTCATCATGACTTTTCTCACAAGATTTCTTTGACTCAAGACTGGATTAGGGTTTGGTCAGCTCAAGACATCTCATCATGCATTGATGACCCAAAATTAGGGTTTGATATTGCACAAGGATTTTTGGACTATCAATGCTTCGTGTGACTTTCAAACATCATTATGGACCCCTAAGATCACTCAGGACAAGTTTCAAGCTTTGAACCACATTTTTGATCAGTCAATTGGACAGTTGACCTAAAAATAAACTATATTGGGGAAAAAGTCAACCATGGCCAATTTACAGTCAAAATTCATAATTTTTTATCCACATCAACATTCTAAACTTATATGTATTATTTGGTCAATATTGGATCACAATTCCTCAAGAAATTTGATCAAATCACCAAAAGGGCAAAATGGTCAAAAATTAGGGTTTTGACTGAGGAAGGGAAATTTCTGATTTTTAACCTAGCAAATGACCAATTGAGTTAAAGAATGATTCCAAGGATTCAATTGCATCATCTTTACCTAATAGCATGGTTAAAAACATTGCAATTTCATTGGATTGACAGATGAAATTTGCAGTCAACTGATCAAAAGTCAACTGTACACTGAAAAGTCAAACTTTGACTTTTTGGTCAAAATCAAGTGCCAAGGGTCACAATTCATCAAAACATGTCAAAATGGGAAACTTGTTCATCAAGAAATCCAATTTTGAAGGTTAGGGTTTAAATTTGAAAATTTTCTTAACTTAGAAAGTTTTCTAAGTATAGAAAATTTCTTATTTTTTCTCAACTTTAGGCCATTTTTTCACCATGATGCATAATGATTCAAAGAAATTTCCCAACATGAAAGTTGTAGACCTCCATGAAATCTACAACTTTGATTCACACACTTTTCCATAAATATACTTGGATCTCAAGATATATATTTATGAATACATGCTCATGAACTAAGTAACTTAGTGAATTTTTGCCCTAATATAGGCAGGTTTTGGACCCAACTTCATGGCAATTTTTCACCTAGTTCCAAAAGGTATCTTGAAATAAATTTCAAAGATGAGTTATAGAGCACATTTCAAGATTTCCAAAATGTCAAATAACTCCTCAAGATCATTTTTTAGTAGGGAGAATCAAAGAGATGAATTTGGCAATTTCTCACTTTTGATTCAAGCCACTTCATGAAGAACAAAGTTCCAATCAGTACCTATGCTGCCTAATCCATGCTTTACAGGTCCCAAACTTGTTTCTTACTCCTTAATTTAATGTTTACTCAGTTGATAAATCTTTTATCCAAGCCTTAGAGCCATTACCCAATTTGTAACTCCATAAATGGCATAAAGTGACCATTGTCATTTTGAAAAAGCTCAAGTTCTACCACTTTCCAATTCTTGAGCATTGAACCTGTCTCCTTTGCACATACAAGTACCACAGACCTAAGGCAATTTATATAGAGCAAATACCAACCCTAAGCAAGCCAGTACAAGCATGTAAGGCCTTGTCCCTTCACTTTGCTTCAAAAGTAAGAAAGTGTGCCAAAAGCCTATAACTTGCAAATCTGTTGGAGAGCTAAGAAGAAACTGATTCCATACTAATATACAAACACAATACAACATAGAACATGATTACTAGAATCCTGAAACACTCCCAAACTCAAAAACACCAGAAAACTGTCAAGACTTGCAGTTTTTGCATAAGCATACCAATCTCTCATTTGGCTTGTGCGTTTCGAGTTTTGATCATCAAAACACCTTAACTACTTGATATCTAACTGATCCAGACCCTCATCCATGTACTGTAACCCCTTCACCATCATCTTCCATTTTTGTTTTCAAAGCTTGTAGGTTGACTTCGACAGAGAGTTTCAGACATTTTCAAAGCAAGGCAAGGGTTGGAACACACTCAGGAAAGTTCAAGCAAGCTCAAACATTCATCAGACCTCCATCAAACTCACTCCAACTCCATCCACGATTTCAACTGAAAGAGTTAAAAATACCAACTTCTATCTCTTTATACAGGCAACCATTGGCCAGGATTTGTGAATAAATAATGTAGTCCTCATTGCAACGAAGTTGTACATATACATATCTTGCATTTATTTGGCCTAAGTTAAGAGAATTTTAAACTTGAAGTTTCTGGAAAAATTAGGTTTAGATTTAGGGCTTTTAAAATTCATCTTTATCTTTGATTATTAGCTTACATAACTTATATGGTTAGAATCGTGCGACCAAATGCTACAACTTTCATGTTATGAGTTTTCATTTTCATGGAAGAATGAGAGAGTTACAGGACATCTGGCACGCTTGGGGAAGAAGATGAAGTACAGGGCAAGGACCTTGTTCATGTTATGTTATTTTTGTTTCACTTAAATCAACGGATGTATAGCCACCCAAGTGGCAAGGTAGCGCGCTGGTGAGACCCATGTCCTGGGTTCGAACCTTGGCGCTACCTTTTGTTTTTTCACTTTTTTTCCACTTTCAGTTTTGGCTTTTTGCAGGTTTGGGCCTCCACGTTGGGCTTAGCTATTTTTTCTAACTTTCACCACTTGATTATTCAGGACACCCCCCTTGCCCAACTATTTTTATATTTTTATTTTATTTGTTTTATTTTCATTTTAGTTTATTAAATATTTTCTTTAATGCAAACAAAATCCTAAAAAATATAAATTTGATAATATTGCATTTTAGTTTATTTTTCACATAAAAATATATTTTATCTTCAATATATATTATTGATTTTTCTTAATAAACTTGTAAAATATAATTAAAATATGTTTAGTTTAATTTATTTATTTCCTTTTCATCCCATACTTATAAATATTTATTTTTGCATATATAAAAACTTTATATTTTTTATACAATATTATTTATTATTTTAACATAAAAAATACATAAAAAATAGTACATAAGAACTAATTTTAATCTTTCTTTTAAGAACTAATTTCTTTTCCTTATATTTTTAGGTTTAAATTTCTTTTCACATAAAAAAGACAAAAACAAAGCAAAACAAAATCTTTTTCTTGCATGCACATAATATTGCATACTTAAATATTGTATATTATTTATTCTAATATTCGTGAAAATTCGATTTGGTTGTAATAATTTATTTAGGTTTATATTCTTGAAAATCCCTATTTAAATTTGTATTCCTCCCTCCCATAAAATTGTTGTAATAGCTTCGTAATATTTACATTACGCAATTTACCGCTTTACATGCCATGATTAGTAATTAGGATTTGTATGGTAAGATCAAAACAAAGTAAATAGAAAACCCTAAATGCAAGATAAAATCAAGCATGAAAATAACACACTTGCACACAAGCATCCTTAGGGTTTCTCTACTTGATGGCCTTATATAAAAATAACCATATTACGCATGCGAAGTATCTTGGCAAAACAAACAAACATAAGATCATAGTCCCTCGATGACGCTATTCAAGGTTGCCTTACAAAATGATCTTGGTCCCTCAAAATGCTAAGATACTTTGCACACATTGCTAATCATGGTTATACGACGACCCACGCCCGTCCCGTTTATATCCAAAGATATGGTTTCTTATCAAAACAATGGTAAGACAACAATGTCAAAGGAATAGAAAATACACAAGAAAGACATTTGAGTAGGTAGATTACTTCTAGTTACTTGCTCTATTTCCAAACAACTATCCTTGCTAATTTAAAAACAAATACACACATTTTCAAACATTTTTACAAACATTAAAAACATTTTCAAACATTTTTACAAACATTAAAAACATTTTCAAAAAGACAAACATCTTTGTATACATTCTTACGAACGAGAATCATTACAAAGATTGCCTAAACAAATGGCCTCTTTTACAAAATACTTTCAAAACCACATCAAACACATTTTCAAACAACAAAAGCAAGTGATCTAGCAAGTAACTAAGAGCCCATGGAAAACCATGGATGAAAAGGGTGCTAAAACCATCCCTTTTCATAATCTACCCCCCGAACTCAAGAAAACATCTCTAAGGACTTTCCTGTGCTTTTTCACCTTTCCTTTTGGATAAAAGAAAAGTCGGTGGCGACTCTTACTAACCGCAACATTTGTGATAAAACGCAAAATCCTCAAGTCAGTTCTCCCACCGTATCACACTTTCATATCGAAGTAACTCTACTATCAAGGTTCCTTCTCACAGCCCTACTATCCAGACTTTTATATTGAAGTAACCCTAATATCCAGGTTACTTCTTATAGCCCTGCTACCCAGGCTTTCATATCGAAGTAACCCTACCATCCAGGTTCCTTCTCACAGCCCTACTATCCAGGCTTTCATATCGAAGTAACCCTACCATCCAGGTTCCTTCTCACAACCCTATTATCCAGGCTTTCATTTCGAAATAACCCTACCATCCAGGTTCCTTCTCACATCCCTACTATCCAGACTTTCATATCGAAGTAACCCTACTATCCAGGTTCCTTCTCATAGCCCTACTATCCAGGATTTCATATCGAAGTAACCCTACTATCCAGGTTCCTTCTCATAGTCCTACTATCCAGGCTTTCATATCGAAGTAACCCTACTATCCAGGTTCCTTCTCATAGCCGTACTATCCAGGCTTTCATATCGAAGTAACCCTACTATCCAGGTTCCTTCTCATAGCCCTACTATCCAGGATTTCATATCGAAGTAACCCTACTATCCAGGTTCCTTATCATAACCTTACATTCCAGTTTTCCAAACAGCAGTCCACGACACTATAAAACCGAGAACGGATCAAACACGATTGGTTTCACATTTCCCCATTAGAGTAACAGACAATTGAAGCTCCTAAAATTCTATATCTCCCAAGATAGATACCAACATTCCTCAGCAGATTCCTCATCAACAACAATAACAGGAACTCTCATCAAAGGAATGTCTCAGGAAATCAACATTATCTAGATGGCATCTTTAAGCCCATATCCGACGATTCTCCGTCACATCCAGGATGGAATATTTAAGCCCATCTCCGACAAATATTCCATTATCGACCTCCAAATGGAATCTGCAAGCCCATTCCCGATATCACAAATTAAGTGCCACTTCATGCGAGTGAAAATTTATGGGCACTCTAGTGTTCAATCATCTTCCACCTTCAGATCACGAAAGGCAGAGCAGCCAATCTACATCCTCAGGTTTAAGAAGATTGAACAGGGGAAGCTGTTGTATCCCAAAATTTTCCCTCTCATTTTACTCAATACATGACAATTGAAGTCCCCAAGTTGCTCAAAGAAGCCAAAGAGTTGACCAGACAAACTCTCTCATAAGGCAGTGCACCTCAAAATTAGGGTTTCTATTTTCATCAAGATGGGTGATCCACAAAAGCCCCATATGCTTTCCAAGGTCTTATTATGTTCCCAAGACCCTACATGTCAAGTTTCATGCCTTTCACAAGAAGTTTGCCCTGTCAACTACTAAGATGCTTGAGAATCGACTGTATTAGGTCAAAAGTCAACAGTGGCCCACATGCAGTCAAACCTCAAGATTTTTGGTCAACATCATTATTTTAAAGTGTTATCCATCATTTGATCAAGGGTTGATCATGATTCTTCAAGGAATGCTCCAAATTCATCAAAACCCAAAAGTTGTTAATTAGGGTTTTGTAGGAAAAGTCAACCCAACTTTGACCAAGCATAACTCCTTCATACTTTATCAGAAAATTTCCATCCAAAGCTCATTTTGAAGAGGATATAATTCCCTACAATTCATATTCAGCTCACAATTTCAAAATACGCACTCACAAAAAGATATGAATTTTGATATTATAGGTCCTTTTGAAAAGTCAATAAAAACACCTTTTGGGTCAAAACTTCATTCATGAACATGAAAGACTCAATTGAGATGAGACCAAAATTTTTGCTTAGGGGACATCCTAAGATTTATAAAAAGTCAAAGAACACCTCTCTAGGGTTAAAATTAGAGGAGATATAACTTGCCAAAGTTGACCTTTTTTGCAAAATTGCTAAAAGTCAAATGGGCCCAAAATTGCATTTTTTTTGCCAAATGGGCCTAACTTTTTATGCTTGCACCTCACTTATAATATAATCCACGACCCAAATATCCAACCTCATGTTATTTGCTTCACTTTTCAATTTATTTTAATTTTTTGTTAATTAAAATTTCAATTAAATCAAATAATTGAGGAATAATGAAAAAGATATGTTGTGATCTGATTTTTGGACAGGATTTCAATCAAATAATGCAAGGATATCATGATCAATTCGAATCAAGGCTGATTGATACAAGAAATGCATAATTTGGCTCAATATAGCAAGTTTACATATGCCATTAAAATCAAATCAAATCTTCAAAACTTTCAAAGATGTGATTTGTTTTTACAGCCCTAATTCACTCTACGATATATATTGAACACATCCAAGGCAAGAACACGGGGGAGAATCGTGGGAGGAGGCAGAACAAAACTGTAAAACTTCAAAGAAAAGTGTGAGACCTATCTTCTTCCACAGGCCAATTCGAACTATTCCAAGGCTTCTAATCCATTCCTGGACATCTTGGGAAGCTAATAGTATCGTTTTCCAGCCTTGAAGCATCCAGAATCATCACGTTACAACATCACGGTTTACACAAAAAAACTCAAACTCGATTTCAATGTTTTACACATCCTAAACGCATGTTATACATATATTCTTGTTCATAATCATGATTGCAAGCTTTCTGTATAGATTAATTGTACTAACAGTGCAAAAATCCATATTCACCATTGCTAGGGTTTAAGAGCTCGATTTGGGGATTTTTGATACAGGGAAAATTGGACCATGAATGGGGTACCATGACACTCGTGAGACCAAGACGAGTTGATTGGTACCATTATAATTGATTTATATTGCATGTACAATGTTTTTGAGATGGACAGGGTTGTAGCTACAGACAAACGTCCGTAGGTAAAAGTGATTCATCTAAAGCCATATAAGTTATATGAACTAACAATCAAAGGTCAGAAAGAATTTTAACAACCCTAAATTTAAACCTAATATTTTCAGAAACTTCAAGTTCTAAACTCTCTCAACTCAAGTAAAATAAATGCAAGATAAAGATATGTACAGTTTCGTTGCAATGAAAGCTACATTATTTATTCACAAATCGTGGCCAATGGTGGCCTGTACAAGGAGATAGAAGTTAAGATTTTACCTCCTTCAGTTGAAATCATGGATGGAACTGGAGTGAGTTTGATGGAGGCCTGATGCTTGCTTGAGCTTCCTTGAACTTCCCTGAATGTATTCCCACCCTTGCCTTACTCTGAAAGTGTCTGAAACTCCATGGCCAAGTCAACCTGCAAGCTTTGAAAACAAAAATGGCAGATGATGGAAACGGGGTTACAATACAGGGATGAAGGTCTGGATTGGTTAGATATCAAGTAGGTAAGGTGTTTTGATGATCAAGAATGGAAACACACGACCCGAATGAGAGATTGGTATGCTTATGCCAAAACTGCAGGTTTGGACAATTTTTTGGTGTTTTCGAGCTTGAGAGTGTTTCAGGCTTTTTTCTAATCGTGTCTTAAGTTGTATTATTTTTTTATATTAGTATAGCATCATTTTCATGTCAAACCTCTAACAGTTGTGCCAGTTCTAGCCTTTTTGCAACCTTTCTTGCTTTTGAGGTAAAGTGAAGGGACAAGGATTGCCATGCTTGTACTCGCTTTATTAGGGTTGGTATAAACTTGTACAAATTGCTTTAGACATGTAAGACTTGTATGTGCAATGGATACAAGTTCAATGCTCAAGAATTGGAAAGTGGCAAAAGTTTAGCTTTTTCAAAATGGCAATGGTCACTTTATGCCATTTATGGAATTACAACTTGGGTAATGGCTCTAGGGCATGGATCAAAGCTTTGTCAACTGAGTAAGCATTAAATTAAGGAGTGAGGAACAAGTTTGGGACCTGTAAAACATGGATTAGGCAGTATAGCTACTGATTGGAACTTTGTTCTTCATGAAATGGCTAGGACAAAAAGTGAGAAAATGCCAAATTCATCTCTTCGATTCTCCCTACTCAAAAATGATCTTGAGGAGTTCTTTGACATTTTGGAAAGCTTGAAATGTGCTCTATAACTCATCTTTGAAATGAATTTTGAGATATCTCTTGTAACTAGGTGAAAATCTTCCATGAAGTTGGGTCCAAAACCTGCCTAAATTAGGGCAAAATTTCACTAAGTTATTTAGTTCATGACCATGTATTCATAAATTTATATCTTGAGATCCAAGTATCTTTAGGGAAAAGTGTGTGAAGCAAAGTTGTATATTTCATGGAGGTCTACAACTTTCATGTTGGGAACTTTCTTTGAATCATTATGCATCATTGTGAAAAAATGGCTTAAAGTTGAGAAAAAATAAGAAATTTTCTATACTTAGAAAATTTCTAAGTTAAACCCTAATCTTGTTATTTATTTATGAACAAGCTTGGATTTATTTATGAACAAGCTTCACCTTTTGACATGTTTTGATGAATTATGACCCTTGGCACTTGATTTTGCTTAAAAAGTCAAAGTTTGACTTTTCAGTATACAGTTGACTTTTAATCAGTTGACATCAAATTTTATCTGTCAATCCAATGAAATTGAAATGTTTTGAGCCATGTAATTAAGGTCAAGATGATGTAATTTAAATCCTTGAAATCATAAATTGCCTTTCCTTGGTCAAAACCCTTATTTTGACCATTTTGCCCTTTTGGTGATTTGATCAAATTTCTTGAGGAATTGTGATCCAAACTTGATCAAATGATACATATGAGTCTAAAATGTTGATGTGGATCAAGAATGATGAAGTTTGATTGTAAATTAGCCATGGTTGACTTTTTCTCAATACAGCTGAATTTTAGGTCAACTGTCCAATTACTTGATAAAAAATATGGTTCAAGGCTTGAAACCTGTCATGAGTGATCTTAGGGGTCCATAATGATGTTTGAAAGTCATATGAAGCATTGATAGTCCAATAATGTTTGTTGAATTGTAAATTGTAAGTTGAAAGAACGAGCATCAAAATGGTGTCCGTGTCTGGAACGTATCTGAGTTGTATCTGATCTGGAAATCTTGAATGAGTATTAGAATGGCATTCGTGTCTGGAGCATATCTGAACTATATCTGATAGTTGAATCTGAATGAGTATCAGGATGGCATCCATATCTGGAGTGTATCTGAACTGTATCTGAAAGCTGAATCTGAATGAGTAACAGAATGGCACCCGTATCTGGAGCGTATATGAAATGTATCTAAAAGCTGAATCTGAATAAGTAACAGAATGACACCCGTATCTGGAGCGTATCTGAACTGTATCTGAATGCGTAACAGAATGGCTTCCGTATCTGGAGCGTATCTGTACTGTATCATGATTGCATATTGTTAATGGTAATTGTTAATCTTATCCTGACAAGGGTAAAATGTTAGCTGGAACACAAAATTATGCTGCATGAAATGTATGATGCAATATATGTGTTTTATAAATGTTTATGATACATGGATGTAATGTATGCGCATGTAAGCTGATTTGTTGTATTGCTGTTTGATTTGAGGAAAATAAATCCTTGAATACTACTGAGGATATATGGATTCTTCACGTCTTGTAATTGAAGTACTGACAAAATTATATTGTGACAGCAATGCCATGTACTGCTTGCAAGATCTGCTTGGGGAATCCAGAGAATTTGACGACTTCTACTGGGGATTAATAATTTGAAATTTTAGTTCCGCTGGGGATTTAAATGACGTACTGTGGAGATTGCTCATGGAATAGCCTAAAGACGTTTTACTGTTCTTTCAACCTGCCAGTAGTTGTCTTTTTTCATTTTGTTTATTTGTAAACAGTAATTATGTTCAAATGCATATTGTGATGCGGTGGGAGAGAACTGACTATTTTTTGGAATGCTGGTTCGCGTTTTGCGTTTGTTTTTGCAAAATGTTGCGGTAAGCAAGAGTCGCCACCGTCTTTTATTTTATCCAACAAAGAAAGGAAAAAAGCACAGAAAAATTCCTTTTTCGATATGTTTCTCGGGACCGAGGGGTAGATTATAGAAAGGGAAGGTGTTAGCATCCTTTCTATCCGTGGTTATCCACGGGCTCTTAGGTACTTGCTCAAAGTGTTTTCAAAAATTTGCTTTCTTTGTGTTTGTGGGTTTGAAAGAGAGTTTGTTTGAAAGGTGTAAGTGTGAAAAAGGTTTTGTTTTTTGTTTTGAAAGAGCAAGTACTTAAGAACCATCTACCTACTCGAAAAAGGAATCAATCTGTACTAATGTCCTTTAGACAATGTTATCCCACTATTGATGAGTAGGTAGCATCGTCGTTGGAGTTTTAAGGGTCAATTCGATTAAGGGACGTGCAATCACTAAAGCAATGTTAGGATGCCTTAGCGGTAACCCTAATGTTTTAGATCATTTTTCCGAGGCAACCGTTTCGAGGCAACTATGATCTTTGGACAAGAGGGCGACCTCTAAAACTTCCTATACTCAATGACCACGTTCGAAGGCAACCAAGTGAGGTGTACCCTAAGAGTGCGCATGTGCGAGTGTGTTGTTTTCAGTTAATTTTGTCTTTGTACATGTCAATGGTTATCTATGTTGATTTTAAGTTAAACATTCGATCTTGTCATGTATTCCCTATTATCAAACATCTAACAGTTTATAAGTTGCGGAAATTAAATTGCGGAAATTAAACTAACTATTACAAGGCGTCGGGTATTTAAATCGCCAAAAGCAACCCTTGAAATAAAAATGCGGAAAATAAATAAAGCGATAAAAATATTTAAATCCTATTAAACTATTACATTCCAAGAAACAGATACAATATTGAATAAAAATGGATCGCGTGCGAGATATTGAATCGACCGAGTTCTAGGGTTTTGACCCTTTGATTATTAAAGAAAAGATTTTTTGGTTATTTTTTTGAATTAAGAAAGAAATTAAACTAAATTAATTATTAAATTAATAAACAAATTAATTAATTAATGAAAATGATATTTTTGGATTTTTGATATTTAAAGAAATAAAAATAATTTGATCAATGTTAATAAAACCTAATTATCTAAGTTAATTTTAATTATTGCAAAATATATTAAAAGTTATTCCTAATTAAAGCTAAATTAATTCAATTAATATTTATTAACAAAAATAAAATGCTGAAAATTAATTTAATAAATAAAATATATTTTTTTTGTTTTTAATTGTATTAAGAAAAAAGTTTAATTAGTTAGTTAATATAAAAATAATAACAATAATTGATTAAATAGAAATAATAAAAATAAAGAGAGTTTAGGGTTTGGGCCTGATTAGGGGGTTTATTCAGCAATTTCCAAGGCCCACTTGTGCAAGCATGTGTTGACCTTATTGATTCTCTATGCATTGGTTGACTAGATCCCACCATAGGCTTTCATTCTGGATCACCAGATCTGGCCTGGGGCCATCTGGAAAGTAGTTGAGTGAGGGAGCATGATGTACCACGCAATTGGATCACCACTGAATAACCTGTTGAAAAATAATAATATGCATTTGGGGAACCTGGGATTCGAACACATGTCCTGTTGGTCACTGAACAAAGCCTCTACCACTCAACCAGTGCGTTTCATTTGTTAGTGTAATGGACAATAAATATAATATGGGGAAAAACAATAATATGCCAGAAATAAAAAATAAAGCGCGAATATTTGAACCAGCCACTAAGAGGGGGACACGTCTTCGTATCCTCGTTCAACCCTGGATATTTACCTGCGGATTTATGTCCGCGGCTAAATTCACATGTGCATCCTAAAATCTATTCTAGGCCATGGAAATTCTTCCCAAGACCATGGTCATGCTCGTCTCTCTCCCCTTGTTAGATCCATGTCCATCAATGGCTCCAATTTTGCCTGTAGAAGAAATGCCCAAAAACACAACTACAAAACCCTAGGTTCGGTTACAGGGCTATAACTCATATAAATGCAATCAAACAATGCCAAAAGTTCAGAAATTGCACAAGCATCATGAATGTGTCAACGATTTGCCAGAAAAATGCAAGAATATGGAGTTGTGATTTCAAATGAAAAGCGGTTTTTTGAGAGACTTACAGAGCTTTAGGGCGTGTATGGATATTGATTCCGGGTTGGTTCTGCTTCAAGGATGGTCCAGCAATTGATTGGCGTTGAGTTTTGCCTTTGAATTTGCCTCTAAGAACGATTTTAGTTTCACACTTTTTGGTAATTTTTTCAAGTTTGCTTTTGATGATTCTGCAGCCTCTAGCCCTTGAACTCGTATGCTTTCACTTGTATATGTATGCTTCAATGTATTAGGTCAACAATTTGGTCTTGAATCTTTGCACATTGATGTTTTGAGATTTGATTTGATTCACCATTGATAACTTTCCAATTCTGTCCAAAATCCAATCTTTTTGCACATGGAATGGCTGATACGAATTTGATCCACTTGATGATGATGATTCAATCCTGAAATAGCCAAAAAGAGATCAAATAATCAATGTTTGCATTTTATTTGATTTAAATTGATTTAAAATGAAATAATTCATTAAAAAATCAAATTAAATAATAAAATTGATAAATGGTCACAAGGATGAAGCTAGGACACGTGTGGAGTGTGAAAAGATCAAATCAAGTGGAAAGGAATGGGCCCATTTGATAAAATTTGATGTTTTGGGGATAGTTGACTTTTGGCAATTTTGCAAAAATGTCCAACTTCAACAATGCATAACTTCTTCAATTTTGAACTTTTGGAAGTGTTTCTGGACTTTTTATAAAGCTTGATATGTCCTCTAACCAACCCTTTTGGTCTCATCTCATTTTGATATTCCATGATCAAGTTATAAGCTTTGACAAACAATGTGTTTTTGTTGACTTTCAAAAATGACCTATAATGTCCAATTTTGTAACTTTTTGTGAGTGCATTTCTTTATCTTGGGGTATGAAGATGGATTGTATTAAATTGCATCCTATTAAAAATGAGCTTTGGATGGGTCATTTATCATAAAGTATGAGAAAGTTATGCTTGGTCAAAGTTGAGTTGACCTTTCCTACAAAACCCTAATTTAGCAACTTTTGAGTCTTGATGAATTTTGAGCAATCCTTGATGAATCATGATCAACCCTTGATAAAATGATGAAATATCCTTCAAAATTAGAATGTTGACAAAAAATCTTGAAGTTTGACTATTTGTAGGTCACAGTTGACTTTTGCCCTAGCACAGTCGATTTTTGGACCCTTTGAGCAATTGACTGAGCAAACTTCCTTTACAAGGCTTGAAATTTGACATGGATGATCTTGAGAACATATTAGGACATTGGGGAGAACTTTAGGTCATTTTTATGCAAGGACCTTGATGCAACACAAAACCCTAATTTGAGGTTGACTGCCTTAGGAGATGACTTGACTGTCCAACTTTTGAGCAATCTTGAGCAACTTGAAGATTTTTCTTGAAATATCTTGGGAAATATGAGAGGGCAAATTTTGGGGTACAACACATCTGTTCATTAATGAATCATCAGACGTTTTTGCAAATAAAACACAAGTGTAAAGAAAAACGACAAATAGTTTTTTTCTGTATTTTCAAAGAGATGTTTTTGTATTGACTTTGAATAAGTATTTTGTACAAAGGAGACAAACATCCTAGTAAGAGGATGGTTCCATAAAATTAAGAAAAATTTATACAAAGAAAGATAGTTATGTGTGATAATCCCATGGGGTTCCCATTCTGCTCTAGCCTTCGTATCTCCGAACATCTTGTCTATTTGTTGCTTCGTCTGAAGATGATTAAATTGATTAGAAACTACGAGTTTTGCTAGTGGAAGTCAAGAGATTATCCTCAAAGTGATCCGACGGGACATAGTCATACGCTTTAATTCCCTAACTTTTTCCTAGACCGCCTTTTCGGGTTTTCATTCCACCGGGAAACCCTTTTTTACCCAAGTCGCCCTTTCGGGTTTTCAACTTGCCGGGTGTACAGATTTTTTTGATTTTATCCCTAATTTTTGCCCGAACCCTTTTGGTTCGCAGGGATGCCCTTTTTTTTGCCTAGGTGTGTCAACCTAGTGGGTCTCTTATGCGTAGTATCTTTTGACTATGTCCGCGTTCGCAGGATGTGGCAGATCGTCGCCGTCCATGGTGGTTAAGATCATTGCCCCACCGGAGAAGATGTTCTTGATTACAAATGGTCCTTCATAGGTAGGAGTCCATTTTCCCCTGGGATCACTTTGTGGAAAGATAATATGTTTGATCACTAGATCTCCAACTTGATATACTTGGTGTCTGACTTTCTTATTGAAAGCCTTGATCATCCGTTTTTGATACATCTGACCATGGCAAATAGCAGTAAGTCTCTTTTCATCAATTAAGTTTAGTTGATCAAGTCGAGTCTGGATCCAATCGTCCTCATTCAAACCTGCATCCTTCATAATTCTAAAAGAGGGGATCTGAACCTCAATAGGCAGGACATCCTCCATGCCATAAACCAAAGAATAGGGTGTTGCCCCAGTTGATGTGCGAGCCGTGGTACGATACCCGTGGAGAGCAAATGGTAGCATCTCATGCCAGTCCTTGTAGGTGACTGTCATTTTTTGTATGATCTTTTTAATGTTTTTATTTGCAGCTTCAACGGCCCCATTCATCTTTGGCCGATAGGGGGACAAATTGTGATGCTGAATCTTGAACTGCTCGCACAAGGAGGTGATCATAGTATTGTTAAGGTTTGTGCCATTATCAGTGATGATCCTTTTTGGGATACCGTACCGGCGAATGAGATTTTGTTTGATGAAGCGGGCAACAACATTCTTAGTAACAGATGCGAAGGAAGCTGCTTCGACCCATTTTATAAAATAGTCAATGGCCACTAGAATGAAGCGGTGTCCATTGGAGGCTGTAGGCTTGATCTCCCCAATCATATTGATTCCCCACATAGCAAAGGTCCAAGGAGCCGTCAAGACATTCAGAGGAACTGGAGGTACGTGCACCTTGTCCGTATAGATTTGAAACTTATGACAGGTCCGAGAGTGTTGATAGCAGTCTGCTTCCATGGTAGACCAATAATAGCCTGCCCGTAGGATTTTCTTTGCCATCGTATGCCCACTGGAGTGAGTGCCAAAAGTACCTTCATGTAATTCAACCATGATCTTTTCAGCCTCAATCTTATCCACACATCGAAGCAGAATGGAGTAGTGATTGCGTTTGTATAGGATGCCATTACTCAGGAAGAACTTAGCAGAGAATCTCCTTAAGATCTTTTTATCATTGATTGAAGCTCCTTTTGGATATTCCTGAGCCTCGAGATACCTCTTGACTTCATGAAACCAAGGCTGGTCCACTATTTCTTCAGTATTAGTCTCGTGACAGTGTGTCGGTTCATCCATTCGTTCAATGGTGATCCGGGGAGCCTCATTATCCCAATTAAGTTTAAACATAGATGACATTATGGCTAGAGCATCTGCAAGCTGATTTTCTTCTCGCGAGATGAGGTTTGGATGTTTAGTGTCCTACTCTCCTTTGATCTGACTGATGACCAAAGCTGAGTCACCAAACACATCTAAAGATTTGATTCCCAAGTCTATGGCAGCCTTGAGACCAAAGATGCATGCTTCGTACTCCGTCATATTGTTCATACAATTGAAGCAAAGTCTGGCAGTAAAAGGAGTATGACACCCTTCCGGAGATATGAGCACAGCGTCGATACCATTATCAAGTGAATTGGATGCCCTATCAAAGAACAGGGTCCATCGGGATCCTTGTTCAGGTCCGTCATATGGCCTGATTTCTTCACAGTTGTCTAATGTCATGATGTCTTCATCCGGGAATTCAAACTTCATGAACTGATAGTCTTCTACAGCTTGATGAGCAAGATGATCAGCTAGCACACTGCCCTTTATAGCTTTCTGGGTAGTGTACTGTATGTCATATTCTGTTAGGATCATCTGCCATCTAGCTATCCTCCCAGACAGAGCAGGCTTTTCGAAGATGTACTTTATCGGATCCATCTTAGATATCAAAAAAGTGGTATGAGTCAACATATACTGTCTTAGCCGGCGAGCAGCCCATGCCAGAGCGCATCAAGTTTTCTCGAGCAGTGAATATCTGGTTTCACAGTCGGTAAACTTTTTGCTCAGGTAGTAAATAGCATGCTCTTTTCGGCCAGACTCGTCATGCTGCCCCAATACACACCCCATTGAGTTCTCTAAAACGGCCAGATACATGATCAGTGGTCTTCCCTCGACTGGTGGCATCAAAACAGGAGGCTCTTGTAAGTACTCTTTGATTTTGTCAAAAGCAATCTGGCATTCATCATTCCATTTGACTACTTGATCTTTCTTCAATAGCTTGAAGATTGGCTCACAAGTAGTTGTCAGGTGAGAAATGAATCTGGCAATATAGTTCAGGTGTTCCAAGAATCCTCTGACTTCCTTCTCAGTACAAGGAGCGGGCATTTCTTGTATCGCTTTAACCTTGGCAGGATCAACCTCGATACCTTTGTTGCTGACAATAAAACCTAAGAGTTTATCGGACCGGACTCTGAATGTGCACTTGTTTGGATTCAACCTTAGTTTGTACTCTTTCAACCTCTCAAACAACTTCTGCAAATGATCAAGGTGCTCCTCCTCGGTTTGTGATCGGGATATCATGTCATCTACATAGACCTCTATCTCATGATGTATCATATCATGAAATAAGGCTACCATGGCGCGTTGATAGGTTGCCCCAACATTCTTCAGTCCAAATGGCATCACTTTGTAGCAGAACGTGCCCCATTGTGTGACAAATGTAGTTTTATCCATGTCCTCAGGTGCCATTTTGATTTGGTTATAACCTGAGAATCCGTCCATGAAGGAAAATACTTTGTGTTGGGCTGTATTGTCAACCAGGATATCGATGTGGGGAAGTGGAAAATCATCTTTAGGGCTAGCCCTATTTAAATCTCTATAATCCACGCACATTCGTACTTTGCCATCCTTTTTAGGCACGGGAACAATGTTGGCAACCTATTGAGGATAGGAAGTGACAGCCAAGAATCCAGCATTGAATTATTTCATGACTTCCGCTTTGATCTTCTCTGACATGTCAGGTCTCATGCGGCGGACTTTTTGTTTTACTGGTGGACAGTCTTCTCTTGTGGGTAGACGATGTACCACGATGTCTGTATCAAGTCCTGGCTTGTCTTCGTATGACCAGGCAAAGATCTCAACATAATCATGCAATAACTGAATTAGACGCTCCTTGACACTCGGCTCTAGATTGGCACCCACCTTGATTTCCTTTTTATCTTCCTCGGTACCCAAATTGATTGTATCTAACGGCTCCTCATGAGGCTGAATAGCTCTTTCCTCTTGTTGTAGTAGTTTGGCCAATTCCCCTGGTACTTCACAATCTTCCTCACCTTCGTATTCGGCTTGGTAGATTATATCTTCAGAGTCACTAAAGGCCATAGCAGTATCGTTACCCATGGGATCCAGAATGGAGGGGTACCTGCATTTGTGAGTGTGGGTGTGTGTAAGGGTATAGCCATCTTTAAACAATAAAATGTAAAAGAAAGACAATGAGCACAAAAGGTTAGTATGTGGAAAAAAGTCCATGATTCATTGAATGTCATATGAAGATGAAATAAAAACCCTTACAAATGGACCATTGTGCCTCGGGTAAGACACAAAGTTTTTAATGTGTGAATTGTTTGTGAATATTACAAGTCCAACGGAAATGTAAAAGAAATTATTGAGAGATGAAAGTTATTGGGACAAAGTCTCTGGCTTCCCAATTGTGAAGTCCTCTGTTGACAGTAGGAAATATCAAGTCCTCCAAGCTGCCGTCTTCTTCACCATCTTCCACTGCGTTGACCTCGTGGTTTCTAATCATCAGAGGCGGCCCTCCAGCACGGGCACGACGCACAGCCTTCTGAGCATTTGAAGTAAACCCTAAGCCAAACTTGTCAGATTTATACGGAATGTATGGAAGCTGTCCCCAGATGGTGCATCCACCCTCCTCTACTACTGCCTTGGCGTCCTTTAGAGATGACATCCGAAGTGGAGGTCTTGTGATCTTGGGGATCTGGGATACCGCCTTGGTTACTGCTACCTCTTGAGAGACTTCTTCAAAATGTTGAAAAGGAGTTTCAATGAACTCGCCATCCAAATCCATATACCGGAAAGAATTTAAATGGTAATCATATACTCTTCCTCTCCGTGGATAGTGATAATCTTTCCATGGACCGGGTACTTCAGCATCTGGTGTAGTGTAGAGGTGACAGCACCAGGATTATGGATACATGGTCGTCCTAGTAGACAGGAGTAAGAGGGGCGGATGCCCATTACATAGAATGTTGAGTTGAAAGTTTGAGTTCCCACTTTTATGGGGATGTCCACCTCCCTGTGGACCATCCTCTTTGAGCCATCAAATGCTCTCACAACTATGTTACTGGGCTTCAATGCCAGTCCTTCGTAATCCAATCTGTCGAGAGCTTTCTTCGGCAAAACGTTCAAAGATGAGCCAGTGTCCACCAAGACATGGGCCAGAGTTGTTCCTCTAAACTCTACAGATATATGTAATGCCTCATTATGCTTTCTCCCTTTTGGTGTTAAATCAGCATCAGAGAAGCCTAGGTCGTTATCAACTGTCAGACTGGCCACACAATCTTGGAATTGGTCAGCAGACGTCTCTTGTGGCACATGGGATGTCTTCAGAAACTTTACCAGAGCTTTCGCATGTCCCTCAGAACACAGTAACAATGCTAGCATGGAGATCTTGGAGGGAGTTTGCCTCAACTGTTCAACCACGTCATAGTCATTCTTCTTTATTATCCTCATGATCTCCTCCATTTCCTTCTTGGAGGTTTCAGGGATAGTCAGCGGCTGAGCCTTCGTCCGGACAGGCTCTTCTTGAATAATTTTTCCTCGATTTTTAGCAGTAGAAGTGTTGGTAGGGATAACAGCAGGGGTTGCGTCGTCTTTTCTAGTAGGAGCACTTGTAGATATGATTATTAGTATAGAGGTAACCTTCGGAACAGCCACGGGTCTAAAAACTGCCTTTGGAGGGGAAATTTCTGGAGAGAATATTCTACCGTTACGGATAATCTTACTGGTTCTGGCAATATTGCTAATGTAGGAATCTTCTTCTTCGGAGCTCATTTCTTCGGTGGTCATCCCATCTTGTTTGATACCATGGTAGTAGATTTCTCCACCATAATTCCACGATACTGATTTGTCTGATTCGTACGGGACCGGCCCGGGCATTTTTTAATTATAAGAGGAGTAGTCTTTGGAACCGATGTAATCCTAACGGGTCTTTTGGGGACCCTGGAAGGATTGGCGTAGATGGTTATGATTGAAACGTCTTCAATAGGAACATGTGAAACAGGAGCATTTTCAAACAGAATCTCTTGGTTGTCTATCAAGCGTTGGATGCCTATCTTCAACAGAGGTCAAATAGTTGGTGAGGATAAGCAAATATGGCAGTCTTCATTACAACCTGGGAATATACCAGCTTTCAACAAGTTTATCTTAATGTTGGGAGCGGAGTCAAGAGTTCATCCACTGTAGCAACAAACAAATCTTCTTCGATAGAATTGGCGTTGTGACCATGCCTGGACATAGGAGCGGAAATGACGTTTGGTTTCTCAGGTGCATCAAACTCAATTTCTTTTGCATCTATAAGGTCTTGAATTTTGTTTTTCAAGGCCCAACCGTTGTTAGTGTCGTGACCCAGACTTTTGGAATGATATACGCATCTGGCATTTGGGTGATAATGAGGGGACACAGTATTGGGATTCTTTGGAGCTTCTTTTAAAGTTGCCAGATTAGATTTCAGAAGATGTGGTAAAACCTGGGATAGAGTCATATTAATTTTGGTGAATTGTCGGACTGGCCTTTCCACCCTTGGTTTGTTACTTCTTGGTTGATCAGATGTAGATTTTGGGATCATAATGGCTTCTACCATTGGCGGCGATCAGCTCTCCCTTGGTTCCATTGTGGATAAACAACAAATACCTCCTTCTTTCCAGTGAAAGGCTTTCTCACAGCTGTAGAGGCAGATGAATCCTTCTGAATCTTTCCACTTTTTATGCCAGCTTCCTCCCTCTCTCTGGTTAATATTAACTCAGTAAACCCAACAGGTGAGCTCCCAATCAAATGATTGAAGAAAGGGCCTGATAAAGTGCCTAAGAACATACCCACAAACTCCCTTTCATACAGAGGGGGTTGCACTCTCCCAGCTAGATCTCTCCATTTCTGCATGTAATCTTTGAAACCCTCATTTGAATCCATAACCATACTCTGAAGTTGAGTACAGGTAGGCGCTAAATCTGAATTATATTGGTATTGTTTATAGAAAGTTGCGGCAAGGTCTTCCCAGTTGTAGATGTCGGTCCTTTCCAATTGGTAAAACCAATCGAGTTGTGTTCCGGATAAACTATCCTGGAAAAAATGCACCCATAGGTCTTTATCGGCAGAGTGCGGCTGAATCTTTCTCACGTATGATCGGAGGTGCATTTTAGGACATACGATCACAATTCCCAAAACTAGCCCCAATTCTTCAAAGTCCAGACCGGGTACCCTTTGTATTTCCATAGCGCTCAAACGCTCTTCAAGATGTATGTACTTATCATCAGCCGGAGGGTACTGTTCCTCAGAGTAGTCTTCCTCTTCTTCCTCCTCTTCAGATTCTGACGGAACTGCTGTTTCTTTTCCTCTCCCTTCTCCTTCCCCGAAAGTGGTTGCAAAATTCAATGTTCTTCTAGTATGTCCCTAAAACCTTCTCCCCGTGTTCAAGACCCCAGTGGCCTTCTTTGTTTTCTTCTTTCTTTCTTCAGCTAACAGAGTCTTCAACTCATCTTGCCCCTTGGCTAGGGTCATGCGTAACTGTTGAAACTGTGTATTTTGAGCTTGAAGATCTTTGAGCGTCTGTTCGAGATCCATCTTACTGAAATAAACAGTAGATAGATGAGGAAAATCATTGCAAAAGACCTGTTTATGTTATGATGAATGATATGTGCATATGTAATGTTTTCAAGGATTTAAAAAAATTAAAATTTGTTTTAAACAAAAAAAGAAACACACGTTATATTAATAAGATAGAGTTTGAGTACATCAATGCCCCTTGGGCAAAATAATACAACACTCTAAGATAAAAGAGTAGTGTGCATCTTGGTGCGATGTAGGCATTTAGAGTATGCTCCTCATGAAGTAACCTAGTGAGTTCCAAAACCTTCTCCTCGCTTGCGTAGAATTGAGCTTCGAAAGTATCTCTCTCTCCTTTGAGTTGTATCCAATCCCTTTGTAGGTCTTCAAGAGATGTGGGAATGTTAGGATGTAGGATAGTGTATGGAACTTCTCCTTCCTTAACAGGCTCAATAATCACTAGGAGAATGGAAGGATAAGGCATCACAAGACTTTGAGCGCGGGTTCGTACCCACTTGAGGTAAGGCTCAAGAGGGATGGAATTCTTGTGTCCCAAAGTCTTTCTATCCACCTTGTTTAACATCCTCCAAGCTCGGATGAATCTCTGGCGAAGACCTTAATCGTCGTTGTCGTAGTCGAATACCAAGCCTTGAATCAGAATCTCATGTGGGCCATCCCTTCGGGCATAACCAAACTGTCTTAGAGCCAAGCATGGGTTGTAGATGATGTCTCCCCTAATTCCAAGTTGAGGGACATTAGGGAATTCCCCACAACGGTCAACAATGATAACATTCTCCTTGGATCAAGAGCACCAATGAATATCTGACTATTTGAGCGTCATTAACCTTTGTGACCACCTTAATCCTTGCTCATTCTTTAAGACTGATTGGGGAAGATGAGAAATAAACCATCTTTCCAGGAGAGGAGTGCAAAACATAAGGACACCTCTTTTCCTCATTGTACGAGTGTGAAAAGAGTGCAGGATATCCCCTAGTAATGTAGGCACCATATTGCGTGACATGAAGATTTTGACGGCACTCACATATATGAGTTCGTCAGGATTGGGGAACAAGACCATCCCATAGATAAGAAGAGCCACAATTTCCTCAAAAGCTTTCAAGTCTAGGGAATTCCAACAGCTTTGGGCTTTCTCAATCATAAACTTTGTTAAAAAGCCTTTGACACCACTTCTAGTTTCCCAATGGGTTGTGACATCAGATGAGTGCAAGTGCAGAGCTTGAGCAATATCTTCTAGCTTTGGGTCTCTTTCCGTACCATTGAAAGGTAGTTGATTGAGAATAGGAATCCTCAAAAGTTGAGAGAATTCTTCCAAAGTGGGCACAAGCTGATAGTCAGGGAATGTGAAGCAATGATGCAAAGGATCAAAGAACTGGAAGAGCACTTTCATCATATCCTCCTCTGTGTTAGAGGTGACCAAGTTGAGTAGACGACCATGCCTCTCAGTGAATGTAGAGTTCTCAGGGATCCTTGAAGCTAGCTCCTTGAGTTGTGGAGGAATTCTTACAAGGTTGATTTGGATAGTTTTCCTGCGAAGTGAATCCATATCCTACAAAACAAGAACAAAAATGAATCTCCAAAATCTGTGAAATGGTTAGTGGATGCATATGATGTTCATGATGTCCATGATGTTATGTACAAATATGCATATACAAGCAAATCAAACAAGTTCTTAGTTTAGGCTTGCATGGGGTTTTATAGGTAAGTACCCTCTTGAAGTTTAGTTGGCTCAACCTGTCATAATAATAGTAACCGGGTTCTAAGGAGCTCAATATCATTGGACTGTTTCCTTGGTCATTGTTTCAGCTCAAGCCTCTTTAATGGAGACCGAAATATCCCAAGAAACCAACCCTCAATGAGTGTAGTATCGAGTATCTACCAACTTCGGATTGCACCAAAGTCGGTCATATCACTACATCCTAAAGGCCAAGTTGGTCAAGTAAAGGGTTCTAAAAGTTCATTAGTGCTTCATGACATCACTCAGCGGCCCCGTATTCTCTTTGATTGACTCAAAGGCTACCGGTACCCACAAATATGTCACACTAACATAGTTATTGCTTAGACCATGTCGATATACCACGCACAGTTTCCATAATGTATTTCTATTTACCTATAATGTTTCCCAAATCCGGGTGGAGGATTCAAACCCAAACAAAGAACCATAATATAAAGCAAACAAGTCAAACAAATGTAAGAAAATAAATGTGATCTAAACCTTAAGGTAACCCCACTTCTTATTTATCCCCAACAGAGTCTCCAGTTCTGTGATACGGTGGAAGAACTGACTTGAGGGTTTTGCATTTTATCGCAAATGTTGCGGTTAGCAAGAGTCGCCACCGACTTTTCTTTTATCCAAAAGGAAAGGTGGAAAAGCACAGGAAAGAACTTTGAGATGTTTTCTTGAGTTCGGGGGGTAGATTATGAAAAGGGAAGGTATTAGCACCCTTTTCATCCATGGTTTTCCATGGGCTCTTAGTTACTTGCTTAGATCACTTGCTTTTGTTGTTTTGAAAATGTGCTTGGTGTAGTTTTGAAAGTATTTTGTAAAAGAGGCCATTGTTTTGGCAATCTTTGTAATGATTCTCGTTCGTAAGAATGTATACAAAGATGTTTGTCTTTTTGAAAATGTTTTCAATGATTGTAAGATGTTTTGAAATGTGTGTGCTTGTTTTGAAAATAGCAAGGATATTTGTTTGAAATGGAGCAAGTAACTAGAAGTAATCTACCTACTCAAATGTCTTTCTTGTTCATTTTCTATTCCTTTGATATTGTCGTCTTATCATTGATTTGGTAAGCAACCATATCTTTGGATGTAAACGGGACGAGCGTGGGTCATCGTATAACCATGATTAGCAATGTTTGCAAAGTATCTTAGCATTTTTAGGGACCAAGATCATTTTGTAAGGCAACTTTTGAATAGCATCATCGAGGGACTATGATCTTATATTTGTTTGTTTTGCCAAGATACTTCGCATGCGTAATATGGCCATTTTTGTTTTAGGCAACCAAGTGGAGAAACCCTAAGGATACTTGTGTGCAAGTGTATCATTTTCATGCTTTGGTTTTATCTTGTATTTAGGGTTTTCTATTTTTGCTTTGTTTCGATCTTATCATACAAACCCTAATCACTAATCATGGCATGTAAAGCGATAAATTGCGTAATGTAAATATTACTAAACTATTACAACAATTTTATGGGAGGGGGGAATACAAATTTGAATGGGGATTTGCAAGAATGTAAACCTAAATAAATTATTACAACCAAATCAAATTTGTACGAATATTAAATAAAGTACAATATTTAAAGATGCAATGTAATGTACATGTAAAAAAAGTTTTTTGTTTTGTTTTTATGTAAAAGAAATTTTAATCTAAACCTAAAATTATAAGGAAAAGAAATTAATTTTTTAGAAGGGAGGTTTTAACCCTAATTTCTATTTTAAAAGAAAATAAGGTTCTTATATACTATTTTTTATGTATTTTTTTATTAAAATAATAAATAATATTGTATATAAAGATAAAGTTTTTATATATGCAAAATAAATACTTATGAGTATGGAATGAAAAAGGGAATAACTAAATTAAACTAAATATATTTAAATTATATTTTACAAGTTTATTAAGAAAATATATGATATATATTAAAAATAAAATATATTTTTATGTGTAAAATAAACTAAAAGAAAATAAAAATGCAATATTATTAATTTACGTATTTTTGGGATTTTTATGCATCAAAGAAATATTAAAATGAAAATAAAATGAATAAAATGAAAAAATATAAAAAAAAGTTGGCAAAGGGGGTGCTGTAGAAAAACTGGCAGCAATGTTAGCAAAAAATCATGGTCCAAAAGACTAAGCCCAAACCTGCAAAAATAGCCAAAATGGAAAGGAGAAAAATGTGAAAAACACAAAAGTAGCGTCGAGGTTTGAACCCATGACATGGGTCTCACCAGCGCGCTACTTTGTCATTGGGGTGACTATACATCCATTGTCTTAAGGAAAGCAAAAATAATATAACATGAAACAAGTCCTTGCCCTGTACTTCATCTTCTTCCTCAAGCTTGGCCAGATGTCCTGTAACTCTCTCATTCTTCCATAAAAATGAAAACTCATAACATGAAAGTTGTAGTATTTGAACTCACGATTCCAACCATATAAGTTATGTGAACTAACAATCAAAGGTCAGAAAGAATTTTAACAACCCTAAATTTAAACCTGATATTTTCAGAAACTTCAAGTTATAAATTCTCTCAACTCAAGTAAAATAAATGCAAGATAAAGATATGTACAGTTTCGTTGCAATGAAAGCTACATTATTTATTCACAAATCGTGGCCAATGGTGGCCTGTACAATGAGATAGAAGTTGAGATTTTACCTCCTTCAGTTGAAATCATGGATGGAAGTGGAGTGAGTTTGATGGAGGCCTGATGCTTGCTTGAGCTTCCTTGAACTTCCCTGAATGTATTCCCACCATTGCCTTTCTCTGAAAGTGTCTGAAACTCCTTGGCCAAGTCAACCTGCAAGCTTTGAAAACAAAAATGGCAGATGATGGAGAAGGGGTTACAGTACAGGGATGAAGGTCTGTATTGGTTATATATCAATTAGGTAAGGTGTTTTGATGATCAAGAATGGAAACGCACGAGCCAAATGAGAGATTGGTATGCTTATGCCAAAACTACAGGTTTGGACAGTTTTCTGGTGTTTTCGAGCTTGGGATTGTTTCAGGATTTTTTCCAATCATGTCTTAAGTTGTATTATGTTTTATATTAGTATAGAATCAGTTTCATGTCAAACCTCTAACAGTTGTGCCAGTTCTAGCCTTTTTGCAACCTTTCTTACTTTTGAAGCAAAGTGAAGGGACAAGGCTTGCCATGCTTGTACTTGCTTTCTTAGGGTTGGTATAAACTTGTACAAATTGCTTTAGACCTGTAAGACTCGTATGTGCAATGGAGACAGGTTCAATGCTCAAGAATTGGAAAGTGGCAAAAGTTGAGCTTTTTCAAAATGGCAATGGTCACTTTATGCCATTTATGGAATTACAACTTGGGTAATCGCTCTAGGGCATGGATCAAAGCTTTGTCAACTGAGTAAGAATTAAATTAAGGAGTGAGGAACAAGTTTTGGACTTTTAAAGCATGTATTAGGCAGTATAGGTACTGATTGGAACTTTGTTCTTCATGAAATGGCTTGGACAAAATGTGAGAAAATGCCAAATTCATCTCTTCGATTCTCCCTACTCAAAAATGATCTTGAGGATTTCCTGGACATTTTGGAAAGCTTGCAATGTTCTCTATAACTCATCTTTGAAATGCATTTTGAGATACCTCTTGGAACTAGGTGAAAAATTGCCATGAAGTCGGGTCCGAAACCTGCCTAAATTAGGGCAAAATTTCACTAAGTTATTTAGTTCATGACCATGTATTCATAAATTTATATCTTGAGATCCAAGAATCTTTAGGGAAAAGTGTGTGAACAAAAGTTATAGATTTCATGGAGGTCAACAACTTTCATGTTTGGAACTTTCTTTGAATCATTATGCATCATGGTGAAAAATGGACTAAAGTTGAGAAAAAATAAGAAATTTTCTATACTTAGAAAATTTCTAAGTTAAGAAAAATTTCAAATTTAAACCCTAATCTTCAAACTTGGATTTCTTGATGAACGAGCTTCACCTTTTGACATTTTTTGATGAATTATGACCCTTGGCACTTAATTTTGACTAAAAAGTCAAAGTTTGACTTTTCAGTGTACAGTTGACTTTTGATCAGTTAACTGCAAATTTCATCTATCAATCCAATGAAATTGAAATGTTTTGAGCCATGTAATTAAGGTCAAGATGATGTAATTGAATCCTTGAAATCATGCCTTAACTCAATTGGTCATTTGCTAGGTTAAAAATCAGAAATTTCCCTTCCTCAGTCAAAACCCTAATTTTGACCATTTTGCCCATTTGGTGATTTGATCAAATTTCTTGAGGAATTATGATCCAAACTTGATCAAATGATACATATGAGTCTAAAATGTTGATGTGGATCAAGAATGATGAAGTTTGACTGTAAATTGGCCATGGTTGACTTTTTCCCAATACAGCTGAATTTTAGGTCAACTGTCCAATTGACTGATAAAAAATATGGTTCAAGGCTTGAAACTTATCATGAGTGATCTTAGGGGTCCATAATGATGTTTGAAAGTCATATGAAGCATTTATAGTCCAAAAATCCTTGTGCAAACTCAAACCCTAATTTTGGGTTATCAGTGCAAGATGAGATGTCTTGAGCTGACCAAACCCTAATCTAGTCTTGAGTCAAAGAAATCTTGTGAGAAAAGTTTTGATAAATGAGAGGGAAAATTTTGGGGTACAACACTGAGGAAGACAGAAAAGAGGTTAAAATAGGTGCAAATCTGGAGCTTAGCGTCAAACAGAGGTTGATATAGATGTTTCACAACTATGTTGAGATCTTCGCCTGGTCCTACGAAGACATGCCCGGTTTGGACACTGATATTGTGGTACATCGCCTGCCGATTAAAGAAGATTGTCCTCCGGTTAAGCAGAAGGTCCATCGTATGCTTCCTGAAATGTCAGAGAAAATCAAGGCAGAGGTCATGAAACATGACGATGCAGGATTTTTAGTGTCACTTCGTATCCACAGTGGGTTGCTAATGTTGTCCCGGTACCTAAGAAGGACGGTAAGGTACGGACGTGCGTTAATTACAGAGATATGAACAGGGCAAGCCCCAAGGATGACTTCCCACTTCCTCACATTGATGTTCTGGTCGACAACACCGCGCAACATAAAATCTTCTCCTTCATGGATGGTTTCTCTGGCTACAACCAGATCAAGATGGCTCCTGAAGACATGGAGAAGACAACCTTCGTCACACAGTGGGGCACCTTCTGTTGCAAAGTGATGCCTTTTGGGTTGAAGAATGTTGGGGCAACCTACCAGCGCGCCATGGTCGCGTTGTTTCATGATATGATTCACCATGAGATCGAAGTGTACGTTGATGACATGAAATTCAGGTCTTAGACTGAGGAAGAGCACCTTGATCATCTCCAAAAGTTGTTCGACATATTGAAGACATACAAGCTGAGGTTGAATCCGAACAAGTGTACCTTCGGGGTAAGATCTAGTAAGCTTTTGGGTTTTGTCGTCGGTGATAAGGGTATTCAAGTAGACCATGCGAAGGTAAAGGCCATACAAGAGATGTCGGTTCCCCACACAGAGAAAGTGGTTAGAGGTTTATTGGGACGTCTGAATTACATCGCCCGATTCATTTCACATCTAACTGCTAATTGTGAGCCAATCTTCAAGCTGCTGAAGAAAGAACAAGTGGTAAGGTGGAATGACAAATTACAGACCGCTTTCGAAAGAGTCAAGGAATACCTTCAAGAACCACCCATTTTGATGCCTCTGGTTGAAGGAAGACCTTTGATATTATACTTGACAATGCTAGACAATTCAATGGGGTGTGTGCTGGGGCAGCATGACGAGTCTGGTCAAAAAGAGCATGCCATTTATTACCTTAGCAAAAGGTTTACCGACTGTGAGACCCGATACTCATTGCTCGATAAAACTTGCTGCACTTTGGCATGAGTTGCTCGCCGACTGAGACAGTATATGCTGACTCACACTACTTTGTTGATATCAAAGATGGATCCGATCAAGTATATTTTCAAGAATCCTGCTCTCTCCAGAAGGATAGCAAGGTGGAAAATGATCTTAACCGAATACGACATACAATATACAACCTAAAAAGCAATAAAGGGAAGTGCATTGGCTGATCATTTGGCTCATTAGGCCGTGGATGATTACCAGTCCATGAATTTTGAGTTCCCGGATGAGAATATCATGTTGGTGACTAATTACGAAGAACCTGGACCGGATGAAGGACCTGAGGAAGGATCCCGATGGTCTATATATTTTGATGGGGTCTCGAACGCACTAAGTAACGGCATTGGCGCTGTAATCATATCTCCCGGGGGTTGTCATACTTCGTTCACTGCCCGATTATGTTTCAACTGCACCAATAACATGGCGGAGTATGAAGCATGTGTCATGGGTCTTCGAGCTGCTATTGACCTAAGGATTATACTCTTGAGTGTATTTGGAGTTTCCGCTCTGGTGATAAGTCAGATCAAATGCGATTGGGATACGAAGCACCCGAATCTCATTCCTTACAAAGAGTATGTACTGGCATTGCTCCCACACTTTGAGGAGGTAACCTTTGAACATTTCCCACGAGAAGAGAACCAGTTGGCGGACGCGCTAGCTACCATGTCTTCTATGTTCAAAGTTAGGTGGAAAAATGAAGCTCCCCAAATTACCATTGAGAGGTTGGATGAACCAACACACTGCTATGAGATCGACACTGAAGAAGTGGTGGACAAACCCTGGTTTCACGAAGTCAAAAGGTATCTCGAGGTTCAGGAGTATCCCGAAGGGGAATCTGTCAATGATAAGAAGTTTCTGAGAAGGTTCGCTGTAAATTTCTTCCTCAGTAATGGAATCCTCTATAAACGTAACCATGACTCCACACTACTACGGTGTGTAGACAAGAGCGAAGCAGAGAGGATCATGACAGATCTACATGAAGGCACCTTTGGAACCCATTCTAGTGGACACACCATGGCTAAGAAGATCCTACGGGCAGGATATTACTGGTCTACTATGGAAGCCGATTGTTATCAACACTCTCGAACCTGTCATAAATGCCAAGTCTATGCTGATAAGGTGAATGTACCTCTGGTTCCTCTGAATATCCTAACAGCTCCTTGGCCCTTTGCGATGTGGGGCATCGACATGATCAGTGATATCAGACCTACTGCGTCTAACAGGCATCGTTTCATCTTAGTAGACATTGATTACTTTACAAAGTGGGTTGAGGCAGCCTCTTTTGCTACTGTGACCAAGAACGTCGTGACACGGTTTATCCGACACAATCTGATATGTCGATATGGTGTACCAGAGAGGATTATTACTGAAAATGGTACAAATCTCAAAAACATAATGATCATCGAGCTCTGTAAGCATTTCAAGATACAACATCATAATTCTTCTCCCTACCGGCCGAAGATGAATGGCGCTGTTGAAGCAGCTAACAAGAACATCAAGAAGATTGTACAGAAGATGACGGTGACATATAAAGACTGGCACGAGATGTTACCATTATCTCTTCATGGATACCGTACCTCAGCACGGACGTCGACATGAGCAACACCCTACTCTCTGGTGTAAGGGATGGAAGCAGTCCTACCCATTGAAGTCTAGATACCCTCTCTCAAGATTATGAAGGATGCGGGTTTGAACAAAGACGACTGGATCCAAACCCGACTTGATTAGCTAAATCTAATCGATGAAAAGAGACTTACTGCTATCTGCCATGGTCAGACGTACTAAAAGTGAATGATCAAGGATTTTAACAAGAAAGTCAGGCGTCAAGAATATCAAGTCGGGGATTTGGTGATCAAACGCATCATACTGCTGCAAGGTGATCCCAGGGGCAAATGGACTCCCACGTATGAAGGGTCATTTATGGTTAAGAACATTTTCTTGGGAGGAGTTATGATTCTAACCAACATGGATGGTGACAACGTCCCTCACCCCGTAAATGCAGACATAGTGAAAAGATACTACGCATAATCAAAGATCCGCTAGGTCGACTGGCCTAGGAAAAAATAAGTGCTTCCCGGCGAACCAAAAGGGTTCGGGCAAAAGTAAGGGATGAAAATGAAAAAAATTTGTACACTCGGCAAGTCGAAAACCCGAAAGGGCGGCTTGGGAAAAAAAAGGGTATCCCGGTGGGTTGAAAACTCGAAAGGGAAATCCAGGAAAAAGTTAGGGATTGAAGCGTATCATTATGTCTCGTTGGATCATCTTACGACCAGATTTTAGTATCGACTATCAGGCTCAGACGATGCCAACCAATCTGATCAACCTTCGACCAAGAAGCAAAGTGATGAGACGCTTGAAGATATAAAGGAAATGGCAGAGTTGGAACCCAATGGGGTCATTTCGCATAGTTGTTCTTCTTTCTTTTACACAAATTGTAATTTCTATCTTTCAGCGGTGTTCTCTTACTAGGACGTCGAACTCTTTGTACAAAAACGCCTATTACAAGCCAACTTCAAAAATCAATACAAGTCATTTTCACGAGAAATTTCAAGTGGTTTTTTCTTTCTCTGTTTTGTTTTGCAAGAACGTCCAATGATTTATTTTTGGTATATGCATTTGAAAATAATTGTTGCTCATAAACATTTACATAAGAAACAATGATAATTACTCATAATTCCAAAAACAAGGAAAATAAGAAGTTCCAAACCCGATGGTTCCTCTGCCCAGCAGGTATCAGGATAGAGTCAGCTTTGGAACATGATTATTGGTACATACACTCCCCACAGAGTAAAAGTACCCAAAGGCATTGATGTTAGTTTCCCCAAAGCAGAACGTAATCATCCCTAGCCGAGGTTCGTAATCACAGGCGAGTCAATAAATCTTACCCCCAAATGGAGTTTATTTCTACAGATACAGAAGCTCAATCTCCAACATCTCCAACAACGAAATTTCATCCCCAGCTAAGTTTATTCCTCCAGATCAACGGGACTACCAACAAAGTATCTCCTCCCCCCCTAAGCCTGGTCCCCGTAGAGTTATTCTCCAGCATTTATTCCCGGCATAATATCCGTAAATCTCCAGCAACAGTCATGGATTCATTTTCCCAAACGCGAGCATACCCCGATAGCATTTCATGAACATACATCATGATATATGCATACATATCATATACAACATAATCTCATTTATTTCGAGAACATCATCTCACCCTGCATTTCATGAATCGAATATAACTAATCCTGATATCTTTTCAGGAAAAGATGATTAACTTCAACGAATCCAACGTTTATACAGATCATATTTACAGACGACTAATGGAAGCTCGGTTCCTGAAATCAAACGAGTCAACTAATCTACATTATTGCTTCGAAGTAACCCTAATATCCAGGTTCCTTCTCAAAGCCCTATTATCCAGGCTTTCATATCGAAGTAACCCTACTATCCAGGTTCCATCTCATAGCCCTACTATCCAGGCTTTCTGTTGTACCCCAAAATTTTCCCTCTCATTCATCAAGACTTTTCTCACAAGATTTCTTTGACTTAAGACTGGATTAGGGTTTGGTCAGCTCAAGACATCTCATCATGCATTAATGACCCAATTAGGGTTAGATATTGCACAAGGATTTTTGGACTATCAATGCTTCATGTGACTTTCAAACATCATTATGGACCCCTAAGATCACTCATGACAAGTTTCAAGCTTTGAACCACATTTTTGATCAGTCAATTGGACAGTTGACCTAAAAATCAGCTGTATTGGGGAAAAAGTCAACCATGGCCAATTTATAGTCAAACTTCATAATTTTTTATCCACAACAACATTTTAAACTTATATGTATCATTTGGTCAATATTGGATCACAATTCCTTAAGAAATTTGATCAAATCACCAAAAGGGCAAAATGGTCAAAAATTAGGGTTTTGACTGAGGAAGGGCAATTTCTGATTTTTAACCTAGAAAATGACCAATTGAATTAAAGCATGATTTCAAGGATTCAATTGCATCATCTTGACCTAATAGAATGGTTCAAAACATTGCAATTTCATTGGATTGACAAATGAAATTTGCAGTCAATTAATCAAAAGTCAATTGTACACTCAAAAGTCAAACTTTGACTTTTTGGTCAAAATCAAGTGCCAAGGGTCACAATTCGTAAAAAAAACATGTAAAAATGTGAAACTTGTTCATCAAGAAATCCAAGTTTGAAGGTTAGGGTTTAAATTTGAAAATTTTTCTTAACTTAGAAAATTTTCCAAGTATAGAAAATTTCTTATTTTTTCTCAACTTTAGGCCATTTTTTCACCATGATGCATAATGATTCAAAGAAAGTTCCCAAAATTAAATTTGTATACCTCCATGAAATCTAAAACTTTGCTTCACACACTTTTCCCTCCAGATGCTTGGATCTCAAGATATAAATTTATGAATACATGCTCATGAACTAAGTAACTTAGTGAATTTTTGCCCTAATTTAGGCAGGTTTTGGACCCAACTTCATGGCAATTTTTCACCTAGTTCCAAGAGGTATCTTGAAATGCATTTCAAATATAAGTTATAGATAACATTTCAAGATTTCCAAAATGTCCAAGAACTCCTCAAGATCATTTTTGAGTAGGGAGAATCGAAGATATGAAGTTGGCAATTTCTCACTTTTGATTCAAGCCACTTCATGAAGAACAAAGTTCCAATCAGTACCTATGCTGCCTAATCCATGCTTTACAGGTCCCAAACTTGTTTATTACTCCTTAATTTAATGCTTACTTAGTTGACAAAGGTTTTATCCAAGCCTTAGAGCCATTACCCAATTTGTAACTCCATAAATGGCATAAAGTGACCATTGTCATTTTGAAAAAGCTCAACTTCTGCCACTTTCCAATTCTTGAGCATTGAACCTGTCTCCTTTACATATACAAGTACCACAGACCTAAGGCAATTTGTATAGAGAAAATACCAACCCTAAGCAAGCCAGTACAAGCATGTAGGGCCTTGTCCCTTCACTTTGCTTCAAAAGCAAGAAAGTGTGCCAAAAGCCTATAACTTGCAAATCTGTTGGAGAGCTAAGAAGAAACTGATTCCATACTAATATACAAACACTATACAACATAGCACACGATTACTAGAAGCCTGAAACACTCCCAAACTCAAAAACACCAGAAAACTGTCAAGACTTGCAGTGTTTGCATAAGCATACCAATCTCTCATTTGGCTCGTGCATTTCAAGTTTTGATCATCAAAACACCTTACCTACTTGATATCTAACTGATCCAGACCCTCATCCATGTACTGTAACCCCTTATCCATCATCTGCCATTTTTTTTCAAAGCTTGCAGGTTGACTTCGACAGAGAGTTTCAGACACTTTCAAAGCAAGGCAAGGTTTGGAACACACTCAGGGAGGTTCAAGCAAGCTCAAACAATCATCAGGCCTCCATCAAACTCAATCCAACTCCATCCATGATTTCAACTAAAAGAGGTAAAAATCTCAACTTCTATCTCTTTATACAGGCAACCATTGCCCACGTTTGTGAATAAACAATGTAGTCCTCATTGCAACGAAGTTGTACATATACATATCTTGCATTTATTTGTCCTAAGTTAAGAGAATTTCAAACTTGAAGTTTCTGGAAAAATTAGGTTTAGATTTAGGGCTTTTAAAGTTCATATTGATCTTTGATTATTAGCTTACATAACTTATATGGTTAGAATCGTGAGACCAAATGCTACAACTTTCATGTTATGAGTTTTCATTTTCATGGAAGAATGAGAGAGTTACAAGACATCTGGCCAGCTTGGGGAAGAAGATGAAGTACAGGGCAAGGACCTTGTTCATGTTATGTTATTTTTGTTTCACTTAAATCAACGGATGTATAGCCACCCCAGTGGCAAGGTAGCGCGCAGGTGAGACCCATGTCCTGGGTTCGAACCTTGGCGCTACCTTTTATTTTTTCACATTTTTTCCACTTTCAGTTTTGGCTTTTTGCAGGTTTGGGCCTCCACGTTGGGCTTAGCTGTTTTTTCTAACTTTAACCACTTGATTATTCAGGACACTCCCCTTGCCCAACTATTTTTATATTTTTATTTTATTTGTTTTATTTTCATTTTAGTTTTTTTAATATTTTCTTTAATGCATAAAAAATCCTAAAAAAATATAAATTTGATAATATTGCATTTTATTTTATTTTAGTTTATTTTTCACATAAAAGTATATTTTATCTTCAATATATATTATTTATTTTTCTTAATAAACTTGTAAAATATAATTAAAATATCTTTAGTTTAATTTATTTATTTCCTTTTCATCCCATACTTATAAATATTTATTTTTGCATATATAAAAACTTTATATTTTTTATACAATATTATTTATTATTTTAACATAAAAAATACATAAAAAAATAGTACATAAGAACTTTATTTACTTTTAAAATAGAAATTAGGGTTAACCTTTCTTTTAAGAATAAATTTCTTTTTCTTATATTTTTAGGTTTAAATTCCTTTTCACATAAAAAAGACAAAAAAAAGCAAAACAAAATCTTTTTCTTGCATGCACATAATATTGCATATTTAAATATTGTATATTATTTATTCTAATATTCGTGCAAATTCGATTTGGTTGTAATAATTTATTTAGGTTTATATTCTTGCAAATCCCTATTTAAATTTGTATTCCCCCCTCCCATAAAATTGTTGTAATAGCTTAGTAATATTTACATTACGCAATTTACCGCTTTACATGCCATGATTAGTAATTAGGGTTTGTATGGTAAGATCAAAACAAAGTAAATAGAAAACCCTAAATGCAAGATAAAATCAAAGCATGAAAATAACACACTTGCGTACAAGCATCCTTAGGGTTTCTCCACTTGGTGGCCTTATATAAAAAGAGCCATATTATGCATGCGAAGTATCTTGGCAAAACAAACAAACATAAGATCATAGTCCCTCGATGATGCTATTCAAGGTTGCCTTACAAAATGATCTTGGTCCTTCGAAATGCTAAGATACTTTGCAAATATTGCTAATCATGGTTATACGATCACCCACGCCCGTCCCGTTTACATCCAAAGATAGGGTTGCTTACCAAAACAATGGTAAGACAACAATCTCAAAGGAATAGAAAATACACAAGAAAGACATTTGAGTAGGTAGATTACTTCTAGTTACTTGCTCTATTTCCAAACAACTATCCTTGCTAATTTCAAAACAAATACACACATTTTCAAACATTTTTACAAACATTGAAAACATTTTCAAAAAGACAAACATCTTTGTATACATTATTACGAACGAGAATCATTACAAAGATTGCCTAAACAAATGGCCTCTTTTACAAAATACTTTCTAAACCACACCAAACACATTTTCAAAAAACAAAAGCAAGTGATCTAGCAAGTAACTAAGAGCCCATGGAAAACCATGGATGAAAAGGGTGCTAATACCTTCCCTTTTCATAATCTACCCCCCGAACTCAAGAAAACATCTCAAAGGTATTTCCTATGCTTTTTCACCTTTCCTTTTGGATAAAAGAAAAGTCGATGGCGACTCTTGCTAACCGCAACATTTGCGATAAAACGCAAAACCCTCAAGTCAGTTCTCCCACCGTATCACAGAACTGGCGACTCTGCTGGGGAATATAATAAAAGTGTGTTTACCTTAGGGCTAGATCACATTTATTTGCTTACATTGTTTTACTTGTTTGCTTTACATTATGGTTCTTTATTTGGGTTTGAATCCTCCACCCGGATTTGGGAAACATTATAGGTAAATAGCAATACATTGTGGAAACTGTGCGGGGTATACCGACATGGTCTAAGCAGTAGCTATGTTAGTGTGACATATTTGTGGGTACCGGTAGCCTTTGAGTCAATCAAAGAGAATACGGGGCCTCTGAGTGATGTCATGAAGCACTAATGAACTTCTAAAACCCTTTACTTGACCAACTTGGCCTTTAGGATGTAGTGAGATGACCGAATTTGGTGCAGTCCGAAGTTGGTAGATACTCGATACTACACTCATTAAGGGTTGGTTTCTTGGGATATTTTGGTCGCCATTAAAGAGGATTGAGCTGAAACAATGACCAAGGAAACAATCCAGTGATATTGAGCTCCTTAAAACCTGGTTACTATTAATGGGACAGGTTTGAGCCAACTAAACTTCAAGAGGGTACTTACCTATAAAACCCCATGTAAGCCTAAACTAAGAAATTGTTTGTTTTGCTTGTATATACATACTTGTGCATAACATCATGAACATCATATGCATTCACTAACCATTTCAAGGATTTTGGAGATTCATTTTTGTTCTTGTTTTGTAGGATATGGATTCCCTTCGCAGGAAAACTATCCAAATCAACCTTGTAAGAATTCCTCCACAACTCAAGGAGCTAGCTTCAAGGATCCCTGAGAACTCTCCATTCACCGAGAGGCATGGTCGTCTACTCAACTTGGTCACCTCCAACACAGAGGAGGACATGTTGAAGGTGCTCTTCCAGTTCTTTGATCCTTTGCATCATTACTTCACATTTCCTGACTATCAGCTTGTGCCTACTTTGGAAGAATTCTCTCAACTCTTGAGGATTCCTATTCTAAATCAAATACCTTTCAACGGTACAGAAAGAGATCCAAATCCAGAAGAGATTGCTCAAGCTCTGCACTTGCACTCGTCTGATGTCACAACCCATTGGCAAACTAGAAGTGGTGTCAAAGGCTTCTTAGCAAAGTTTCTGCTTGAGAAGGCCCAAAGTTGTTGGAATTCCTTAGACTTGCAAGAATTTGAGGAAATTGTGGCTCTTCTTATCTATGGGATGGTCTTGTTCCCCAATCCTGACCAACTCATAGATGTGAGTGCCGTCAAAATCTTCATGTCACGCAATTCGGTGCCTACTTTGCTAGGGGATATCTTGCACTCTTTTCACACTCACACAATGAGGAAAAGAGGTGTCCTTATATGTTGCACTCCTCTCCTGGAAAGATGGTTTATTTATCATCTTCCCCAATCAGTCTTAAAGAATGAGCAAGGATTAAGGTGGCCACAAAGGTTAATGACGCTCAAACATTCAGATATTCATTGATGCTCTCGATCCAAAGAGAATGTTATTATTGTTGACCGTTGTGGAAAATTCCCTAATGTCCCTCTACTTGGCATTAGGGGAGGAATCACCTACAACCCATGCTTAGCTCTAAGACAATTTGGTTATGCCCTAAGGGATGGCCCACATGAGATGTTGATTCAAGGCTTGGTATTCGACTACGACAACAACGATCAAGGTCTTCGCCAGAGATTCATCCAAGCTTGGAGGATGCTAAACAAGGTGGATAGCAAGACTTTGGGACACAATAATTCCATCCCTCTTTATCCTTACCTCAAGTGGGTACGAACCCGCGCTCAAAGTCTTATGATGCCTTATCCTTCCATTCTCCCAGTGATCATCGAGCCTGTTAAGGAAGAAGAAGTTCCATACACTATCCTACATCCTGACATAGCCACATCTCTTGAAGACCTACAAAGGGATTGGATACAACTCAAAGGAGAGCGAGATACTTTCAAAGCCCAATTCTATGCAAGAGAGAAGAAGGTTTTAGAACTCACTAGGCTACTTCCTGAGGAGCAGACTCTAAATGCCTACATAGCGCCAAAGAGGATACGCAATACTTTTTTATCTTAGAGTTTTGTATTATTTATCCCAAGGGGAATTGATGTACTCAAACTCTATTTTATTAATATAACGTGTGTTTCTTTTTGTTTAAAACGAACTTGAATTTTTAAATCCTTGAAAGCATTGCATGTGTCCATATCATTCATCATAACATAAACAGGTCTTTTGCAACGAGTTTCCTCATCTCTCTACTGTTTATTTCAGTAAGATGGATCTCGAACAGACAATCAAAGATCTTCAAGCTCAAAACGTGCAGTTTCAACAGTTACTCACAACCCTGGCCAAAGGACAAGAGGAGTTGAAGACTCTGTTGGCTAAAGAGAAAAAGAAGAAAGAGAAGAAACCAACTGGTGTTGTAATCATGGGGAGAAGGTTTCAAGGACAAACTAGAAGAACCTTGAATTTCGCAGCAACAACTGATGAAGGAGAAGGGAAAGGAAAAGAAACAGCAGTTCCGCCAGAATCTGAATCGGAGGAAGAAGAGGAAGATTACTCCGAGGAACAGTATCCTCCAGCGGATGAGAAGTATAGACATCTTAAAGAGCGTTTGAAAGTTTATAGAATACAAAGGGTACCAGGTCTAGACTTTGAAGAATTGGGGCTAGTATCAGGAATTGTGATCCCACCAAAGTTCAAGGTGCCGTTGTTTGCAAAATATGATGGGGTGTCATGTCCTAAAATTCACCTCCAATCATACGTGAGAAAGATCCAACCGCACTCCGCCGATAAAGACCTGTGGGTGCATTTTTTCCAGGATATTTTATCTGGAACACAACTCGATTGGTTTTACCAATTAGAAAGGGCCGACTTCCACAACTGGGAAGACCTTGTCGCAACTTTCTATAAACAATACCAGTATAATGCAGATTTGGCGCCTACCCCTACTCAACTTCAGAGTATGGCTATGGCTTCAAATGAGGGTTTCAAAGATTACGCGTAGAAATGGAGAGTGCAACCCCCTCTGTCTGAAAGGGAGTTGGTGGATATGTTCTTAGGCACTCTATCGGGCCCTTTTTTCAACCATTTGATTGGGAGCTCATCTGCTGGGTTTACTGAGTTAATACTAACCGGAGAGAGGGTGGAAGCTGGCATCAAAAGTGGAAAGATTCAGAAGGATTCGTCTGCCTCTACAGTTGTGAGAAAGCCTTTCACCGGGAAAAAGGAGGTATCTGCTGTTTACCCAAAAAGGAATTAAGGGAGAGCTGAACGCCGACCAATGGTAGGGGCCGTTATGATCCCAAAGCCTACATCTGATCAACCAAGAAGTAACCATTCGAGGGTGGAAAGGCCAGTCTGACAATTCACCAGAATTAATATGACTCTAGCCCAGGTTTTACGACATCTTCTGAAATCTAATCTGGCAACTTTAAAGGAAGCTCCAAAGAATCCTAACATTGCGTCCCCTCATTATCACCCAAATGTGAGATGCGCATATAATTCCGAAAGTCCGGGTCACGACACTAACAACTGTTGGGCCTTGAAAAACAAAATTCAAGACCTTATAGATGCATAAGTGATTTATTTTGATGCGCCCGAGAAACCAAACGTCATTTCCGCTCCTATGCCTAGGCATGGTCACAACACCAATGCTATCGAAGAAGATTTGTTTGTTACCACAGTTGATGAACTCTTGACTCCGCTCCCAATCATTAAGATAAACTTGTTGAAAGCTGGTGTATTCCCAAGTTGTAATGAAGACTGCCATCTTTTCTTATCCTCACCAACTGTTTTCCCTTTGTTGAAGACAGGCATTCAACGCTTGATAGACAACCAAGAGATTTTGTTTGAAAATGCTCTTGTTTCACCTGTTCCTGTTGAAGACATTTCAATCATAACCATCTCAACCAATCCTTCTAGGGTCCCCAAAAGACCCGTTAGGATTACATCGGTTCCAAAAACTACGCCTCTTATAATCACAATGCTTTGGCCGGTCCCGTATGAATCAGACAAAACAGTACCGTGGAATTACGGTGGAGACATCTACTACCATGGTATCAAACAAGATGGGATGGCCGCTGAAGAAATGAGCTCCGAAGAAGAAGACTCTGACATTAGCAATATTGCTGAAACCAGTAAGATTACCCGTAGCGGTAGAATCTTCTCTCCAGAAATTGCCCCTCCAAAGGCAGTTTTTGGACCCGTGGTTGTTCCAAAGGTTACCTCCATACCAATAATCATATCTGCAAGTGCTCCTACTGGAAAAGACGACACAACACCTGATGTTATCCCTACCAACACTTCTACTACTGAAATTTGAGGAAAAAGTATTCAAGAAGAGCCTGTCCGGACGAAGGCTCAACCACTGACTATCCCCGAAACATCCAAGAAGGAAATGGAGGAGATCCTGGGGATAATAAAGAAGAGTGACTATGACGTAGTTGAGCAGTTGGGGCAAACTCCCTCCAAAATTTCCATGTTGGCATTGTTGCTGTGTTCTGAGGCACATGCGAAAGCTCTGGTGAAGTTTTTGAAGACAGCCCATGTGCCTCAAGAGACGTCTGCTGACCAATTTCAAGATTGTGTGGCCAGTTTGACAGCTGATAACGGCCTAGGCTTCTCTGATGCTGATTTGACACCAAGAGGGAGAAAGCACAACGAGGCATTACATGTCTCTATGGAGTGTAGAGGAACAACTCTGGCCCATGTCTTGGTGGACACTGGCTCATCTTTGAACGTTTTACCGAGGAAAGCTCTCAACAGATTGGATTGCAAAGGACTGACATTGAAACCCAGTAACATAGTTGTGAGAGCATTTGATGGCTCAAAAAGGATGGTCCACGGGGAGGTGGACATCCCCATAAAGGTGGGGACTCAGACTTTCAACTCAATTTTCTATGTAATAGACATCCGCCCCTCTTACTCCTGTCTGCTAGGACGGCCCTGGATCCATAATGCCGGTGTTGTCACCTCTACACTACACTAGATGCTGAAATACCCGGTCCATGGAAAGATTATCATTGTCCACTGAGAGGAATAATATATGATTAGCCACCTAAATTATTTCCGGTATGTGGAGTTGGATGGAGAGTTCATTGAAACTCCTTTTCAAAATTTCGAAGAAGTCTCTCAAGAGGTAGCAGTAACCAAGACGGTATCCCAGATCCCCAAGATCACAAGACCTCCGCTTCGGATGTTATCTCTAAAGGACTCCAAGGCATTAGTAGAGGAGGGTGGATGCACCATCTGGGGGCAACTTCCAAACATTCCTTATAAATATGACAAGTTTGGCTTAGGGTTTACTTCAAATTCTCAGAAGGTTGTGCGTCGTGCCCGTGCTGGAGGGCCACCTCTGAAGATTAGCAACCGAGAGGTCAACACAGTGGAAGATGGTGAAGAAGATGGCAGCTTGGAGGATTGGATATTTCCTACTGTCAATAGAGGACTTCGTAATTGGGATGCCAAAGACTTTGTCCCAATAACTTTCATCTCTCAGTAATTTATCTTTTACATTTCTGTTGGACTTGTAATATTCACAAACAATTCGCACATTTAGAACCTTGTGTCTTACCCGAGGTGCAATGGTCCATTTGTAAGGGTTTTTATTTCATCTTCATATGACATTCAATGAATCATGGACGTTTTTTCACATACAAACCTTTTGTGCTCATTGTCTTTTTTTTACATTTTATTGTTTAAAGATGGCTATACCCTTACACACACCCACACTCACAAATGCAGGTACCCCTCCATTCCGGATCCCGTGGGTAACGATACTGCTATGGCCTTTAATGACTCTGAAGATCTAATTTACCAAGCCTAAGATGAAGGTAAGGAAGATTGTGAAGTACCAGGGGAATTGGCCAGACTACTACAATAAGAGGAAAGAGCTATTCAACCTCATGAGGAACCGATGGATACAATCAAATTGGTTGCCGAGGAGGATAAAAAGGAAATCAAGGTGGGTGCCAATCTAGATCCGAGTGTTAAGGAGCGTCTAATTCAGCTATTGCATGATTATGTTGAGATCTTTTCCTGGTCATACGAAGACATGCCAGGACTTGATACAGACATCTTGGTACATCATCTACCCACAAGAGAAGACTTTCCACCAGTAAAACAAAAAGTCTGTCGCATGAGTCCTGACATGTCAGAGAAGATCAAAGTGGAAGTCATGAAACAATTCAATGTTGGATTCTTGGCTGTCACTTCCTATCCTCAATGGGTTGCCAACATTGTTCCCGTGCCTAAAAAGGACAGCAAAGTACGAATGTGCATGGATTATAGAGATTTAAATAGGGCCAGCCATAAAGATGATTTTCCACTTCCCCGCATCGATATCCTGGTTAACAATTCGGCCCAGCACAAAGTATTTTCCTTCATGGATGGATTCTCAGGTTATAACCAAATCAAAATGGCACCTGAGGACATGGAGAAAACTACATTTGTCACATAGTGGGGCACATTCTGCTATAAAGTGATGCCATTCGGACTGAAGAATGCTGGGGCAACCTATCAACGCGCCATGGTAGCCTTATTTCATGATATGATACATCATGAGATAGAGGTCTATGTAGATAACATGATAGCCCGATCACAAACTGAAGAGGAGCACTTTGATCATTTGCAAAAGTCGTTTGAGAGATTGAAGGAGTATAAACTAAGGTTGAATCCAAACAAGTGCACATTCGGAGTGCGGTCTGGTAAACTCCTAGGCTTTGTTGTCAGCAACAAAGGCATCGAGTTTGATCCTGCCAAGGTTAAAGTGATACAAGAAATGCCTGCTCCTCGTACTGAGAAGGAAGTCAGAGGATTCTTGGGACGCCTGAACTATATTGCCAGATTCATTTCTCACCTGACAGCTACTTGTGAGCCAATCTTCAAACTATTGAAGAAAGATCAAGTAGTCAAATGGAATGATGAATGCTAGACTACTTTTGACAAGATCAAAGAGTACTTACAAGAGCCTCATGTTTTGATGCCACCAGTCGAGGAAAGACCACTGATCATGTATCTGACCATTTTAGAGAACTCAATGGGGTGTGTATTGGGGCAGCATGACGAGTCTGGCCAAAAAGAGCACGCTATTTACTACCTGAGCAAAAAGTTTACCGACTGTGAAACCAGATATTCACTGCTCGAGAAAACTTGCTGCACTCTGGCATGGGCTGCTCGCCGGCTAAGACAGTATATTTTGACTCATACTACTTTGTTGATATCTAAGATGGATCCGATAAAGTACATCTTCGAAAAGCCTGCTCTGTCTGGGAGGATAGCTAGATGACAGATGATCCTAACAGAATATGACATACAGTACACTACCCAGAAAGCTATAAAGGGAAGTGTGCTAGCTGATCATCTTACTCATCAAGCTGTAGAAGATTATCAGTCCATGAAATTTGAATTCTCGGACGAAGACATCATGACATTAGACAACTGTGAAGAAATCAGACCATATGACGGACCTGAACAAGGATCCCGATGGACCATGTTCTTTGACGGGGCATCCAATGCACTTGGTAATGGTATCAGCGTTGTACTCATATCTCCAGAAGGGTGTCATACTCTCTTTACTGCCAGACTTTGTTTCAACTGTACGAACAATATGGTGGAGTACGAAGCATGCATCTTTGGTCTCAGAGCTGCCATAGATTTGGGAATCAAATCCTTATATGTATTCAAAGATTCAGCCTTGGTAATCAGCCAGATCAAAGGAGAATGGGATACTAAGCACCCAAATCTTATCCCTTACAAAGAACATGTTTTAACATTGCTACCACATTTTGAGGAGATTATCTTTGAGCACCTTCTGCGAGAAGAAATTCAGCTAGCAGATGCTCTAGCCACAATGTCATCTATGTTTAAACTTAATTGGGATAACGAGGCTCCCCAAATCACCATTGAACGAATGGATGAACCAACACACTGTCACGAGATTAATACTGAAGAGGTAGTGGACCAGCCTTGGTTTCATGAAGTCAAGAGGTATCTCAAGGCTCAAGAATATCCAGAAGGAGCTTCAATCAATGATAAAAAGTTCTTAAGGAGATTCTCTGCTAAGTTCTTCCTGAGTAATGGCATCCTATACAAACGCAATCATGACTCCATTCTGCTCCGATGTGTGGATAAGATTGAGGCTGAAAAGATCATGGCTGAATTACATGAAGGTACTTTTGGCACTCACTCCAGTGGGCATACGATGGCGAAGAAAATCCTACGGGCAGGCTATTATTGGTCTACCATGGAAGCAGACTGCTATCAACACTCTCGAACCTGTCATAAGTGTCAAATTTATGCTGACAAGGTGCACGTACCTCCGGTTCCTCTGAATGTCTTGACGGTTCCTTGGCCCTTTGCTATGTGGGGAATCGATATGATTGGGGAGATCAAGCCTACAGCCTCCAATGGACACCGCTTTATTCTAGTGGCCATTTACTATTTTACAAAGTGGGTCTAAGTGGCTTCCTTCACATCCGTTACTAAGAATGTTGTTGCCCGCTTCATCAAGCAAAATCTCATTTGTCGGTACGGTATCCCAGAAAGGATCATCACTGACAATGGTACAAATCTTAACAATACTGTGATCACCGCCTTGTGCAAGCAGTTCAGGATTCAGCATCATAATTCTTCCCCCTATCAGCCAAAGATGAATGGTGTCGTCGAAGCTGCAAATAAAAACATTAAAAAGATCATACAGAAAATGATTGTCACCTACAAGGATTGGCATGAGATGCTACCATTTTCTCTCCACGTGTATCGTACCACGGCTCGCACATCAATTGGGGCAACACCCTATTCTTTGGTTTATGGCATGGAGGTTGTCTTGCCTATTGAGGTTCAGATCCCCTCTTTGAGGATTATGAGGGGTGCTGGTTTGAGTGAGGACGATTAGATCCAGACTCGACTTGATCAATTAAACTTAATTGATGAAAAGGGACTTACTGTTGTTTGCCATGGTCAGATGTATCAAAAACGGATGATCAAGGCTTTCAACAAGAAAGTCAGACGCCAAGTATAACAAGTTGGAGATTTAGTGATCAAACGCATTATCTTACCACAAAGTGATCCCAGGGGCAAATGTACTCCTACCTATGAAGGACCATTTGTAATCAAGAACATATTCTTCGGTGGGGCAATGATCTTAACCACCATGGATGGCGACGACCTGCCACACCCTGTGAACACGAACATAGTCAAAAGATACTACGCATAAAAGACCCGCTAGGTTGACACACATAGAAAAAAAAAAGGGCATCCCGGCGAACCAAAAAGGTTCGGGCAAAAATTAGGGATAAAATAAAAAAATCTGTACACCCGGCAAGTTGAAAACCCGAAAGGGCAACTTGGGAAAAAAAAAGGGTTTCCCGGTGGACTGAAAACCCGAAAGGGCGGTCCAGGCAAAAGTTAGGGAATTAAAGCATATGACTATGTCCCACTGGATCACTTTGCGGACAACACCTAACTCCCCCTAACAAAGTTTGGAGTTTCTGATCAATTCAATCATCTTCGGACGAAGCAACAAATAGACAAGATATTCGGAGATACGAAGGCTATAGCAGAATGGGAACCCCATTGGATGATCACACATAGCTATCTTCCTTTGTATAAATCTTTCTTGCTTTTATGGCACCATTCTCTTACTAGGATGTTTGTCTCCTTTGTACAAAATACTTATTCAAAGTTAAATACAAAGATATCTCTTTGAAAGTATAGAAACTATTTGCCTTTTTTTCTTTACACTTGTGTCTTATTTGCAAAAACGTCAAATGATTCATTAATGAACATATGCATTTGATCATAATTACTGTTTACAAATAAAAAAAATGAGAAAGACAATTACTGATAAGTTGAAAGGACAGGAAAACGTCTTTAGGCTATTCCATAAGCAATCCCCAAAGTACGTCATTTAAATCCCCAGCGGAACAAATATCAAATTATTAATCCCCAGTAGAAATCATCAAAATTCTCGGGATTCCCCAAGCAGATCTTACAAGTCGTACATGACGTTGCCCTCACATTAGAATTTACTTCTCTCAACAAGAGTTCGTCAGTATTTCAGCTTCAAAGACACAAAATTTCAACATATCCTCAGCAGCATTCAAGGATTTATTTTCCTCAATCAAACAGCAATACAGCAAATCAGCTTACATGCGCATACATTAAATCCACATGTCATAAACATTGATAAAGAAAATACATTGCATAATACATTTCATGCAACATAACTTTGTTATTTGGCTAACATTTCACCCTTTTCAGGATGAGATTAACAGTTACCATTAATAATATGCAATCATGATACAGTACGGATACGCTCCAGACACGGATGCCATTCTAATACTCATTCAGATTCAGACTTCATATACATTACAGATACGCTCCAGACACGTATGTCATTCTCATACCCATTCAGTTACAGTACGAATACGCTCCAGACACGGATTCCATTCAGATACTCATTCAGATTCCATTCAGATACAGTACGGATACGCTCCAGACACGGATGCCATTCAGATACTCATTCAAATTCCAAGTCCAGATACAGTTCAGATACGCTCTAGACACAGACGCCATTCTGATACTCATTCTTCCAGCTTACAACTTACAATTCAACAAACATTTTTAGATGGCATCTACAATCCCATCTCCAAAAATATTCTATCACTTCTCTAAATGGCATCTTTAAGCCCATTCTCTCAACTACACATCGTCGAGTGTAAATTTCTGGGCACTCTAGTGTCCAATCATTCTTTGACCTTCGAGTCACGAATGGAAAAAATCGCCAATCTAACTCTTCAGGTTTAAGAAGATTGAACAGGGGCAGCTGTTGTACCCCAAAATTTTCCCTCTCATTCATCAAGACTTTTCTCACAAGATTTCTTTGACTCAAGACTGGATTAGGGTTTGGTTAGCTCAAGACATCTCATCATGCATTGATGACCCAAAATTAGGGTTTGATATTGCACAAGGATTTTTGGACTATCAATGCTTCATGTGAATTTCAAACATCATTATAGACCCCTAAGATCACTCAGGACAAGTTTCAAGCTTTGAACCACATTTTTGATCAGTCAATTGGACAGTTGACCTAAAAATCAATTGTATTGGGGAAAAAGTCAACCATGGCCAATTTAAAGTCAAACTTCATAATTTTTTATCCACATCAACATTTTAAACTTATATGCATCATATGGTCAAGATTGGATCACAATTCCTCAAGAAATTTGATCAAATCACCAAAAGGGCAAAATGGTCAAAAATTAGGGTTTTGACTGAGGAAGGGAAATTTCTGATTTTTAACCTAGCAAATGACCAATTGAGTTAAAGCATGATTTCAAGGATTCAATTTCATCATCTTGACCTAATAGCATGGTTCAAAACATTGCAATTTCATTGGATTGACAAATGAAATTTGCAATCAACTGATCAAAAGTCAATTGTATACTGAAAAGTCAAAATTTGACTTTTTGGTCAAAATCAAGTGCGAAGGGTCACAATTCATAAAAAACGTGTCAAAATGTGAAACTTGTTCATCAATAAATCCAAGTTTGAAGGTTAGGGTTTAAATTTGAAAATTTTCTTAACTTAGAAAATTTTCTAAGTATAGAAAATTTCTTATTTTTTCTCAACTTTAGGCCATTTTTTCACCATGATGCATAATGATTCAAAGAAAGTTCCTAACATGAAATTTGTAGACCTCCATGAAATCTACAACTTTCCTTAACACACTTTTCCCTACAGATTCTTGGATCTCAAGATATAAATTTATGAATACATGCTCATGAACTAAGTAACTTAGTGAATTTTTGCCCTAATTTAGGCAGGTTTTGGACCCAACTTCATGGCAATGTTTCACCTAGTTCCAAGAGGTATCTTGAAATTCATTTCAAATATGACTTATAGATAATATTTCAAGCTTTCCAAAATATCCAAGAACTCCTCAAGATCACTTTTGAGTAGGGATAATCGAAGAGATGAAGTTGGCGATTTCTCACTTTTGATTCAAGCCACTTCATGAAGAACAAAGTTCCAATCAGTACCTATGTTGCCTAATCCATGCTTTACAGGTCCCAAACTTGTTTCTTACTCCTTAATTTAATGCTTACTCAGTTGACAAATCTTTTATCCAAGCCTTAGATCCATTACCCAATTTGTAACTCCATAAATGGCATAAAGTGACCATTGTCATTTTGAGAAAGCTCAACTTCTGCCACTTTCCAATTCTTGAGCATTGAACCTGTCTCCTTTGCACATACAAGTACCACAGACCTAAGACAATTTGTATAGAGCAAATACCAACTCTAAGCAAGCCAATACAAGCATGTAAGGCCTTGTCCCTTCACTTTGCTTCAAAAGCAAGAAAGTGTGCCAAAAGCCTACAACTTGTAAATCTGTTGGAGAGCTAAGAAGAAACTGATTCCATACTAATATACAAACACAATACAACATAGCACACGATTACTAGAAGCCTGAAACACTCCCAAACTCAAAAACACCAGAAAACTGTCAAGACTTGCAGTTTTTGCATAAGCATACCAATCTCTCATTTGGCTCGTGCGTTTCAAGTTTTGATCATCAAAACACCTTACCTACTTGATATCTAACTGAGCTAGACCCTCATCCCTGTACTGTAACCCCTTCTCCATCATCTGCCATTTTTGTTTTCAAAGCTTACAGGTTGACTTGGACATAGAGTTTCAGACACTTTCAAAGCAAGGCAAGGGTTGGAATACACTCAGGGAGGTTCAAGCAAGCTCAAACAATCATCAGGCCTCCATCAAACTCACTCCAACTCCATCCATGATTTCAACTGAAAGAGGTAAAAATATCAAATTCTATCTCTTTATACATGCAACCATTGGCCACGATTTATGAATAAACAATGTAGTCCTCATTGCAACGAAGTTGTACATATACATATCTTGCATTTATTTGGCCTAAGTTAAGAGAATTTTAAACTTGAAGTTTCTGGAAAAATTATGTTTAGATTTAGGGCTTTTAAAATTCATTTTTATCTTTGATTGTTAGCTTAAATAACTTATATGGTTAGAATCGTGAGACCAAATGCTACAACTTTCATGTTATGAGTTTTCATTTTCATGGAAGAATGAGAGAGTTACAGGACATCTGACCAGCTTGGGGAAGAAGATGAAGTACACGGCAAGGACCTTGTTCATGTTATGTTATTTTTGTTTCACTTAAATCAACGGATGTATAGCCACCCCAGTGGCAAGGTAGCGCGCTGGTGAGACCCATGTCCTGGGTTCGAACCTTGGCGCTACCTTTTGTTTTTTCACATTTTTTCCACTTTCAGTTTTTGCTTTTTGCAGGTTTAGGCCTCCACGTTGGGCTTAGCTGTTTTTTCTAACTTTCACCACTTGATTATTCAGGACACCCCCCTTGCCCAACTATTTTTATATTTTTATTTTATTTGTTTTATTTTCATTTTAGTTTATTAAATATTTTCTTTAATGCGTAAAAAACCCTAAAAAATATAAATTTGATAATATTGCATTTTAGTTTATTTTTCACATAAAATATATTTTATCTTCAATATATATTATTTATTTTTCTTAATAAACTTGTAAAATATAATTAAAATATGTTTAGTTTAATTTATTTATTTCCTTTTCATCCCATACTTATAAATATTTATTTTTGCATATATAAAAACTTTATATTTTTTATACAATATTGTTTATTATTTTAACATAAAAAATACATAAAAAAATAGTACATAAGAACTTTATCTTCTTTTAAAATAGAAATTAGGGTTAACCTTTCTTTTAAGAACTAATTTATTTTCCTTATATTTTTAGGTTTAAATTACTTTTCACATAAAAAAGACAAAAAAAAAGCAAAACAAAATCTTTTTCTTGCATGCACATAATATTGCATATTTAAATATTGTATATTATTTATTCTAATATTCGTGCAAATTCGATTTGGTTGTAATAATTTATTTAGGTTTATATTCTTGAAAATCCCTATTTAAATTTGTATTCCCCCCTCCCATAAATTTTTTGTAATAGCTTAGTAATATTTACATTATGCAATTTACCGCTTTACATGCCATGATTAGTAATTAGGATTTGTATGGTAAGATCAAAACAAAGTAAATAGAAAACCCTAAATGCAAGATAAAATCAAAGCATGAAAATAACACACTTGCACACAAGCATCCTTAGGGTTTCTCCACTTGGTGGCCTTATATAAAAATAGCCATATTACGTATGCGAAGTATCTTGGCAAAATAAACAAACATAAGATCATAGTCCCTCGATGACGCTATTCAAGGTTGCTTTACAAAATGATCTTGGTCCCTCAAAATGCTAAGATACTTTGCAAACATTGTTAATCATGGTTATACAATGACCCACGCCCGTCCTGTTTACATCCAAAGATAGGGTTGCTTACCAAAACAATGGTAAGACAACAATGTCAAAGGAATAGAAAATACACAAGAAAGACATTTGAGTAGGTAGATTACTTCTAGTTACTTGCTCTATTTCCAAACAACTATCCTTGCTAATTTTAAAACAAATACACACATTTTCAAACATTTTTACAAACATTGAAAACATTTTCAAAAAGACAAACATCTTTGTATACATTCTTACTGTTGTACCCCAAAATTTGCCCTCCCATATTCTCCAAAGTTTTGGCAAGCATCACCTCAAATGGTTCAAAATCTACTCAAGGGCTACACAGTCAACCATCCTCCTAAGCCAGTCAAAATTAGGGTTTTGGTTCCTTCAAGGAAGTTGAGGTTTTCAAGGGCTCAATCAAGTCACATATACCTATACACATTGTCAAGCATCTACATGCCAAGTTTCAAGGCTCACAAGGTCAAGTTGCACAGTCAAAAACCCTAATTGCTTCACAATCAACTGTAGGGGTAAAATGGTCATTTGGCAGTCAAGAGTCAAAAAATTTTGTCAACATCTTATTTTGAAGTCACAATCATCATTTGATCAAGTCTTGATCATGATTCTACAAGAATGGCTCAAAAATCATCAAGATGCAAAAGTTTCCATTTTTGGATAGCTGAAAAGTCAACTGTAACTTGACCAAAGCATAACTTTTTCATGGTTCATCATAAAAATCCCATCCAATGCTCATTTTGAAGGGGAGGACATTTCCTACAACTCATCTTCACATTCCAAGTCCAAGAAATGCTCTCACAAAAAGTTACCAATTTCAACATTATAGGTCATTTTCAAAAGTCAACAAAAAGGCATTTTAAGTCAAAGACCATAACTTGAGATTGGTAAATTCAAATGACATGGGACCAAAGGCATTGGTTAGAGGACTTCAATACCTTTCCAAAATGTCCAAGAACATGTTCATATGATCAAAATTGAGCAAGATATGCATTGGAGAAGTTGGGAAATTTTTGTGAAATGGCCAAAGTCAACTATCTTTGAAACTTCATTTTTGACAAAAAGGGCCCACTTTTTTCACTTGGTTCAGCTTTGCCATGCCTCCCACGTGTCCCATGATTTATTTCAAGATTAAAGATTAATTTTTCTATTTTTATTTAATTATATTTGATTTAATTCATTTTAAATCTTTAAAATTCAAATAAAAATCAAGAAATTAATTAAAGGATATTTTGTGGCTTGAATAGCTTTGATACACCATAAAACACATACCAAACTCGTGCAAGACCTATTTCAAGCATAGAAATTCAAATTTGAAGCAAAAATGGCAAGTTGTTCAATGGTGGTTATGGAGAAAATCAAAACTTCATTACAAGGCTTTAAGGTCCATTATATTGATTGATTCTCATTGCTAAACATATATGCAAGCCTTCCATACTTGATTCACAACCTAGAACTCTCTAAAAGGGCATAACCAATTTCAAAATTTCAAGAGAAAAGTGTGAAACTGAAAACCACTTTGCAGCATAATTCAAACCTCCCTTTTGATCCAAACACACTCCTTACATCTCCAGAAACAGTTTGCAATAAAAAACGAGCACTAAAGCCACAAGAATCGTCAGAAACGGTTCAACCCTGTGTACATATTTTTTTGAATTGCATATCATGATTCATGCGCATTTGATACATGTTGTTGAGTGTTTTGTATTCACAGGACTCACATGAAGCTTATGACATGGTTTAATTGCATTGTAGCACGCTGAATCCCAAATTACCATTAGCATATTCTAGGGTTCCTGAAGCTTTGAATTGGGGCTTTCCCATACCAGAAAAATTAAGCTTCGTGGCGCCTATGGTTGAACTCAGAAGCTCCATACGAGTTGAATGAGACCCTCGCGCCCTTTTTATATGAACTGAGCGCCTAGTCGCTATTTTTTGCAGTGCCATTTTGTGGGGGTTTGAAACCCCCGCTATTTTTCTGTATTTTTTGTTTCAGGGACGAAGAAGATGAGGCGTGGAAGCAGGCTATTGGAGGATTCAAACCACGCGCGCGCTTTTTCTTTTTTTCAGCATATAGTGCGTTTATTTTATATTATGTTATTTTCTTATTATTATAACAAACTATATAAGTGATGCAGTGGTTAGAGATGTGGTTTGCAATCTTTGGGGCCTGGGTTCGATCCCAGGTCCCCACCAAATTTCATATTATTTTTCTTCCTATGCTTGTGTGCAGCGTTCCAACCATACTCCACCATGGGCTCCCCTCCATCCAAACACCATGTGTCCTCAGAAGCAGATCCAAAGGCCCAGAAAGCAAGAACACCATGTGCCTGGTGTGATCGGTGGATCTGGAACTGACTGTTTAAAGCTGGTTCGCGAAATGTCGCGGAAGCAAGAGTCGCCACCGTCTTTTATTTTCTCCAAATGGAAAGGACAAAAGCACAGAAAAATTCCTTAAAGAGATTGCTCTCGGTTCGGGAGGTAGGTTATAGAAAGGGAAGGTGTTAGCACCCTTTCTATCCATGGTTATCCATGGGCTCTTAGATACTTGCTCAATGTGTTTTCAAAATTATTTGTTTGCTTTTCAATGTGGGTTTAAAAAGTTTCTTTGAAAAATTTCAGTTCGACTCGTACGTCAGAGTGTTTGAAAAATTTGCTTTGAAAGCTTTTGAAAAGTGTCGGTGTGAAAAGTATTTTTTGTTTGTTTTTGAAGAGAGCAAGTATCCTTGAGAACCTACCTACCCTAGGGAATTCGTCTGTGTAAGAGTCCTTTAAAGTAGTGCCATCCCACCATTGAGAGGTAGGTAGCACCACCGTTGGAGGTGTTCGGGTCAATTCGATTTTTAGGGACATGGTGATCACCAGAGCAATGGGAAGACACCTTAGAAGCTACCCTCATGCCAGGTTCCCGGATCATGAGGACTTACTAAGACGTTTTCTACTCGACGATCACCTTTCGAAAGGCAACAGTGAGGCGTACCCTAGAGGTGGTGTGTGCGCATTGTGTGTCATGTTTCAGTTATTTGTCTTGTCATATTCGTCGTGTTCTACGCTTGATTTTAATTAGACATTCATTCTTTCATGCTTGATTAACAGTTAAATATTTTACGAGGAAATAAATCTAAACTATTACAAACGGCGCGGGTCCACATCGCCAAAATTAAACCGGACCCAATTTAGCGAAAAAATAAATAATGCGAAGAAATAAAGTGCGAAAAGTAAATTACAACGCTTTGGGGCAATTACATAATAATAAAGTAAATGCGCGAAAAATAATTAAAACAAAACTAGGGCGTTGGACCCTTTTACAAACAATAGTTAAAGTTAATGAATTAATTAAATAAAGAGGAATTAAAATTAAAATTAAGAAGAAAAATGTTTTTGGGTATCTTTATGTTTTTTAGATTTAATAAGAAAAAAAAGTTAATTGAAATTAAATTAAGAAGCAAACCCTAATTCTAATATTTTTTTATTTATTATGAAAGAATTAAAATATGACCTAAATTAAACCTAATTCATTCATGTACAATTTAAATAGGAAAATAAATAAATAAATAATAATTATTATTGTGGAAAAAAGGGGAATAAAAAAAAGAATTAGCAATTAAAACCTAAATTCTACATTTTTTGGATTTTTATTAAAAAAGGAATTAAAATTAAAACCTAATTACATTAAACAATTTACATTCTAATTTATTCACGAAAATAATTAATATATAAATATTTATTAATGTTTGGCCTTTTCTGATTTTTTAGTGTTTTTATATTTTGTAGGAAAAATAAATTAATTGAATTAAGACAATAAAATAAATAAAACAACAAAAAATAAAAGTGAGAAGAAAAAAATATAAAATGCAAACCCTGGTGGGGTGTTGCCCCAAATAAGGAGGTATAAATTTGGAAAGCCTGACCCAATTGAATTTGAATTTGCTGACTTTCCATGATTCCATATGATGCGTTTGACTCATACCTAGGGTGTACCCCCAATCTTCTGCCTTGAATGAAAGGTCCTGGACACGTGGGCGATGAATATTGAGTGTGTATGGTGAACTTCTATAGTAGCGCTGCATATGAACAACTATTGAAAAATAATATGGGATTTTGCCAGACCTGGGACTTGAACCCAGGTCTTGAGGATTAATGTGATTCACGTTCGCCACCTGAGCCAAGCGCGTTAGTTAATATATTATTATGAATAAATAATGAAAAAGCAAAACCAACGCCCACTAACTAAACGCGCGCAAATTTGAACTAACGAACCACCAGCTGACAAATCATCATCTTCCTCACGCCTTTCTCTTTTTTCTGAAAACAAAGTCCTATTGCAACGGTTTCTGGGCGTGGTCTTAGGCAAGCAACGGAAAAATAGCGAATAGCTCCATGAGCCTCATAAATTGTTCGCGAGGTACGTTTTTGCTTCGTTGGAGCATGCTGAGTATGGCTATCACAGTCTCGAGGCTTAATTTTACTCCATGTCAAAAGCCCTAATTCATGAAACCTGCAACCCTAACTTCCATTCATGGCATTATCGTGTATAGTCAGCGAAAACACAATTAAACATGATGGTTAGTTTAGAAACATTGCACTGAACAATAATCCACAAATAAAAATGCAAGGAGATGCGTTAATTATGATCTATGATTTCAAGAAAATCGTGGTACAGTTTGAACGTAGTCTACCAATTCCAGGAGTTTTGGTGGTTGTTTTGGATTGGCACGCGTTCAGGACACTCCAATGAAGCTATTGAGATCAAAGTTAGGGCTTGAATCGTCCCCTAGAATGCTTTTCAGAATTGACTTTTTTCTCAAAAATTTCAAGTTGGTAAGGGCTTCTTATGCGCAGCTTGCCGTCTCCTTGGCATTAGGTCTTGTTCTTGTATATGTAAGGAATGATTTAGGTCAACAATTTCAACAAAAATCTCTTGCAATTATGATTTCACATATTTGATTTTGGAAAATCTTTTTCATATCTTTTTTCATGGTTTTTGCATCAAATCTGATCAATTAGCACCAAAACCTGCTTTTTTAAGATGTGCACGAAATATTGACATTATAATGTGCATAAAAAGATTTTTTAGGTTAGGTTTGATATTTTTCATATATTAAAATCATTTAAATGAATATAAATTAATATTAATTCAAATAAATAATTAAAAAATATGAGAATACTTCCCTTTGGGCCTAGTGGTCGTGCATAGGCTTGGCATGAAGAAATTTGGAAGAAAAATGGGCCCATTTGCATTTTTAGGCCTTTTGCATCAATGTTGTCTTTCAAAAATTTCCAAAACTTTCCCAACTTCCACAAGGCATAACTTGGTCAATTTTTAAGATTTCCACATGTTCTTGGACATTTTGGAAAGGTCTTTGAGTCCTTTAACCAATGCCTTTGGTCCCATGTCATTTTGATTTACCAATCTCAAGTTATGGCCTTTGACTTAAAGTCACTTTTTGTTGACTTTTGAAAATGACCTATAATGTTGAAATTGATAACTTTTTGTGAGAGCATTTCTTGGATTTGGAACATGAAGATGAATTGTAGGAAATGTCCTTCTCTTCAAAATGAGCTTTGGATGGAATTTTTCTGATAATCCATGTGAAAGTTATGCCCTGGTCAATTTCAGTTGACTTTTTCAGCTGTCCAAATATAGCAACTTTTGCATCTTTGATGATTTCTGAGCCAAACTTTGAGAATCATGATCAAGCATTGATCAAATGATGTTTGTGGCTTCAAAATGATATGTTGACCAAAAATTTGAACTTTTGACTGTCAAATGACCATTTTGCCCCTACAGTTGACTGTAGTGCAATCTAGGGTTTTGACTGTGCAATTTTGAGTTGAATGCCTTGAAACTTGATATGAGGATACTTGACCATCTTTGTAGGCATGTGAGACTTGATTGGACCTTTGAAAATTTCATTTGCTTGACCAGAACTCAAACCCTAGTTTTGACTGTCTAGGAGACAGTTGAGCTGCACACCCCTTGGGGAATTTTGTGACCTTGACTTGACAAATCTTTGATGAATATGGGAGGGCAAATTTTGGGGTACAACACCTGGTCAACAGCATTCCACTCAATTCCCAGAGTCAACAGGCTTTGTGCAAAATGGGCCTCACAAATTCCATGCACACCCTCATTCCTGGCCCAATACCCCCCATGGTTCTTGCATTTTTTTCTTTTCTTTTCTTTTTCATTTACTAATTATATTTATTAATTGTTATTATTTAATTAAATCACAACTAATTTTTCATAATAAAATTCAAAAAAAGCCAAAAAATACTTTATTAATTTAAGTAATTATTTTGTAAATAAATATTAAATAATTGAATTAGCTTTAACTAGGCAATTTTAACTTTTTTTTAAATAACTAAAATAATTTAGAATTAGGTTAACTTTTAATTTTAATTCTTTTATTTTACTTCATAAAAACATAAAAAAAACACAAAAACATTTTTTCTTTTAATTAAATTAATTAATTAGTCATTAATTAGTTTTAATTTCATTTTAATTAAAAAAATTCAATTTCTTTTCTTAAAAGGGTCAAAACCCTTAGAACGTTCCCGATTAATTTTTATTCACGCGCATTTACTTTATTTTGATTATTATGTAATTGCTTCCAAGAATGTAATAGTAAATAGGTTTACCGCTTTATTTAATTTCTCGTACTTCTTTACCAAAATGGGTCTTTGTATTTTTTGGCGATGTATAGACCCACGCCTTGTAATAGCGTAGAATTTATCTTTCCGCAATTTACTTTCCGCATCCCTAACTGTTAAATGCATGAAAGAATGTATGAATAATAAAATTAATCCGTAGCTCACAAATAACATACAAGATAACCTTAACTGAAAAACAACACACAAAGCACATGCCACTTCTTAGGGTACGCCTCACTGGTTGCCTCGAACGTGGTCATCAAGTATAGGGTGTCTTAGAGGTCGCCCTCCTGTCTAAGATCCAGTTGCCTCGAAACGGTTGCCTCGGATAAAAAAGGATCTAGGACATTAGGGTTACTTCTAAGGTGTCCTACTATTGCTTCGGTGACCACACTGTCCCGATAATCGAATTGACCCGAACACCTCCAACGATGGTGCTACCTACCTCTCAATGGTGGGATAACATTATCTAAAGGACTCCTACACAGCCTAATTCCTTAGGGTAGGTAGATGACTCATGGGTACTTGCTCTTTTCTCAAAACAAACAAAAATACTTTTCACACCTCACACTTTCTAAAAGATTTCAAACAAATTTTTCATACACTCTTGAGGACAAATACAAGAGTTACTTAGAAATTTTTCAAACGGAACTTTTTCAAAACCCACACACACTTGAAAAGAAAACAATCTTTTGAAAACATAAGAGCAAGTACCTAAGAGCCCATGGATAACCATGGATAGAAAGGGTGCTAACACCTTCCCTTTCTATAAATCTACCTCCCGAACCGAGAAACATTCTCATAAAGAATTTTGCTGTGCTTTTGTCCTTTCCATGTTGGAGAACATAAAAGACGGTGGCGACTCTTGCTTCCGCGACATTTCACGATACCAGCTTAAAAAATAGTCAGTTCTATTTCCACCGATCACAGAACTGGCGACTCTGCTGGGGAGACTTAATAAGTGGGGTGTACCTTAGGAATAGTTCATCCTCATGTTTTCAATTGCTTGACCTGTTTGCTTTAATATTGTGGGCCTGTTTTGGGAGTTTCATAGATCCTAACCCGGATCTGGGGGATACCTTCTTAGAAAGTAGCAACAAACTGTGAGGGAACTGTGCGGGGTATACCGACACGGTTGAAGCAGTTTGCTACGTTGATGTGGCACTTTGGTGAGTACCGGTAACCCTTGAGTCAAGTCAAGGAGAGTACGGGGCCGCTGCGTGGTGTCGTGAAGCATCAACTGACCTTAGGAACCTTACTTGACCATCCTGGCCTCTTTAGGGGTAGTGAGATGACTGACTTTGGTGCAGTCCGAAGTTGGTTGATACTCGATACTACACTCATTGAGGGTTGTTTTCTTGGAATATTTTGATCGCCAGTCCAGTGGCTAAATCAAAACAATGAACATAGAAAACAACCCAATGATATTGAGCTCCTTAGAACCCGGTTACTTTTGATAGGACAGGTTTTTGAGCCCACCAACTTCAAGAGGGTAGTACCCCAAACTTCATGCTGGCCTAAACTCTAAGGGCTGTCTTGTGTGACTTGTGTGCTTTCAAACTTGACTACTTGCATTCTTGTTATCTAACACATGAGTTTCTTGCAGGGTTTGTTTACAGTCCTTAATCTGGACTCATAACAGGGTTTACCTACATTACTCCATGCATAGCATAACATCATGCCATCATACCATTGCATACATCCTACATAAGGACTAATCCATTTCAAGGATCTCAAGGGTTTGTGATGCAGGTCATGATGTCTAGCAAGGGGAAAATGGGATTTATTTTCCTCTAGCCAAGGTTGATAACTTGAGTCAGGGGCTATGACCCACTCGATATGGTGAGCCTTGACTCTTGAAGAAGGACTCTCAGCAACATGAAGTTCCTTCCATCAAGCTACAAAATTCAAATTCTAACAAGTTTCTCTGTTTACCCCGCGAGATCCTTAAAAACATCGCATGCATACATACATATCATTGCATTACAGGTACTCTTTTCCCAGGTTGCTTAATCTTCTTCGCTGTTTATTTCAGCCATCATCATGAATCCTGAATCATCCAATGAACAAGCTATCAAGGCCCTCCAGGCCCAGAACGCCCAGTTCCAGGAGCTGGTCATGAGCTTAGCCCAAGGACAACAGGAATTGAAGACTCTGCTTTTGAAGAAAAAGAAGAAGAGGACTGTTTTGTTCAACCCTAGACGCAGATCTGGGAATGCACTGCAGAATGTAGCTGAGCGGACTACTCCATCTGTTGGGGAAGGCAGTCACCAATAGGGAAGGGTTCCTAGTCCCGTAGTCTCTGACACCGAGACAGATTTCAATGATGAACAGTACCCTCCTGCTGAGGACAGGTACAAACAGCTGGAGGACCGGTTAAATGCTATGGAAATTCAACGTGTTCCTGGGTTGGACTTTGGGGACCTAGGTTTATCTTCTGGGGTGGTGATCCCTCACAAGTTCAAGGCACCTGCCTTTGTGAAGTACGATGGGGCTTCCTGTCCTAAGCTGTACCTTCGTTCATACGCGAGGAAGATCCAACCCTACACAGCTGACAAGAAACTGTGGATCCATTTCTTCCAGGAAAGTCTTTCAGGGACTCAGCTCGAATGGTTCTATCAGCTGGATGGAACCAATATTCGTAACTGGGAGGACTTGGCAACTGCTTTTTATAAGCAGTATCAGTATAATGCCGACCTCGCTCCTACACGTACCCAACTCCAGGGTATGTCACAAGGAACAGGTGAAGGCTTTAAGGAGTATGCGCAAAGGTGGAGAGACCTGGCTGGAAGGGTGCAACCGCCTTTGACTGACCGTGAACTCGTCCACATGTTCTTGGGGACCTTGTCTGGTCCTTTCTTCAATCATATGATTGGGAATTCTTCTGCTGGGTTCACAGATCTGATCTTAACTGGTGAGAGGATAGAAGCTGGTATCAGAAGTGGGAAGATCCAAGAGGCCACACCTTCTGACACTCATAAAAAGCCTTACAGTGGGAAGAAGGAGTCCAATGTTGTGCATAGTAAAAAGGGTCGCCATGATCAACATGTAGGGGCAACCCAGATCTTTAATCCTAGGCCTGCTCAACAAGGACAGGGGCAGCAACGTAAGGAGGTCGCACCCAAGAGACAGTTTACTAAGATCAACATGTCACTGGATCAAGCGCTACAACAGATGTTGAAGGCAGGGCTGATTACGTTAAGGGCTCCTCTCCGGAATCCAAACACTTTTGCTCCTAACTATCATCCCAACGATAGGTGCGCATACCATTCTGATAGCCCGGGGCATACTACAGACAACTGTTGGGCTCTGAAGAACAAGGTCCAAGACATGATTGACGCCAGAGAGATTCAGTTTGAAGCACCAGAGACTCCAAACATGATCACTACTCCTTTGCCCAATCATTGAAGGCTTTTGTTTATTTGAATTTCCGAGTTGTATTTTTCTTTGCTTATACAAACAATTAATGTCATAGCAAACTCTTTTATTTCATTAATGCACTGCAGATGTCTGTTTTTGAATTAATCCAATTATTTTCACTATGTTCAAATTGCTTTCATATTTTTTTGTGATGATCAAACGCTCGGTTAATAATTCTAAGCCTCTTGAGGGAGGATGACGAAAACGATACCACGATCTTTACAGTATGCTTTTGAACAGACCCCGCTGATGAGGTACAGGCATTTTTCCAATTCCTAAACACTGGAGTTATAAGGAAGATAATCCCTCGTCAACCCCTTCGAGCCAAAGAAGTAGGAGTTTTTCTTTTCACAAAAAAAATTAAACCCTTAATCATAACCTGGGGCAGGGTAGTTCTCTCAGTTGATCCAGGTGCACAATGAATGGCATCAAAGGAGTCCTTACAAAGAAAAAGACAGCGATGGTTCTGAATAATCACCAAGACAGGCAGTCATTACCCAGAAGAAAAAAACTAAAGCCCATTAAGTCAAAACCTATGAAGGAGACTTACAAAACTGGGGCATCCCGCTGACTGTAATCACAAAAGAAACAGTTCAGGCAAAAAACAGGGATAATAAAATCAAAAGAAAGCGGTCACACAAACCCTCTACGAAAAAAGAAATGGCTTCCTATTCAAAATAAACTGTCAACATCCGAACCATCACCAGAATCTCAGGACAAAGACTCAAACAAGGTCTAATGCACGATCAGCTGAATTTAGGTCTGAAGAACATCACGAAGAGCGGGTGGGTACAAATAATTTGAGCCTTTATCCTTTGTTTCTTAAACCGTGAACCAGGCCACATTATAACCCTCAAAAGTCCTAGCTGAAGCATGGGTTAGTTCGAAAGCATACTGTTACGAAAGGTATCCTGACTCCTTAAGGCTTGCGGTGAAATAACGAGTTGACATCATAGTTTACAAAATTTACTTGTTTTTATTAAAAAACTGCATTTTCAAAAAACTTCAAGACAGACATAAGCTTTGCATTTTTAATATAACATTGCTTGCATATGACTATTTGTTTGAACAGCATAGAAGTTCGCGCGACGAATGTCTAATGAACAAAAGCACCTCCAATCGAGGGGCATGTTATGATCATTGTCCATCATTTGGGGCAGTTAAGTCAAGATTCGGAGAATCTCTCAAAAGGCCAACCAACTTGGGGTAAATCTCCATCTAAATCACTTGGGGCATTGGACGATCAAACGAAGATCTTCTGTTAGTATGGCAACACAACACTACTGACAGTGACAACTCCTTACATCCTGAGAGCACAGACATAGTCGGAAAAACACTATGCATAAGCAAAGACCCGCTAGGTTGACACACCTAGGCAAAAATAAGGGCTTCCCGGCGAACCAAAAGGGTTCGGGCAAAAATAAGGGATGAAATGAAAAAATATGTACACCCGGCAAGTCGAAAACCTGAAAAGGCGGCTTGGGCAAAAATGGGTATCCCGGTGGACTGAAAACCCGAAAGGGCGGTCCAGGCAAAAATTAGGGATCAAAAGCGTACGACTATGTTCCGGCATCTCGTCACTTGCCTACCCGAAGAAGGTTTGTCAATCGGTAGTCATCAAGCACCTCCACAGGTATCTTCTCCCGCAGAAACAGGGGCAATCAGAATTGTCTAAGCGATCTAGTTGCTTTGTCCACCAAGGTACCAAGGCAGGTTCGGCTGAAGAACATAACCAAGATACCTCCACTCCCCGCAGAGTAAGACAGGATTCAACAGTACTCTCCTCCGAGCAGAGTTGCACTCCCATTTACCCTAACAAGGCACAATATCTCCAGCAAGTCAACAACACTCTCCCCAAGCAGAGTTAATCTACTGTCAGCCTTAAGGAAGTTGGGTATCCCCAGAAAATCTCAATATTCCCCAGCGGAGTATACAGATGTTCCTAAGCAAACATCCCCGGCAGTCTTGATCTAAGTTTGTTCACCGGCGGAATCCAGACACCACAGTGGAGCCACTTCCCCAGTGCAATCTCAAAAGTTTCCCCAGGAGAGTTGAACAATCTCCCCAGTAGATTCTGGAAGCTTATCCCCAGTAGATTCTGGAAGCTTATCCCCTACAGAGTACAAACGCGTCTCCCCGGCTCTATTCAAAGGTTATTCTTCACCAGAGCTTATAACTGGGTGTTGTACCCCAAAATTTGCCCTCCCATACTCTTCAAGATTTGTCAAAAGCATGCTTCAAAATTCCCCAAGGGTTGCACAGTTCAAGGGCCTCCTAACAGTCAAAATTAGGGTTTTGGTTCTGACAAAGTAAATGAAGTTTCCAAGGGTCCAATCAAGTCCCACATGCCTATAAATATGGTCAAACATCCTCATACCAAGTTTCAAGACTTACAGTACAAAATTGCACAGTCAAAAACCCTAATTGCACTACAGTCAACTGTAGGGGCAAAATGGTCATTTGACAGTCAAAAGTTCAAATTTTTGGTCAACATCTCATTTTGAAGCCACAAACATCATTTGATCAATGCTTGATCATGATTCTCAAAGCTTGGCTCAAAAATCAAAAAGATGCAAAAGTTTCCATATTTGGACAGTTGAAAAAGTCAACTGTAACTTGACCAGGGCATAACTTTCACATGGATTGTCCGAAAAATTCCATCCAAAGCTCATTTTGAAGATAAAGACATTTCATACAACTCCTCTTCATACTTCAAGTCCAAGAAATGCTCTCACAAAAAGTTATCAATTTCAACATTATAGGTCATTTTCAAAAGTCAACAAAAAGGGACTTTACGTCAAAGGCCATAACTTGAGATTGGTAAATCAAAATGACATGGGACCAAATACATTGGTTAGAGGACTCAAAGACCTTTCCGAAATGTCCAAGAACATGAGTAAAGCTTAAAAATTGAGCAAGTTATGCCTTGTGGAAGTTGGGAAATTTTTGGATATTTTGAAAAGTCAACATTGCTTCAAATGACCTAAAATTGCTAATGGGCCTCTTTTTCTTCCACAATTCATCATCCAAAACATGTGCACGACCATTTGGCCCAAGGGGAAGTTTTTATCATTTTTATTTTATTTATTTGAATTTTTAAATGCTAGAAATTCATTTAATTAATTAAAATATATAAAAAATACCAAACCAATGCAATCAAATCTTTTTATGCAAGGAATAAGCTTAAGATTTCGTGCAAGACCAAATATAGAAAGAATCAAGTCAATTGGCCATGAGTTGTATCAAATATGCTTGAAAAAGATTTGAAATATTTTGCCATGAAAATCAATATCCTCTTCATCAATTCCTTGATCCTTTGGCTCTGAATTCTTACCCTAATCGTTCACCTATACATACTAATGCAAACCCTACTCCTCAAAAGGTCCAAGCTGCGCAGAAAGACAAAAGAGAACTTTGCAATTTTGATCAAAAAATTCAAAACTGAAATCGTGATTCCAAAGCATTTCAAGGCAAAGTAATCAATCCATTGCCTTCCTGAGACATCAGGGAAACTTCCTGGATCAAAAGCACGCCCTCTAACGCCTTGAATCGGTATACAGAGATCAAAATTTTTCATATAAAAAGCATAATCGTGTTTTAATATTTAAGCATGTTCATTGCATCTTTTTTATGGATTTGTACTAATTGCATGATTCTGAAGCTAACCACATAATTTGATTGCATTTTCATCACCCATACGCGAATCTGCCATTGTTGTTTTTTAGGGTTCTTCAGCTTTCGAATTAGGGGTTTTTGAATATGGTAAAATTAGGACATGCCAACACCATGAACGAACTCAGCATGCTTGGACGGTTTAAAATTAATCCTCGCGCCTAATTTATGTGGTCGGACGGCCTAATCGCTATTTTCCAGAATGTTACCTTTGGGGACGGTTCAAAACCGTTGCCCATTCTTTTTTTGTTTCAGGAAAAAAAGCCAAACGAAGGAGATGATGGAGTGTCAAAGCATGATAGGGCCATTTGAATTTTCGCGCTGAATTTATTCACTAACCATTATCTTGTTTCATATTATTTATTGATTACCATATGTACAAACACGCATAAGTGGCTCCACTGGTCAAGCGAAGGAAGGGTAACCTCTAGGACCTGGGTTCGATCCCAGGTCCCCCACCCCTTTCATATTATTTTGTTATTAATGCTTGTGTACAATTCCAGCACTAAAGTCCATCATGCATCCACAACATCAAGCCGTCCACATGTCCCAATGCATTCAATCAAGGGCTAGGATCCAGGAACATAGTGGACATGAGTCAACACCTTCACACGCTGGCAAAGGAAGTCAAAAGGGCCTTAAAACCTTGGGCCAGAATTGCTACAATACACCTCTCAATTGGGGACAGACCCCCCTAGGTTTGCAACATCTTTTCTATTTTATTTCATTTTTTTATTTTGATTCAATTATTTCTTTCTTTAATTTAATTCTTTAATTTAAATATTTTCATAAAAAGCAAAAAAACAATATAAAATCACAAAAAGGCAAAAATAAATATTTTATTTAATTTTCTTTTTATTTTGTAAATAAATAACATTAATTGATTTTAGTTTTAATTTAGGTTGAAATCTTAATATTTTTTTTAATAAACTTAAAATTGGTAGAATTAGAGTTTGCAATAATTTTTATCCTTTTTCTTTCCTTTTCACAATAATTAATTATTAAATATTATTTTTGTAATTAAATGGCATGTAAGTAATTAGGTTAATTTAGGTTTAACTTTAATACTTTCTTAATAAACTAAAAAAAGAAACAATTAGAATTAGGGTTAACATTTTAATTTCAATTAATTCAATTTCATTAAAATCATAAAATACAAAAATACCAAAAATAATTTCCTTTCATTTTAATTTTCATTAATTTAATCATTTAATTTAATTTCGTTAAAAGGGTCCAACGCCTTCGTTTCTAATTTTAATTCAATTCGCGCATTTATCTCGTTTCTTTTAATTACATATGTATCTCTCCCAAAGCCGTGTAAATTGAATCTTTCGCACTTTACTTTTCTTTAATCCTTTATTTTTCTGTCAAATCGGGTCCTGGAAATTTTGGCGATGTGGACCCGCTCCTTTTGTAATAGTTTAGAATTTTACCTTTTTCGCACTTCTTAACTGTTAAAAAAATGCATGCAAGAATGAATGATAAAAATAAAAACAAACGCGTAGATCACCTTTGACATGAACAAGACAAAAATATCTGAAAAGACACACAAATCACACACCACCCCTATGGTACGCCTCACTGTTGCCTTGCCTCGAAAGGTGATCGTCGAGTAGAGGATGTCTTAGTAAGTCCTCATGATCCGGGAACCTGGCATGAGGGTAGCTTCTAAGGTGTCTTCCCATTGCTCTGGTGATCACCATGTCCCGAACTTCGAATTGACCCGAACACCTCCAATGGTGGTGCTACCTACCTCTCAATGGTGGGATGGCACTACTATAAAGGACATCTACACAGACTAATTCCTTAGGGTAGGTAGACGACTCTAGATACTTGCTCTAATTTCAAAACAAATTCAAAAAATACTTTTCACACCGACACCTTTTCAAAAAGCTTTCGAAAGCAATTTTTCAAACACTCTTGAGGACTGATACAAGAGTCGAACTGGAATTTTCAAAGAAACTTTTTTAAAACCCACAGTTGAAAAGCAAACAAACCATTTTTGAAAACACAAGTGAGCAAGTATCTAAGATCCCATGGATAACCATGGATAGAAAGGGTGTTAACACCTTCCCTTTCTATAACCTACCTCCCGAACCGAGAGCAATCTCTTTAAGGAATTTTTCTGTGCTTTTGTCCTTTCCATTTGGAGAAAATAAAAGACGGTGGCGACTCTTGCTTCCGCGACATTTCGCGAACCAGCGTTAAACAGTCAGTTCCAGATCCACCGATCACAGAACTGGCGACTCTGCTGGGGAGTAACCTTTATAAAGTGAGGTGTACCTTAGGGTTAGTTCATAACTGTGTTTTCAATTGTATTGACTTGTCTGCTTTAAATTTGTGGGTTGCATGGGAGTTACATAGATCCTAACCCGGATCTGGGGATACCCTGTTAGGTAGCATAAGCTGTGAGGGACCTGTCCGGCGTAGACCGACACGGGTGAAGCAGTGGCTACGTTGGTGTGGCACCTTGGTCTGTACCAATATCCCTTGTGTTGCAACGAGGAGAATATGGGTCTTCTGAGGAGTCATTAAGCACCAACAACCTTAGAACCTTAAATGACACAACTTGGCCATTAGAACAGTAGCAGTATGCTACGCCCATTGAGGCTAAACTCTCGTGATGGTTCCGGCCGCAAGAAAAGATTGCGATGCTGGAGTTATGACCGATTGAGGGTAGTCAATGATATTGGGATCCTCTAAGAACCCGGTTACTTTGATAGGACAGGTATGAACCAACAAACTGAAAGAGGGTAATACCTAGACCTCATGCTGGCCTAAACTCTAAGGGCTTCTCTTGTGTGACTTGTGTGCCTTACCATGTTTGCCTTTGTATCTATTTGTGGTGTGCTCTATCATAACATCATAACATCATGAGCATTGCATGCATCCTGCATAAGGACTGACCATTTCAAAGACAAGAGGGTTTCATCTTTGCTCTATTTTGTAGGACATCATGATGCCTGTGCGAAGGAATACTATCTGGTTCAACTTTGTTCATTCATCTGAGTTGCTTGAAGAGTTGGTTAGCAGAATTCCAAATACCACTTCCTTCATTCAGAGGCATGGTTCTCTTCTCAGTTTAGTCACTGCAAAGCGGGACCAACAGTTGATGAGTGTTCTGACCCAGTTCTATGACCCTCTGTACCAGTGCTTCACCTTTCAAGACTTCCAGCTGGTCCCTACCCTGGAAGAGTTCTCTGATTTGCTTGGTATCCCTATCTTGGATCAGACTCCCTTCACTGGTTGGGAAAAGACCCTCAGGCTTGAGGATGTTGCTGCAGCTCTTCCCTTGACCCATCAAGAAGTAATGGACAACTGGGTGACTAGAAGCGGAGTTAAGGGTTTCTTGGCCAAGTTTCTGATTGGTAAGGCTAACAGTTTCTGGAATGACCTGGACTTTAGGGCATATGAAGACATCTTGGCTCTCCTAATCTATGGGTTAGTCTTGTTTCCTAATCCTGACAACTTCATCAATGTCACTGCCATAAAGATCTTTATGTCTCAGAATCCCGTGCCCACTCTCTTGGGTGACATCTTGCAACAACTTCATGCTCGTACTACCCGAAGACGAGGAACCCTATGGTGTTGTATCCCTTTGTTGGTGAGGTGGTTTATTTCGCACCTCCCTAAGTTCGTACTGAAGAACCAAGAAGGAAGAGGTTGGGCTCATAGGTTAATGTCTCTCACCGACAAAGACATCATTTGGACTTGCAGAGGTTTGGATGAGATAGATGTTATTGATCGATGCGGGGAATACCCTAATGTTCCTCTGATTGGTACCCAAGTAGGAATCTCTTACAATCCATGTCTGGCACTGCGTCAGTTTGGAAGAGCAAGAAGAGCAGGGCCCCATGAGATGTTGGTGCCTCACATCAGTTTTGAGTTTCAGATGGATAGTGACGAGCTGCGTCGTAGGTTCATCAAGGCTTGGGACAAAGTTCATAAAGCTGACCCACAAGAGTTGGGGCCAAAGACTTCTTTACCTATGGAAGCCTACTACAAATGGGTTCGCATCCGTGCTCAGAAGTTAGGTATGCCGTATGAAGCTGTCAGACCCGTCATTCTTGAGTCTCCTGACAAAGATGGTGTTCCTCCAACTGTCCTTCCTCCTCAGATACCTACTGATTATGAGACATTGAAGAGATCTTGGTCGCAACTGCGAGAAGAACGGGATTCTTACCGGGAAAAGTTCAACGAGCAGGAATTAAAGATCCAGAAGCTGACAAAGCAGTTGGAGAATGAGCGAGCTCTGAATGCCTACATCCGTACTGAGAAGAGGAGACCATGGGATCAATAAGGAGCTCCGGATGTTCTTTTACAGTTTTACTTCCCTTTTCAGTATTTCCTTTCATGTAACGCCTAAGGGCAACCTGTTGAATAATTTCAGTTTTAAAGTTGAATCTAATGAAGTGTGTTCCTTTTTGTTTACAAAGTTGATTCCCGATGGTCTTTGAAAACATAAATCATACGCATTCCATTCATCATGTGCATAACAGGTTTTCCTCTTTTCAGGTTGCTTACCGTTCTTCGTTGTTTATTTCAGCATCATGAATCCTGACTCATCATCAACTGAGATGTCCATCAAAGCTCTTCAGGCGCAGAATGCGCAATTTCAGGAATTAATCATGGGTTTGGCTCAGGGCCAAGAAGAGCTGAAGGCTATGCTCCTGAAGAAGGAGAAGAAGAAGAAGAGAAGATCTGTTCTGTTCAACTCGGGCCGAAGGTTTGGCAACACTCTGCAGAATGAAGAGGCTGGTTCTTCCATTGGCAAGGGTACTCCTCAAGCGGAAAAAGGTCCTAGTCCGGTAGTCTCTGACAACGAGACTGATTTTGATGAAGAGCAATATCCTCCTGCAGAAGACCGTTACAAGCAGTTGGAGGACAGGTTGAATGCTATGGAGATCCAACAGGTGCCTGGGCTGGATTTCGGAGACTTGGGTTTGTCTACTGGTGTGATCATTCCTCTTAAATTCAAAGCACCATCCTTTACCAAATATGACGGGGCGTCTTGTCCCAAGCTACACCTCAGGTCCTACGTGCGGAAGATTCAACCGTATTCAGTGGATAAGAACTTGTGGATCCACTTCTTCCAGGAGAGTCTTTCAGGGACTCATCTCGAATGGTTCTATCAGCTGGATGGGACCAAGGTTCGTAACTGGGAGGAGTTGGCTACTGCTTTCTATAAGCAGTATCAGTATAATGCCGACCTTGCCCCTACACGTACCCAACTCCAGGGTATGTCGTTAGGTTCAAGTGAAGGTTTTAAAGAGTACGCTCAGAAGTGGAGGGATCTGGCTGGCAGGGTGCAGCCTCCGTTGACTGATCGGGAGTTGGTAGACATGTTCTTGGGGACCCTATCTGGGCCATTTTTCAACCATCTTATCGGTAACTCATCTGCAGGGTTTACTGATCTTATTCTGACTGGAGAGAGAATTGAGGCTGGGTTGAAGTCTGGTAAGATTCCGAAGGGTGCATCGTCTAGTTCTGAGAAGAAACCCTTCAAGAAGGAGGCTAGTGCTGTATATGGCTCTAGAAGACAAGAGAAATCTGAGCGCCGCCAATCTGTCAGTGCGGTAATGATTGCTAAGCCTGCTGCCGCTCCTCGGCAAACCAATCCACCAAGGGCTGAAAGACCCCGGAGAGAATTCACCCGTTTGAGCATGACCCTATCCCAAATCTTGCCGCAGTTACTATCCACCAATCTAGTGACTGTCAGAGAGGCCCCAAAAGCTGTGAACACTGCCTCCCCCAAATACAACCCAAATGCTCGTTGTGCTTATCATTCTGATAGCCCGGGGCATTCCACTGATGACTGTTGGGCATTAAGGAATAAGGTGCAAGACCTTATTGACGCAAAGGAGATACAGTTTGAAGCGCCTGAGAGGCCGAATGTGGTTACTGCTCCTATGCCTCAGCATGGGGTAAATGCTGTTGATGAAGAGGTGTACGCTGTTTCTGTGGATGATCTAGCCACTCCCTTAATAACTGTCAAGAAGAACCTACTGCTGGCCGGTTTATTTCTGGGTTGCAGTGAGGGTTGCCTGTTCTGTGTTGTTTCCCTATCTGGTTGTCCCTTGCTGAAGTTGGGCATCCAAAGCCGGATGGACAGTAAGGAGATTCTGTTCAAGAAGTCTGCTGTTCAGTTGGTTCCGGTAGAAGAAGTTTCTGTGGTTACCATCTTCAATAATCCAATCAAGGCTCTCCCGAAGAAGCCTGTCCAAATCATGACTGTCGCACCTGTTGTTATCACTGTTCCGGGGCCTCTTCCCTACGTATCTGATAAAGCTGTCCCCTGGCATTATGGGGCAGACGTATATGTGAATGGAATCAAACAAGAGTTCAACACTGGCGCCAGTATCTGCGATATCACTGGCCCAGCCAAGGTTACCCACAGTGGCAGGCTCTTCTCGCCTGACATTGCACCGCCCGCTACTCGAAGACCCCTCCTTATAACACCTACAAGTGTACCTGTTCCTGTTGCTGATCAAGTTGTTTCCCCTGCCGCCGAGTCGTCTAATGCTCGGGGCAAAGGGATTGAAGATGAGCCTGCCCGGATGGAGGCACCGATACCTATAAATGCTGAGGCCTCCCAACAAGAGATGGAGGAAATTTTAAAAATAATAAAGAAGAGTGATTTCAATGTTGTCGAGCAGCTGGGGCATACGCCCTCCAAAATCTCCATGCTCTCCTTATTGATGTGCTCCGAGGCCCATGCTAAAGCCTTAATCTCATTTCTCAAGACGACCCATGTGCCACAGGAGACATCTGCAGTCGAGTTCACTGATTGCGTAGCAAATCTGACAGCGGACAATGGCTTGGGTTTCTCAGATGCTGACCTAACTGCGAAGGGAAGAGACCACAATGATGCCCTGCATGTCTCTATCGAATGCAGGGGCACTACTCTGGCACATGTATTGGTGGATACTGGTTCTTCCTTGAATGTTCTACCAAAGAAGGCTTTAGACCGTTTGGATTGTGAAGGCCTGGAATTAAAACCCAGCAATATCATCGTCAGGGCCTTTGACGGTTCAAAAAGGATGGTTCATGGAGAGGTCGACATTCCTATTCGTGTGGACTCTCAGGTGTTTGACTCTACTTTTTACGTAATGGGTATCCGTCCATCATATTCTTGTCTACTGGGTCGACCTTGGATCCACAAAGCTGGGGCAGTGACCTCTACCTTGCACCAGAAGCTAAAGTACCCCGTCAGAGGGAAGATCGTCACTGTACAAGGAGAGGAGGAGTATATGGTGAGCCATTTGAATTCCTTCAGGTACATTGAGATGGACGGGGAGTTTATTGAGACCCCCTTTCAGCATTTCGAAGAAGTACTTCCAATTTCAGCAGCAGCAGAAACAGCGGTCGAAGAGAATGTTCCTTTGAAGATGGCTTCCCTGAAGGATGCCCGGGCTGTGGTTCAAAAAGGTGAATGTGCTAACTGGGGCAGGCTTCCCGACTTTACACAGAAAACTGACAAATTTGGACTGGGTTTTACTGCAGAGGGTCAGAAAGCTATGTGGAAGGCGAAGACCAGAAGACCTCCTGTGCTCATTACCAATCCAGGAGTGAATGCTATTGGGGAGGATAATGAAGTGGATGAAGCTGAGTTCAATAGCTGGATCTACCCGACGACCGAAGGCGGATTGACCAATTGGATTGTCAAAGACCATACTCCTGTTACTTTTGTTACGCAGTAATAAACTTCTTTGTTTCGTTATTTGTAATAAACAATAAATTGAACTCTATGGCCCGGTGTCTTACCCGGGGCACCGTGGCTTCATTTGTGAGGGCATATAAATTGTCATTTCATATATCATAAATGAAAATCTTGGACGTTTTCTCGCATTTCAAATCTTATGCTCCTTTTCTGCCTTTCTTTCCTGTATATATATTTCAAAACAGTTGTATTTACATACACTCACTCATACAGGTTTCAATCCACTCTGGATCTCACTGGCAACGACTCTGCTACTGCCAGTTATGACTTCGAAAATCCGATCAACTTAGCCGAAGACGAAGGTGAAGATGATTGCGAAGTGCCTGGCGAGCTTGCAAGACTGTTGCTTCAGGAAGAGAGGGCAATTCAACCACATGAAGAGCCAGTGGAAACAATAAACTTGGGTACTGAGGCAGACAGGAAAGAGGTAAAGATTGGTGCCAACCTAGAGCTCAGCATGAAGCAACGGTTGACTAAGATGCTACATGATTATGTGGAGATATTTTCCTGGTCCTACGAAGACATGCCCGGGTTGGATACCGATATTGTGGTCCATCACTTGCCTACTAAGGAAGACTGCCCTCCGGTTAAGCAAAAGGTCCGCCGTATGCGTCCAGAGATGTCTGAGAAGATCAAAGCCGAGGTTATGAAACAGTTTGATGCTGGGTTCCTTGGAGTGACTTCTTACCCTCAGTGGGTTGCTAATGTGGTGCCGGTACCGAAGAAGGACGGTAAGGTCAGAATGTGTGTCGACTACAGGGATCTGAACAGGGCCAGCCCCAAGGATGACTTCCCCCTACCTCACATTGATGTCCTTGTTGATAATACAGCTCAGCATAAGGTGTTCTCTTTCATGGATGGTTTTTCAGGCTATAATCAGATCAAGATGGCTCCTGAAGACATGGAAAAGACTACATTTGTTACTCAGTGAGGCACCTTCTGCTACAAGGTCATGCCTTTTGGACTAAAGAACGCTGGGGCAACCTACCAACGTGCCATGGTTGCCTTATTTCATGACATGATTCATCATGAGATAGAAGTGTATGTTGACGACATGATTGCAAGGTCCCAAACTGAGGAAGAGCACCTAGATCATCTGCAGAAATTGTTTGACCGGTTGAAATTATACAAACTGAGATTGAACCCGAACAAGTGCACCTTCGGGGTAAGATCTGGGAAGTTGCTAGGCTTCGTTGTAAGTGATAAAGGTATTCAAGTGGACCCTGCTAAGGTTAAAGCTATTCAAGAGATGCCAGTTCCTAGGACAGAGAAGGAAGTCAGGGGCTTTTTAGGACGCCTGAATTACATTGCTCGCTTCATCTCACACCTGACTGCTACCTGTGAGCCAATCTTCAAGCTGCTGAAGAAAGATCAGGTAGTACGCTGGAATGATGAATGTCAGGCTGCTTTTGACAGAATCAAAGAGTATCTCCAAGAACCACCCATCCTTATGCCACCGGTTGAAGGGAGACCTCTGATACTATATCTGACAGTGCTTGACAACTCAATGGGGTGTGTGTTGGGGCAGCATGACGAGTCTGGCCGAAAAGAGCACGCCATTTATTACCTTAGCAAAAAGTTTACCGACTGTGAGACCCGATACTCACTGCTTGAGAAAACTTGTTGCGCTTTGGTATGGGCTGCTCGCCAGCTGAGATAGTATATGCTGACTCACACTACCTTGTTGATCTCAAAGATGGATCCGATAAAGTACATATTCGAAAAGCCTGCTCTGTCTGGGAGAATAGCAAGATGGCAAATTATCTTGACGGAATACGACATTCAGTACACAACCCAGAAAGCCATCAAAGGAAGTGTATTGGCAGACCACTTGGCACATCAGGCAGTAGACGACTATCAGTCAATGGACTTTGAGTTTCCTGACGAAAGCATCATGATAGTGACTGATTGTGAAGTACCTGGACCGGATGAAGGACCTGAGGAAGGATCCCGATGGTCTATGCACTTTGACGGAGCCTCCAATGCTTTGGGTAACGGCATTGGCGCCGTAATCATATCTCCTCAAGGCACTCATACTCCCCTCACTGCCCGGCTAGGTTTCAACTGTACCAACAACATGGCGGAGTATGAGGCGTGCATCATGGGTCTTCAAGCTGCGATCGACTTAAGGATCAAGTATTTGAGCGTCTTCGGAGATTCCGCTCTCGTGATCAATCAGATCAAAGGGGAGTGGGATATGAAACATCCGAATCTTATTCCTTACAGAAAATGTGTGTTGACCTTGATTCCCCACTTCACAGAGATAATCTTTGAACACTTTCCGAGAGAAGAGAATCAGTTGGCGGACGCGTTAGCTACAATGTCTTCTATGTTCAAGGTCAAATGGGATAATGAGGCTCCCCGGATCATCATCTGGAAACTGGACGAACCGGCATACTGTTGTGATCTCGAAACTGAATTGGTGACTGAGAAGCCTTGGTACCATGAGGTGAAGAGATATTTGGAAGCTCAGGAATACCCTGAAGGTGCATCTGTCAACGACAAAAAGTTTCTGAGAAGGTTCGCAGCAAAGTTCTTCCTTAGCAACGGCATCCTGTATAAGCGAAACCATGATTCGACCTTACTGCGTTGTGTGGATAGGACTGAAGCAGAAAGGATCATGGAAGAGCTACATGAAGGGACCTTCGGTACACATTCCAGTGGACACACTATGGCGAAGAAAATCTTTCGGGCAGGGTATTTCTGGTCCACCATGGAAGCTGACTGCTATCAACATTCCCGGACATGCCATAAATGCCAGATTTATGCAGACAAGGTGCATGTCCCTCCAGTTCCTCTAAATGTTCTGACTGCGCCTTGGCCGTTTGCAATGTGGGGCATAGACATGATCGGTGAGATAAAACCTACGGCATCTAACGGGCATCGCTTCATCCTGGTAGCGATTGATTACTTTATGAAGTGGGTTGAAGCAGCTTCCTACGCTACGGTAACCAAGACGGTTGTGGCACGGTTCATTCGGCACAACCTGATCTGTCGATATGGCGTCCCAGAAAGGATCATTACAGACAACGGTACCAATCTCAATAACAAGATGATCACTGAGCTCTGCGAGCAGTTTAATATACAGCACCATAATTCTTCTCCTTACAGACCGAAGATGAATGGGGCTGTAGAAGCAGCGAATAAGAACATTAAGAAAATTGTGCAGAAGATGACAGTGACCTATAAAGATTGGCACGAGATGTTACCGTTCGCTCTACATGGGTACCGTACCTCAGCCAGGACGTCAACCGGGGCAACTCCTTTCTCATTGGTCTACGGCATGGAGGCAGTTTTACCGATCGAAGTGCAAATACCCTCTCTCCGGATAATGAAGGATGCGGATCTGAACGAAGATGATTGGATCCAGACACGACTCGGTCAGCTAAACCTTATTGATGAAAAGAGACTTGCTGCTATCTGCCACGGTCAGACGTACCAAAAACGGATGATCAGGGCATTTAACAAAAAGGTCAGACCACAGGAATATCAAGTTGGGGATCTGGTAATCAAGCGAATCATCCTTCCTTAGAGTGATCCAAGGGGAAAATGGACCCCTACATACGAAGGGCCATTTGTGGTTAAACATGTATTCTCAAGAGGAGCCATGATTCTAACCAACATGGATGGTGACGACCTTCCTCACCCCGCCAATGCAGACATAGTAAAAAGATACTACGCATAAGAAAAAGACCCGCTAGGCTGACATGCCTAGGCAAAAATTAGGGCTTCCCGGCGAACCAAAAGGGTTCGGGCAAAATGAAGGGATGAAATGGAAAAAATCTGTACACCCGGCAAGTCGAAAACCTGAAAAGGCGGCTTGGGCAAAAATGGGTATCCCGGTGGACTGAAAACCCGAAAGGGCGGTCCAGGCAAAAGTTAGGGATAAAGCGTAATACTATGTCTCATTGGATCACTTTGCATCCAGAATCCGGTATCTACATCAAGTTCAGACGGCATCGATCAGTCAGCTTCATCTTCAACCAAGGTCATCAAGTGATGAGACGCTCGAAGATATAAAGGCAATAGCAGAGTTGAAACCCAGTGGGATCATTCATTTCACACAACTGTTTTATTTTCTTTTGTACAAAATTTGTATAAACTTTTGTCCGGCGGCGTTCTCTTACTAGGACGTCAGCCTCTTGTACATAAACGCCTATTTTACAGGCAAATTCAAAATCAATACAAAAAAATATACTTTTCAGTTAAAATTGCCAATTGTTTTTCCTTTTCTGTTTTGTTTTGCGAAGAACGTCCAAGGTTCAATTTGTGATATATGCATTGACAATAATTTGCTAACTCATGAATATTTGCATACGAAATAAAGGATTAATTACAGGTAACATTAGGAACAGGGGCAATAAAAGAGTTGTCCAAGCAATCTAATTGTTCTATCCTCCAAGGTATCAAGGTAGGTTCAGCTAAAGAACATAACCAGATATCTTAATTCCCCAGAGAGTGAGCCAGCAGGTCAGAGCACTCTCCCCAAGCAAAGTTATACAATCAAACCTTAAGGAAGTTGGGTATCCTCCAGCAGATCTCAACATCCCCCAACAGTACATGTATTCTTAACAAGCATCCCCGGCAATCTTGGCCTAAAGATTGTTCCCCGGAGGTATATCAAAGATTCAGTGGAGTTACTTCCCCAGTACAACTCAAAACTTCCCCAAGAGAGTCCAATCCAGTTTCCCCAGGAAAGTTGGAATTCATCTCCCCAAGCAGTAAGCTTATCCCTAGTAGATTCTGGAAGCTTCTCGCAGAGCACGAACGCCTCCCCCGGCTTTATTCCAAGAGTTATTTCCTTACCAGGATATAACTGGGTTATCCTCAGCCAAAAGCCACGGAAAGACCGTCCTCGACGAAGTCTTCTTATCCCCAGCGAAGTCTATCAACACTTCCAACACAACAAAGGTATCCCTAGCAAGTTATTATCAACGACTCAGCAAAGTATCTCTCTCCCCACAGAGTATTGCTTCCCAGCAAGATCGTTAGAGTACTTTCCTCCCCGCAGAATATTCCATTTGCCAAGTTTATCCCCAACGGAGTTATCTTCTCCTACCGGTATTCTTGTAACTATCACCCAGCGGAAGCAAAATCTATTCTTCAACGTCAGCCCAGGAGTGACTTCCCGGCACCCGTCAAGGATTTACTTTCCTAGACGAAAACATACATTCCTAAACATCACATACATTATAGCATGCATATACGCATCATATCTTACAAATCTCATTTATGTTGAGAACATCATTGCTTGATCCATATTATGCATTGCATATGACTGACCTTTACCTTTCAGGAAAAGATTCAGTTAAGTTCTCAGCTATTTCAAGACCTAGACCGGTTCAGTTAAATCGACTCCAAAGATTTCTCTGTTTCTTATTCAGTCAAAGGCCTTCTCTGGTTCAGTCAGATCGACCCTAAGATCTCCCTGTTTCTTACCCAGTTGAAGACACTTCAAGACCTAGACCGATTCAGTTAATCGACCCTAAGATTTTCTGTTTCTTATCCAGTCCAAGGCCTTCTCTAGTCCAGTTAAATCGACCCCAAACAGATTTTCCTGATAAAGACTCAGTAGAAGTTATCCAAGATTCTCTCAATGATTGCTATTGAGGTTGTAGTCGCCTATGGTTCTCTCCCCGATACTGCAGAGGTGGTAATTCCAAGATTCTCTCAATGATTGCTATTGAGGTTGTAATGGCCTATGGTTCTCTCCCCGATCCTGTGGAGGTGGTAATCCCAAGATTCGCTCAACGATTGCTGTTGAGGTTGAAGTTATCCAAGATTCTCTCAATGATTGCTGTTGAGGTTGTAGTCGCCTATGGTTCTCTCCCCGATACTGCGGAGGTGGTAATTCCAAGATTCTCTCAATGATTGCTATTGAGGTTGTAATCGCCTATGGTTCTCTCCCCGATACTGCGGAGGTGGTAATTACAAGATTCTCTCAATGATTGCTGTTGAGGTTGTAGTCGCCTATGGTTCTCTCCCTGATACTGCGGAGGTGGTAATCCCAAGATTCGCTCAACGATTGCTGTTGAGGTTGAAGTTATCCAAGATTCTCTCAATGATTGCTATTGAGGTTGTAGTCGCCTATGGTTCTATCCCCGATCCTGCGGAGATAGTAATCATCCAAAGTTTCTCTCAACGATTGTTGTTGAGGTTGAAGTTATCCAAGATTCTCTCAATGATTGTTGTTGAGGTTGTAGTCGCCTATGGTTCTCTCCCCGATACTGCGGAGGTAGTAATCATCCCAAGATTTTCTCAACGATTGCTGTTGAGGTTAAAGTCATCCAAGGTTCTCTCACCGTTCCTGTTGAGGTAGTAACCATCCCTGGTTCATTCATCACCGTTTGAAGCTCCAGATCCAGCTCCTGTAACCAGTCAGGACACATCTACACAAAGAATCTGAAGACCAGCTCCCGTAACAGGTCAGGTAATCATTTTTCTTTTTGCAGGTATGCAAGTTCTCACACGATCAACATCCAGATGGCATCTACAAGCCCATCCACCTTCCATCATCTCTTAGCATGGCATCTATAATCCCATCATCCTATCCATCAATCTCCAAATGGCATCTATAAGCCCATTCCACCATCACACTGCTACTATGTGAGCGCAAATTTCTGGGCACTCTAGTGTTCAATCATCTTCCACCTTCGGATTACGAAAGGCACGTCAGCCAATCTGCATCCTCAGGTTTAAGAAGATTGAACAGGGGCAACTGTTGTACCCCAAAATTTGCCCTCCCATACTCTTCAAGATTTGTCAAAAGCATGCTTCAAAATTCCCCAAGGGTTGCACAGTTCAAGGGCCTCCTAACAGTCAAAATTAGGGTTTTGGTTCTGACAAAGTAAATGAAGTTTCCAAGGGTCCAATCAAGTCCCACATGCCTATAAATATGGTCAAACATCCTCATACCAAGTTTCAAGACTTACAGTACAAAATTGCACAGTCAAAAACCCTAATTGCACTACAGTCAACTGTAGGGGCAAAATGGTCATTTGACAGTCAAAAGTTCAAATTTTTGGTCAACATCTCATTTTGAAGCCACAAACATCATTTGATCAATGCTTGATCATGATTCTCAAAGCTTGGCTCAAAAATCATCAAGATGCAAAAGTTTCCATATTTGGACAGTTGAAAAAGTCAACTGTAACTTGACCAGGGAATAACTTTCACATGGATTGTCAGAAAAATTCCATCCAAAGCTCATTTTGAATATAAAGACATTTCCTACAACTCCTCTTCATACTTCAAGTCCAATAAATGCTCTCACAAAAAGTTATCAATTTCAACATTATAGGTCATTTTCAAAAGTCAACAAAAAGGGACTTTAAGTCAAAGGCCATAACTTGAGATTGGTAAATCAAAATGACATGGGACCAAAGACATTAGTTAGAGGACTCAAATACCTTTCCAAAATGTCCAAGAACATGAGCAAAGCTTAAAAATTGAGCAAGTTATTCCTTGTGGAAGTTGGGAAATTTTTGGATATTTTGAAAAGTCAACATTGCTTCAAATGACCTAAAATTGCTAATGGGACTCTTTTTCTTCCACAATTCATCATCCAAAGCATGTGCACGACCATTTGGCCCAAGGGGAAGTTTTTATCATTTTTATTTTATTTATTTGAATTTTTAAATGCTAGAAATTCATTTAATTAATTAAAATATATAAAAAATACCAAACCAATGCAATCAAATCTTTTTATGCAAGGAATAAGCTTAAGATTTCGTGCAAGACCAAATATAGAAAGAATCAAGTCAATTGGCCATGAGTTGTATCAAATATGCTTGAAAAAGATTTGAAATATTTTGCCATGAAAATCAATATCCTCTCAATCAATTCCTTGATCCTTTGGCTCTGAATTCTTACCCTAATCGTTCACCTATACATACTAATGCAAACCCTACTCCTCAAAAGGTCCAAGCTGCGCAGAAAGACAAAAGAGAACTTTGCAATTTTGATCAAAAAATTCAAAACTGAAATCGTGATTCCAAAGCATTTCAAGGAAAAGTAATCAGTCCATTGCCTTCCTGAGACATCAGGGAAACTTCCTGGATCAAAAGCACGCCCTCTAACGCCTTGAATCGGTATACAGAGATCAAAATTTTTCATATAAAAAGCATAATCGTGTTTTAATATTTAAGCATGTTCATTGCATCTTTTTTATGGATTTGTACTAATTGCATGATTCTGAAGCTAACCACATAATTTGATTGCATTTTCATCACCCATACGCGAATCTGCCATTGTTGTTTTTTAGGGTTCTTCAGCTTTCGAATTAGGGGTTTTTGAATATGGTAAAATTAGGACATGCCAACACCATGAACGAACTCAGCATGCTTGGACGGTTCAAAATCAATCCTCGCGCCTAATTTATGTGGCCGGACGGCCTAATCGCTATTTTCCAAAATGTTACCTTTGGGGACGGTTCAAAACCGTTGCCCATTCTTTTTTTGTTTCAGGAAAAAAAGCCAAACGAAGGAGATGATGAAGTGTCAAAGCATGATAGGGCCATTTGAATTTTCGCGCTGAATTTATTCACTAACCATTATCTTGTTTCATATTATTTATTGATTACCATATGTACAAACGCGCATAAGTGGCTCCACTGGTCAAGCGAAGGAAGGGTAACCTCTAGGACCTGGGTTCGATCCCAGGTCCCCCACCCATTTCATATTATTTTGTTATTAATGTTTGTGTACAATTCCAGCGCTAAAGTCCATCATGCATCCACAACATCAAGCCGTCCACATGTCCCAATGCATTCAATCAAGGGCTAGGATCCAGGAACATAGTGGACATGAGTCAACACCTTCACACGCTGGCAAAGGAAGTCAAAAGGGCCTTAAAACCTTGGGCCAGAATTGCTACAATACACCTCTCAATTGGGGACAGACCCCCCTAGGTTTGCAACATCTTTTCTATTTTATTTCATTTTTTTATTTTGATTCAATTATTTCTTTCTTTAATTTAATTCTTTAATTTAAATATTTTCATAAAAAGCAAAAAAACAATATAAAATCACAAAAAGGCAAAAATAAATATTTTATTTATTTTTATTTTTATTTTGTAAATAAATAACATTAATTGATTTTAGTTTTAATTTAGGTTGAAATCTTAATATTTTTTTTAATAAACTTAAAATTGGTAGAATTAGAGTTTGCAATAATTTTTATCCTTTTTCTTTCCTTTTCACAATAATTAATTATTAAATATTATTTTTGTAATTAAATGGCATGTAAGTAATTAGGTTAATTTAGGTTTAACTTTAATACTTTCTTAATAAACTAAAAAAAGAAACAATTAGAATTAGGGTTAACATTTTAATTTCAATTAATTCAATTTCATTAAAATCATAAAATACAAAAATACCAAAAATAATTTCCTTTCATTTTAATTTTCATTAATTTAATCATTTAATTTAATTTCGTTAAAAGGGTCCAACGCCTTCGTTTCTAATTTTAATTCAATTCGCGCATTTATCTCGTTTCTTTTAATTACTTATATATCTCTCCCAAAGCCGTGTAAATTGAATCTTTCGCACTTTAGTTTTCTTTAATCCTTGATTTTTCTGTCAAATCGGGTCCTGGAAATTTTGGCGATGTGGACCCGCGCCTTTTGTAATAGTTTAGAATTTTACCTTTTTCGCACTTCTTAACTATTAAAAAAATGCATGCAAGAATGAATGATAAAAATAAAAACAAACGCGTAGATCACCTTTGACATGAACAAGACAAAAATATCTGAAAAGACACACAAATCACACACCACCCCTAGGGTACGCCTCACTGTTGCCTTGCCTCGAAAGGTGATCGTCGAGTAGAGGATGTCTTAGTAAGTCCTCATGATCCGAGAACCTGGCATGAGGGTAGCTTCTAAGGTGTCTTCCCATTGCTCTGGTGATCACCATGTCTCGAACTTCGAATTGACCCGAACACCTTCAATGGTGGTGCTACCTACCTCTCAATGGTGGGATGGCACTACTTTAAAGGACATCTACACAGACTAATTCCTTAGGGTAGGTAGACGACTCTAGATACTTGCTCTAATTTCAAAACAAATTCAAAAAATACTTTTCACACCGACACCTTTTCAAAAAGCTTTCGAAAGCAATTTTTCAAACACTCTTGAGGACTGATACAAGAGTCGAACTGGAATTTTCAAAGAAACTTTTTTAAAACCCACAGTTGAAAAGCAAACAAACCATTTTTGAAAACACAAGTGAGCAAGTATCTAAGAGCCCATGGATAACCATGGATAGAAAGGGTGCTAACACCTTCCCTTTCTATAACCTACCTCCCGAACCGAGAGCAATCTCTTTAAGGAATTTTTCTGTGCTTTTGTCCTTTCCATTTGGAGAAAATAAAAGACGGTGGCGACTCTTGCTTCCGCGACATTTCGCGAACCAGCGTTAAACAGTCAGTTCCAGATCCACCGATCACACTGGGTTATCCTCAGCTAATAACCACGGAAAGACCGTCCTCGGCGAAGTTCTTCCTCCCCCCAGCGGAGTTCATCAAATCTTCCAACATAACACATCAACGGGTATCCCCAGCGGAGTTATCATCAAAACCTCAACGAAGTATCTCTTCCTACAGAGTGACTCCCCGCAGAGTAATATCTTCACCAGGTTTATTCCCCAACGGAGTCATCTTCTCCTACCGGTTTATTCTTGCAACCATCATCCCCAGCAGAAATGAAGAACTGTACTCTTCAAACATCAGCCCAGGATTCAGCTTCCCGGCATTCGTCAAGAATTTATTTTCCTAGACGAAAATGCATTCATATACATCACATTGACATACATCATGACATATGTATATACGCATCATAACACACTATCTCATTTATTTTGGGACATCATGACATCATATATTTCATACATCATGACATTGCATACAACTAATGTTTTGCCTTTTCAGGAAAAAGGTCAATCCAAAGATGATTACTATCAACTGTCGCAATTCCAGATTCGATTCTTGTATCCAGCCAGGGCATATCTGTGAGTAGATTCGACACTTGTACCCAGCCAAGGCATATCTACATTAAAGAGATTGAAGAGATGGCCGAGAAGTGCTCCAGATATGGATGTTGTTTGTTTGCTTATTCAGATTTATCTCCAGAGATAGCTTGGAAATGCTCCAGATATGGATGTTATTCTTCTGCTTATTCAAAGTTTAAGATATAGCTGGGAAATGCTCCAGAGATGGATGTTGTTCTTTTGCTTATTCAGATTTTCTCTTCAGAGATGGCTTAGAAATGCTCCAGAGATGGATGTTATTCTTTTGCTTATTCAAGAGTTTCCTTTCAGATATAGCTGGGAAATGCTCCAGAGATGGATGATGTTCTTTTGCTTATTCAGATTTTCTCTTCAGAGATGGCTTAGAAATGCTCCAGAGATGGATGTTATTCTTTTACTTATTCAAGAGTTTCCTTTCAGATATAGCTGGGAAATGCTCCAGAGATGGACGTTATTCTGTTGCTTATTCATAGTTTCTTGTTCAGAAATAGTTCAGATATGCTCCAGAACCGGACGCTATTCTGTTGCTTATTCAGGGATTCTTTTCAGAGATAACTTAGAGATGCTCCAACCACGGATGCTATTCTACTGCTTATTCAGATTTCCTTCTAAAGATAGTTCAGATGCAACCCAGGCATGGCGACATTCTGATACTTATTCCAGACTCCCTTCTAGAGATAGCTTAGAAATGCTCCGGATATGGATACTATTCTATTGCTTATTCCAGATTCCCTTCTAGAGATGGTTCAGATGCGACCCAGACATGGCGACATTTTGATACTTATTCAGATTTCCTTTCAGATATAGCTTAGAGATGCTCCTGACCCGGATGCTATTCTTTTGCTTATTCAGATTTTCTCTCCAGTAATAGCTCAGAGATGCTCCGGACCCGACTGTTATTCTATTTCTTATTCAGAGATTCCTTTCAGAGATTGCCTAGAAATGCTCCAGATCCGGATGCTATTCTATTGCTTATTCAGATTTCCTTCTAAAGATAGTTCAGATGTAACCCAAGCATGGCGACATTCTGATACTTATTCCAGATTACGTCCAGAGATAGTTCAGATGCAACCCAGACATGGCGACATTTTGATACTTATTCAGATTTCCTTTCAGATATAGCTTAGAGATGCTCCTGACCCGGATGTTATTCTACTGCTTATTCATATTTCTCTCCGGAGATAGCCTAGAGATGCTCCAGATTCGGACGCTATTCTATTACTTATTCAGATTCTAACTTCTAAAGACAACTTAGAGATGCTCCATCCCGGATGCTATTCTATTGTTCAGTCCAGATACGATCAAGATTCGGATGACATTCTGCCACTCATTCAAACACAGTATAAATATACCCCAAACGCGGCGGTCATTCTACTACTCATTCAGACGTCAGTAATCAGATATAGACTAGATATGCCCCAGACACAGAAGCCATTCTATTTCTTATTCGGACGCAGCTACCCATTTCAGTTCCGAATGGCATCTATAAGCCCATTCCCGACAAGGTTCTATCACACTTCCAGATGGCATCTATAAGCCCGTCCCCCTATCCACCATCTCTCCAAATGGCATCTGTAAGCCCATTCCCGCCATCACACTGCTGATACTCTACTATGTGAGTGCAAATTTCTGGGCACTCTAGTGTTCAATCATCTTCCACCTTCGGATCACGAAAAGCACGCCAGCCAATCTACATCCTCAGGTCTAAGAAGATTGAAGAGGGGCAACTGTTGTACCCCAAAATTTTCCCTCCCATATTCTCCAAAGTTTTGGCAAGCATCACCTCAAATGGTTCAAAGTCTACTCAAGGGTTACACAGTCAACCATCCTCCTAAGCCAGTCAAAATTAGGGTTTTGGTTCCTTCAAGGAAGTTGAGGTTTTCAAGGGCTCAATCAAGTCACATATGCCTATACACATTGTCAAGCATCTACATGCCAAGTTTCAAGGCTCACAAGGTCAAGTTGCACAGTCAAAAACCCTAATTGCTTCACAATCAACTATAGGGGTAAAATGGTCATTTGGCAGTCAAGAGTCAAAATTTTTGGTCAACATCTTATTTTGAAGCCACAATCATCATTTGATCAAGTCTTGATCATGATTCTACAAGAATGGCTCAAAAATCATCAAGATGCAAAAGTTTCCATTTTTGGAGAGCTGAAAAGTCAACTGTAACTTAACCAAAGCATAACTTTTTCATGGTTCATCAGAAAAATCCCATCCAATGCTCATTTTGAAGGGGAGGACATTTCCTACAACTCATCTTCACATTCCAAGTCCAAGAAATGCTCTCACAAAAAGTTACAAATTTCAACATTATAGGTCATTTTCAAAAGTCAACAAAAAGGCATTTTAAGTCAAAGACCATAACTTGAGATTGGTAAATTCAAATGACATGGGACCAAAGGCATTGGTTAGAGGACTTCAATACCTTTCCAAAATGTCCAAGCACATGTTCATATGATCAAAATTGAGCAAGATATGCATTGGAGAAGTTGGGAAATTTTTGTGAAATGGCCAAAGTCAACTATCCTTGAAACTTCATTTTTGACAAAAAGGGCCCACTTTTTCCACTTGGTTCAGCTTTTCCATGCCTCCCACGTGTCCCATGATTTATTTCAAGATTAAAGATTAATTTTTCTATTTTTATTTAATTTTATTTGATTTAATTCATTTTAAATCTTTAAAATTCAAATAAAAATCAAGAAATTAATTAAAGGATATTTTGTGGCTTGAATAGCTTTGATACACCATAAAACACATACCAAACTCGTGCAAGACCTATTTCAAGCATAGAAATTCAAATTTGAAGCAAAAATGGCAAGTTGTTCAATGGTGGTTATGGAGAAAATCAAAACTTCATTACAAGGCTTTAAGGTCCATTATATTGATTGATTCTCATTGCTAAACATATATGCAAGCCTTCCATACTTGATTCACGACCTAGAACTCTCTAAAAGGGCATAACCAATTTCAAAATTTCAAGAGAAAAGTGTGAAACTGAAAACCACTCTGCAACATAATTCAAACCTCCCTTTTGATCCAAACACACTCCTTACATCTCCAGAAACAGTTTGCAATCAAAAACGAGCACTAAAGCCACAAGAATCGTCAGAAACGGTTCAACCCTGTGTACATATTTTTTTGAATTGCATATCATGATTCATGCGCATTTGATACATGTTGTTGAGTGTTTTGTATTCACAGGACTCACATGAAGCTTATGACATGGTTTAACTGCATTGTAGCACGCTGAATCCCAAATTGCCATTAGCATATTCTAGGGTTCCTGAAGCTTTGAATTGGGGCTTTCCCATACCAGAAAAATTAAGCTTCGTGGCGCCTATGGTTGAACTCAGAAGCTCCATACGAGTTGAATGAGACCCTCGCGCCCTTTTTATATGAACTGAGCGCCTAGTCGCTATTTTTTGCAGTGCCATTTTGTGGGGGTTTGAAACCCCCGCTATTTTTCTATATTTTTTGTTTCAGGGACGAAGAAGATGAGGCGTGGAAGCAGGCTATTGGAGGATTCAAACCACGCGCGCGCTTTTTCTTTTTTTCAGCATATAGTGCGTTTGTTTTATATTATGTTATTTTCTTATTATTATAACAAACGTGTATAAGTGATGCAGTGGTTGGAGATGTGGTTTGCAATCTTTGGGGCCTGGGTTCGATCCCAGGTCCCCACCAAATTTCATATTATTTTTCTTCCTGTGCTTGTGTGCAGCGTTCCAACCATACTCCACCATGGGCTCCCCTCCATCCAAACGCCATGTGTCCTCAGAAGCAGATCCAAAGGCCCAGAAAGCAAGAACACCATGTGCCTGGTCAACAGCATTCCACTCAATTCCCAGAGTCAACAGGCTTTGTGCAAAATGGGCCTCACAAATTCCATGCACACCCTCATTCCTGGCCCAATACCCCCCATGGTTCTTGCATTTTTTTCTTTTCTTTTCTTTTTCATTTACTAATTATATTTATTAATTGTTATTATTTAATTAAATCACAACTAATTTTTCATAATAAAATTCAAAAAAAGCCAAAAAAATACTTTATTAATTTAAGTAATTATTTTGTAAATAAATATTAAATAATTGAATTAGCTTTAACTAGGCAATTTTAACTTTTTTTTAAATAACTAAAATAATTTAGAATTAGGTTAACTTTTAATTTTAATTCTTTTATTTTACTTCATAAAAACATAAAAAAAACACAAAAACATTTTTTCTTTTAATTAAATTAATTAATTAGTCATTAGTTAGTTTTAGTTTCATTTTAATTAAAAAAATTCAATTTCTTTTCTTAAAAGGGTCAAAACCCTTAGAACGTTCCCGATTAATTTTTATTCGCGCGCATTTACTTTATTTTGATTATTATGTAATTGCTTCAAAGAATGTAATAGTAAATAGGTTTACCGCTTTATTTAATTTTTCGTACTTCTTTACCAAAACGGGTCTTTGTATTTTTTGGCAATGTATAGACCCGCGCCTTGTAATAGCGTAGAATTTATCTTTCCGCAATTTACTTTCCGCACCCCTAACTGTTAAATGCATGAAAGAATGTATGAATAATAAAATTAATCCGTAGCTCACAAATAACATACAAGATAACCTTAACTGAAAAACAACACACAAAGCACATGCCACTTCTTAGGGTACGCCTCACTGGTTGCCTCGAACGTGGTCATCAAGTATAGGGTGTCTTAGAGGTCGCCCTCCTGTCTAAGATCCAGTTGCCTCGAAACGGTTGCCTCGGATAAAAAAGGATCTAGGACATTAGGGTTACTTCTAAGGTGTCCTACTATTGCTTCGGTGACCACACTGTCCCGATAATCGAATTGACCCGAACACCTCCAACGATGGTGCTACCTACCTCTCAATGGTGGGATAGCACTATCTAAAGGACTCCTACACAGCCTAATTCTTTAGGGTAGGTAGATGACTCATGGGTACTTGCTCTTTTCTCAAAACAAACAAAAATACTTTTCACACCTCACACTTTCTAAAAGATTTCAAATAAATTTTTCATACACTCTTGAGGACAGATACAAGAGTTACTTAGAAATTTTTCGAACGAAACTTTTTCAAAATCCACACACACTTGAAAAGCAAACAATCTTTTGAAAACATAAGAGCAAGTACCTAAGAGCCCATGGATAACCATGGATAGAAAGGGTGCTAACACCTTCCCTTTCTATAAATCTACCTCCCGAACCGAAAAACATTCTCATAAGGAATTTTGCTGTGCTTTTGTCCTTTCCATGTTGGAGAACATAAAAGACGGTGGCGACTCTTGCTTCCGCGACATTTCCCGAAACCAGCTTAAAAACCAGTCAGTTCTATTTCCACCGATCACACTTACGAACGAGAATCATTACAAAGATTGCCTAAACAAATGACCTCTTTTACAAAATACTTTCAAAACCACACCAAACAAATTTTCAAACAACAAAAGCAAGTGATCTAGAAAGTAACTAAGAGCCCATGGAAAACCATGGATGAAAAGGGTGCTAATACCTTCCCTTTTCATAATCTACCCCCCGAACTCAAGAAAACATCTCAAAGGACTTTCCTATGCTTTTTCACCTTTCCTTTTGGATAAAAGAAAAGTCAATGGCGACTCTTGCTAACCGCAACATTTGCAATAAAATGCAAAACCCTCAAGTCAGATCTCCCACCGTATCACACTTTCATATCGAAGTAACCCTACTATCAAGGTTCCTTCTCACAACCCTACTATCCAGGATTTCATATTGAAGTAACCCTACTATCCAGGTTCCTTCTCATAGCCCTGCTACCCAGGCTTTCATATCGAAGTAACCCTACCATCCATGTTCCTTCTCATAGCCCTACTATCCAGGCTTTCATATCGATGTAACCCTACCATCCAGGTTCCTCCTCACAACCCTACTATCCAGGCTTTCATATCGAAATAACCCTACCATCCAGGTTCCTTCTCACAGCCCTACTATCCAGGCTTTCATATCGAAGTAACCCTATTATCTAGGTTCCTTCTCATAGCCCTACTATCCAGGCTTTCATATCGAAGTAACCCTACTATCCAGGATCCTTCTCATAGCCCTCTTATCCAGGCTTTCATATCGAAGTAACCCTACTATCCAGGTTCCTTCTCATAGCCCTACTATCCAGACTTTCATATCGAAGTAACCCTACTATCCAGGTTCCTTCTCATAGCCCTACTATCCAGGCTTTCATATCGAAGTAACCCTACTATCCAGGTTCCTTCTCATAGCCCTACTATCCAGGATTTCATATCGAAGTAACCCTACTATCCAGGTTCCTTCTCATAGCCCTACTATCCAGGCTTTCATATCGAAATAACCCTACTATCCAGGTTCCTTCTCACAGCCCTACTATCCAGTCTTTCATATCGAAGTAACCCTACTATCCAGGTTCCTTCTCATAACCTTACATTCCAGGTTTCCAGACAGCAGTCCACGACACTGTAAAACCGGGACCGAATCAAACACGATTGGTTTCATATTTCCCCATTAGAGTAACGGACAATTGAAGCTCCTAAAATTCTATATCTCCCAAGAAAGATACCAACATTCCTCAGCAGATTCCTTATCAACAACAATAACAGGAACTCTCATCAAAGGAATGTCTCAGGAAATCAACATTATCTAAATGGCATCTTTAAGCCCATATCCGACGATTTTCCGTCACATCCAGGATGGAATCTTTAAGCCCATCTCTGACAAATATTCCATTATCGACCTCCAAATGGCATCTGCAAGCCCATTCCCGATATCACAAATCAAGTGCCACTTCATGCGAGTGCAAATTTCTGGGCACTCTAGTGTTCAATCATCTTCCACCTTCAGATCACGAAAGGCAGAGCAGCCAATCTACATCCTCAGGTTTAAGAAGATTGAACAGGGGCAGCTGTTGTACCCAAAAATTTGCCCTCTTATTTTACTCAATACATGACAATTGAAGTCCCTAAGTTGCTCAAAGAAGCCCAAGAGTTGACCAGACAAACTCTCTCCTAAGGCAGTGCTCCTTAAAATTAGGGTTTCTATTTTCATCAAGATGGGTGATCCACAAAAGTCCCATATGATTTCCAAGGTCTTATTATGTTCCCAAGACCCTACATGTCAAGTTTCATGCCTTTCACAAGAAGTTTGCCCAGTCAACTACTCAGATGCTTGAGAATCGACTATATTAGGTCAACAGTCAACAGTGGCCCACATGCAGTCAAACCTCAAGATTTTTGGTCAACATCATTATTTTGAAGTGTTATCCATCATTTTATCAAGGGTTGATCATGATTATTCAAGGAATGCTCCAAATTCATCAAAACCCAAAAGTTGCTAAATTAGGGTTTTGTAGGAAAAGTCAACCCAACTTTGACCAAGCATAACTCCTTCATACTTTATCAGAAATTTTCCATCCAAAGCTCATTTTGAAGAGGATGCAATTCCCTACAATTCATCTGCAGCCCACAATTTCAAAATATGCACTCACAAAAAGATATGAATTTTGACATTATAGGTCCTTTTGAAAAGTCAATAAAAACACCTTTTGGGTCAAAGCTTCATTCATGAACATGAAAGACTCAATTGATATAAGACCAAAATTTTTGCTTAGGGGGCATCCTAAGCTTTCTAAAAAGTCCAAGAACACCTCTCTAGGGTTAAAATTGGAGGAGATATAACTTGCCAAAGTTGACATTTTTTGCGAAATTGCCAAAAGTCAAATGGGCTCAAAATTGCATTTTTTTTGCCAAATGGGCCTAACTTTTTATGCTTGCACCTCACTTATAATACAATCCACGACCCAAATATCCAACCTCATGTTATTTGCTTCACTTTTTAATTTATTTTGATTTTTTGTTAATTAAAATTTCAATTAAATCAAATAATTGAGGAATAATGAAAAATATATGTTGTGATATGATTTTTGGATAGGATTTCAATCAAATAATGCAAGAATATCATGACCAATTTGAATCAAGGCTGATTGATACAAGAAAGGCATAATTTGGCTCAATATAGCAAGTTTACATATGCCATGAAAATCAAATCAAATCTTCAAAACTTTCAAAGATGTGATTTGTTTTTACAGCCCTAATTCACTCTATGATATATATTGAACACATTCAAGGCAAGAACAAGGGGGAGAATCGTGGGAGGTGGCAGAACAAAACTGCAAAATTTCAAAGAAAAGTGTGAAACCTATCTTCTTCCACAGGCCATTTCGAACCATTCCAAGGCTTCTAATCCATTCCTGGACATCTCAGGAAGCTAATAGTATCGTTTTCCAGCCTTGAAGCATCCATAATCATCACGTTACAACATCACGGTTTACACAAAAAAACTCAAACTCGATTTCAATGATTTACGCATCCTAAACGCATGTTATCCATATATTCTTGTTCATAATCATGATTGCAAGATTTCTGTATAGCTTAATTGTACTAACAGTGCAAGAATCCATATTCACCATTGCTAGGGTTTAAGAGCTCGATTTAGGGATTTTTGATACAGGGAAAATAAGACCATGAATGGGGTACCATGACACTCGTGAGACCAAGACGATTTGATTGGTACCATTACAATTGATTTATATTGCATGTACAAGATTTTTGAGATGGACAGGGTTGTAGCTACAGATAAACGTCCGTAGGTAAAGTGCTTCATCTAAAGCCACAGTTCAAGGGAGAAGATGATGGTGTGTCAAGCCACCATTGGAGCGTTTGAAAACTCCCGCGTTTTCTGAGCATGGCAATTAACTTTGCTTTTGATTTTATTTGTTTATAATATATTCAATTAACAAGTCCACTGCAGATGGTAAGGAAGCTTTCCTTTGATGTACACGTCCTGGGTTCGATCCCAGGCGTGTGCATTTTGCTATTTTCTTAACAATTTCAGGCCAATCTCATGCATTATACCATCCAACGCCCATCATGTGCCATCAACGTACGACCAATGGATGCCCAGCTGGCCAGATCTCACGCCTCTCCAATGAAGGACCATGGTGCACCACAAAGTCAACACCATACCAGATCCATCGCTGACCAGGCCTGAAGCTTAACGGGCCACAGATTTTCAGTTCTACACCCCCAAAATTCCTAACAACACAGGCCCATATCTCAAATTTTTTTCTCTTTTTATTATTTTATTTTCTTTATTCTTAATTCTTTATTCATTTTATTTTTAAAATCAGTTTCTTTTATATAAAATCATAAAAATCAAAAAGTCATAAAAATTAGAATTAGGTTTTATTTTTATTTTTATCAAGTTTAATTAAATTAATTGGCTTATTTAATTTAGGGAAACTTTAGCTTGTTTTTATAATTAAAATCAATTAGAAAAATAGGTTTAACTTTTTTGATTTAATTATTTTCTTTTCTTCAAACAAACAAAAACCAAAATATGGGATTTAATTATTTTTCTTAAATTGATTAGTAGTTAGGTTTTTATTATTCCTTATTTTCTTAAATAACACAAAAAACGACAAAAAACAATGATTTTTTTTTCTTTAACCAATTGCAATTAAGGTTTAGTCAAGGGTCAAAACCCTAATTTCTCCTGTATTTGATTTGCCGCGCGCTTGTTATTATTTTTGCCATTATTTTGTAACTGTTTCAAGGTTGTAATAGTTTAAATTAGGATTTTAAATTCCGCATTTTTTTATTTCACGTCAAGGCAATTGTGTAACTGTCAAAGCCATGTAATAGCTAGGTTTATTTCCGCTTTTACTTTTAGCAAACTTTTAACTGTCTAGATGTACGGCTAATAGGATTGTATGGCAAGAATGCATGAAAAATTAAAATAGTTAGAAAACCCTAATATGCAAAGATTAAAATAACTGAAACAAATCACTCGCACATGTTCACTCCTAGGGTTTACCTCACTTCGGTTGCCTTCGGTACACAATCATTAAGCATATGAGATTGTAGTGGTTTCCCTCCAGTCTAAAGAGATCAAATTGTCTCATTCGAATGTTGCCTCAGAAATGTTGCCTCGAAAAATCTCAAGACTCTAGGGTTCCAACTAAAGTTTTCTAACTATTGCTTTAGTGATTGTATTCTTCCCTTTCGAACGTCCCTTACAAACTCCAACGACGGTGCTACCTACTCCTTAATAGTGGGATAGCGCTGTCTAAAGGAAATAGATCATAAACAATCTTTTTTTTAGTAGGTAGATGCTAGTAGGTACTTGCTTAAAACAAATCTTTTCACACAAACACCTTTCAAAAACAGTTTTCAAAACAACTTCATCACATCCTAGAGGGCTGATACAAGGGTTATCACGAAGTAAAATATTTTTAAAGCAAGCACACACACAAGCAATTTGGAAAATGAGCAAGTACCTAAGAACCCGTAGATAACTAGGGATAGAAAGGATGTTAACACCTTCCCTTCTATAATCTACCCCCGTACTCAGAATATCTCGAAAAAATGTTTTTTATGTTCTTTTTCCTTTTCCAAGATTGGATGAAATAAAAGTCGGTGGCGACTCTTGCTTACCGCGACATTTTGCGAACAAAAAACGCAAAATGCAAACCAGTATCAAACAGTCGGTTCTGCCACCGTACCACAATAGTAAATATTTTAGAATTTATAAATATTAAATACATAGTTATAATAATAATATGAATAATAAAATAAAATAATTTTAATAAAAATGCAGGGGGTGTATTTTATTTGGGCTAAGTAAAATAGGGGTGTGGAAATTAGAGTCATGAATTCAGATATTGAATTCAGGCCCAAATGTAGAAGGAGTGTATATTTGTGAATAGTAACAAGAATGAGGTGTTTTTTCAGCAGGGAGCCTAAGTTCATATATTGAATCGGACCTAATAACGCAGGGGGTGTAATTTCTTAACATGATAGAAAATAGAGGCAATAGGGAGGGTGTGATTAGCGATGGGCTAGGCCCAAAACAGCTTCCTAATCCAATGGAAAAGGTGTGGGAGACGTTATGGAATTATGATTGACACGCGCTTTTGGATCGTTTGATGCTGATCCAAAGGTTGTGATGGGAAGCGCACAGTAAGGTTCATGGAAATGCAAACACAGAATCATAGAGGGCTTACATAAACCAATTGCTGGGTTGAGAGCCCATTTTTTATTTTCTCTCCCTCTCTCTACAATAAAACAACCAAACCCTTTGTTATTTCTAGAGATATAGGCTCTGCCTTCTCTCTAGAATTCTGTCGTGCCGGAAAACTCCCAACCAGAGCACCACCGGCCAGAAATCGCTTCCGCCATCGGCTGCATCTGGGCGCCACCTCCTTCCTTCAAACCTTCATCACAACCACCGTGTATATTCATCTGGGTTATATGAACCCTAAGAACCCTAATGGTTCATTATGAATCCTAATCAAACCAAAACCCAGAACACACAACAACGATGAACCCTAACCCTAGTTTTAAGAAACCTAACCCAAGTCTGTAGAACCCTAACCCTAGCCTAGCCTTAGAAACCCCAAAAACCCCAAATTAAAGCTCAATCATACATTTTAACATCAACCGTCATGCAATAAACCTAAAAGTTAAGTATTAGGCTTACCTCTCTCTGTCTTGCAGGTACGCCGGATGATGACAACGACGATAGCAATAAAGGCGCAATGTTGGTGAACCTCACAGATCTAGGGTTTCATATTTTTAAACCCATATCCTGGATGATGATGGCTTCTGTTGGAGACTCAAGACCCCAAGCTTCTTTCTCTTCTTCTTTTGTATAATTTTTCCTCCCTCCCTCCTTTAGAATTTTTTAGGTTTATTTATAGTCTTAGGTTAGAGATAGATTAGGAAGTTTCTGTGATTGTCGCTAGAATTTGGTTAATTAGGGTAGATTGATTATGTTAAGAATTAGAAGATTTTGTTGTAAATTAGAGATTCTAGATCTGTAGTTGATTTGAAACGTGTAGTTCTTGGACAATTTGTATTGTAATGTAAAGATTTTGATATCATTGAATTAAATTTGATTTAGTTGTAATTTTATTTGATTATGCCCTTTATTAGAAATATTTGATTTTGATTTCAAAAAAAAGTGTCTTTCTTTCTGGATCTGAACAGTGAATGTTTGCGGGCTTGGGTTACTTAGTGTAGAGGATGAACAAGAACAACAGGGCACCACTGAGTAACAATTAGGGTTCCAAAACTCTTTTGTTTTAATTTTGACTTAAAAATCGACCAAAATAAATATTTCTAAATACTAATGTAATAAAAATAATAATAATAATAATAATATAATACTAATGTAATAATGTTAGACAATTGTATTGATCAAATGGGCTAAAGAAAAATGGGTCAGCTTTTAAGAACTTTTCCAAAAAATGCTAAAAAACAGTAAAATGGGATTTCAAAAGTGATATGGGCTTATAAAAAATGCACGCCTTTCATTACAAAAACGAATATTGAGCCACTGTTTTTAGAAGATAAAATATCCCCTCTTGTTTATTCTAAATTGGGCCTGACATTATTGTAATGGGCCTTTCACGTCCCCTTCTTTCTATTTATTCACTAACTTCTAAATGGGCTGAAATATATCCAACAAACACACATCCCTTCTTAATTGTAAGAACCAACTTAATGCGCCATCAGATTTTGATGGTCCAACCTGAAATAATACACTGCCTGTTGTAAACTTAAACCTCACAATAATTTGCTAATAATCAAAGTTTTATAAAAGTGATAACTTTAATATGGGATAAATTGTTATAAATTTATAGGGAAAATTTGGACTATGACAATGTTCTTGAACTGGACATCGTCATTATTATACTTTTCTATCTTTAGACGTGTGGCCTGTTCTGAAAAAATACTTCATCCGTTTCAAAATGACTGTCGCTTTAGTAAATAAAATTTGTTTTAAAATGAACGTGAACCTCACTTTTCAATATAGTAATTATGACTATTTTTCTTATTATATCATTTAATTATTACTCTGTACACTACTTTCAAAATATTTATAAGCTTAATTTAGTAAAAATGCAATGTCTTATAAAACTATTATTCCATACGTTAATTTATGTTCAAAAACTTTAAAAGACACTCATTTTAAAGCGGATGGACTATTACGTAAGTGAATGTTTGTTCGACCATCTTTAATGGGCCATCAGATTTTGATGGTCCAACCTGAAATAATACACCGCCTCTTGTAAACTTAAACCTTACAGTAATTTGCTAATAATCAAAGCTTTTATAAAAGTGATAACTTTAATATGGAATAAATTATTATAAATCTATAGGGAAATTTTGGGGTATGACAACATTCTTGAACTGGACATTGTTATTATTAGACTTTTCTATCTTTAGACATGTGGCCTGTTCTGAAAAAATACTTCATCTGTTTTAAAATGACTGTCGTTTTAGTAAATAAAATTTATTTTGAAATCAATGTGATTCTCACTTTTCAATATAGTAATTATGACTATTTTTCTTATTGTATCATTTAATTATTACTCTGTACACTACTTTCAACACATTTATAAGATTAATTTAGTAAAAATGCAATGTCTTATAACACTATTATTTCATACGTTAATTTATTTGCAAAAATTTTAAACGACACTCATTTTAAAACGGATAAACAATTACATAAGCGAATGTTTGTTCGAACATCTTTTTCATATTCTATAAACCATATAAAATGTCAACTTATATCCCTTAAAAAAGTTAAACTTAATATATACAGCTGTTATAATTGTGATGATCGATTAATAGAGAAGTTTTATATATTTCAATCAATTTGCTTAACTTCGTCAAACAGTGCTATAATATACACAAACTAAATGTATTTACAAATAATGTGGAGATTTATTGCAAGAATATCAACAAAAAAGAATAGATAAGTGCCACAAAACTTATATACAAAATAATGACATTTTGGCACATATCAACTCTCCCCAACTTGAAACATTGTTTGTCCTCAAACAAATTTAAACAATCTAAAGAAACAAAAGCAAAAATCAAAGAATCACGAATCAACACGTTATGGAAACGGAAACAGATGTATGGTTCAAAAAAAAAACGTACAAGCAAGAAAAAACTTACCACTAAACTACAACAATAACATGTAAACGAAACGAATCCTAATTACAAAAATCATACCAAACATTCTAAAACAAAGCAATCTTAATCATGAATTACACCTAGCAAAATTCAACGGCAGATGAAAAATACACGAAGGGGAGGACATTGACATTTATCCAACATTCTTGCAAACAAAAAATTAAATTACGCATTCATCCAAAAATTCACATTGAGCATACAAAGGCAAGAATCACAAGGATTTTTTAAGGTTGTAATGTGGCTTGGTTAACAAACAAGGGATAATTCCTAAAGCTAATTGAAACAAAAACTTGCCTAAACCTAAAGGGAGCGATCAACTCACAAAATTTCAAACACAAAATTTCAACCAAACTTCTTCTTTCATCCAAAATTTCTCAAAGCAATCACAATATTTATTGACACAACATTATTCCAAACTCTTTTTGTTTTTGTTTTTCAAATTTTTTTCTCTTTTTTCTTTCTTTTCTTTCTTTTCTTTTCTTTTTCTCTTTCACACTTTTTTTCTCTTTCTCTTTCACAACCTCATAGAAATCAACAACATAAGTTAGCAAAGATTTCTCTCCCCAACATGAATTCAACCAACATCATAGTAAATACTCCATACTTTCTAAGGCAAGGCAAAATTTCAAACCATAAACATTCAGGGTTCTAGAAAATAAAGAATCAACGTCCATCCAAAAAGGAAAACCAAACACTCAGATACAAGCATTAAGTTCAAAAACAACATGAACATTGACAAAAAGGCTCAAAAGAGATTAACAAAAGTTCACACACTCACAAGGTGAATTGACTATTTCGTTAGGTAGTTGTGCTTAAAATCAAACAAAATGCCTTGATCATTTTCATGCTTTCATACAATCAACACAAATAAAATATTAAACATAATGAAATCTAGTTAAAACAAGAATGTTGGTCTCCAGCATATATGAACAATGGAAAACTTCCTCACATTTGAGGGTAAAAAGAGAACTAAAGTGATTCAATCAAAAAGCAAGTAATTTAAAAGAATGAATGACATGGTAATTTTATAAATGAAAAGTTTCCTAAACATTTTATGCTATAGAAAGCGATAAACGAGTACCTGGTGTGTACCAACTTCAAAACAATATTATTATCATACATCTGCAAGTTGAAATTGTCAACTTAGAAAATCACCTCAAACTTCCTCAAGCTACTCAAAATAAGTTCTAGGACAAACACAAAAATAACAAATTAAAATAAATATTATAAACCTAATAAAAGACCAGGTGAAATTGAATTAAACAAAATGAAAAGTGAAGATTTGCGAATTTTAAGAACTTGTCCAATTTCAACTTGTTTACCAATTCACCACACTACCTATACAATAAAAATAATAAAGAACCTAAGAACAATAAAAAAACGCTTGTTTTACGTCATAAGCTCGATGCCTGTTAATTATACACACTTCTTCAAGTTTCCTCTTTACACGGTTAGCGCTCACCGACAACGAACCCTAACCAAACACCTTAGCAATCGTGAAGAGAACCAAACATATATATATATATATATATATATAAAATTTACAAGTATACGAAACATGTACATATTCACAAGTATGGTGATCATATACAAGTGTCAATCTAAACAAATTTGTAATTACACATTATAGACAATATGGACATTATGTGCAAAACTAAAAACACAAAGAAACTATCGCAATGCATTCCAATAAGAACACAAATCCTCAGCAACGGCGCCATTTTGCTGAAGCGGTAAAGCGACACCATTTTATCACAAGGATTGGTGCTATTAAACTTTCGTTCGGAAATTTCTTGCATTTATGAGTTTGGGGTTGAATTGGGTTGGTTTTTATAAAAGGTAAATGCGGGAATTAAAGTTATTAACAAAAAAAGAATTCATTCTTCAGAGAGTAGAGAACTCTCGGGTTTGCATTTCATCTATCCTATCAAATACTTAAACTCACTGCCAAATTGTACTCAATCTAAACTACTCGTCAATATCATCACGTATCGCTCACACTAAGGCCGTTTCTAACACAAAGTGAGACATCACTCGCATTGCTCTCAGAGGCGATTTTGCGTGCAATTTAAATAACTTGGATGCTTTTCATAACCGATACCCACATGAATATTAAGCCTGAATCTATTTTTAGAATCTAGAACCTAATAGGTATTCATTCAAGAGAGAGATTCGGAAAGCATATGTCTATGTCAAACCAAACCTCCGCGGTAAAGCAAAAATCAAGAATAAACACCGGTATTAATTCGTAAAAGTCATTTCATACAACACCATGAGCAATCAATATAAATATAATCAAGTTAAAGATACATAAAAACTCCAACAAATAGATTTTTCAAAGAGAAGAGAAGAAGATGAATCAAACATTTCTTGGTTTGTCAACATCTGATTGCAACCTCCAAATATTGTTTTTAAGCCTCTTTCTACTAAAAAATGAAGTTGATGGTTTTGGGACTCAAAAATACCCAATCCATCACATAAAAATGTGTTTTTTTGCCCTATTTAATGAAATTTGAAGTTGCATGGTGCGCTTAGCCCGGTCTGTGGGCGCTTAGCACGCTCTGTGCTATGTCAAAAAAAATTCAGCACTTGTTTTTGCCATAACTTGAAAATTGTAACTGCGATTTGCGCACAGTTTGAAGCATTAGAAAGCTTATTCAATGCTTTATCTAACAATGACTAAATATCAACCAAATTGATAATTTTTATCTTCTTTAATTTGATCCTTATTCTTTGATAAATTGCTCAAAATCACATTCTTAAAGCTTAGTCTTTGACCTTTATTACTCAATACTCCAACTATGAATGAATACCTACAAAGGAGGTGAAAAACTATCAAACGATACAATATTTACACAAATACAAAATACACAAACTAAATGTATTTTTCAAAAAAGTAGAGATTTATTGCAAGAATATCAACAAAAGAATAGATAAGTGCCACAAAATTTTTATATAAAATGATGATATTTCGGTACTTATCTATAATTGATTGAGTTGTCCTATAGCTTGTCAATGTTTGGGAGTGAATGTGAATTTTTTAGGAAGGCTCAGTTGAGGTTGGTGTATTTAATTCACATTCTCCACTTCCTAGAACATTTCTTGAATAATACCACATTGGATAATCATTCAGTGTATCTTACTTCAGAAATAAATTAGGCATTGAGAAGACCCCAGTCCACACTCATGGTTAATTCCTCCTTTTCATAGGATTGTTGTCTTCTTTGCTGAGCCACTTAATAGATGGAGGGGTCAATATTCAACTGGTGATAAGCCACACTAGGGTCTACTTCGGACATCTCGTCAAGAGAATTGGCGAAGAGTTATACATTAGCTTTAAAAAACTTAATGAGTCATTTCTTCACCATAGATGGAAAATAAGCTCATATGCAGACCAATCTCATTAGATTATTATCGAGATGTATAACATCAAAACTGCCGCCTAGAACCAGCATTAAGGCTATTGCTTTGACCCCCTAAAGGAGAACCAAGTTCATCATCTCATAGGGTTTCATCCTCTCGTATGTCAAGGTCGACCGTATCGATGGTAGTCTCACGAGTCTTCTTCCCTTTCTTTTCAGTGGGAGACGATTTTTGCTAAGGGGTTCTTTAGTATGGTTTCATGTATCACGCGAGCTCTACGAAGATCAGCCAAAATGAAAAATGGTTTGATAAAATCATTTTGATATTATATCTTCAGATGAAGTGTACAAGCCACTACATCTAGCGCCACGAGGAATGGTATCCCTAGGAAGACACTGTATACACTTTTGCTGGGAATTACAAAGAAACATGTGTTCACGATCCACTCGTTCTTACCTTCTCTGGAAGATGCTTGTAATTTTACAACCCCACACGAGTGAGTAGAAGAGTCATTTAATGCTAAGAGATACCAGCCATCATACACCATGATAACACACTCACGTGATCCTAACCTCCTAAATATACTGAGGTTTATAACATATATCGCAAAAACTCGCATCATCGATAAGGGTCTCTGGCACTGAGTGATTTTCTATGGTAGCAATTATGACTAGTGAAAGTGTTGCTTTAGAAGCTCCATTCATTTTAGTGGATGCTTTTAATTCCCTTCTTCCTTGCTATATGATTCATCATCAATCGAAGAGACGACAAGGTAAGGAGGTGATCTTAGAGGTGATACATGTGTAGTGGCTTCAGTAGTTGGATAAAAATCCTCACCTTCTTTCGAGCGAGATTGAGGTTGTGATTCGTGAGTTTGGAATCATAAGAATCTGATCATGGAAGTTCATGATAATCAAATGTCAATCCCCACTGTTGGCGCCATTTTCTGAGCTGGAATCAGAAATAGGTAGAGATCGGAATGAAATTCTGGTGTTGAGTGATCTTCCGCTACGGCAGAGCAGAGGTGGGCCTGCAAGTTTAACACTCCAACGTCCAAGCCAGTGAATGAATTAGAAAGTGGTTTGAGAGTGTCAATCTGAGAATAATTGCACGTGTTGGGCTTTATATAGAGCGGGCGGTTAAAACCGCCTCCGTGTGATCTGGCGTCTTGCACGGGAAATCATCCGATTATATCTGATGGTGGGCGATTGTTTGAGGGCGAGGGTCGAGTGTGGGTCTCGTGATTTTAGGTATCTCGAATGCTCAATATTTTGGTATGCACGTTCTTGAACTCTGGACATCGTCATTATTAGACTTTTTTATCTTTGGACATGTGGCTTGTCCTGAAAAAAATACTTCATCCGTTTTAAAATGATTGTCGTTTTAGTAAATAAAATTTATTTTAAAATGAATGTGATTCTCACTTTTCAATATAGTAATTATGACTTTTTTTCCTATTGTATCATTTAATTATTATTCTTTATACTACTTTCAACACATTTATAAGGTTATTTTAATAAAAATGTAATTTCTTATAACACTATTATTACATACATTAACTTATGTGTAAAAATTTTAAACGACACTTATTTTAAAATGGATGGACAATTACATAACCGAATGTTTGTTCGAGCATCTTTTTCATATTCTATAAACCATATAAAATGTCAACTTATATCCCTTAAAAAAGTTAAACTTAATATATACAGCTGTTATAATTGTGATGTTTGATTAATAGAGAAGTTTTATATATTTCAATCAATTTGCTTAACTTCGTCAAACAGTGCTATAATATAAAACTTGTTTGTGGGTGGAGCACATGACTATTAATTTAAGTTAAATCATCACAGTTAATCTTCTATTTAAGGGAATGTATTTCCATCTTATGAGTAGAAACAATAATAGAGAGCATAGACATGGCTTTAAGTGGGAAAGTGGAGACTGAAATAGAGATTCAAGCACCTGCTCATAAGTTCTATAATTTCTTTAGAAAGAAACTTCATGACATTCCTAATATCTCTACAGAAACAGTGCAGGAAGGTAGAGTGCATGAAGGTGATTGGGAAAATGTTGGTTCTGTAACACACTGGGAATATACATTAGGTAATTAAGGTTGTTATGTTTCATCATTTTATTTTGCTTATTTATATGTAGATCAACCCTAATTTTGAATACTTGTTAATCCATGCAGAAGGAAAAAAACAAAGTGCTAAAGAAAAAATTGAGACTATCGATGATGATAATAAGATAATCACATATAGTGTGTTTGGTGGGGAAGTGGGTGAGAGTTACAAGAGTTTAAAGGTAACAATACAAGTGATTGATAAGGAACTTGGTGGGCTTGTTAAATGGACTTTTGATTATGAGAAACGGAAGGAGGATATCACAGCTGCATCTCCTAATTCATTCTTGGACTTTGCTGCAAAGGTCACAAAAGATATTGATGCTCATCTTGTCAAAGAATATCAACAAAAATGAGGATGAAGTGTGTTTGTTGGAGTGTGCTATTGCTTATCAAATAAACTTTGTTGCGATGTGTGCACTTTTTTTATGGCTAATAACTTTAAACTCAAGTTATTCTTAATGATTCAACTTCATGTGGAGTTCATTAAGTATTTGAGCTCAATCGATTGGTTTTTTTATTAATTCCCATATTCTATGGAAAAAACATGAATAAAGATAAAGTTTGTTGATCTATGTTTTTTGATGGCTATATTATGGAGATTGATCTTACATAATATGACTCACTAAACATATGTTGAGAAATTTTATGTATTCGCATTGTTTATTTTGATTATAGGGATAATAAATTTGAAATTTCTCATCATTGTAATTGGAGATAGAAATATGAGTTTACTCTTGTGATGATTTGTGTTATTTGGTCACACATGCTAGTTTCTTTATATTAAAAAAAAACAAAAAACAAGTCACTATATCTTGTTTGTGATGAATAGAGGTTTGCTCATTTGTTGCATTGTCCCTGTATGTGTATAAATGGTTATCAAATTCTTGAAAAATGTTTGACTTATATCAAAGGATTAACCAACTCTCTAGTACACACTTCTCAATATACTAAATCCTCGTTTTTATTATAATTCATTTTTGATTTTTTTTATAGATATTTAAAATAAATATAATTGTTATTAGAGTGATGAAGTTTAAGTGATGATAATAGAATTATTCAAATTATGAGAAGAGACATAAAAATCAATGTAATTGTTATTAGAGTCAATAATATTTAGGTTTACATCTTTGCTCCATAGAAAAGAAAGACTCTCAGATTTTCTTCCATTATTATTATTAGAGCTAATACAATGTATATTGGTGAGATTTTCAATATTGAGAAGAGAATTATAGAGTTTGTAGTGTTATATTTGCAAATACCTTATTTAGAGTGATAACTTGGGATTGTCCTAAGAAAGGACGATGATGCAAGGTCGCCTAAAGGAAAGTACCGCCTCGCCATTGTGTTTTCCTCGTCCATGGGGAGAGGAAATGTTAGATAAGACGTGTCTTAGATAATGGAAATGTCAAAGTAGTTACTGAACCACGTGTCCTTTGGGATTAGGAATTCAAATATCCACTTTTTGACTGGGTGAGCGGCGACCTTTTCCAAGAAAACCCTAGGAATCAAGAGTTCCTATGAAGACAATATCCTTCAAAGGGATAAGGGACGACTCTCAAGTAACACTTACTTAGACACATTCAACACCTCTCTGAGAGCACTTCGCTTTGGATAACCCTAGCAACATCACTCCAACCGCCCACTTATGACCTAGTAGGGTCGGCCAACAACAGAGTCGCTCACCTCACGTGAGTAGGTCTCCTAAATAGACTCAGAAACCACCATATGGGGATACTCGCTGCCATGAGATAACCCTCATCCCCTTCGTGTAATATACCTACTAGGACATCTGAGTCTGCCTTCCCTTACTGGGGAAACATGCACACACATCTATTGTTTTTGGACACAATAGTGGCGTCCACTGTGGACCCCCGGTAAAACTAACCTGGCACACCTTTCACTCCTACTATTTCATCCTCTTTTTCAAGAGATGATGGAAAAGGTCTCACATCACACAAGAAGCACCAACACCGGAAGTATCTCCGTCATGAGCCTCTCTAGGGCTTCTCGACGAAGATAGTAAGGCATGTGCTCGCTGCGAACCACATATCCTCCGATTTTCCTGAGAACACTACATGAATAATTAAGGCCGACATTGTTTTTCTGAAGAAGATGCTCTGAGCATCAACCCTCACGACAACTAGATGGAAAAGTGGGTACCATCTGAGGTGATCAACAAGTGGCTCACAAATATTACATGTGTAGCCTGGAGATAGCCAGGGAAGAGATATCACGTGTTGATAAGCCTTCTTCCAAAGTTATAAATACTGACTTCGAGGCTTGGGACCCCAGGTTGGGCACAGATGTCGAATGACTCACGCCCTTAGAAGATCTGAAGTAAGTTAAAATTGTGCCTCACACCCACTAATTCACATAGATAAGCACCTCCTTATATGATGGGGAAGAGCGGGAGCTAGTAGACCGACTCAAAGAAAACATCAATTTATTCACCTAGGGCCCCTAGCATAGGCCCATAAGATATGCTAGGGATAGACACCAAAGTCGTGAGCCATTATCTTGCCATCCAACTATTCACCAGGCAAATAGCAAAAAGGAAACAGAAGGTAGGCGAGGAAAAGTGGGTCACCAATGACGAAGATGTGGAAAAATGATCCAGCCTTGGGACCATCACGAAGACGAAGTACCCCACCTAGCTGGACAACATGGTCATGGTGCGGAAGGATGATAGCAAATGGAGAATGTGCATGGACTTCAAAAATATGAATGCCACATGTCTCAAAGATTTGTACTCGCTGCTAAATAACGACCGCCTCATTAACGGGTCCACGAGATACCGTGTGTTGAGTTTTATGGATGCTTATTATAACACCCTGATTTTTATTTATTAGTTATTTTATTATTTATTTATTTTATTAATTATTGTATAATATAATAATTAATTAAATTGTGTGATTTTGTGAATATGTGAGTTATTTGGATTAATTAGTGTGATGCGTGATATACGATTTATTTTATAAATTGGTCATATGTGTAATTGAGTTAGTAAGTGTGAAAATATCATTGTTAATTAATTGGGCCTTTTGTGTCACATTAGTGTGAGTGGGTGAGATAAGCCCATCATGATAAAACAATAGTTAGTATGTAAAACAAAGAAAAATATATCTAGATACAGAAGTTGTCAAAACAAGAGAAGAGAAGAAAGAGAAAAAGAGGAGAAAAGAGAATAGAAGAAGGGAGAACTCTAGAAAAGGATCTACATCCAAAGTAAGAGTGAGTTCTTACTTGATTATGGGAGTATGTAATGTATGTAATGGGTAGAAACATGTTTAGGATGAAATCCCTAAATTTTATAGTTTTGAAATAGTTAGGTTTTGATAATGCATCCTTGAATATGATGGGTAATGGTGTTGTAATGTGTTTTTCTTCCTTGATTCATGTGTCTTATGATATGATATGTTTTGGAATTGTTGGAGGTCAAAACTTGGGGTTTGGGATTTGTTGAAAGGTTGAAAAACAAGGAAAATCACGTGAAAAATGTGGTTTTCTAGGCTCTGACACTGCCCATGTCAGCTAACACAGGTGGCCGTGTCAGCTTTTCGGTGTTTGCATTTCAAAATCGTTTTGGTCATAATTTTGGAATCATAACTCCATTTTAGTCCCTATTCGAAGCATTAGAAAACTAGCGTGATAATATTTTCAATAAAAATGGTCTTGTTGGCAATAAGTGATTTAATAATAACGTGATTATGTATATGACTGTAATTGTGTTATTTGGTTTTTGAATTGGTGTTGGATGTGAATAAAATTGTTGGACATTGTTTGTTATATGTTATTATGGTGTGTTGAGTTGATTAATGCTATGAGAATTCTATGAACATGATACTTTAATTTTTTGTAGATGTATGTTGTGAATTGTTAATGAATGAGAATAACAAGTGTTGGTATTGTTTGTTATATGTTATTATGATGTATTGAAGTGATGAATGCTATGAGAATGCATTGTATGTGAATAATGACATGAGATATGTATGTTTGTGCAATGGTGATGATAATTCAAATGTAATGAATTAGGTGATGTATGCTTGTATGATTAAGATTGAGGGATGGTCTTAATTGCATATGATTGTTGAGATTGTACATGCATCATTTGTTGTCAAGAGATAATGTTTGCTAGTTTCTTGGAAACTAGTAACTTATCCCAAACCTATGGGTTTGGTTTGAAAATTTGAGGGATAGGGATTTTTGGTGATTATATGTCTGAGGGATGGACACGATTTAAACGTAAAGACCGTTAAAGATAACAATTAGTACCACATACATATTGCATTGAGTTGCATTTGAGTCACATGTATCGATGTGAAATGTTGAGTTGGTGTGCAATATGTGATATTGGTGTGAGTTTTATATTTGTGGTATTTGTGATTAACTATCTTTGAATCATGAATCATTGAGCAATGTGGAATATGCGTGAATATGTGAATTATGTTGGAATATGTTAAATACATGATTATGTGAAGTGTGATGAATTTAATTGATATATGTATGTTATGCATTACTTATTATTATATATTTCTATAATGATGTGAATTCTCACCTTTCTGTTGGAATGATGTTTTATACGACATCTTTAAGGTACTAAAGATAGTAGTGCTTCTTGCAAGAATTAGTTGAAGGATCTAGTTCTTGTTTTATTCGCTTATTACATATAAGTTATGCTCTGGTCAAGTAACACATGGAACATTTAAACTCATGTTGTTTTAAGAGATGTTAGTTATACTCTGTTTTATTTTATGTTGTATTGAGATTATGTGATGAGTGGCCTTTAGTGCCTAATATTTTATTATATAATTGTCATTATGGGATTTTAATTATTGGTATCATTATGAAAGAGAATTATTCTGCTACGAGATGCATATGTGTTAGTGTATAGAACATGAATTTAAATGTGTGTTATGAGCATCACCAGTGTATTTGTGTTATTGTTTTGAAGTACATGTGACGCCCTCTTTGATATGCATGCTAATTTACTCTGATTATGTCATATTATTGCGCAGGGTTTAAGGGGTGTTACATTAGTGGTATTAGAGCCTGGTTGGCCAGTTGGCCAGGTTAAATGTGTTTATTCCCTTAGTAAGTGACATGTGTGTGAAACGCTATTGGTATTTTCTTATTTTTCTTATCACTTGTTTGTAGGAGAGATATTGAAATAAGTGGGGGAGAAGTTGTTGCTACGTGCAACATTATGTTTAGGTAACTTTGAGTATAAGATAAAGGACACCATTGCAGTTGGGTAATGATGATTTATACCACCATCATGGTTGTCAGCTACCTATTGAAAAATTGAGGAGCTGATCACCCTTAATCTCTTGTTGATAGTAGACGGATCATATTGGATGGTATAGGCTTATCTTGCCAGCTTGATACTATGTAAAGAGAATAAGTTTGTGTAGGATGGTGCTGTGTTGTTGGCTTTGATGGAAACATATGATATTGGTGGGTATTGAGATCGTATCTCATTATGTCGAATATGATTACACATGGTGTATATTTATATGTAAATAGATAATATACAAAAGGAAATAATATCAATTACAATTATGACTAATTGAATATCAATCAATACTAATTGATTGATAATGGATTCTTAACACTCCCCCTCAAGTTGAATCCTATATATTGTATGATCTAAGCTTGTTACAAATATAATTCAGTCGAGAACCCTTGTGAGATTTGGTAAACATATCAGACAATTGATCTTCAGATTTGACAAATTTCGTGGTTATTACTTCTGAAAGTACCTTGTCTTTTATATAGTGACAATCTATTTCTATGTGTTTGGTCCGTTCATGAAAAACTGGATTGGATGCAATGTGGAGTGCCACTTGATTGTCGAATATGAGTTTTATGGTCTAAAGGTCACCAAACCTAAGTTCAGAGAGAAAATTCTTAAGTCATGCAAGTTCTTTTAAGGCTGCTGCCATAGCCCGATATTCAGCTTCAACAATAAATTGTGCAACTGTGTTTTGTTTCTTTCTCCTCAATGAGATCATATTTCCTCCAATAAGAACATAATATCCAAAAGTGGATCTGCTATCCGACAGTGATCCTTCCCAATCTGCATCTGAATAACAAGTGATTTTATTATCACCCTTATCTTCATATAATAGGCCTTTTCCTGGTGCATTCTTTATATATATCTAAGAATCTGAATAACTACATTCCAAAGAGTATCACAAGGATCATTAAGGAATTGGATCATAATACTCACCATAAAACTAATATCGGGTATGGTGACGGTAAGATAATTGAGTCTACCCCACTAGACGTCGATATATTTCCGGTTCTTTCATGAACTCCCCCTGACCCGTAAGAAGCTTGACATTGGGATTCATAGGAGTATCAATCGCACGACAGTCAAGCATACCAGTTTCAGTTAGGATGTCTAATGCATACTTATGTTGGTTAATTGTAATGCCTGATGAGTAGTGCGCAACTTCAATACCTAAGAAGTATCTGAGTGGACCCAAATCTTTTGTCTGGAAGTTTTTGAAAACATGAGTTTTGAGTTGTTGGATACCTTCTATATCCTATCCAGTGATAACAATGTCATCAACATAAACCATAAGAAAGATGTGTTGATCGGTGGAAGAGTGAAGGAAGAAAAAAGAGTAATCTGTTTCACATCTAGTCATACCAAATTGTATCAAGGAAGAGCTGAAGCGACCAAACTAAGCACGCAGAGACTGTTTCAGCCTATAAAGAGATCAATTAAGCCGGCAGAAAATTATTGAATTACCAGGAATAGTAAAACCTGGAGGTTGATCAATATACACTTCCTCCTCCAATTCTCCGAGTAAGAAGGCATTTTTAATGTCCAACTGATGAGGCGGCCAATGATTAATAGTATCCAATGCAAGTAAGAGACAGACTGGACTAATCTTTGCCACTGGAGAAAAGGTGTCACCATAATCAAGGAAAAATATCTGTGTGTATCCCTTGGCTACCAAACGATCTTTAAAATGATCAATCTGACCATCTGGTCCAATTTTCATTGTATAAACCCATCGACGTCCCACTGTATTTTTGACTAGAGGTAAAGGAACGATGTCCCAAGTGTTATTTGAATGCAATGCAGCCATTTCTTCAACCATTACCTGACGTCAATTGGGATCAGTCATAGCTTCACCGGTAGACTTAAGAATAGACACAGAATCAAAGTAGACACAAAGAAAACATATGAAGTAAAGAGACGATCATAATTTAAAGAACAAACATATTTAGGATTTGGATTATGAGATCGAATACCTTTTTGTAACGCTATTGGAATATCGAGTTCAGGTGACGTAGCTGGAGGAACTGTTGGAGTAGGAGATGGTGCTGGTGGATTAATATCATCTCTAATTCCTAATGGATGCAATGTGCATCACTGATATACCTATAAAGGAGGTTTAATGGATGTGGGGATGACATATGGGATATCTTGATCATCTAAATTACAAATCTTATGGGAGGACAAAGAGGCAGATAAAAAAGGGGAACCTTCAAAGACTATAACTTCTGAGGAGACAATGTATCATTGAAGTTGAGGACAAAAACAATGATTTCCCTTTTGTTTACTTGAGTAGCCTAGAAAGATACATTTGAGATATTTAGCGGAAAATTTTTCTTTACCTAGACTAAGATCATGAACAAAGCATGTGCAATCAAACACGCGAAGGAGGATGTGCTATAGATCATGTTGTGGATTTAAGATAGAGTATGGAATCTGATCTTGAAGGACTGATTAAGGCATTCGGTTTATAAGGTGACATGAAGTAAGGAGAGCATAAACCCAAAAATGAGAGGGTACATTATGGTGAAGTAAAAGAGTCTGTGCGGTTTCAACTAAATGACGATTCTTCCGTTCACCAACACTGTTATGTTGTGGTGCATGAGCACATAATGATTGGTGAATAATTCCATATAATGTTAATAAAGATTTATACTGGGATAACATATATTCGCGAGCATTATCTGTGCGTAAAATTTTAATGGAAGTGTTAAACTGGTTTTTAATTTCAGCATAAAACTGTTGGAATATATAGAAAACATTTGAACAACTTTTCATTAAAAATAACCAAGTGCATCGTGAGTAATCATCTATAAAAGTTACAAAGTAATAGTGTAAAACCATGTTTTTTCTTTAGTAATTATGTTAATAATTATTTATTTTATTAATTACTATTTGATATAATAATTAATTAACTTGTAAGATTTTGTGAATATTTGGATTAACTGTTTAATTGTGTTTTAGGTTAATAAGTGTTAGAATAGAAATGTTGAGTATTGGGTCTTAAGTGTCACATTATAATGGGTGGGTGAGATAAGCCCATTAATAAAATAAGGGTTAGTAAAGTGTTGTGAAATAAAAGAGATAGAATTGTAAAATAAGAGAAGAGAACAAAAGGAGAAAAGAAGAGAAGAAGGGAGAAAGGGAGAAGAGAAGAAGAAAAGCTTAGAAAGAGTCTACATCTAAGGTAAGGGTGATATTTCGTGTTATAATAGTTTTATATATGAGTATGTAATGGGTAGTAATATGAAACTAGGGATTTGTTCTTCAATTTCTAGATCTTGATATGTTAGGGTTTGAATGTGAAATCATGAAATTGATGTTAGAAATCATGTTTTGATGTTTATATTTGATGCTATATGTTAGATATAGGTTATAATTCATTTAAATGATGAAAATGGCTGATTGGGGTGGGTTTTGGTGACATAATTCATATGGGGCAGAAGCTGTCTTCATAAAAAATTTATATGCTCAACGAAGCGCGCTTAGCACAGTCTGGAATTCAAAATTTATTTATTTTTAAAATTGCTCTAGATCATGGATGTGTATTATTTATCAATGATTTACATGAATTTTAATAATTTATTCGAAGTGTTTTAGATTGGTTTTGGATGTATTTTAAGGAGAAACATGACACCTGATTTTGTGTATGTAATTATTGGAAATTGATGTTGATTGAAAATAACATGGTTTGTACTTGTTTTCTACATGCTATAATGATGGGTTAATATAATTAATGTTATAGGGATGCATTGTATGCAATTGATGACATGATATATGTATGTCGTGCAATTTGGTGAAAATAATTCAAATGTGTTGAATTATGTAGAATATGCTTGTATGGTTAAGATGGAGGGATGGTCTTAATCGCATATGATTGTTGAGATCACACATGTACATGCATCATTTGTATCCAGAGGAAATGTTTGGTGATTCCGTGGGAATTATTTACTTGTCTCAAACCTAACGTCGAATGTGGTTTGAAAGCTTAAGGATGAATCGAGCTTCTATTGGTGGTTGTCTGTTTGGGGATGGTCTCGGCTGAACTAGTAAGGATAACATCTGATACCATATGTATATTTAATTGAGTTGCATTGGAGTCCCATGTGTCGAGGTGAAATGTTGAATTGGTGGGTGTTATGTGAGATTGATGTGGATGTTACATATGTGGTATTTGTGATTGATTATTTTTTAATCTTGTATCTTTGAGCAATGTTGTATATGTAATCATGTGAAATATGTTGAAGTATGTTAATTACATAATTATGTGAAGTTTGATGAATTCATTTGATGTATATTTATTATGCATTACTTATTATTATATATTTCTATAATGATATGAATTCTCACCCTTCTTTTGGAATTATGTTTTATACGACATCACTCAGGTACCAAAGTTAGTGGCGCTCCTAGCGAGGATTAGATGGAGGAGCTAATTCTAATTTATCTACTTTCTTAGGTAGTGAGTCATTCTCTAGTTTATGTAACACGGAGAACCTTTGGGTTTAAGTTATGTTTATGATATTCATGTTTATTTGAGAGATATTGTTATACTCTTTGGATATTTATGTTTTGATTGAGGTGTATGTGGTGATGGACTTTAGTGCCTAGTATTTATGATATGATTGTCAGTATGGGATTTCAATCTTTAATTTTATTACTTTGAGTTAAGAATTATTCCGCTGGGAGATGCTTATGTGTAATGGTATGGAACGTGATTCTAAATGTGTGAAGTAAATGTGACGCCCTTTTGTGATGTGCATGCTAATTTACTCTAATTTATTTCATTTATTTTATGCGGAGTTTTAGAGGGTGTTACATTAGTGGTATGAGAGCCTGGTCGGTTAGTTGGCCATGTTATTAATGTGTTTATTTCCTTTTTGTATCTGATGTGAGTTGTATACACAATCGGTACTATTTTTCTTATGAGTGTTTTCGATTGTTTGGTTGTTTGGAATTTTAGGACGATGGTTTTTGGAAGGAATGACGATGCTATTGCTGAGGTGTTGGCTATGTTGGGCGGTGCGATTAGGAAATAGCTGCACTTCAATGTTGGTCTCAGGAATGAAGATGATGAATTTTGTGCTTTGGGGAAGTTCCACAGGAACAATCCGCCAATATTTGAAGGAGATCATGAACCTGACAAGGCACAAATTTGGATGAAATTGATTGAGAAGATCTTTCAGGTCATGAATTATTCTGATGCGGAGAAGGTGAAGTTTTGCACCCATAAGCTTGAGAAGGAAGCTGAGGATTGGTGGAACAACACTGTTTATAGATTTGATGAAGACGTAATTGAGGTTACTTGGGAACTTTTTAGGGATGCATTTATGGAGAATTATTTCCTTGAAGATGTGTGTGGCAAGAAGGAAATTTATTTTCTTAAGTTGAAGTAGGGTAATGGTATTGTGCAAAGTATGCTCCAAAGTTTGAAGAACTGATTAAGTTTTGTCCTCATTACAACACTGCTAATGCTGAGATATCTAAGTGTCATAAGTTTGTGAATGGTTTGAGACCTGAAAATAAAATGACCATGGGTTATCAGCAGATTACTAGATTTTATGAGCTGGTTAACAATAGTAGGATCTATGATGAGGATAGCCGAGATAATGTTACTTACTATAAGACCATGCATGACAAGAAGGGAAAAGGGCAATTCAGAGGAAAGCCTTGTGCTGGTAAAGGGAAACATAAAGTTGTTGATGACAAGAAGTCGAGTGAGGGGAGAAGTTCCTACACCTGTTAGGTGCTATAGGTGTGGTGTCAAATGATATCATGCTCTTGAGTTCACAAGTGCTGATGTGAATTGTTTCAAGTGTGGCAAGCTAGGTCATAAGTCTCCTGATTGCAGAGGTGTTTCAAGCGTGACTTGATACAACTGTGGTGATCAAGGTTACATTAGTTCTAAGTGTGACAAGCCAAATAAGGACCAAGCTAAAGGGAAAATGTTTGGTTTATCTGGGTCTAAGGCTGCTGCTAAGGATAGACTAATCTGAGGTACGTGTTTTCTTTATAGTACACCTTTAATTGTTATTATTCATATTGGTGCGACACATTTTTTCATTTCTTTGTATTGTGTTAAGAGGTTGAATCTTGAGTTATCTTATATGAATGGAAGTATGGTTATCGACACTTCTTCTATGAGTTCAGTGACTACTTCTTATGTGTGTTTGAATTTTCAGTTGATTATTTTTGGTAAAGACATTGGGGTTGATTTAGTGTGTCTTTCGTTAAACTAGCTTGATGTTATTATTGGGTTGAACTGGTTGGAATTCAATCATGTTTATATCAACTTTTTTGACAAGACGACTATCTTTCTTGATTCTAGTTTTGAGAGAGATTTTTTTATGTATGCCAAGCCAGTGAATGAGTCTGTGCATGATGGTGTTGTATTATTGGCTTTTATGGAAACATTGGAAATTAATGGAAAGTGAATGATTGGTGAATTGTCAATAGTTCTTGATTTTCCTAAGGTATTTCCTGATGATGTAAGTGATTTTCTACCGGAGCGTGAGGTGGAATTTGCAATTGATTTGATTCTTGGTACTAGTCCGGTATCGATGGCTCTGTATCAGATGTCAGCATTTGAGTTGAAAGATTTGAAGATTCAACTTGATGATTTGCTTGAGAACAACTTGATTCTTCCTAGTGTGTCACCTGGGGTGCACCTGTTTTGTTGGTTAAGAAGAAAGAAGGTTCTATGAGGTTATGTATGGATTATAGACAACTAAACAAGGTGACTATCAAGAATAAGTATCCACTTCTGAGGATTGATGATTTGATGGATCAGTTTGTGCGTGCTTGTGTGTTTAGCAGGATAGATTTGAGAAGGCTGCTTTTAGAATAAGGTATGGTCCCTATAAGTATTCTGTGATATCGTTCAGTGTGACCAATGCACCTGGTGTATTTATGGAATACATGAATAGGATTTTTCATCAGTATTTGGATAAGTTCGTGGTTGTGTCCATTGATGATATTTTGATATATTCAAAGAGTGAAGAGGATCATGATGAGCATTCGAGGGTTGTGCTATCTATGTTGAAAGAGAAGCAGTTGTATGCTAATTTTTCTAAGTGTGAGTTTTAGTTAAAGGGAGTGAGTTTCCTTGGTCATGTGATATCGAGTAGTTGTATTTCTGTTGATCTGTTGATTATTAATGTTGTATCTCAATGGGAAGCTCCAAAATCAATTTCTAAGATTAGAACTTTTCTTGGTTTAGCAGGTTATTATCAGAAGTTTATTGAAGGCTTTTCCAAGTTAGCTTTGTCATTGACGCAATTGACTAGGAAGGGTCGAGCTTTGGTTTTGACTGCATAGTGTGAAGCTAGTTTTCAAGAGCTTAAGAGAAGGTTGACAATCACTCCTAGTTTGAGTTTTCCTAATCCGGCATAACCATTTGTTGAGTATTATGATGCTTCATTGATGGGTTTAGGAGGTGTGTTAATGCAGAATCGATAAGTTCTAGCTTATGCTTCAAGATAACTTAAAGTGCATGAAATTAATTATCCAACTCATGAGTTGGAGTTAGCTGTTGTTGTGTTTATGTTGAAACTTTAGAGGCATTATTTGTTTGGATCAAGATTTTATGTGTTTAGTGTCACAAGAGTTTGAAGTATCTGTTTGATCAGAAAGAGTTAAATATGAGGAAAAAAAGATGGTTGGAATTCTTGAAGGATTATGATTTTGGTTTGAGTTACCATCCTGGTAAAGTGAATGTTGTGGCTGATGCGTTAAGTAGGAAGTCCTTGCATATGTAGATGTTGATGGTGCGAAAGTTGGAATTACTTGAGCAATTGTGATATATGAGTTTAGTTTGTGAAGAGACTTCTTCTGGTGTTAAGCTTGGTATGTTGAAGCTTACTAGTGGCTGTAAGAACAAGATTTGGTTCTACAATATCATCTCTGGGTTTTGATGATAACAAATGAGTATGTTTGTAGAACAATTTTGATACTCTAATGTTTGTTATTTTTAAGTATATAACAAACAGGTTCTGCTTCTGATGGATGGCACGGCCAAGACATTAGAACAAAATTAATTTCGCTTCTGCACTACACAAGTTCTGATGAATAGTAGCAAGACACTCCAGTAGACTCTGAGGTGTTGGCTCTGATGTTAGTCTAAATAATCAAGTCAGAAGATCTAATGATAGAAGTTTCGACATACATCCAGATGCTGAAGACTCATGCTTCTAAAGACAACATTTTCTAAACAAACAAGTCAGAAGATCTAAAGACAGAAGTTGTTACTTAAATCCAGATGTTGAAGACTCATGTTTTTGAAGACAACATGTTCTAAAGAAACAATCAGAAGATCTAAAGACAGAAGTTTCTAGTTAAGTCTAGATGCTAAAGACATAAGTTTCTAAAGACCCAAGGTTCTAAAGATAACGGTGCTAAAGAACAAGTGGTGAATACTCTGAAGATAGAAGTTCTAAATATTCTAAAGACTTGAAGTTCTAAAGACCCAATTTTCTAATAAAAGGTTCTCACGAATAAGTAATGAAGACTATTAAGATGCAACTCTAAAGACTCTTAAGATTTGAAGTTCGGATGACCTTGTGTTATGTTCTCGCCTTTAAGCTCATGCTCACAGAAGCCTCTGAAGTGAAAAAGGAAAGAAGATAACATTAATATGGTACAAATAATACATGGTACAATCAACATTTTATTCCACTACCATGAAAGGACAGACGCGTTGCACGATCTTGTCCCCCCATGTTATTGCTCATGCTGCCAATGTTTCTGGAAATCCCAAGAGTACCCCTCAACAAATATGCTATTTTATTGGCTATATAAAGGATTGAAGACTAAGAGAGATAGAATCGAATTAATGAAATATCCAGGCACAAGCATTGTTCATAAGCTTTCATATTCTTAAGTAATTGTTCTTAAAATAGTTTACATATTCAGCTTGTGTAGAAGCAATATCATTGTAAACAAAAATTGTATTCAAATTGTTGTTTGATTTCTGTAAGGGACTGGTTAGGTATGTATCCTTAAGAAGTCTAGGACTAGTGTGTATTAGAGGTTGTTAGTCACTTGTGGGTAGCTTGTGCATTGTAATAATCAGTTTGATTATTCTTTGATTTTCCCTAAGGAACCGGTTAGGTCTGTATTCTTAAAAAGTTTAGGACCTGTGTGTCTTAGAGGTTCTTAGTCACTTGCGGGTAGCTTATGTAAATTGTAATCAGTTTGGTTATATTGGATTAAGTCCTCGATTAATAGAGGCGAAATCACCGTGGCAGATGAACTAGACTAGCTTAATAATTTTTCAAGTGAACTAGTATATACATATCTTGTTCTTTACTTCCTTCCCTTAATTATTGTTATTATCAAGAGTGAAGGAAAAAGTATTTTAAAAATGGGATAATTTTTTAAAAGAAAAGTCTTGATTTAAAACCCAATTCAACCCCCCTCTTTCTTGTGTTTTTCAAACCTTCAATTGGCATTAGAGCTCTGGTTCTGAGGAGATAAAAAGTTTGTATTTTTATCAATGTTTAATAGTGTTCAGTACCGATCCAATGTGTGTGGAAAACCAATGGCTACACCTACTTCTACTGTTGATAATATGGATAATGATAAAGATCACTAGGTTAAAACATCCTATGTTTTATGGGGAGAAATTTGAATATTGGAAGGATAGAATCGAAAGTTACTTTTTGGCTTATGACTTGGATCTATGGGATTTGGTAGTTAATGGCTACACTCACCCAGTTGATGATAAAGGTCATAAGATTGCAAGAAGTGCAATGACAGAAGCACAGAAGAAAGTATGAAGAAATCACTACAAAGTAAGAACTATTCTTCTAAGTTTATTTTCATACAATGAATATGAGAATATCACGGATAGAGATGTTAGAACATAGTTTGATTCTACAACCCTCGTAAGATTTTTGATGATAACAAACACAAAGAACAAATATACACTCTAAATTTGTGTTCTATTTTGTATAGAAGTTCTGACGGAAGTGGATCAGAGGTTAAGCTACAAAGGTGTTCATGCTGTGTACATAAACAGATATGATAATGTTATGATGAATGAAGATCATAATTTGCGCTAAAGAGAAAGACATCTTAACTATGAACGGAAGTCTAACGCTGCAAACACGACCATATGATTCTGACCTTCCAAGTTCTGAAGCAAAGCAGCAAGCAGATTCCTTATGTTCTGAAGCGTTACTATTCCATCAAAGTAGTATCAATTGCAACGGCTACAAACAGACAAGGATCTTCATATTATGGAAAGTGCATAATTGCCAATTATCAGGTTTCCATTTGCAAAAATTGTTGTGCCTATTTAAATAAGCAACAAGGGTAAATTGTTCACGATTTACATCACTGCTATTCAAAAAATTGTCAATGATGCAACTGCATATTCATTCTACTCTCTAAAATTGTGTAATACATCACAAGTTTGTGATACCGTTTTTGTAACGAAAACCATCCTGTACACAGATTAATTCTTACTTTTGTTAGTGAAATTCCTTGAGATAAATCGGGTTGTGGTTGTACTCAAGAAGACTTTGGTAGTTGTCAAAGTAGAATTGTAATCAGTTTGATTAGTGAATTAAGACCTCGTTGGAGAGAGGCGATATCACCTTGGCGGGTGGACTGGAGTAGTTTGAGATCAAGCGAACCAGGATAACAATCATCGTTTCATTTGCATTTCATTTTAAAGTTTCAATTCAACCCCCCTTCTTGTGTTTTTCACTTCTTCAATTGGCATCAGAGCGCCTGGTTCTGAGTTCAAGCACTTAACCGTGTCAATACAAGATCCAAGCTTAGAAAAACACTATGGTGGGACCAAGTCAGAACATCAACAATGACTATCGTGATGATAAAGACAGAATCAACAGAAAACCTCCAGTGTTTGATGGAGAAAACTTTGACTACTGGAAAGACAAAATTGAAAGCTTCTTTCTGGCTCTTGATGCTCATTTATGGGATATGGTAATTGATGGATACATGCATCCTATGGATGAAAGTGGTCAGAAGATTGATAGAAAAAGAATGTCTGACCATCAAAAGCGTGACTTCAGAAATCATCACAAGGACATAACGATTCTCCTGAGTGCCATCTCATATTCAGAGTATGAGAAGATCTCAAACAGAGAGAAAACTAAAAACATGTTTGAATCTCTGAGAATGACGCATGAAGGCAAGATAAAAGTTAAAGAAACAAAGGCCCTTGCCCTCATTCAGAAATACGAAGCCTTTAAGATGGAAGAAAGCGAATCCATTGAAGCAATGTTCTCAAGATTCCAGAGTCTAGTTGCTGGGCTGAGAGTTCTAGGCAAAGGGTATTCAACTGCTGATCATGTAAAGAAGATTATCATCAGTTTACCAAAATAATGGAGGCCCATGGTCACTGCGCTCAAGCTGGCAAAAGATCTTAACATGATATCTCTGGAGGAACTTGTCAGCTCACTCAGAAGTCATGAGATAGAGTTAGAAGATGACGAGCCTAAGAAGTAAGGTAATCCTTTATCGCTAAAATATAACAAAAAATTTGATTCTAAAGTTTTACAAGCTATGGATGAAACCTCTGATGGATCCTCAACAGAAGAAGACAAATTGTCTCTTCTCTCCAGAAGAGTCAATCAGCTGTGGAAGTAGAGGCAAAGAAAATTCAGAAACTCTAGAAGAACAAGGAATTAGAATGAATCACCCTATGGATACAGAAAGTCTAAATCCTCCTCTGGATACAAAGTCTGAACCCTCCTCTAGACACAGAAAGTCTAAAGCTTCTTCTTGTCACAGAAAGTCAATCAACAGGGACATCGTCTGATATGAGTGTAATGAATAAGGGCACTACAAAATTGATTGTCCAAGGCTTCAGAAGGAGAAACCCAAAAAGAAGTTCTTCAAGGAGAAGAAGAAAAGTCTCATGGAAACATAGGTTGACTCAGACACTTCTGACGCAGACACAGAGTCAGAAGATGAAAGAGCCAACATTTCTCTTATGGCCAATATGATAGAAGACAGTGAAGCATCTGAGTCAGAATCAGAATCAGACACGGAAGAGGTATTTCCTGACTTTACTGTTAACTTTACTAAAGTTGAATTAGGAGAAAGTCTGAGTGAAATTCTGGAAAGATATCAGCAGCTTCGAGTCAAATTCAAGAACCTGAAAAATGATCTTGTTTGACTCTAAGAAACTGAGAATCTGAGATTAGAAAATTCGGAGTTAAAAGAAAAGATTTCAAAACTTGAAAATGATTTACAAAACTCTTAGAAGGAAACAACCTCAGAGGTTCCCAGTAATGCTGATGAGTCATAAAGGAATATGATCATAGCTTTCAGAAGTTTATGGCTAAAAACATAGATAGAATCAAGATGACTTCAATGATCTATGGAGTTAGCAGAAATGGTAGAAAAGGTATAGGATACCAAGGTAAAGTATCCCAACCTAATAAAGCCATGGACTTAGTTATTAAAATCACACCATTAAAATCTCACATCACCTATGGGCACACACATGACTTGAAATACACCAGTTATGATTATTCTGCTAAACCAAAATTCAAATAGAATTTTGGTAACACTAACAAACAAGGACCCAAAAAGATATGTGTACCTAAGGACAAAATTATATATGTAGCAGATATCTTTAACAGCAAGACTAAAACACCAGTCATGGTACCTGGACTCTGGATGCTCTCGACACATGACAGGAAGAAAGCATATGTTCCAAAGTCTGGAACTTAAACTTGGAGGCTACGTGGGTTTTAGAGACAATAAAAGAGGGAAGATCATTAGCTCTGGAACAGTAGGTAAAGGTAACCTCCCTTCTATTAATAATGTTCTGTTAGTAGATGGATTAATGCATAACCTGTTATCCATAAGTCAATTAAGTGATAACGGTTATGATATAATCTTTAATCAAAATTTATGCAAAGCTGTTAGTCAGAAAGATGGAACTATCCTATTTAATGGAAAGAGGAAAAACAACATTTACAAGATAAAACTTTCTGAACTAAAGAGTCAGAACGTAAAACTCCTACTGTCTGTTAACAATGAGCAATGGGTCTGACACAGAAGATTGGGGCATGTTTGTATGAGAAGAATATCTTAGATTAACAAACTCAATATTGTTAGAGGACTTCCTAATCTAAAGTTCAGCTCAGATGCTCTATGTCAAGCATGTCAGAAAGGAAAATTTGCAAAACCTACTTTTAAAGCAAAAAAATATTGTTTCTACCTCTAGACCATTAGAACTTCTGCACATAGATTTATTTGGACCAGTGAAAACTGCATCCGTTAGTGGCAAGAAGTACGGGTTAGTGATCGTAGATGACTATAGAAGATGGACATGGGTAAAGTTCTTAAGACACAAGGACGAGTGACATTCTGTGTTCGTTGCTTTCTGTAACCAAGTTCAGAATGAGAAAGATCTTAGAATTGTCAAAGTCAGAAGTGATCATGGTGGAGAATTTGAAAATAAAAAATTTGAAATATTTTTTAATGAAAATGACATTTCTCATGATTTCTCTTGTCCTAGAACTCCCCAACAAAATGGAGTTGTAGAACGAAAGAACAGAACTTTACAAGAAATGGCCAGAACCATGATCAATGAGACTAACATTGCATTGATCTTCTAGACAGAAGCAATTAACACAACATGTTACATTCATAATAGAATATCCATAAGACCTATTGTGGATAAGACTCCATATTAATTGCGGAAGAACAGAAAGCCCAACATTTCTTATTGCTAACCTTTTGGATGTACCTGTTTTATACTTAACACTAAAGAACATGTGAACAAGTTTGACTCTAAAGCACAAAAGTGTATTATGTTAGGATACTATGAACGCTCAAGAGGCTACAGAGTATACAATACAGAAACACATATTGTAGAAGAGTCAATCAGTGTTAGATTTGATGATAAGCTTGGCCCTCAAAAGTCAAAGCAGAATGAATCTCTTGCAGATATAGAAGTTGAATTCACAGGTGCTGAAGGCAATTCATCAGAAGTTCTCAACAAAGAAGCTCCAACAACATCAGAAGGAAATGTCACAAGAACTTTAGCAACTTCTATAGAACGTCTCCAAAAAAGACTATCCAGAAGCAACCTAGCTCACCCTAAAGACAAAATTCTGGGAAAGAAGGAAGATCCAATCAGAACAAGATCAACGTTCAGAAATTCTGAAGAATCCCTCATGGGATTGGTATCTCTAATTGAGCCAACACCAATTTATGAAGCTCTTCTAGACAACGACTGGATTCTGGCTATGCAGGAGGAGTTAAATCAATTCACCAGAAATGACGTATAGGATCTGTTTCCTAAACCAAAAGGATTCAATGTCATTGGAACAAACTGGGTGTTCATAAACAAACTAAATAAACAAGGAGAAGTCATCAGAAATAAGGCACGACTGGTTGCACAAGGTTATAGTCAACAAGAGGGGATAGACTATACAGAAACCTTTTCTCCGATCGTCGGGTTAGAATCTATCAGACTCTTAATCTCTTTTGTTGTAAATAATGGCCTCACTCTGTATCAGATGGATGTCAAAAGTACATTCTTAAATGGTTACATTGATGAAGAGGTTTATGTGCACCAACCCCATGGGTTTGAAAATTCCAAACACCCAGAATATGTTTTCAAACTAAAGAAGTCACTTTATGGTCTGAAACAGGCTCCCAAAGCTTGGTATGAAAGACTAAGTAACTTTCTGATAGAAAAGGAATTTACCAGAGGGAAAGTGGACACAACCTTGTTCTGTAAGACATTTAAGAATGAAATTTTTGTTTGTCAAATTTATGTAGATGATATAATATTTGGATCTACTAAACCTTCTATGGGAAGAGAATTTGCTAAGTCTATGCAGGCAGAGTTTGAAATGAGCTTCATGTGAGAACTCAAATTATTTTTGGGCATTTAGATTAATCAAACTCATAAAGGAACCTACATTCACCAGAGAAAATACGTCAGAGAACTTCTGAAGAAATTTGACCTATCAGAGTTTAAGCCATCAAAGACTCCAATGCATCCCACATGCATTCTCGAAAAGGAAGAGGTAAGTAAAAAGATAGAACCGAAGATCTACAAAGGTATGATTGGTTCTCTCTTATATCTTATAGCTTTAAGGCCTGGTATTTTATACAATGTTTGCTTATGTGCCAGATTCCAATCAGATTCTAGAGAATCTCACTTAACAACTGTTAAGCGAATTTTCAAGTATCTGAAAGGTACTACTAACCTGGGTTTGTTTTATAGAAAAACCAGTGAATATAATTTAGTAGGGTACTGTGATGCTGACTTTGCTGGAGACAGAGTAGAACGAAAAAGTACTTATGGAAGCTACCAATTTATGGGAGATAATCTGATCTCATGGACCAGCAAGAGGCAGTCCACAATTGTGTTATCAACAGCTGAAGCTGAATACATAGCAGCTGCTAGATGCAGCACACAGATGCTCTGGATGAAAAGTCATCTTGAAGACTTTAACATATTTGAGAGTAACATTCCCATATTATGTGATAATACTTCTGCAATATGTTTATCTATAAATCCAATTTTGCATTCTCGGGCTAAGCATATATTAATAAAACATCATTTTATTAGGGACTATATTCAGAAAGGAATCCTTACTTTAAAATTTATTGACACAGACCATTAATATTTTGTAACCCTCATAACTTTAAATTTTCTTTGTGAATATATGATCAACATGTCTTCAGAAGTTAGGAGTACAGTTGCATCAGAATCTATCTAAGAAGATCTGAACCTTTCATTTCAGAGATAGAAGCGTGTAGTTCACACTATCAACATCTGTCATCCTCTCACAAGCTACCTTCTAAGGTTGAACACACATTCAAATTCAGAAGGTTCTCAGGCTCCGATTGGATGCATTGAGACACGTGTCATTGGTAACTATTTCTTATCTATACACAAACCCCTATTTGCAGGTTTCATAATTGCAGTGTAATCATTAATTTATTTTCTCTTTCTTACTGATTAAGTTTTCAAATTGGTTATAAATACACAATCACTATTTCATTCACTTCTTCTCTCTCCTATTACTCTCTCTAGTTTTCATTTTGCAAAAACCATTTTCTCAGAAATCTCAAAATAAACTATGTGAACAATGGCATCTTCCTCAAGCATCAAAAATCTTCAAAGTGGTCTTGGTTCTTCTTCAACAGCAGAACAATACGAGGACCAATAATAACTTTGCTCATTCCAGTCGATTCTCTTGAAGTTTTATGTGAGATTATCATCGATTTTGAAAGCTTGAAGGAGAATGGATTTGATCATTCTGAAGATGTAATTGCTCAAGGATGGAACAGGTATTTTGATCGCCTTCTAGGTCCAGTTTTCCCCATTCTGGTAAAGGAATTCTGGATTCATGCAACTTCATCTAATCATCAAGTTACGTCTTATGTAATGGGGAAGAAGATTGTAATCACTGAACACTTGATTGGAAAGCTGATTGGGTACAATGGCGGCAGAATTAGGTGCAACGACATGGATGAAAAATTTCATGACCTAAAAGCCATTGCAAGAGTTATCTTCACTTTTGGACAGCCATCTAGCAAGATTAGGGATTTGAAGGATTACTACAGAATCTGGGCTAAGATCATTCTGGGATGTATAAACCACAGAAAGCCAACAAGCTCTCTTGACTACATCAACATTGATCAACAGTTTCTAATGTATTTCATTTCCAAGAAGACAAGAATAAACCTTTCTCACTTGCTTTTCAATCATCTGAGAACAAGCATGAAGGAAACAAGGGAAGAATAAAGGACAAAGAGGGATTGGATTCCTCTAGGCTTCTTGTCCAAATCTAGAACAAAATCAGCCAGAACTTGCTAGAGTTCTTTCTAATATTGATCTATTTGATCAATAATTTCAAAATCCTATCCCAGAAAATAAAAAACTTCATACCCCTCAACTAGAAAATCAAAACCCCTATACTCCCCAAACAGAATATCCAAACATTGAAACCCCTCCACTAGAAAATCCAAACGCTACCTGAAACCAACCAGAAGATTCTTTCACAGACTCTGATACCACTACCCCTATTCCTGGAATAACAAAACCTCTTATGGTTCGTCAACCTATCTCCATTCTAGACATTCTAGAAATACCATCACCTTATCATTACAATCCACCAAATACACCTCGTTCACCAATCATAATTTCTGATTCTCCTACTCCCTCTCCCATTAACCGTCCAGATGATCACCTTAGAACAATCATTGACTTAGAAGCGTTGGACCACCTAGCCTCAACCTCTTATAAAATTAACATTCCCAAACCTAAACCAACAATAACCAAAACAGATGTTGGTAAGAACTTATTGATTTTTGAAACAGAATTAATGGAATGGGTTTACTCCTTGAAGCAAGCAAGTCTAGAAAATTCAAATCCTGCTGCTTCTGATTCTCATTGGGATCGGTTCAGAAGATGGTTCAACTAAGAATCCCATAGGCTGGAAGAATTAAGTTATGAAATGGCTCAACAGAACTCCAGTGATCAGCTGAAAGCTTTCAAAGATAAAGTTCTGAGTCACTGGGAAAAGAAATCAATTCTTCTGCTGGACAATGCTCCCTAGAAAGAGCACCAACCTTCAGAAATTATTAAACCACGTTCTGATAGTCTTCCTCTGGTTGTTATTCAAGGAAAGGAAAAAGCAACTGAAGAAGCAACTGAATCAGAAAATGCTGCAGAGTGTTCTGAAAGACTTGCATCCTCTGAGGATATATCAGCTCCATCTTTGGTCATGCAAACTCTGGCAGAGTTAAAGAAGGAGAATGCTATAATCAATGAAAGATTGGATAAGCAAGAAGGCACAACCAAAGAAATCAAGGAAATGCTGGGAAAGCAAGAGGAATCAAGCACTCAGATTAAGAGCTTGCTGGAAGCGTTGTTCAAACGACTTCCCCCTCCATCTTAGATTTTTTTACTTATTTTCTGCATTCCTTATCTTATTTCATCTGGCTCTGCAAATGTTCTTGAAATATGTTTTAATATAAATCATCTTTTTTTACTCTAAAATTTGTGATTTTATTGCTTTTTGATTCCTGACAAAAAGGGGGAGAACGTAAGATATTTTCAATAATAGTATATTGGGACAAGGTCTCAAACATTCTGAATATCTTAACTTCTTATTTTTTTTGAAAGCATAACAGGAACAAACTCTGATAAAGACATAAGGAGATGCATCAAAATATCTGATCAGAATGAACTTCAGGGAAGTAATTCATCTCTATCTGAGTACTCAACTCAGGGGGAGACTCTCTAAAGCTTTTTGTTCTGTCTATTTTTATTGAAAAATCCTAGTTTTTGTCATCATCAAAAAGGGGGAGATTGTTAGAACATAGTTTGATTCTACAACCCTCGTAAGAGTTTTGATGATAACAAACATAAAGAACAAATATGCACTCTAAATTTATGTTCTATTTTGTACAGAAGTTCTGATGGAAGTGGATCAGAAGTTAAGCTACAAAGGTGTTCATGTTGTGTACGTAGACTGATATCAGAATGTTCTGATGATTGATGATCAAAATTTGCACTAAAGAGAAAGACATCTTAACTCTGAACGGAAGTATAACGCTGCAAACATGACCATGTGATTCTGACCTTCCATGTTCTAAAGCAAAGCAGCAAGCAGATTCCTCATGTTCTGAAGTGTTACTATTCCATCAAAGCAGTATCAATTGCAACGGCTACAAACAGACAAGGATCTCCATATTATGGAAAGTGCATTAACTGCCAATTATCAAGTTTCCATTTGCACATATTGCTGTGCCTATTTAAACAAGCAACAAGGGTAAATCGTTCATGATTTACATCACTGCTATTCAAAAAATTCTCAATGTTGCAACTGCATTTTCATTCTACTCTCTAAATTTGTGTAATACATCACAAGTTTGTGATACACAGATTAATTCTTACTTTTGTTAATGAAATTCCTTGAGATAAACCGGGTTGTGGTTGTACTCAAGAAGACTTTGGCAGTTGTCGAAGTAGAATTGTAATTAGTTTGATTAGTGAATTAAGACCTCGTTGAAGAGAGGAGAAATCACCTTGGAGGATGGACTGGAGTAGTTTGAGATCAAGCGCACCAGGATAAAAATCATCATGTAATTTTCATTTGATTTTAAAGTTTCAATTCAACCCCCCCTTCTTGTGTTTTTCACTTCTTCAAGAGAGACTGCAAAGTTTATCTTTGATTCTCTTCAAATCACGCATAAAGTCAATGCACGAGTAAAGGAAACATAGCGGATAAGAGTCCGTTATATAGAAAAATATAAGGCAAGAAACAAATGTTAAAAAATAAGCACGAAATGTACCAAACGTATAAGAGTCCTTTATATAGAAAAGATAAGGCAAGAAACCCGATGATCTTAGAGTGAGCTAGCATCAACAAACAAATAAAATCAGAGACAACATCCAATGTGAATCCAATATCACAATGCGAACACAAATCGTAAGCAAGAGTAATGGGTTGTTCCAAATCAATTCCATGCATAATATGAGTCTATACAACAAGACTGCAATATTCATGCACAAGATAATTCTATACAATAAGACTTCAATTTTCCTGCACAAGATAAGTCTATACAACAAGACTAGAATCCAAGCATCATATATCACACGACAATGCCTTCCGAAACTTGCACAAAACCATAAAATTAAGTTAGCAAATAATAAGGAATATCAATTGTGATTAAACAATCAACACCACAACTCAAAATGACATAATGTTATGCATTAGACAATTAAACAAGCAACAAAAACACAAAACAAAATACGTGGCAGCATGTACATCATAACATGAATCCCATGAAATGCCGATCCGAAATCAATACAACCCGATGCAAATACCCAACAAAGACCAATACAAATGCAATGATACATAAACCAACAATTAAAACTCATTCCGGACATACTTTATAAAACCAGGGCAGCACCTCTGTCATTTTAAGAATTAACCCGAAAAACACACTGAAATCATGCCAACTAAACAACAATGTTAATAATCAACCAATCTAGTGCAAACATGCATTATATGAATATTAAAACTTAATGCATATGTTAAATGGAAAACCAGACAGCATTGTATTCAAATTTAATATACATGAAAAGTTTTCTTAAAATTAACCGGAATTAATATCAATGCTCCTCAATTATCAGATTACAACTAGAAACACATGAACCGCAAAAAAAACTCAAACCAAGTGCGTTTTCAAAGTCCGGACAACACTACACCGTATCACAATATTGAAAGAAAAATTGTTTTGAAAATAGTAAAACTTGACATAATCGTCTCATGAATACCAAAACAAATGCAACAGAACTAGAGCCAACAATTAAAACAAGTTCCAAGTGCGTTTTTGAAAATCGGACAACACTACACCGTATCACAAGCAAACCCGGAAACTCACATCGGACACGGTAGAAATCAACATTAACCATCCATAAATGTCTGCATATGATCAAATAGACATGAAATAAATTTTAAAATTTGCATCTTATTTACACATTCCGAGCAGCAACTTATACTTGAACAAATACCGACAAACATCATTTTCAACAATTGCAAATGGACTCAAAAACATGCTTATCGGTTCAAGTAATATCACTTAAGAATGGTGAACAATTTACAACCAATGAAATAATTCCGGATGTTTTAATCCTAAACCCAAAACATCATTCATGAGTTAATGCAATTTTATCAAATCAAAACATTTTTATTGTTGAGAAATCAAATTTATCGACAAAACTACGTAAAGTTACATTAACTCATGAAGTCAAACTAAATTATCATCATCAATTCAAGATTCAACATAATTCAACATAAACCGACATAAACAACATCAAACAACAAAATTTTATATTGTAATCGCAAAAAGTATCGGTTCATGGACAAATGCTTCAAGAATATTTAACTCATGAAATTATGCAAAATCAATTTAATGCTTATATTCAATTCAAGAATGAACAAAATCTCATGAATTCACATAATGTTCAAGTAAACTACAACATTTCAAAAATTCAAAATCTCATCAACAATTATCAACTTGATTTTCAAGAATCATAATATTTCAATGATTATTCGACCAATTCCACTTTTAATCATCATCATCAATTCAATTATCAAGTGATTTGCATAAATTCAAGAATCAAGTCTCAATTCAATTCACATTATGCAATTATCTCTCTCAAGCATTAAACCAAACACCTAAGCTTCAAGAATTATCCAAATCAAAATCAAACTCAAGCAAAGTCTTAAGAATTAATTACCGAAGTGACGAATTAGAGAATATGAAAGTGATGTTGTCCACAGAAGCTATCGGAGAAGATGAAACACTCGCCATAAATTGAAAATCGCGTTAGAGGTAGATGAGAAGTTTGTGGTTGTTCGCAGGAAACCGAGGGGGAACCGACTGTGCTTCCGGTTGTTCTTGTTGAAAAGAGAAGCGGGGGGAGTTATGCTCGTGAAATCGTCTAGAGAGGAAGAAGATTGAGTGAATTTTGTTGAGTTTATGTTAATGTTCTTGAGATTCTTGATGAAGATGAAGAAGAGTTAAGAAAGAGAGAGGGTTTTTGTTTTTGATCTTGTGAAATGAAAAATGAGAGTGTTATTATGTTTTAGGTTTGAATTTCAAAGTATATAGTCTTGGCTCCAAACTTGAAATTTCAACATATATTATACACAGTGCGAAATCGAACCACAAGCTCATGATAATCGATTCGAAATCTTGACGCGTGACTTGGAAGAAAGATCTTGATGACAAAATTTGTGACGCGGTGCCGAAAGTATAATCTCGATACGATAAAAATTGAGCAAGTTATGTCACCCTGGACGACGAGAAACACAGTGTAAAAATTTACAGTGCAGAATTTTACAGCTTTTTCAGTGTACGATGCCAAACAAACCACAAGGTCATGCCTCTCTGTGCAAAACCCGGGCTCGAGGCCTGAAGCAAAAATTTCAACGACGAAATTTGTAACATCGTGCCGAAATAATCACCCAGATACAATAAAAATCGAACAAGTTATGATTTTTTGAATGGCGAGAAATAATGGACTTATTTCACCGTATTGAAAATTCCAGCTTATTTTCGTGCGCGCTTTCAGATGTGAGACATAAAACGAAAATTTCGGAGCACAATCTGAACTTGAGCCCTGAAGAAAAGTTGAAGCTTTAAAAAATTTGTGAAGTCACGACTCAAGAATCGTCCTGATATGATAAAAATAGGGAGAGTTACGGTTTTTGTAATACCGAGAAACAGTATATTAAAAAACAGTTTTGGCATGAAACTTTCTCTGTTATTCCGCACTTTTGGGCATCTTCTACAAAGAATTAGCACCTGACCTAAACACACGGATCGAAGATAAAATCAAGATGGATTTTTAGACCAAATAACTACTCAAAAACCATGAACCAATCAATAGTTATGAATTTTTGAACGTTTGAAAAATAATGGTTCTGTTGTACCCCAAAATTTTCCCTCTCATATCTCTCAAAACCTTGCAAGAAAAATCTCCAAGTTGCTCAAGATTGCTCAAGAGTTGGACAGTCAAGCTATCTCTTAAGGCAGTCAACCTCAAATTAGGGTTTTGTGTTGCATCAAGGTCCTTGCATCCAAATGACCTCAAATGCTCCCTAATGTCCTAATATGTTATCAAGGTCATCCATGTCAAGTTTCAAGCCTTGCAGAGGAAGTTTGATCAGTCAATTGCTCAAAGGGTCCAAAAATCAACTGTGCTAGGGCAAAAGTCAACTGTGACCTATAAACCGCCAAACTTCAAGATTTTTTTCAACATTCTCATTATGAAGGATATTTCATCATTTGATCAAGGGTTTATCATGATTCATCAAGGATTTCTCAAAATTCATCAAGACTCAAAAGTTGCTAAATTAGAGTTTTGTAGGAAAAGTCAACTCAAATTTTGACCAAGCATAACTTTCTCATACTTTATGAGAAATGACCCATCCAAAGCTCATTTTTAATAGGATGCAATTTCCTACAATCCATCTTCATAACCCAAGATCAAAAAATTCACTCACAAGAAGTTACTAATTTGGACATTATAGGTCATTTTTGAAAGTCAACAAAAACACCTTTTTTTTGCCAAAGCTTATAACTTGAGCATGGAATATAAAAATGAGATGATACAAAAAGGGTTGGTTAGAGGACATCTCAAGCTTTCTAAAAAGTCCTATAACACTTCCAAAAGTTCAAAATTGAAGAAGTTATGCATTGTTGAAGTTGGGCATTTTTGCAAAATTGCCAAAAGTCAACTATCACCAAAACTTCAAATTTTATCAAATGGGCCCATTATTTTCCACTTGATTTGATCTTGTCACACTACACACGTGTCCTAGCTTCAGTCTTGTGGCCATTTGTCAATTTTATTATTTAATTTGATTTTTTAATGAATTATTCCATTTTAAATCAATTTAAATCAAATAAAATCCAAACATTGATTATTTGATCTCTTTTTGGCTATTTCAGGACCTAATCATCATCATCATCAAGTGAATCAAATTCGTATCAAGACTAATCATGTGCAAAAAGATTGAATCAAATCAAATTTGGAAGGTTTAATAATGGAGAATCATCAAATATGGCATTTTTTTCAAATCTTGATCATGGTCTTAAAACACAACATTATGAGGGAGATTCTTTCCATGCTTTCTTGTCTCCTCATTCCCCTTTATAAATATAGAGCCATACAAGCTTGAAAGGGACGGAAATTCTCTCTAAAAAGCTCTCAAAAAGCTCTTCAAAAAGTTCTCTAAAAATTCTTCAAAAAGCTCTCCAAAAATCAAAGAATTGGTGCAAGTCATATCTCGAAGTTCCGGCCTCTCGCAATTGACATCAAGTCTCAAACCATCCTCTTGAAGTCCTCATGAGTCTTACAAGTCCCAAGAGCAATCCATCACACGCCTAGCACGCCCACCGGTTTGGTAAAATTTTAAATTTTGAATCTCTAATTTTAATCACATTTTATGGTATGCTAACGTTTGTTTGAGTTTAAATAGAATAGTTATGGATAGTTGAATCATAGGTACCATGCAAGAATAAAAAAACACCATAATTAGAGCATGAAGCTTTCGAAGATCCGGGCTCAGGAATGCTCTTTACACCTCCCAAAAGTGTTGTTTCAGGCTCATTTCTCACTCTTTATTTTTTTTTTTATATTTTCAATTTATTTATTTCTTATTTATCTTACTAACCAAATAATTAATCTTCTTTTCATCAAAAAAATCACAAAAATATTTTATGTCCAATTAAATTTTAGAATTATATTTTATATTAATAAATATTAATTAATTTAATTAGGATATTAATGTTAGATAACTTTAAATGATTTTTACAAATATTTAAAATTAATTAGAAATCAATAAGTTTTTAAAATTAATTTAATCATTTTATTTTCTTTCCTAAATTAACAAAACTCCAAAAATATGTCATTTAATATTTTTCGTTAATTAATTTATTTAATAATTAATTTAGTATTTAATTTTTAGGACTTAATTTCTTTTCTTAAAAAAAATAAATAAATAAAATAAAACATTTCCTTTATCAAATTAAATTCTAACTTTTATTTTTGTTAATAAACATTAATTAATTGATTTAGAATTTTAATTAGAATAACTTTCACATTTTCGTAAAATAATTAAAATTAACTTAGACATAATTAGGTTTTTATTAACATTGATTAATTTTATTTTCTTTCTTTAAATATCAAAAATACAAAAAATATTTATTTTCATTAATTAATTAATTTATTTAATTCAATTTAGTAATTAACTTAGTTTAATTTCTTTCTTAATTCAAAAATAACCAAAAAATCTTTTTTTTATAACAAAGGGTCAAAACCCTAAAAAACTTACGCCCGATTTAATTTCCCGCACGCGATCCATTTTTCATTCGATATTGTATCTGTTTCCGGAATGTAATAGCTTAATAGGACTTTACTATTTTTACCGCTTTATTTATTTTCCGCATTTTAATTTCAAGGGTTGTTTTTGGCGATGTAAATATCCGACGCCTTGTAATAGTTAGTTTAATTTCCGCAATTTAATTTCCGCAACTTATGAACTGTTAGATGTTTGATAATAGGGAATACATAACAAGATCAAATGTTTAACTTAAAATCAACATAGATAACCATTGACATGTACAAAGACAAAATTAACTGAAAACAACACACTCGCACATGCGCACTCTTAGGGTACACCTCACTTGGTTGCCTTCGAATGTGGTCATTAAGTATAGGTCACTTTAGAGGTCGCCCTCTTGTCCAAAGATCATAGTCGCCTCGAAACGGTTGCCTCGGATATTGTTGTCTCAAAACAGATGATCTAAGACATTAGGGTTACCGCTAAGGCATCCTAACATTGCTTTCGTGATCGCACGTCCCTAAATTCGGATTGACCCTTAAACTCCAACGACGATGCTACCTACGCATCAATAGTGGGATATCATTGTCTAAAGGAAGATAGCATAGAACGATTCCTTTTTCGAGTAGGTAGATGGTTCTTAAGTACCTGCTCTTTCAAAACAAAACAAAATTTTCACACTTACACTCCTTTTCAAAACAAAAACTTTTTCAAACCCACAAACACAAAGAAAGCAAATTTTCGAAAACAATATGAGCAAGTACCTAAGAGCCCGTGGATAACCACGGATAGAAAGGGTGCTAACACCTTCCCTTTCTATAATCTACCCCCCGAACCCGAGAAACATCTCGAAAAAGGAATTTTTCTGTGCTTTTTTCCTTTCCTTGTTGGATAAAATAAAAGACGGTGGTGACTCTTCCTTACCGCGAAATTTTGCAAAAACAAACACAAAACGCAAACCAGCATTCCAAAAAACAGTCAGTTCTTTCCCACTGTATCACAGAACTGGCGACTCTGCTGGGGACGCTTAATAAGTGGGGTGTACCTTAGGAATAGTTCATAATGTTTTCAATTGCTTGACTTGTATGCTTTATATTTGTGGGCTTGTATCGGAGTTACTATAGATCCTAACTCGGATCTGGGGGATACTCTTTAGGTAAGTAGCAATAAACTGTGAGGGAACTGTACGGCGTAGACCGATACGGTTGAAGCAGTAGCTACGTTGGTGTGGCACTTTAGTATGTACCGATATCCCTTGTAGCGCAACGAGGAGAATATGGGTCTGCTAAGGGGTCATTATGCACCAACTGACCTTAGAACCTTTAAATTGAACAACTTGGCCATAGAACAGTAGTAGTATGCTACACTCATTGAGACCAAACTCTCACGATGATTCTGGCCGCAAGAAAAGGTTTCTAAACTAGAATTATGACCGATCGAGGGTGGTCAGTGATATTGAGATTCTCTAGAACCCGGTTACTATTTCTAGGACAGGTTGAACCAACTAAACTGAAAGAGGGTAATACCTAAACTCCATGCCAACCTAAACTTAAGGCTGTTTGTGTGACTTGTGTGCCTTCAAACTTGAACTACTTGCACATTATTGTTATCTGACAACATGAGTTCCTTGCAGGTTTTGTTTACAGTCCTTATCCAATAATTTGGATTTATTGCAGGGTTTACTTACATCACTTCACACTTTTGCTTAAACACATAGCATACACATCATAACATCATGCCTTAATATTTCCTTAACCATTTCAAGGATCTCGAGGGTTTATGATGCAGGTTATGGTAAATCAAATGTCTAGCAAGGGGCAAAGGGGATTTATTTTCCTCTAGCCAAGGTTGTCTAGAAATCAAAACACGATAACTTGAGTCAGGGGCTATGACCCACTCGATATGGTGAGCTTGACTCTTGAAGAAGGACTCTTAACAACATGAAGTTTCTTCAATCAAAGCTGCAAAATTTAAATTCTAACAATTTTCTTGTTTACCCCGTGGGATCCTTGAAAACATTACATACATACATATCATTGCATAACAGGTATCCCAGTACAGGTCTCTCATGTTCTCGCTGTTTAGTTCAGCAATGGCTTTCCAACCAGACAACCAAGATCTTCAAACTCGAGAAGCTCAGTTCAATGACGTATTCCTAAACCTATCCAAGAGGCAAGAAGAGTTGAAAACACTCTTCATTGGGAACTTGGTCAAGAAAAGTCCTGAAGACAATAAGGACGAACGACTGGAACAACTGCAAGCTGAGTTCAGTGCTATGAAAACCCAGATGCTGGGACAGATGGCTCTTATCCAAGGCTTAGCTCGGGAACAAGAAGAGTTGAGAACCATTATCAACCAGCTTCATCAAGACAGATACAACAACATGAAGAAAACAGTCAAGGTCGGGGACCAAGTCATTAACCAACTTCTGAGAAGTCAAAGGTTTGGTTTGATGAAGAATAGACCTCTCTAAGTTGCTACTACCTCAAGGGTCCAACAACAACCTTGCCATAAACAACAGGTTGATCAGAGTAAGCCAAATATGCCCAAGAGGCAATTTACCAAGCTTAACATGTCGTTGTCTCAGGCTTTACAACACATGTTGAGATTGAATCTGGTGACGTTAAGGGACCCTCCTAAGAATGCCAACATAGCCTCCACAAGGTACAATCCTGATGCAAGGCGTGCATATCATTCCAACAGCCCGGGGCATGATACTAACATCTGTTGGGAGTTGTGCAACAAAATTCAAGACCCGATTGATGAAGGAGCATTGGAACTCACACAATACGGTCAGATTGAATTCTTTTTCCATCCCCCAAGGTTCACCATTTGAAGTGACAAGTACTGAGACGAGAAGACTTTTGTTCATTAGAATTTTCAATTTGTAATTTTCTTTTGATTGTTCAAACATTTATTCATGTCAAACTTGGTTACTTTATCAATGCATTGCATATGTCTGTTTTGAATCAATCCATTTGTATTCACTATATTCAAAATTGCTTTCATTTTTGGTGATGTTCAACTCTCGATTTAAAAATTCTAAGCCTTTAGAGGGAGGATGATGAAAATGATACCAAAATCTCTACAGTATGCTTTTGAACAGACCCCGCTGACGATGTACAGGCGTTGTTTCAAATCCTAAATAGTGGAGTTATAAGGAAGATAATCCCTAGTCAACCCCTTTGAGCTAAAGAAGTTGGAGTTTTTCTTTTCACAAATTAAAAACCCTTAATTATAACCTGGGGCAGGGTAGTTTTCTCAGTTAATCCAGGTGCACAACGAATAGCATCAAAGAAGTCCTTCCGAAACAAAAGACGGTGTTGGTTCTGTATAATCATAAGGACAGGCAGTCATTATCTCTCAAAATAAAAGCCCGATAAGTCAAAACCTGTGAAGGAGACTTAAGAAAAACTGGGGCATCCCGCTGACTGTAATCACAAAAAGAAACAGTTCATGCAAAAAACAGGGATAATAAAAACCAAAAGGGAAATCCTGCAAACTCTCAACAAAATGACTGCCTGTTCAAAATAAATTGTCAGTATCCAAACTATCACTGGTATATCAGATCAAAGACTCAAACAAGATCTAATGCATGATTAGCTGAGTTTAGGATCGAAGAACATCATGAAGAACGGGTGGGTACAAATAAAATTTGAGCCTTTATCCTTTGTTTCTTAAACCGTGAACCAGGCCACGTTATAACCCTTAAAAAGTCCTAGCTGAAGCATTGGTTAGTCCGAAAGCATACTGTTACAAAAGATATCCTGACTCCTGTAGGGCTTGCTGTAAATCTTGAGTTGACGTCACATTTTACAAAATTTTCCTATCTTACTGAAAAAATGAATTTTCAAAAACTTCAAGACAGACATAAGCTTTGCATTCTTAAAATAACATTGTTTGCATATGACTATTTGTTCAAACAGCAGAGAAATTCGCACGACGAATATCTAGGGAACAAAAAACCTTGTCAATAAAAGGATCACCTCAAGTGGAAAAAACACTTCCAACCAAGGGGCACAGCATGATCATTGTCCATCATCTGGGGCAGTCAAGTCAAGATTCAAGGAATCTCTCAAAGATGCCGAACAGCCAGGGGCAAATCTTCATCTGAATCACTTGGGGCATTGGACATAAATTCCAGCAACGAACCTTGCATGATTAAACGAAGATCTTCTGGTAGTGTGGCAACACAACACTACCGACAGTGACACCTCCCTACATCCTGAGAGCGTGAATATAGTCAGAAAATACCGCGCATGAATAAAGACCCACTAGGTTGACTGGCCTAGGCAAAAATAAGGGCTTCCCGACGAACCAAAAGGGTTCGGGCAAAAATTAGGGATGAGAATGAAAAATTGTACACCCGGCAAATCGAAAACCTAAAAAGGCGGCTTCGGCAAAAAGGGTATCCCGGTGGACTGAAAACCCGAAAGGGCGGTCCAGGCAAAAATTAGGGATCGAAGCGTACAACTATGTATCGTCATCTTGTCACTAGCCTACCAGAAGAAGACTTGTCACTTCAATCGAAAGTTACCAAGCACTTCATAGGTTGGGATAATACTCAATCCAAAAGGCCTCCATAGGCACCTTCTCCCACAGAAACACGGGCAAAAAAAAAAGTCTCGATGCAAGCCATCGTCATATCCTTAGCACGCGTCCCAGTAACATTCACTCCCCGCAGAGTAAGACAATAATGATAGCTCTCCCCAGCTGAGACTTGCAACTGTAAACGAATCAGCAATACTCTCCCCAAGCAGAATTGATTTACCATCAGCATTAAAAAGGCTTGATATCCCCGGCAGACTTAATATTCCCTAGCGGAGTATAAGAAGGGCCCCCGACAGAATACAAGATACCCCCCAGTGGAGTCATTATTTCCCCAGCACGATCTGAAAAAGCTTCCCCAATAGAGTCGAAGCGTCATCCCCAGTAGACTCTAGAAGTTTATCCCCAGCAGAGTACAAAAATAAATCTCCCCAGCCGAGTTCAAAGGACCATTCCTAGCAGAACTCAGAGGATTACCCCCACCAAGAGTCCAACAGGGTTATCCCCAGTAAGTCACAACCGAAAGAACATCCCCAACGAAGTTCTTTCCTTTCACAAACAGGAATCCAATCCTCAGCAGATTCAGTATCACCAGCAACGATAATTCATCCCGACGGAATTTATTAGTGGAATCTTCAGCAGAACATTTCTTCCCCACAGAGTAATCTCCTCATCAGTTTATTCCCCAACGGAGTTCTCTTCTCCTGAAGGTTTATTCTCACAATCATCTTTGTTCACCATCCCCAACGGAAGCGAAGAATTCTACTCTTGTCTCCAGCAGCTATCCGGGATTTATTTTCCCCAGCTAAAGCATCACATTTCCATACATCATGATACATGCATATACGCATCATGCCACACAATCTCATTTATTTTGAGAACATCATTGCTTGATCCATATCATGCATTGCATATGACTGACCTTTACCTTTCAGGAAAGAGGCAGTTAAGTTCTCAGCTATGTCAAAGACCTTCTCTGGTTCAGGTAGATCATCGATGAGATCTCCTTGATTCGTATTCCAGTTGAAGTTAATCCAAGACCTTGTCTGGTTCATTTAAATCGATTCCTAAAGATTTTTCTGATGCCGATCCAGTCAAAGTTAATCCAAGACCTTCTCTGGTTCAGGTAGATCGCCGATGAGATCTCCTTGATTCGTATTCCAGTTGAAGTTATTCCAAGACTCTTGTCTGGTCCAGTTAAATCGATTCCTAAAGATTTCTCTGATGCCGATCCAGTCAAAGTTAATCCAAGACCTTCTCAGGTTCAGGTAGATCGCCGATAAGATCTCCTTGATTCGTATTCCAGTTGAAGTTATTCCAAGACCTTGTCTGGTCCAGTTAAATCGATTCCTAAATATTTTTCTGATGTCGATCCAGTCAAAGTTAATCCAAGGCCTTGTCTGGTCTAGTTAAATCAATTCCTAAAGATTTTTCTGATGCCGATCCAGTCAAAGTTAATCCAAGACTCTTGTCTGGTCCAGTTAAATCGATTCCTAAAGATTTTCATGATGCCGATCCAGTCAAAGTTAATCCAAGACCTTCTCTGGTTCAGTCAGATCGCCGATAAGACCTCCCTGATTCGTATTCCATTGAAGTTAATCCAAGGCCTTGTCTGGTCCAGTTAAATCGATTCCTAAAGATTTTTCTGATGCCGATCCAGTCAAAGTTAATCCAAGACCTCCTATGGTTCAGTTAGATCGCTGCAAAGATCTCCCTGATTCGTATTCCAGTTGAATTTATTCCAGGACTCTTGTTTGGTCCAGTTAAATCGATTCCTAAAGATTTTTCTAATGCCGATCAGTCAAAGTTAATCCAAAACCTCCTCTGGTTCAGTCAGATCGCTGCGAAGATCTCCCTGATTCGTATTCCAGTTGAAGTTATTCCAAGAATTTTGTCTGGTCCAGTTAAATCGATTCCTAAATATTTTTATGATGCCGATCCAGTCAAAGTTAATCCAAAACCTCCTCTGGTTCAGTCAGATCGCTGCGAAGATCTCCCTGATTCGTATTCCAGTTGAAGTTATTCCAGGACTTTTGTCTGGTCCAGTTAAATCGATTCCCAAAGATTTTTTTTGATGTCGATCCAGTCAAAGTTAATCCAAAACCTCCTCTGGTTCAGTCAGATCGCTGCAAAGATCTCCCTAATTCGTATTCCAGTTGAAGTTATTCCAAGACTTTTGTCTGGTCCAGTTAAATCGATTCCTAAAGATTTTTCTGATGCCGATCTAGTTAAAGTTAATCCAAGATCTCCTCTGGTTCAGTCAGATCGCCGCAAAGATCTCCCTGATTCGTATTCTAGTTGAAGTTATTCCAAGACTCTTATCTGGTCTAGTTAAATCGATTCAAAGATTTTTCTGATGCCGATCCAGTCAAAGTTAATCCAAGACCTTCTCTGGTTCAGTCAGATCAACGATAAGATCTCCCTGATTCTTTTTCCAGTCGAAGTTCAGACCACCTATTAACAATCTCCAAATGGAATCTGTAATCCCATTCCCGACATCACCAGGATGATACCACTTCATGCGAGTGCAAATTTCTGGGCACTCTAGTGTTCAATCATCTTCCACCTTCGGATCACTAAATGCCCAAAAGCCAATCTACATCCTCAGGTTTAAGAAAATTGAACAGGGGAAGCTGTTGTACCCCAAAATTTTCCCTCTCATATCTCTCAAAACATTTCAAGAAAAATCTCTAAGTTGCTCAAGATTGCTCAAGAGTTTGACAGTCAAGCTATCTCCTAAGGCAGTCAACCTCAAATTAGGGTTTTGTGTTGCATCAAGGTCCTTGCATCAAAATGACCTAAAATGCTCCCTAATGTCCTAATATGTTCTAAAGGTCATCCATATCAAGTTTCAAGCCTTGCAGAGGAAGTTTGCTCAGTCAATTGCTCAAAGGGTCCAAAAATCGACTGTGTTAGGGCAAAAGTCAAATGTGACCTAGAAACAGTCAAACTTCAAGATTTTTTGTCAATATTCTCATTTTTAAGGATATTTCATCATTTGATCAAGGGTTGATCATGATTCATCAAGGATTGATCAAAATTCATCAAGACTCAAAAGTTGCTAAATTAGGGTTTTGTAGGAAAAGTCAACTCAACTTTGACCAAGCATAACTTTCTCATACTTTATGAGAAATGACCCATCCAAATCTCATTGTGAAGAGGATGCAATTTACTACAATCCATATGCATACCCCAAGATAAAAAAATGCACTCACATGAAGTTACAAATTTGGACATTATAGGTCATTTTTGAAAGTCAACAAAAACACCTTTTTTTGCCAAAGCTTATAACTTGAGCATGGAATATCAAAATGAGATGATACCAAAAGGGTTGGTTATAGGACATCTCAAGCTTTCTAAAAAGTCCGAGAACACTTCCAAAAGTTCAAAATTGAAGAAGTTATGCATTGTTGAAGTTGGGCATTTTTGTAAAATTGCCAAAAGTCAACTATCCCAAAAACTTCAAATTTTGTCAAATGGGCCCATTCTTTTCCACTTGATTTGATCTTTTCACACTACACACGTGTCCTATCTTCAGCCTTGTGACCATTTGTAAATTTTATTATTTAATTGATTTTTTAATGAATTATTCCATTTTAAATCAATTTAAATCAAATAAAATCCAAACATTGATTATTTGATCTCTTTTTGGCTATTTCAGGACCTAATCATCATCATAAAGTGAATCAAATTCGTATCAAGACTAATCAGGTGCAAAAAGATTGAATCAAATCAAATTTGGAAGGTTTAATAATGGAGAATCATCAAATATGGCATTTTTTTCAAATCTTGATCATGGTCTTAAAACACAACATTATGAGGGAGATTCTTTCCATGCTTTCTTGTCTCCTCATTCCCCTTTATAAATATAGAGCCATACAAGCTTGAAAGGGACGAAAATTCTCTCTAAAAAGCTCTCAAAAAGCTCTTCAAAAAGTTCTCTAAAAATTCTTCAAAAAGCTCTCCAGAAATCAAAGAATTGGTGCAAGTCATATCTCGAAGTTCCGGCCTCTCGCAATTGACATCAAGTCTCAAACCATCCTCTTGAAGTCCTCATGAGTCTTACAAGTCCCAAGAGCAATCCATCACACGCCTAGCACGCCCACCGGTTTGGTAAAATTTTAAATTTTGAATCTCTAATTTTAATCACATTTTATGGTATGCTAACGTTTGTTTGAGTTTAAATAGAATAGTTATGGATGGTTGAATCATAGGTACCACGCAAGAATAAAAAAACACCATAGTTAGAGCATGAAGCTTTCGAAGATCCGGGCTCAGGAATGCTCTTTACACCTCCCAAAAGTGTTGTTTCAGGCTCATTTCTCACTCTTTATTTTTTTTTATATTTTCAATTTATTTATTTCTTATTTATCTTACTAACCAAATAATTAATCTTCTTTTCATCGAAAAAATCACAAAAATATTTTATGTCCAATTAAATTTCAGAATTTTATTTTTTATTAATAAATATTAATTAATTTAATTAGGATATTAATGTTAGATAACTTTAAATGATTTTTACAAATCTTTAAAATTAATTAGAAATCAATAAGTTTTTAAAATTAATTTAATCATTTTATTTTCTTTCCTAAATTAACAAAACTCCAAAAATATGTCATTTAATATTTTTCGTTAATTAATTTATTTAATAATTAATTTAGTATTTAATTTTTAGGACTTAATTTCTTTTCTTAAAAAAAATAAATAAATAAAATAAAACATTTCCTTTATCAAATTAAATTCTAACTTTTATTTTTGTTAATAAACATTAATTAATTGATTTAGAATTTTAATTAGAATAACTTTCACATTTTCGTAAAATAATTAAAATTAACTTAGACATAATTAGGTTTTTATTAACATTGATTAATTTTATTTTCTTTCTTTAAATATCAAAAATACAAAAAATATTTATTTTCATTAATTAATTTATTTATTTAATTCAATTTAGTAATTAACTTAGTTTAATTTCTTTCTTAATTCAAAAATAACCAAAAAATCTTTTTTTTATAACAAAGGGTCAAAACCCTAAAAAACTTACGCCCGATTTAATTTCCCGCACGCGATCCATTTTTCATTCAATATTGTATCTGTTTCCGGAATGTAATAGCTTAATAGGACTTTACTATTTTTACCGCTTTATTTATTTTCCGCATTTTAATTTCAAGGGTTGTTTTTGGCGATGTAAATATCCGACGCCTTGTAATAGTTAGTTTAATTTCCGCAATTTAATTTCCACAACTTATGAACTGTTAGATGTTTGATAATAGGGAATGCATAACAAGATCGAATGTTTAACTTAAAATCAACATAGATAACCATTGACATGTACAAAGACAAAATTAACTGAAAACAACACACTCGCACATGCGCACTCTTAGGGTACACCTCACTTGGTTGCCTTCGAATGTGGTCATTAAGTATAGGTCACTTTAGAGGTCGCCCTCTTGTCCAAAGATCATAGTCGCCTCGAAACGGTTGCCTCGGATATTGTTGCCTCAAAACAGATGATCTAAGACATTAGGGTTACCTCTAAGGCATCCTAACATTGCTTTGGTGACCGCACGTCCCTAAATTCAGATTGACCCTTAAACTCCAACGACGATGCTACCTACTCATCAATAGTGGGATATCATTTTCTAAAGGAAGATAGCATAGAACGATTCCTTTTTCGAGTAGGAAGATGGTTCTTAAGTACTTGCTCTTTCAAAACAAAACAAAATTTTCACACTTACACTCCTTTTCAAAACAAAAACTTTTTCAAACCCACAAACACAAAGAAAGCAAATTTTTGAAAACAATATGAGCAAGTACCTAAGAGCCCGTGGATAACCACGGATAGAAAGGGTGCTAACACCTTCCCTTTCTATAATCTACCCCCTGAACCCGAGAAACATCTCGAAAAAGGAATTTTTCTGTGCTTTTTTCCTTTCCTTGTTGGATAAAATAAAAGACGGTGGCGACTCTTGCTTACCGCAACATTTTGCGAAAACAAACGCAAAACACAAACCAGCATTCCAAAAAACAGTCAGTTCTTTCCCACCGTATCATAGGTTCAACACAGTATTCTCATTGTTTTTTCACTGTTTAGCTTCAAAGTATTCGCACATTCAAAGATCTTGTTCAAAGAATTGGCTTTCGAGCCAAACCACGAAGTTGGAGGAAATAACAAGATGATTAAAATGCTTCAAAAACCACTCAGAGATGATATTTCAGTCAGAAGTTACAAATTTTTAAGCATCCAAAAACCAGAGAAACGATAAATCCAATGTGTAGCGCATAATTCAAGTATTTGGCACTTTAAAAAATCTACCTCACAAAATTAGCCTTTGATGTGAACAGATGAATCGAAGAACACCTCAATACAGTTATTGATTTGATAGATTGGAACGACATAGAGAGTGCAGAAATATGCGGAAAACCCTGAGTTCTGCTTCACAATATTGTTGAACAGAACATTCAATTTCGCCATTTTTTCTTGCAGAGAAATTCCTTGATTCCATGAGTATAGACCCTGTGACATGTATGTATGCATATGATAACGAAGTATGTGCCAATTAGGATAAAAATGAAGAGGGAAAATTTTGGGGTACAACAAGGAGATGAAGTAGGAATTGGTCTAAAAGCATGAGGTGTAGCCAAGCGTAACAGTTATTCACTAACTACTTCATAGTTAAGAATGTTGGTTCCTGATAAAATCTGATTCCAAATGGAATCAAGTTCAAATGGCAGTCCAACAAGTGCCATGACCATGAAGTATTTAATTTTTTATTCAACATAAGTTGTTGTGTCTTTTGTAAAGGGCATTAAGGTTTGTGAAATTTTCCTTTAACGCATCAAGCTTAGTTAGATAGCCTTGCATATCCATATTCTCCCATTGTAAAGAGTTGAGTTTGGTGATGACACTGTAAAGATTATGGAAATCATTTGAGAAGACTTTCTTAGCCTTTACCCAAACCTCATAGCAAGTGGTAAAGGCTTGGTACTGTGCTTGGAGATTAGTTGCTATGGAAAACCATAACACATTGCATAGAGAAGCATCAGTTTGTTTCCACTTATCGCGTTTGGCGGCATGAATAAAATCATCTTTTGTAGTTACGTAATCCTTATATCCCTAACCGTGAAACCACATCTTGACGGAACCATCCCATATGTTATAGTTGGATGTTTTGGTTAGTTTCTCACAAAGAATAAGTGGAACTTTAGTGAACGTGACGAGATTGGTATCACCCATGTTATTTGATGGCTTGGAATGAAAAACTGATAACTGATCTTGAAAGAGGATCGAAAAACGAGTTCGACAAGAAAATGGCGACAACAGAGGGAGGTGGACGCGCGACCATGCACGGATGGTAGGGTGGCGTGTGAGATTCATGCGTTGGAGATGAAGCGGTACATGAGCAGACGGTTAGCGACGGAGTTGTCGGATTCCAACAAATCTGGGGGAGACGATTCTGGTGGTATAGGTACCTCGCCGAAAAGTCTTCGGGAGTGGTGGCGAAAGCAACTGGCAGTGGCGGCGTTGTAGATGGTTGAATTTGTTTTTGTGGAAGACAGTAGGTCAACCATCTCTTGATACCGTATTGAGATTGTATCTCTGCATGTCAAAAAATTAATGATTTTATGGATAAGTTGGTTGGTGCAAGTGTGTTCAGTAAGATAGATTTAAGGTCTGGGTATCATCAGATTCATGTGAAGGCTAAAGATATTCAAAAGATTTATTTTAGAACAAGGTATGGTCATTATGAGTATTTTGTGATGTCGTTCGATGTGACCAATGCACCTGATGTATTTATGGAATACATGAACAGGATTTTCCATCAGTATTTGGATAAGTTTGTTGTTGTTCTTATTGATGATATTTTTATATATTCAAAGAGTGAAAAGGATCATGCTGAGCATCTAAAGATTGTGTTATCTGTGTTGAAAGAGAAGCAGTTGTATGCTAAGTTTTCTAAGTGTGAATTTTGGTAGAAGAATGTGAGTTTCCTTGATCATGTGATATCGAAGGGTGGTATTGTTTTGATCCGTCGAAGATTGAGACTGTGTCTCAATGGGAAGCTCAGAAATTTGTTTCTGAGATTAGAAGTTTTATTAGTTTAGTAGGTTATTATCGTAAGTTTATTGAAGGATTTTCAAGTTAGCTTTGTCGTTGATGCAATTGACTAGGAATGGTCGAGCTTTTATTTAGACTGCACAATCTGAAGCTGGTTTTCAAGAGCTTAAGAGAAGGTTGACAATCGGTCCTATTTTGATTTTTCCTCATGCGACATAACCGTTTGTTGTGTATTGTGATGCTTCATTGATGGGTTTAGGAGGTGTGTTGATTCCAAATAGACAAGTTGTAACTTATGCTTCAAGGAAACTTAAAGTACATGAAAGGAATTATTTGACTCATGAATTAGAGTTAGTTGTTGTTGTGTTCGTATTGAAACTTTGGAGACATTATTTGTTTGGATCAAGATTTGATGTGTTTAATGATCACAAGAGTTTGAAATATTTGTTTGATGAGAAAGAGTTGAATATGAGGAAAAAAAGATGGTTGGAATTCTCGAAGGATTATGATTTTGGTTTGAATTACCATATGGGTATAGAGAATGTTGTGGATGATGCATTAAGTAGGAAGTCGTTGCATATGTCGATGTTGATGGTGCGAGAGTTAGAATTACTTGAGAAATTTAGAGATATGAGTTTCATTTGTGAAAAGACTTCTTCTGGAGTTAAGCTTAGTACATTGATGCTTACTAGTTGCATTCTTGACGAGATTCGAGAAGGTCAGAAATCTGATTTGATTTTGGTGGATAAGTTGACATTGATCAATCAAGGTCGAGGTGGATATTTTCGAAATGATGAGAATGGTATCGTGAGATGTCATGATAGAGTTTGTGTTCTGAATATAGTCGATTTGAAGAAGAGGATTATTGAGGAAGGGTATCATAGTGGATTGAGTATTCATCCTAGAGATACTAAGATGTATCAAGATTTGAGGAAATTATTTTAATGGATGGTTATGAAGAAAGAGATTACAGAATTTGTGTATTATTGTTTGATTTGTCAGAAGTCAAAGATAGAACATTATAAACCATCTTGTTTGATGCAACTGTTATCTATTCCTGAATGGAAATGGGATAGTATCTCTATGGATTTTGTTTCTTGCTTACCCAGAACACTGAGTAATTTTGAGGCTATTTGGGTTATTATGGACATGTTGACAAAAATTTCTCACTTTATTCTGATGAAAATGGATTATCCAATTGAGAAGCTTGCAAAGTTGCACATTGAGCAGATTGTTAGTTTTCACAGTATTCTGTCTAGCATTGTGTCGAATAGGGATATGATATTTACTTCGAGATATTGGGAAGGTTTACAAAATGCTTTGGGTACGAAGTTGCATTTGAATTATTCTTATCATCCGCAGACTGATGGTCAGACTGAGAGGATGATCCATTCAGATGAAGATCTTTTGAGAGTTTGTGTATTGGAATAAGGGCGTGCTTGGGATAGTTACTTGCCTTTTATTGATTTTACTTATAACAACAGTTTCCATTCAAGTGTTGGACTGGCACCGTTTGAAGCTTTTTATGGTAGAAGGTGTATAACGCCTTTGTGTTGGTATGAATTGGGAGAGGGTGATGTGGTTGGACCTGAGATAGTCCAGCAGACTAACGATAAGGTTAAGATGATTCAGGAGAAGATAAAGGCTTCTCAGAGTCGTTAGAAGAATTATCATGATAAGAGGAGGAAAGTGTTGTGGCGGTAGGGCGACAAGCAAAAAGTAAGTTATTAATTTACCGGGTGATATAGGTTATATTGCACCGTGTCCACAAAGATTGGTTATTGAATTGCCGTTCGACAAATCATTCGTTAATGAGTTTGGGATTTGAATGGTATAGAAAAGTATCAACAGAAAATAAATGTAAACAAAAGTAAAAACTAAGGAAGAACTTATCAAGCCTGCATATAATCTACTCATCACAGACTTAAATCTACCGACTAATTACATTCAACATAACAATACTCATCAATGTCACTATGTATCACTCATAACCTAAGTCATTTCTAACATAAATCGAGAGACCAAGTGTATCACCAAGGAAATGATCTCTCTACCTCCTCAATAACACAAAAGACAAGTATGTAATCACACTGATGATCTCTTAGCACATCACAACCACACATAGGCATTAAGCTCTGATACTCAAGTAGATGTCAACTCTAAATCTATCTCTAGAGTTAAAAAACTAACAGATAATCATCCTAGATAAGAATCTAAGAAGTATATGTCTATAACAACTCAAATCCCTAGCATAGAGCAAAAATCTAAGACAACAATCAACAAAGATTTGTAAAGCAAGTTTAATATAACACCGTGGGCGACAAATATACATAAGTTCAAAGTAAAATACATACAAAACCCAACAAAATAGAAATACATAGAGACGAGAAGAGATAAACCATGAATCTTCCGATTTGTCAGTGTCGGGTAATGAGAAATCCACCTGCAATCATCCATAAGAAAAGACCTAGTGTTGTTATCTATGCTAATCCACTACAAAAATGAGGTTGATGGAATTTGGAAAATAAAAATCACCCCCAAAACCATCACCAACAAAAATGGCACAAAACAAAATATAAAGAATTTTTGTTTCACACGTATCGCCCGACGACACAAACACCTCGCCCGACGATGGCTTCTATATACTTGTCCCAGACTGCACCACATCCTCAATTGAAACAAATATTTAATGTCGCCCGAAGACTCTCTTTATTTTCTCTTGGCGATCTAGACACGAAGAAGGGCAGAGGCAACATCAAAATTGGTCTTCTCGCCCACTGTCGCCAGGCGACAGAAATTTCTCTCGGGGATGCATGACAACCCATCTATTTATGTTGCTTCAACTGCATAACTTCACATGGCCTCCAATCTTGACCTTATTCCTTTATTGATCCAAAAATGCATCTTGGAGCTTTTATTCCTCATTGCTCTAACCATGCTCAAATACCTACAAAACATATACAAAACTAATCAACCGATACAATATGTACACAAAACACAATTAAACATATTTACAACAAAAAGCGGGGTTATTCAACCGATATTAACAATAAAGATTCGATAAGTGCAACAAAAAGTATAGACAAAATAACTACACTTTTGCACTTATCAAACTCTCCCTAACTTGAATCATTGTTTCTCCTCAAACAAAGTCAAATAACCCGAAGAACAAATAATGATAAATCAAAGAATTACGAATCAACAAGTTTTGAAACCAGAAAACAAATGCAATGGTTCAAATGAAAAACAGTACACACAAAGTAAACACTTACCACTAAACTACGACTACAACATAAACACAAAACAAATGCTAAATACAAAAATTATGCCAAACATTCTAAAACAATACTAGTTCACAAATGAATCACACCTAGCAAACACAACCATCGATAGATGAAAACACACAAAAATGGGGTATTTTCACTCATCCAACAATCTTGCAAACAATAGACTAAATTATGCATTCATCCAAAAATTTATATAGAAAATATAAAAGCAATAATCTCAAGGGCTTTTCAGGTTGTAATGTGGTCGAGTAAACAAACAAGTGATAAGTCCTAAAGATAATCGAAACAAAAACTTTCCTAAACTTAAGGGAGTAATTACTTCCACAAAGTTTCAAACAAATTAATTCCAATCACAATTCTTCTTCATCACAAGTCTTACACCAACACACATCACTTATTAAAACAACATTATTCCATACTCTTTTTGTTTTTCTTTTTCAAAGCTTTTCTATTTTTTTTCTATCACTTCTTTTTCACACTTTTTTTTATTTTTTTATTTTATTTTCATAACCTCATAGTAATCACAACATAAGCACATAAAAATTCCTCTCCCCAACTTGAATTCAACCAACATATTAGTGAATACTCCCTACTTTCTAAGGCAAGGTAAAAATTCAAACCAAAACAATGGTTGAGGGTTCAAGAAAACAATAAATCAACATCCATGCAAAAAGGGTGAACTAAACACTCATAGACAAGCATTTAGCAAATACAACATGAATATTGATAAAAAGCTCAAAGGGGTTGCTAATGATCATACACTCACAAGGTGAATTAATTATTTGGCTAGGTAGTTATGCTCAAAATGAAACAAAAATGCCTTGATTCTTTTCTTCCATTCATACAATCAACATAAAACAAAAGATTAGCATAATAAAATCCAGTTAAAACAAGAATTATAGCCTCCAACATATGTGAACAATGGAAAGCTACCTCACGAAAAAGGGTAGGAATTAAAGTAATTCACAAATGAACAAGTATGCAAAAGAATGAATGTCATAAAAGTTGTAAAAAGTCTATGTATAATGAATATTCTAAAGTATAGAAAGCGATAAACACATACCTTGAACGTATACAAAACTTTAACAAAATCATGTGGTCTAATTAAATGATGTACATGTAAGAGATAACCTGACTATGGAGACATCACCTAGTTAGATAGAGTATCGGGAGTTGAAGCAGCTTCCTGGTAACGATATTTCCTTGGTGAAGATAGCTTTGGGAGGACTGGCGAGTGGAAACGTGACTTGGGAACTCGAGAGTCAGATGAGCGAGTCTTATACTGAGTGGTTTGTTTGATGTAATTTTTTTGGACGAAAATATTTTAAGTGGGGGAGTGTTGTAACATCCATATTTTTATTTATTAGTTATTTATTAGTTATTTATTAGTTATTTATTTTATTAATTATTATATAATATATTAATTAATTAAATTGTATGATTTTGTGAATATGTGAGTTATTTGGATTAATTGGTGTGATGTGTGATATATGATTCATTTTATAAATTGGGAATATGTGTTATATATGTAATTGGGTTAATAAGTGTGAGAATAACATTGTTAATTAATTGGGCCTTATGTGTCACATTAGTGTGAGTGGGTGAGATAAGACCATTAGAGTAAAACAATAGTTAGTATGTAAAACAAAGAGAAAATAGATCTAGAGAGAGAAGTTGTCAAAACAAGAGAAGAGAAGAAGGAGGAAAAGAGGAGAAAAGAGAATAGAAGAAGGGATACCCCTAGAAAAGGATCTACATCCAAATGAAGAGTGATTTTTTACTTGATTATAGGTTATGTGATGTATGTAATGGGTAGAAACATGTTTAGGCTGAAATCCCTAAGTTTTATAGTTTTGAGATTGTTAGGTGTTGGTAATGAATCCTTGAATATGATGGGTAATGGTGTTATAATGTATTTTCTTCCTTGATTCGTGTGTCTTATGATATGATATATTTTGGGATTGTTGGAGGTTAAAACTTGGGGTTTGGGGTTTGTTGAAAGATTGAAAAACAAGAAAAATTGCATAAAATCGCGTGAAAAATGTGGTTTTCTGGGCTCTGACACGGCCCATGTCAGTTAACACGGGTGGTCATGTCAGCTCTCTGGCGTTTGCATTTCGAAATCATTTTAGTCATAAATTTTGAATCATAACTTTGTTTGATTTCCCGTTCGAAGCGTTAGAAAGCTAGCGCGGTAATCTTTTCAATGAAAATGTTCTTGTAGGTAATAAGTGATTTAATAATAATGTGATTATTTAAATGACTTGTAATTTTGTTGTTTGGTTTGTGAATTTGTATTGGATGTGAATAATATTGTTGGGAGTTGTTTGATATATGTTATTATGGTGTGTTGAGTTGATTAATGCTATGAGAATACTATGAACGTGATACTTAAATTTTATGTAGATGTATGTTGTGAATTGTTGATAAATGAGAATAATATGTATTGGCATTGTTCGTTATGTGTTATTATGTTGTGTTGAAGTGATGAATTATATGAGAATGCATTGTATGTGAATGATGACATGAGATATGTATGTTTGTGAAATGGTGATTATAATTTAATTGTGATGAGTTAGGTGATGTATGCTTGTATGATTAATATTGTGGGATGATCTTAATTGCATATGATTGTTGAGATTGCACATGCATCATTTATTGTCAAGAGGAAATGTTTGCTAGTTTTGTGGAGACTAGTGACTTGTCCCAAACCTAGGGGATTGGTTTTAAAGCTTGAGGTATGGGTTTTTTGGTTGTTATCTGTCTGAGGGATGAAAGCGGTTTAAACGTAAAAACTGTTAAGGATAACCATTGGTATCACATGCATATTGCATTGAGTTGTATTTGAGTCACACGTGTCGATATGAAATGTTGAACGGGTGTGAAATATGTGATATTGGTGTGAATGCTACATTTGTGGTATTTGTGATTGATTATCTTTAAATTAGGAATCATTGAGCAATGTTGTATATGTGAATATGTGAAAATTTGAATTATGTTGGAATATGTTAAATACATGATTATATGAAGTGTGATGAATTCAATTGATGTATGTATGTTATGCATTACTTATTATTATATATTTCTATAAAGATGTGAATTCTCACCCTTATGTTAGAATGATGTTTTATATGACATCGCTCAGTTACTGAAGATAATGGTGCTTCTTGCGAGGATTAGTCAGAGGATCTAGTTCTTGTTTTATCCTCTTATTAGGTAGTAGTCATGCTCTGGTCATGTAACACGGGGAACCTTTGAACTCATGTTTTTTAAGAGATGTTTGTTATACTCTCTTTTATTTTATGTTGTGTTGAGATTATGTGATGAGTGACATTTAGTGCATAAAGTTTTATTATATAATTGTCATTATGGGATTTCAATTATTGGTATCATTGTGAAAGAGAATTATTCTGCTGTGAGATGTATACGTGTTAGTGTATAAAACATGAATTTAAATGTTTGTTATGAGTATGACTGGTGTGTTTGTGTTGTTGTTTTAAAGTACATGTGACGCCATTTTTGATATGCATGCTAATTTACTCTAATTATACCATATTATTACGCCGGGGTTTAAGGGGTGTTACACTTACTCAGAGTCTAACCAAATCAAGATGGATCCCATAGATTCCCCCAAAAAATCCTTCATGTCAAACCATGGTAACTACTACTACAACGTCATGCCTTTAGGCCTCAAAACATTGACTCATGGACAATGTCTTCGCCCATCAGATCGGGTGGGACCTTGAGGTATACAAAGATGATCATCCAGTTGGATGAAGGACACAATTACTTCAATGACCTAGAGGATATTCTGTAATTAGTAAGGAAATATTATATGAGCTTAAATCCCTCCAAATGCTCTTTTGGAGTACAAGCCGCAAAGTTTTTGGATTCACGTAGACAAGGAGGGGGATTGAAGCCAATCTAGACAAATGTCTGATGTTGATATGAAGAGCCCTACTAATGTGAAATAAGTGAAACAACTCACTAGACGTCTCACCACCCTCTCTCGCATCCTCTCATGTGTGAGAAATAAGGATTTCCTTTTCTTTGTCTCCCTGAGGAAGAAGGAGAAGTTCGATTGGACACTCAAATATGGGGAAGCATTTGCCAAGATCAAAGAGTTCCTCAAATTTCCCATGATCCTTACTTTATCGAAGGAAGAATCACCCAAGAAATAGACAAAGTTGAAAGACATGTGTATTTTGTTGCAACACGCTATCATAAGATGGATAAGATCGCATTGGCACTTACCATCGTAGCTAGAAAACTTTGACCTTACTTCCAAGGAAACTTCATCCTAGTGAATACCAATTATCTCGTCTTCCAGGTGCTGGAGAAACCACGCCTGGCCAGAAGAATGGTATCTTGGTTGATAGAGCTCTCATAGTACGACATCCAATATATTTTTAGATGAAGTATCAAATCTCAATCTCTGGCCGATTTATTAGTCGAGTTCGGTTCACCCATCGAAGATGAGCCGACTTCAGAATAGGTGTTATCTGTGGACAACTCCTTCAACGTAAAAGTAAGTGGTGCAAGAATAGTTCTCAAGGGACTAGCATGATCTTCATAAATACCAAGAAGAATATGAAGAACTCATCACCGGCATGATCCTCGCCCTGTAAATGGAAGCTAGCAGGTTAAAATCCAAAAATTAATCTCAACTGGAAGCCAACCAGGTCTCAGGACAATATCAGGCGAAAGAGAACATGTTGATAAAATATCTATAAAAGGTACGAAATATATCTTCACACTTCATTTCCTTTAAATTAGAGCATGTCCCCAATGAACAAAACTATAGGGCAAACCTCTTGAAAACAAACTACCTCGATGGTCGTAGGGTTTAATAGGATAGTCATATAGGAGACTCTCGCGTCCCCCAGTCTCATAGAAGATGAAATATTCTATGTGGAACTCGTCCATGAGTCCAGCTGAATGTCACCCATGCTGCTACCTATAGTTTGGCGAGCTCCCACCTGATGAGGGAAATGCGAGGAACATCAGAAGGAAAGTTGCCAAGTATACCCTACTCTCGGTCACTGAGAGACATTGCCTTAGTCCTCGTGGAAGTCAATAAGGGAGCCTGAAACAACCACATCGGCGAGAAGGTTCTCACCCACAAGTTACTAAGGGCATGTTATTATTGGACCACTTGATGAAAGACAACATCGCCTTCGTCAAGAGATGTGATCAATGTTAGAGACATGTTGACCTTCAGCACACTCGAAATACTTCTTCCTATCGATGACCTTTCCTTGGCCATTCTATCAATGGGGAATGGATATCTTATGGCTATTCCTGCTGGTGCTCGAACATTTGAAGTTGCTGATAGTGGGAGTGAACTACTTTACCAAATGGATAGAAGCAAAATTAGTGGCGAATATCACATCCTCAAAGGGTCAAGCGTTTCTACTAGAAAATAATCATGTGTTGATATGATCTCCCATGCACCATTGTCTCAAACAATGGAACCCAGATCGTCAGCACCATGGTCACTGACTTCTATAAAGATTTAGGTGTGCAAACAAAGTTCGTGTCCGTGGTACATCCTCAGGATAGAGGAAACGCCGAATCTGCAAATAAAGTATTCCTCAAGGGACTTAAAAATAATTTGGACAACATCAAAGGTTTATGGGCGGAACTACTACACGAGATATGATGGTTGTACCACACCACGCCTCAGTCCACCACCAAGGAAACCTCGTTTTCCATGCTTTATGGAGCGAACACAATGCTTTCTATAGAAATTGAGACACTGTCATGAAGGTGAGCCCATTTTGATAAAGAGAAAACAACATAGGATTGAATTGTGCAACAAATCTGATCGACGAGCTACGAGAAGATGCCCATGCTAGAGAATTTGGCGCTAAACATAGAGCCTCCAAGAGATATAACTCCAAGGTAAATCTGCGAGAGATGCAAGAGGGTGGCCTTGTATTAAAGGAGGTATTCATACCTGCACAATAAGGGAAGCTACAACCCAACTGGGAATGACCATATCACATATACCAAAAGCTCCCTCACGTAGAATACAAGCTTGAAGGACCATTTTTACCCCGAACTTGGAACACACTCCATCTTTGATATTATTATATTTAAAGTTATTGTAATTTTCAGATAAACAATGTGCTTATGTAATTATTAACAGTCTTTTAAATGTTTTGTTTAACAAGGGAACTCCTCCTTGAAATATCTCACTTGCTCAACTTCATAACGAAAAAGCTTTCCTCATATCAATGCAATACATGAATTGTTGGACTTCATAGCAAAGATCTTTTTCGCCTCTCAAGGAAATATATGAATATGCTAGATTTCATAGCAAAGATCCTTGATGCCTCTCAAGGAAATATATGAATATAATGGACCTCCACGGGAAGATACTTACCACTTATCAAATACTTACATGAATTTCTAGACTTCATAGCAAAGATCATTGCCGCATATCAAGGAAATACATGAATTATTGGACTTCATAGTAAAGATTCTTGCCGCATATCAAGGAAACACATGAATTGTTGGAATTCATAGTGAAGATTTGTGCCGCCTCTGAAGGGAATATATGAATGTGTTGGAGTTCCACAGGAAGACCCTTATCACCTCCCAAGGTAATGCGCACTTTCTAGATTTCCACGACAAAGTTTGTTTTGTCCTCATTGGCTACACCATATGGGATAAATGTTATCGCTTGAGGGACTCAGTATCTCCTCGGGCGAGATTGTATCAAAAACCAAGCCTAATGGGTGTGACCTATGTTAAGCCCCTTAGCCTTAGTGACAAGTCTTACTAGAGAGCTCGATAGAAATCCTTCCTGAAAACGTCATGTCTAAGGGACTCAGCGCATCCTCAGTCGGGTTATTTAAATGCAACCTCTGAAGGAATTAGCATTGTTAAAACTAATAAAAGGTCTTGCCTGAGGGACTCGGTATCTCCTCGGGCGAGATTTTGTCCAAGAATCACGCTTGATGGGCGTGACCTATGTCAAGTCTCGAAGCCTTGGTGAAAAGTCTTTCTAGAGGGCTCGATAGAAGTCCCACCTAAAAATGTCTCATCTTAGGGACTCAATGCCTCCTCAGCTTGGTTATGTAAATACAACCTCTGAAGGACTTAGCATCCTCGGAACTAATAAAAGCTCTCGCCTAAGAGACCCAATATTTCCTCAGCCCAAATTGTGTCCAAAAATCACGCCTAATGGGCGCGACCTATATCAAGCTTCGAAGGCTTAGTGTAAAGTCTTGTTAGATGGCTTGATGGAAGTCCCGCCTGAAAATGACCCCTCTGAAAGGCTCATAACCTCTTCATCTAAGACACATGGCCGTATTAATATCTTGAACACCTAAGGGCATACAAAAGCCTTATAAGGGAAAACTATAATCCTCTAAATACTCTTGTTAGCCAAAGGTAAAAGAAACTCCTCCATCTGCCAAATGAGGTTGCCTAAAGGGAGGTACCGCCTCGCCCCTGAGTTTTCCTCACCCGTGGGGAGAAAAAATATGGGATAAGGCGTGTATTGGATAATGGGAAAGAGAATATATTTACTAACCCTCATATCCCTTAGGAATAGGAATTCAATTGTCCACCTTTTCACTGGGTGGACGACGACCTTTTCCAAGAAAGCCTTAAGAGTCAGGAATTCCTATAAATACACTATCCCTCAAAGGGATAAGAGACGACTATCAAGTAACACTTACTTAGACACAGTTAGCACCTCTCTAAGAGAAATATTCTACGAGTTACGCTTGCAAAACCACTACAGTTGCGCGCATATGACCTAGCAGTGTTGTTGTACCCTAATTTTTCCCCTAAGATCCCTTCATCATACCATGATGATTCATTCACAATAAGATCACATTAGGATTATTGGTTCCCCTTCCTATATTTAGCTTTGCTCTTTGAAGAATCACCAAGCACCATGACTTGTGTTCTTTTATGATCATGAATATTTTTGTCTTGATTTCTCCTCTTAATTAATAAAATGCAATGTTGGTTTGTCTTGCTTGTTACTAATATAGGTAAAGGCAATGAGATTTAGCAAGTTCCTCCATGGGTTCATGAGTTTATTTCCATGCCCTAGTCAATAAAGCTTGAGAAGTTCAAGCCTCACCATTGGATTTGTTTTGGAAGAAATGGCATGGCAAGGTTATTTTGGTTCACCATATTTCAAGGTTATCAAATTTGATTCAAAAGTACAAGGGGTTGACTGGAGAAGTTGTCATGCTTGGACAAGGCTTTGTTCCCATTGGTCACAAATGCATATTTCTCTCAATTCTCAAGATATGGAAGTGGTTTTGTTGGCTATGAGTTCTAATTATCATCCTCAACAACTTCTATTTACAAAGAATTTGTGTTGGTACAAGAAGTTTGTTCAAAATTGTCAAAGTTCCTCTAGGCATTTTTCTTGATCTAAGAGCTATGGTTTTGAACTCCAAAGAAGTATATCTTGCTCATATTTTGGTATTTTTGAGTGATTCCAAATACATACTTCTATTCAAATGGTTATCAACAAATTACTTCAAAATTTCCAAGGAGTTTTCATGTGGAAGAAACTTGATGAAGAAGAAAGATTACAAATCCTCCAGATGAATCCCCAATTTTCCATGTGTGACTTCAGATGATCATAACTTGGTTAATTTTTATCACCTTGAGCCCATTATTTTTCCAAAATGATCTTGAGGATGTGGAATTTATGCCTTCATTTATGTGAAAAGTGAGAAAATGGATGGAAGTTACCTTAAGGATACAAAATATTATAGGTCATTTCATGATTTTTTGCTACCTTCAACAATTCATAACTCTCTCAATTTTTGGATATTTTGAATGGTTCAAGTCCTAAAATGTCATTAAAGAGGTCTATTTCATTCCATCTTTTTTGGTCAAGAGCAAATTCCAAGAGGAAGGTCATGTTTGGATGCAAAACATTATAGGTCACTTTTAAAGAAAAATATGAAATATTTCTAAGAATGGAAAGTCAACCCTTTTTCTCCAACTTTGACTCAATGCAACTTTCAGCTCAAGCATCCATTTGATCCCATTATTTTTCCATTGAAAATCTTGTAACCTCATTTTCTAAAGCATCAAGAATCATGCCCTAAGACCCCTTGAGTTGAGAATGCCATGATTTTGAAGTTGGTAAATTGGAACTGAATTTTCATCTCAAGTCAGAATTTTAAATCTTTGTTTTGGCTTCTAATCACAAGTTTTCCACATGTTTATGACTCTAAACATGTTTAATGAAGTTGTAGAATTGATTAGCATAACAAAACGCGTGTTTTGGATAAGTTTTGATCAAATTAGAAGTCACACTTTTCTTGTTTGCAACTTCACACGATTTACCTCCAAACTTCATCATTTCACATGCTTGGACATTCCATTTGATTCCATATAAATAGAGGGCCATCCCCCATTCATTTCCTCAAGCTTGGATAGCCAGAATCGCCCTGCCAAACATGTTCCATAACTCAAAATTCAGCAACTTCAGAATCCATTCTCAAGCCTTTTTCAATCCAATTTTTCCATCAATTCACCTTCCTTGATCTTCCCTGAAGCTAACCATATAATTACATTCAAGAATCGTGCCCTATATTGCTCCATAGAAGTCCAGTTTCAGAGCTCTGCAACTCAACTTCAATAGGTAGATTCCTTCATCAATTCTTCAAAACTTTGATAGCATTGTGATGCTCTCATTGTCCTGGTTCTAGTCGCAACACTTGTTTTTTTTTACTGGAAACACGTTTTGACCATGAAATTTCAAATCCCTTTTCAAAACTTTCCTTCCAAATTGCTTGAGCTACAGTTTATATAAATTTGTCGCGAAGGTATGGTTATCTTTGTCTTGAAGAGACGAAGCGAATGGAATAGGTATCATGCTCTAATTTTACAGATTGAGCAACCTGGTTTTGGGACTAGCTGGAGGTTGAAGATGACCAACGTGTCATCTTCCAACCAATGAAGGCGCGCCATCTGTGTTTTTCAAAAATATGATTTAATTAATGATCCTATGCATTATTCACTAAAGTCTATAACATGGACAACATGCCAGGTCCACTTGATTTGTTTACTAACGCGTTTTGACATTGATCAGATGGCCCATATATTTTTGGTTTTTATTTTCTTTTCTGATTTTATATTTAATTGTTTTAAACTTCAAAAAATCATAGAAAATTCATTTTTAGTCCAAAAAATCTGAAGAAATTATGAAAAATATTTTTTACTATTCTCTCTCTGATTTTTATTTTGTTCACAATTTTATTTTGTGTTTTGGTATTTTTTATAAATTTTCACTTTATTTGATTTGTTTTAAATGTTTAAAAATACTTTTATGCATTTTTAAATTCTGAAAAAATTATGGAATGATCCAATAATATTGTGACAAATATTAGTGACCTCACTTATTTTTTATTTCTGACTTTGGTATTTTTTATCATTTTTTGTTATTTTACTCATTTCTTTTAATTTTAAAAAATAGTTTCTGACTTTAAAAAATTACCAAAAAATTTATAAAATCATTTGAGTCCTTTTCTGATTTTTCTATGGACCACCTTTTATTTCTTGATCAATTTGAACATAGTTGATATTTTTCTCTTTTATTTCTATTTTAAAACATTTTCTTAAAACCTTTTTTGTATATATTAAATGTAATATTATTTTGTGACTATTTTCTGGATGATTTTGGGTTAAATTTTTGATCATGAACTTTATTAACATCATTGGATCCATGGTGTTGAGTCTAACTCCACAAAAATGGATGAATGATTTTAATAATAGTTTGATTAAATTTAATTCAAAAATGGTTTGTATATTCTCTCCCACCCCTCTTCATCTCATCCCTTTCTTATTGCACTAAGTGTTATTGGAGCATGATCTATATATCATGTCTCAAAATAAATGGTGCATAGATTGCTATTGACCGACCTCAAAATAGGTGCGACTTCTATATAAGTCCACTTACGATTGCTTAACATAGCGCTAAATTTTGTCCCAATTCGAATAAATGATTATTCGTGGCCCAAACTTATGTTTGCAAGCCCAAGTATGTTAATTTGATATCTTTGATCCAATAACTTTAAGATTCATTATGTGGAGGCTTTAGTTCTACCAATCCTCTAATGGATCTACAAAACTCTTTGGTCAATGCGGATCACTTAAACACCGTTGGTCATTAAATGGTACTCATGAGGATTCCAAATGGATGATATACTTGACAAAAAGCAAATGCAACTTATTATATGGAGGCTTTGATTCTAGCAATCCTCTAATGAGTTCCAAATGCAAGTTTCAAGATGATCATCCAACTAACCACTAATCACTAATAATTGAGTTTATCCTTTATTTTTATTATATGCCCCCTTTTATTTTTATGCACTATTTACTTTTAGCATTTACATTTTATGCCATTTTCATCTTTGCTCATTTGAGTATTTACTTTCTTGTCATTTTTACTTTTGCTCACTTGAGCTTTACTTTTCTTTTTCAAAACACCTAATAATTAACATAAACCTTAAAAATCCTTAATGATACTTGGACTATTTGGTTACTATCCTTGGCATTATGGAGCATTGGACTTTTTGGACTTAGGATTAGAAACCTTAGCCTATGATTGGAGACCTTGTGACCTTATCTGATTATTTTGTATGGAGCTCTTGAGGTTTACCTCAAGGCATTGGGTTGTTTTTTTGTTTTGTGTGCAGGTTATTGTGATTACACTCTCCATTTGTAATCTGGAATTCACCCGTATGCAACCGTTACTCTGCCCAATTTTTGTGAAGACTTAATACACTTGAAGTTTGGTTCTTTCAAGAGGTCTAGTATCATTGCTTGTTTGGTTTCAATCCAAATAATGAGAATTCTATCTTGACTCATAGTGCCAAGTATTGGCTTCTCATTGATTAGATGGTTCTTATCCCTAGCTTTTATCTTATGCTTTAGGATAGTCCCTTCTTCTCCTCCCATCTTCTTTAATTTCAAAAAATTTCTCTCTCCTTTTGAAAAACTCTTCTTGTTTTTTTTTAACTTGAACCAATTTCATAATAAACTTGGACTTAGGTCCATGCATTTTCAAAACATTTTCATAAATAAACTTCAATAAATTTAATAATGCTTTGACATTTTTTGTGAGAAGACTAAAAGTCAATCAATCTCATTTCAAACCATTTTGCCACTTTGGCTTTTATATTTAAACTTTTCTAAAAAAATATTGGACTCTTGTCAATCCTTGTAGTGATGCAAACAACTATACTTCTACAATATGTAGTGAAGAGAGATATTTTCCACTTGGATGTTGAGTGAGGCATCGTTGATTTTAAAATCCAAGTCATATCCTCCAATTTGAGATGATGCAAATTCTCCTTTATCATGATTGTGGGTAGTAGGTATGTTTTCCATACGGACAATGACGATGATGTTTTATCTCATAAAAATTAAACAAACACACTTACATTTTAAATTTTTTAAAAGAGGAACTACGTGTACCCTGATCCCCTATTGCAAGGAAGGTGGTACGTAGGCACTAAAGGTTCGCAACCGCGGAAGGTGCAAAAACCATAAAAATATAATTCTTTCTCACCTCCAGCATCCATTTTTATACAACATTTTTATAGCCAAAATATACAGATTTTACAAAGAGGTTCCTGCAGAGTACCGTAGATGTTTAGGGTGCTAATACCTTCCCTTTGCATAACCAACCCCCTTACCTTGAATCTTTCCCCCTTTTTTGGGTTATTCTCTCTTTTCCCATTCCTTTGGAAACAATAAAGTGCGGTGGCGATTTTATTTTGATTTGTACAAGTCTAGTCAATCCCATGACTTAGTCTTAAACATTTCTACCGCTACAGAAAAATGGAGACTTCATTGGGAAAAGATTGACCTCTTTCTGGTCCATCCCTAAGTGGGTTGAGCCTATCCTTGTTTATATATGTGTATGTGTTATTGTTGTTTATGTGTTATATGTTGTATATATATTTATCTGGATTTTCTTGGTTTTCAGGATGCTTGGTGATTACTTATAAGTCCTATACCCGTACTTGGGAAAACTTTAAGATAGGACGGGCGGTATAGTCATGTTAACTTTGAGGGAGTAATCCCAAAAAAGGAGGCATGAGATCTCCCACTCAGTGGAGGCCCCTTTGATTGTAGTGTCGTTTATCGAGTAATCGGGAAGACGTACTGCTTTCAACTTGGGAACCTGCTGAAACAAAGGACCGTAGAATACCAAACCCATCTTGGCCTTTTAGGTGTAGTGCGGAAGCTACGACGGAGTAATCCAGAAATAGTTGTCACGCGATACTACACTCGGATGAGTTTTTCTTGAGAATATTATTAATTACCGAGTTAATCGGGAAGTTGGTAATGTCCGAAGGAAGGATGTAGACTCTGGTAACCTTTAGAACCTTGTTCGGCAGGTGATAAATTTTAGACCAATACCTTATGGGTAGTACCTTCAACCTCATGCTCGTGACGTTGAACCTATGAACCCTATATGTGTGATTGCTGCATCATGCATCCATAAGCATCTTTTGAAGAGATCTTTTTTAAAGGGATTTAAAAATTGACCATTTGTGAATATCTCAGGTACTTTTTAACCATGGATTCTGGAAAGAGAAAGTCTGGGAAGTACAGTTTCAAGGATCCCAAGATAGATGAGTTGATTAGTCTAATCCCCGAGATCGAGTGTTCTGCAGACTTTCAGAAGAAGTATGGATCCATCATTCCTCCCATGAAGCTGAAGATGAAGGAGGGTATTCTCTCGACCTTGGTCAAGTTATATGATCCGATGTATCATTTCTTTACTTTTCCCGACTATCGGTTGATGCCTACACTGGAGGAGTATTCTTATATGTTGGATTTACCTGTTACCGATCGTGTTCCTTTTGCTAGTTTGGAGGGTGAGCCAAAACCACATGAGATTGCTGCTTTGGTTCATCTGGGGAAGTCTGAGGTGGAAGCCCATATGACTACCAAAGGAGGGATTAGAGGATTACCAGCTCAGTTCTTATTGGAGAAAGCTTTCTACTTTGCCAGGATGAAGAGTACAGTCGCTTTTGAGGCCATCTTTGCTCTACTTGCTTACGGGTTGTTCTTGTTTCCTAATGTGGATAGGTTTGTTGACATTAATGCTATCAGGATCTTCATGATCGGGAACCCAGTTCCTACCTTGTTGGGTGATTCTTATTACTCTATTCATCTTCAGAATTCTTATCATGGGGGTTGATTATCTGTTGCACGCCCCTTTTGTACCAGTGGTTTATCTCTCATATGCCTCAGTCTGATGCTTTTTGGGATGTCAAGAAGGAACCCCATTGGGCTCCTAAGATTATGGCACTTACTCACTCGGATATTGATTGGTATCATCGAGCTTACCAAGATATAGAGATTATTGACAGTTGTGGTAGTTTCCCTAATATACCTCTTCTTGGTACAAAGGGAGGAATTAACTATAACCCTGTTCTTGCACGACGACAACTCAGTTATCCGATGAGGGGTAAACCAAATAGTATTCATTTGAGTAGTTTCTTTCTGAAGGAGGGAGAAGACCATAGGGAAGCTAGGGAGAAAATTGCGAAGGACTGGCGTCACATTCATAAGAAGAGTAGGAAGGATTTGGGACCTAGAGGTGTTGTTTCTTTGGAGCCATATCTTCAATGGGTCCAAACAAGAGTTATTCAGTTGAAGATGTCGTATTCCTGGGAAACACCTATGCCTGTCTTGTTTGTGAAGACCACTCCTCCCTTATTAGATGATCTAGAAGAGCTGCAGCTTGCTTTGGTCAGGATGCAACAGGAAAAGGATGCTTGGAAGAACAAGTATCAAACCTTAGAGATTTCCTATAGAGCAGACTTGAAGGAGAAAGATGACTTGATTGAGATCCTTGAGAGTCGAGCGGTAGAGACTATAGAGAGGCAAGGGGATTTATTTTCTCCTAAGCCTCAATCAGATGCTAATTACTCACTTCCTGATTCAGGTGATTGGAAGGAGGTTGCCACCAGGTATGCGGAAGAAAACTAGAGGTTGAAGGATCAGATTACCAGGATCACAGGGAAGCACCAGCGTGTAGAGTGATCTCCATTAGTGTTACTTCTCAGGGTTTTAGATTTTATTTTCATCTTGTACTTGGGATCATTGAAACTTGTAATCCATTTTGGAGTTGTTATAATGAAATTTTCCAGTATTTCAAATGCGATATTACTTTGATATTTGCAATATGTCCATAAATTTTAAATCCCTTGAAATATTAAATAATAAAATAAAATCATGTGCACTGCATATCATGCATCATATTGCACATATTTCTTGCATTTGTTATGCATATCCAGGTATCTTACCAAGCTTCTTTACTTCATTCAGTAAGCCGACTCACCACTACAACACTCGGGCTAATTTCAGAAAGAAGATGGACAACTTAGAACAAGAGAATCGCGAGCTGCGCGAGGAGGTTTTTACTTTGAAGGCCGGCATAGCCAATCTTACTGCTCTGATGGAATCTCTGGTGGCTGCGTAGAATCAGCCACTGAGTGTCCAACCTTAACCAACAAGGGCAACTGCTGAAGCTCTGACTGTTCCCGGATCTGCTACTCCAACTGTTATTCAAAACTGCATGCCTCAAAGTTATCCATGGGGAATGCCAAAGAATTTTGCACCTGAAGGTTTCAATCTTGGTCCTAAAGATACTCCAATTTTCCAGACTATTGTTACTTTGGCACCTCCTGTGGTGCATGCTTCTCTAGTTGCACCTCCTTCGGTGAATATGGTTTCGTTTGTTAACGATGATGTGTTTCGTCCTTTCCCTCCACCGGGTGAATACTTAGGTCTTTATGATAGAATGAATGATTTTCAAGAGCAGTTTGACAAGATGCAAAGAGAGATGAAGGCCCTGATGGGAAAAGAGCTATTCGGGAAGAATGTGAATGAGTTATGCTTGGTCCCGAATGTTAAGATACCTGCCAAGTTTAAGGTCCCGGAGTTTGAGAAGTACAAGGGAAACACTTTCCCTCGTGCTCATCTGGTGATGTATGTAAAAAGAATGTCTACTCATACTGATGATCAGCATCTGCTGATTCACTTTTTTCAAGATAGTTTGACTGGTGTTGTGCTGAAGTGGTATATGAGTTTGGATAGTGTCAACATCCATACTTTCAATGATTTGGGAGAAACATTCATCAAATAATACAAGTACAATGTGGACATGGCACCTGACCGTGATCAACACAGGGATATGGTTCAGAAAGACAGGGAATCATTCAAAGAATATGCACAGAGATAGCGTGAGGTAGCCGCCCAAGTCATTCCTCCCATGGAAGAGAAGGAGATGACTAAGATTTTCTTGAAAATGTTGGGGGCTTTCTACTACGAGATCATGGTAGCAAGTGCGCCAAGTGACTTTACTGAAATGGTAGGAATGGGTATCTGCTTAGAAGAGCCTTTAAGAGAGGGCCGTTTAACGAGAAGTGAAAGCTCTGGAGGTGTGAAGAAACCATCTTATGGGTTTACCAAGAAAAAGGAAGGGGATGCAAATGCTGTTATGCAAGAGAGGAGAGTTAATACCCCTAGAAGGAATTATCAGCGTCATCAGCAAGTCGCCTCAGTTACTCCAGTTGTGGGTGTAACTCCAACTACCGTTGCTTATCAGAGACTGTCCCAGCAGGGGAATCAAGGGTATAATCAGAGAAGGGAGAGTTATGACCCTATTCCTATGAGCTATACAGAGTTACTACTGGCATTGATTCAGAAGAAGATGGTTCAGACCCGACCACCTCCCGCTGTACCATCACCATTGCCTTGGTATTACTAGGCAGACCAAACATTTGCTTTTCATCAGGGAGCACCAGGGCATAATGTTGATAATTGTTATCCTTTGAAGACTGAGGTGCAAAAATTGGTGAAGTATGGTATTCTATCTTTCAAGGATGTGGGACCTCATGTGAAAGACAATCCTCTACGCAAGCATGGAGGATTAATGTTGTGAATATGGTGGTCGGTTGTCCAGGCGACTTCCGGATTTTTGATATTAATCTGGTTAGAGGAGATTTGGTGAAAATGCATGCAGACCTCTGAATTTAGCTACTACACGCATGACCATTCTGGTTGTGCTATTTGCAGTACAGATATACAAGGTTGCGATAAGATAAAGGTTGATTTACAAGAGATGGTGGATGAGGGCCTCATCCATATAATCAGGCCTATGGCAGAGTGTGAAGAGGAGGTGAATATGGTTTCTGGATGTCTTGGAGAATTCGGAATTTTTGATGTAGAATATATGAATTAGGAACTTGTGAAATTGCATGCTACTTTCTGCCATATGGTTGGTCAGGTAGAACACCAGTATGGATCTTGCCGAATTTGCTGTTGGGACTCCCGAGGATGTTCAATTGTTAAGAAGGGTGTTCAATTGTTGTTAGATAATGGAGTTATCAAGGTTACAGGTCAAAGGTATGATTACCGTGAAGTTGATTTGATTGAGGTTTGCTTGACTGAAGAAGAGTCAGATGAAGAGTATACCTCTGCAGATGAGTATTTCTCCTCAAATGAGGATTTGTTTTCCAAAAATGACTCAATAATGACTGATTATGTTGAAGAAGGGGTAAACATCATTGTACCTTGTTTTGGGGCACCCGCCCATCTTGAAGTTAAATATTATAGCAAGCCAGCTGTTACCCCATTGGTGATTAGTTTGTCGGGTCATATCCCCTACAAGTCAGATAAGGTTGTGCCCTACAAATACAACACTACAGTCTTAGAGGATGGAGTGGAAGTTCCCATACAGCCAATGCCTGATGTTGGGAATATTGCTGAAAATAGTAGGGTGACCCACAACGGTCGTGTGTTTCCAACAGTTGTTCGAGGAGATGTTAGTGCTGGAAAGAAAATTGCTGAGAATGTTGAACCCAAGAAGGCTACGGGTGAGACTAGTGGGGCTACGTTAGAGAAAGAAGTGGATGATATCTTGAAGATAATCAAGATGAGCGACTACAAAATTGTAGATCAGCTACTGCAGACTCCTTCAAAAATATTTATCTTGGCTTTATTGATGAACTCATCTGCTCACAGAGAATCCTTGATGAGGGTATTGGACCAATCTTTTATGGAGAGTGATATGCCAATAGACTAATTCAGCAGCGTAATAGGGAATATTACATCATGTAATAATTTGAGTTTCTGCGATGATGAATTACCAGATGAAGGAAGGAATCAAAACCTGGCCCTCCACATCTCTATGAATTACAAGAATGATTCACTATCCAATGTGTTGATTGATAATGGATCCGCTTTGAACGTTATACTGAGGAGCACTCTTATGAAGTTGAAATATCAAGGAACTCATATGCGCCCGAGCGACATCATTGTGAAAGTGTTTGATGGATCAAGGAAATTTTTTATTGGTGAAGTGGACTTGCCTATTCATATAGGACCATATTTGTTTCAGATAACTTTCCAGGTCATGGATATTGTACCCGCTTATAGTTGTTTTCTAGGAAGTCGGTGGATACATGAGGCAGGGGTTGTCACTTCAACTTTACACCAGAAACTAAAATTTGTACGTGAAGGGAAAATGGTAATCATAAATGGGGAACAGGCGTTATTGATATCTCATTTGTCCTCTTTCAGCATTGTGGAGGCAAATGAAGCTGCTGTTGGAACCCAATTCCAATCCTTATCCATTGACAACATAAGAGGAAATGAGAATTCCATGGTTTCTCTTAAGGATGCGCAACAAGTTGTTCGAAAGGGTCATAGCAAGGTATGGGGAAAAATTATGGATCCACCTGTGAATAAGAACAAAGTCGACTTGGGGTTCTCTTTGAAGAATGACAAAGGTAAGAGCATGAAGCCGAAGTCTGCTGCGAGTAAGTATCAAGACATCTTCCAAATTATGTGACGCACAGAGTTAGGGTTCAGAACTGGATCACCATTGATGTTCCCTCTTGCATACATGTTTCAAAGTAATTTGCTTTGTTAATATTTTTGAAAAGCTTTCACTCTGCCCAAGGTGGAAGTATTAATGTTGTAGGGCTTATCTGTTTGCTGTGAATTTTAAAATCAATAATAAAAGTTGTCTTTGTTTCCCAAATTGTGTCTTTATTTTCTGCTTTTTTTTCTTGGAAAATGGTAATCAGAAAAAACCCTTCAAAATAAATGATAACTGAAATTCAATTTGCATGATCACTTGTTATATGTGTCAGTTTCTAAAAGCAATCATAAATCATATGTGCAGATTAATTAAAAAACTCGTTGAATACAATGACCCTACACTCGCTCCCAACTTTGAATGTCCTGTGTATGGGGCCGAAGAAGAAGATTATGATGAGATTCCAGAAGAGGTCTCACGGTTGTTTGAGCACGAGGAAAATACCATTCAGCCATATAAAGAGCCATTGGAAGTGATCAATTTGGGTTCAGAAGAAGATCCGAAGGAAGTCAAGATTGCAGCATTGCTTCACCCTGATGTGAAGAGAAGGTTGATTGAGTTGTTGAAAGAGTATGTGGATATTTTTGCTTGGTCTTATCAAGATATGCCTGGTCTAGATACAGATATTGTAGAGCACTGTTTTTCGTTGAAGCCAGAGTGTCCACCAATCAAATAGAAGTTGAGAAAAACTCACCCAGATATGGCAGTGAAGATCAAAGAGGAAGTTCTAAAGTAGATTAATGCTGGTTTTCTTGTGACGTCAGTGTATCCTCAATGGATTGCCAATATTTTCCCAGTACCGAAAAAAGACGGAAAAGTTTGCATGTGCGTAGATTACAGAGATCTAAATAAAGTTAGTCCAAAAGATGATTTTCCATTGCCACACATTGATATGTTAGTGGATACCACAGCAAAATTCAAAGTATTCTCGTTCATGGACAGATTTTCCGAGTATAATCAAATAAGAATGGCTCTAGAGGAGATGGAAAAAACAACGTTTATCACACCCTGGGGAACATTTTGTTACAGAGTGACGCCCTTCGGGTTGAAGAACACTGGTGCAACGTACCAGAGGGCTATGACAACCCTATTCCATGATCGGATGCACAAGGAAATCGAAGTATATGTTGATGATATGATTGCTAAATCCCAGACTAAAGAAGGGAATGTAGAAGACTTGTTAAAGTTGTTTCAGCATTTGAAGAAGTATCGTCTCTGCTTGAATCCAAATAAATGCACCTTCAGTGTTTGATCAGGAAAACTGTTGGGTTTTATTGTTAGCCAGAAAGGAATTGAAGTTGACCCTGATAAAGTCAAAGCAATTCAAGAGATGCCAGCGCCAAGAACTGAAAAGCAAGTCAGAGGGTTCCTCGGACGTTTGAATTATATTTCCAGATTCATTTCCCACATGACTGCTACATGTGAACCGATAATTAAGTTGTTAATGAAAGATCAAGGTTATGTATGGACGGATGATTGCTGATGACACACAAATATGTGATATATCTGGCTTGATATACACCAAATATTTCTCATACTTTAGTTTAAATTAAATTATTTTATAGGTATTATGCAGGTACTTTTCTATTTTTGCAGATATGCACTGAGCCGAACACTTTTGAAGAAATGAAGAAAAAAGGGTGCAAAAAGTAGTAAAAGAGCCTAAGGAGAAGAAACCAGCCCAAAAGCCCATTACACATGTGAGCACGTGGCCCACAAGCAACCAAGCCCTGGCGACCGTCAAGGGGACGTGACGAACGTCACGCTCCATGAAGACCAAGTGACGATAGTCACTTGCGTGTGACGAACGTCATAGCCTATCACCCCACTTTCTCCTCATCCAACGGACAGAAACACGTTCAAGGGTTAATCCAACGAGTTCCTACATTCTCTCACCCACTCAGTCAAGAGAGAAACGAACGTGACAATTAAATGGCCTATTATTTCTCAAGGAAGAAAAGTGAATTGTTCCTACATTTTCGAGAGCAACGAATCACGCAAGACATATAAATAGAGCCTTAGACCATAGTAGAGAGGGGTTCTGCTTTTTGGGCAGAAACTTTGGAGATTTTATATTTACTTTTAGCAAATATTCCTTTCAGCATTATTTTATTTCCCAGTTATTTCTATATTCCTTTCCAGCATTATTTTCTTTGTACGGTTAAATATATTCTCCGATCGAAGCAAAGCCTACAATTTATGCAGGAGTGCTTTGTCTTCAGAGTTATTACCAGGTTTATGTTTACAAATTCTTATTGCTTTTTAATCAATATAATTATGTTTATTTTTGTTTATCTCGCAAATTATTCTGTGATTTGGTTTAATATTATGTTAGGCTAGAAATCCTATACCGGTATGTAAAGTCACTCAACCAAGGGAACGAGTAACTTAGTTCGGATTATTTTTACTATGAAACTTTCTTTTCTGGCCTAAGTTACTATTTTTCAATCATTAAATTGTTTTGTTACGGAAGTAAAAAACAGATAGAGGTTAGGGTCAACAAAGCGGAAGTTTGAGATCTTTTAACTGGACAGTAGTAATTAGGCATTGGCTTAAAATACAGCGGAAGCACTTTAAAGTTAATTAAGATTTTATTTAGTTTTCAAAAAGTGTTTTTAACTCCTACGGGATGGCGGAAGCGTACGTTAGGACTTAACTGCATAGCCTAGATCAACAAAACGACAGTGTGAGACGAGGGTTTTTAAACTAAATAAGTTTTACTGAAATCTGTTTTGAAAATATAAAGACGCCCAACAGGTCGCTAGTTCCCGAGGTTCGACTATTGCATACTGGTAATTACGCTCATTGATTATTAAAAATCCAACTTAATTTAGTATTTAGTTTTCCCTACAACCCAATCAAATATTCATTAGCTTTAGATTTGCAAAGTAACAATAGAAGACGGTAGATCGATTCATCAGTCTTTGTGGTTCGATATCTTTTAAAACTACACGATAAGACTGTGCACTTGCAGTCCGAATCATCGGATACATAAGTATAATCCTGATCAAGTTTTTGGCGCCGTTGCCGGGGACTGATTTAAGTCGATATCGCTACTCTTTTGTTACGCAGTGGAGACTAGAGCAAAAACTTCTCTATTTCTTTTCTATTTCTTTTCTTTTCTTTTCTTATTTGTATGCCAAACACTCGTTTGCAAGGCGATCCATTATACATACAGATCAACGATATCGAGCGGTATCTCAGACTTAGACGCCGCATTCAAGAGTATCATCTCAAATTTTTGTCCCAATTACTATGTATCACCCAAAAATTTTCTACAACTCCCACTCCGAGTATTTCGAAGAATCACAAGAATCCCATAAATCCGACCTCAAAATACTATTGGAGAATTTCAATGCGTCACAAACTCATTCTCACCCGAATTACCTTTCCAACTACCAATCCCAAAATTTTGAGGAATCGCAAGAATATTATAATTCCAACCAAACTTATCCTCAACCAAATTTCCCATACAATCACTACACCCAATACTTTGAGGAGACGCAAGAATCCTATAAATCCGACCTCGAAATATTAATGGAAAATGAAATATCTATGATGAAAGAGCTCTTTGTGGAAACACAAAATGTGACTCTAACTCACTTTGAAGAATCAGAAGAATCGCATGATTTCAACTTCGAAACATCAATGGAGGATTCTGATGCGACGCTAATTCACTCTAGGTTAGAATCTATGATGGAGCACTTTGTAGAGACACAAATTGTCCAGAACGAAGAGTCTAGAAAACAAAGTCTTCAAAACAGTGAAGACCTTAGGCAACTGACCACTGTGGTTAAGTCGCTCGCGACTCACAACATAGCCTTAGAGACTCAAATCTCCCAGCTTGAACAAAACCCTCTAGGACCCTTCCCTGAGGAGAAATTGGATGTTGTAACAACCAGTAGTGAAAAACAAATTGAAAATCATAAGGAGAGTGATAATGAGCTTGAGGAGAGTGATAATGTGGTTGAGGAGAGTTCAGACGAGAAAAGGGTAAAGATTGAGAAAAATCCTCCAACACCATCTAAAAGGGAGGTTGTAGAAAAGGTAGAGAAGGAAGCACCTATTGTTGTTCCTCATCCTTATACCCCATTGATTCCTTTCTCGAAAAGTTTTATGGAAGCTCATATAGACTCCCAATCTAAAACGTGTATGAAGGTAATGGAAAATATCCACACCAACACACCCTTGTTTGTAGTCTTACATAAAAAGAGAAAATCAGAGGACCGTGAAACTAGGGATATTATTAGCGTTAAGAGGGTAAGGTCAACCTTTGAGGTGGTGGATGAAATCACTAAGCCCAAACTTGAAAAGTTGATACTTAGGATAGATCCAAAACCACCACCACAAGTTCAGAAAAATGAATCACCCCACAGAAGAAAGAAAAGAAAAGGTGAGGGATATGTGAGATGGCTTGTTAAGGGACCATGGAAAATGATAACTACTAAAAGTTCAACCGAGGAGTCATCCTCGAGAGAACCACCATGAGTGCATGCACTCTTGAGCTGTCAAGCTAACGACATTAAACAAGCGCTGTGTGGGAGGCAACCCACAAGTTTTTCATTTAATTTTTATCTTTAATTAAATTATATATTATTTATCTCTTATTTTCTATTTCGATTATCATTCCTCCGATTCTACTATGTGCCACTAACTATTCACATAGATATATATCCCTTGCAACACTACTCAAACTATATGAATTAGTTAATTAATAAATTTATGCTTTACTGCACGCGGTCAAACAAAGGCTCAGACACTCTCTGCACACACCAACACCCTGACGAACGTCAGGAAGCATGTGACGAGCGTCAGAAGCCTGTCTCCCACGATTCCTCTTCCCGTGACCGTTGAACCACATTGAAACTTGAACGAAATTTTGTTTTAAAACCCCCACTACCCCATTTACTCCATTCATCCTTAACTTCCATAACCTCTCATATTCAAAATTCTCCCATAAACATTCAATTTACTACCCAATAAAAACCATCTATATAAACCTTTCCCTCATCCCTTAGTTTTCATCACTACCACCCACCTTCCATCTCTTCATCACAAATACATTTTTTTTCTATCAAGTTCAAAATCATGGCCGCCCAAAGGAAACCACCAAACCAACCTGAACCCAACATGCGACATCTCGTGCTCCGACAAGGAGAAGTAGGTGAACTTCAAAAGGAAAGGTACATAAAATTCCATCGTCGAGGGCTAACATCCACGAGGTTCGTCGACAACAACTGCTTGCAAGAATTGGGGTTGCAAACCCATATGGAAGGCTTGCTGAATAAAGCTGGCCTAAGATTTATTAGCACGATGAACACACCAACTTACGAAGCTCTCACGTTTGAATTCTTGAGTTCCTACGCATATCACACTCGAGAAGATGCAGACGCACACCTAACGGGAGCCGCTCATTTTCGGATGTTCAACCGATAGTACCAACTCAACCATGAAATTTTGAGCGACATATTTCATTTTCCCCGAGGGAATAATGTGCAATACCGCATACCCCCAGAATTGGATTGGAATGGAAGTGCATACGCACTATGGGAGAGAATAACCGGCGAACCAAATGTCAATCCCGAAGCACGGTACGCCTCTCACATCCACAACCCGAACATTCGCTTCTTACACCGTGTTATGGAAAACACAATATTTGGAAGGGCAAACAACAACAAGGTAAACACTAAAGAATTGTATGCTTTTCACTGTACCTTTTCACAAAACCCCCGTCTTAATCCCGTCACTTTAATGATGGCCCATATTCAAAACCTCGTTGCAAGAGAAGGGACCACACCTTTTTGCATCGGAGGCATCGTCACCGCCATCGCAGTTCACTTGAACTGGGGGGAAAGGATCCAACTCCTACCTCCGCTGCCAGCAGTTTTTATGGACATTGATAATTGTAGAGCTGGCCGCCTGATTAAAGTGAGAGAAGCTGGAGGATACTATCTCATGGTTAAGAATGCAAGAGTTCGTAGTGTGATCATGCCAAATCATAATCGTACTTACTTGGGTAATCCGGATAACTGGCTTTACAACCTGAACGCCCCTGAACCCGGAGAAAATGTGTAAGGAAATCAAGGTCAGGCTAACAACGTTGCCGCTGACGAAATCAAAGAAGAATTAGAGCAGCAAGAGCCCCAACCACAGCAAGCCAACAATCCCGCCACCATCGACGCAATATATGCCGCAATAATGCAACAAAACCAGTTGTCCACTCAACGCCACCAGAGCCTCGTGACACGCCAAATCGAGATGATGACTCTCATGCAACAAATGCAGAGAGACCAAAATAAATACGCTCTCAGGCACGATCAAAGTATGCTGGAATTCACCACAGGAATAACGGAAGATATGCGAGCCTTAACACTTCGTGTTGACGACTTGCATAATATCATATCCCAAAGAGATGGCGGCGAATCTTCCAGACACGGTGGGCAAGCACGTCGAAGAGCGAGGACACGTGGACGATTCCGAAGACAAGAGGAGGAAGAATGATTATCCAGTTTCTATTTCCCCTTTCCATCTTCTGTTAATACATTAAGGACAATGTATGATTCAAGTATGGGGGAGGAAGTATTTCCCTTTTCCTAGTAATTTTTATTTTTCTTTGTAATTTCCCTTCCGTTATCTTTATTTCAATAAAAAAAATTTTATCAAGTTATCTATTAAAGAAATTTGTGTTGTTATTTTAGACTCCCCTTTCTTTTTGAGTTCTTTTTGAGCCCTATAAAAAAATTCTTCGACTCACTCGACAAAGTACATAAACTGCAAGATCTCTAATCGTCAGGAATTGGGGCAAGATTAAGCGAAATTTCTACCGTCTAGACACTCTACAACCCTAGAGTATGATATATCAGTTCAAGTACCTGTCATTCCAACACCCTGAGTTTAGTCTTTGTAGTAACCCTGAGTAGTTTATATTAGCAGTCAGCACCGTCTTAAACACAAACTATGCAGGAAGTCGATGAATATAAGTAGATGATATAATATTTCAGCAAAATGTTGCAAGGAAACACACCAATTAAATTGGACGATCCTTACCCGATCGCCTAATCCAAAGGATGTAAACCTTACAAAGTAACATGAAAACTCATTTGGTGGATGGTTCAGGAGCATCTGGTACTGAACTCGGTAGGGCAGATTACGGTCTGATCCCCCGCATCCAACCATTGAATTGAAAAAGGTTGCCACATTTCTGTGCCAGAAACCTCTAAAGTTTAAAAGGATCATAACCACTAACCGACTATTCTGATATGTACGTGTAAAGATAAAGGGCTTAATGTGATTACGCTAGAATGAAAAGGGCAAAACAAGACAAATACTCGAGGTAGGATATGATAGGACCTGTAACTAGTTTACGTAAAATGGGACTGTCTAGTGTCATTGACGTAGTAATGGATCATGAATCGAGCCATCGGTTTTCTGACAAAAACACAACGATCTATATATTAGTTGATTCGAGTCATAACCATGCATCTGACCATGTTTAGAAAACATTGTACTTAGCATTTGCTTGAGGACAAGCAAAGTTTAAGTATGGGGGAGTTTGATGACACACAAATATGCGATATTTCTGGCTTGATATACACCAAATATTTCTCATACTTTAGTTTAAATTAAATTATTTTATAGGTATTATGCAGGTATTTTTCTATTTTTGCAGATATGCACTGAGCCGAACACTTTTGAAGAAATGAAGAAAAAAGGGTGCAAAAAGTAGTAAAAGAGCCCAAGGAGAAGAAACCAGCCCAAAAGCCCATTACACATGTGAGCACGTGGCCCACAAGCAACCAAGACCTGACGACCGTCAAGGGGACGTGACGAAATTCACGCTCCATGAAGACCAAGTGACGATAGTCACTTGTGTGTGACGAACGTCACAGCCTATCACCCCACTTTCTCCTCATCCAACGGACAGAAACACGTTCAAGGGTTAATCCAACGAGTTCCTACATTCTCTCACCCACTCAGTCAAGAGAGCAACGAACGTGACAATTAAATGGCCTATTATTTCTCAAGGAAGAAAAGTGAATTGTTCCTACATTTTCGAGAGAAACGAATCACGCAAGACATATAAATAGAGCCTTAGACCACAGTAGAGAGGGGTTCTACTTTTTGGGCAGAAACTTTGGAGATTTTATATTTACTTTTATAAAATATTCCTTTCAGCATTATTTTATTTCCCAGTTATTTCTATATTCCTTTCCAGCATTATTTTCTTTGTACGGTTAAATATATTCTCCGATCGAAGCAAAGCCTACAATTTGTGCAGGAGTGCTTCTGTCTTTAGAGTTATTACCAGGTTTATGTTTACAAATTCTTATTGCTTTTTAATCAATATAATTATGTTTATTTTTGTTTGTCTCTCAAATTATTCTGTGATTTGGTTTAATATCATGTTAGGCTAGAAATCTTATACCGGTATGTAAAGCCACTCAACCAAGGGAACGAGTAACTTAGTTCGGATTATTTTTACTATGAAACTTTCTTTTCTGGCCTAAGTTACTATTTTTAAATCATTAAATTATTTTGTTACGGAATTAAAAAACAGATAGAGGTTAGGGTCAACAAAGCTGAAGTTTGAGATCTTTTAACTGGACAGTAGTAATTAGGCATTGGCTTAAAATACAGCGGAAGCACTTTAAAGTTAATTAAGATTTTATTTAGTTTTCAAAAAGTGTTTTTAACTCCTGCGGGATGGCGGAAGCGTACATTAGGACTTAACTGCATAACCTAGATCAACAAAACAACAGTGTGAGACGAGGGTTTTTAAACTAAATAAGTTTTACTGAAAGTTGTTTTGAAAATATAAAGACGCCCAACAAGTCGCTAGTTCCCGAGGTTCGACTATTGCATACTGGTAATTACGCTCATTGATTATTAAAAATTCAACTTAATTTAGTATTTAGTTTTCCCTACAACCCAATCAAATATTCATTAGCTTTAGATTTGCAAAGTAACAATAGAAGACGGTAGATCGATTCATCAGTCTCTGTGGTTCGATATCTTTTAAAACTACATGATAAGACTGTGCACTTGCAGTCCGAATCATCGGATACATAAGTATAATCCCGATCAATTGCCAAAGGGAATTTGAAAGTATTAAAGAATATCTGCTTGAACCTCCTATCTTGCTCCCTCCTGTCGAAGAAAGACCATTGATTATGTATCTTACAGTGTTAGATAAATCCATGGATTGTATTCTGGGACTACAGGATGAAACAGGGAAGAAAGAGTTCGCCATTTATTACCTCAGTAAAAGGTTCACTGATTGTGAGTCACGGTATTCCATGCTTGAAAAGACATGTTGTGCTTTGGCCTGGGTGGCAAAACGTTTGCGTCATTATATGTTGAATCACACTACTTGGTTGATCTCCAAAATGGATCCAATCAAGTACATTTTTTAAAAGCCCGCTCTTACTAGGAGAATTACCTGCTGGCAGATGTTGCTATCTGAATATGATATCGAATACCACACTCAAAAGCTATTGAAAGCAGTGTGTTGGCAGATTATCTTGCTCACCAACCAGTGGAGGATCATTAGTCTGTACATTATGAATTCTCCGATGAGGATGTGATGTTCCTGAAAGTGAAATATTGTGATGAACCATTGCTTGAGAAAGGTCCTGACCTTGAATCTCGTTGAAGTATGATATTTGATGGAGTTGTGAATGCTTATGGTAAAGGAATTGGTGTTGTGATTTTCACTCCACATGGATCGCACATTCCTTTTACTGCAAGGTTGACATTTGATTGTACTAATAATATGGCAGAATATGAGGCTTGCATCATGGGTCTCGAAGAAGCTATTGATCTCATAATTAAAATTCTATATGTGTATGGTGATTCAGCTTTGGTAATAAACCAGATTAAAGGAGAATGGGATACTCATCACCCCGACTTGATCCCTTACAAAGATTATGCTAGAAGGTTATTACCCTTCTTTAATAAAGTTGAATTCCATCATATTCCAAGAGATGAAAATCAAATGGCGGATGCTCTGGAAACTCTGGCTTCTATGTACCAAGTAAATACTTGGAATGATATACCTTGAATTATGGTTCGGCGACTGGATAGACCCGCTCATGTGTTTACAACAGAGGAGGTAGCAGATGAGAATCCTTGGTATTATGATATCAAGCATTTTCTCCAGACTCAAGAATACCCGATTGGTGCATCGAATAAAGATAGAAAGATATGGGAAGATTGGCAGGTAGTTTCTTCCTTAGTGAAAATGTATTGTATAAAAGAAATTATGACATGGTCGTGCTCAGATGCGTGGATAGACACGAAGCAGGCATGTTGATGCATGAGGTTCATGAAGGTTCATTTGGAACTCATGCCAATGGATATTAGATGGCTAAAAGGATGATAAGGGTAGGTTACTATTGGATGACAATGGAATCTGATTGTTATAAATTTGCAAAGAAGTGTCATAAATTCCAGATTTATGCGGACAAGGTTCATGTGCCTCTGACACTTCTCAATGTGATATCTTCCCCATGGCCTTTCTCTATGTGGGGTATTGACATGATTGGGATGATAGAACCCAAAGCTTCAAATGGACACCGTTTTATCTTGGTAGCAATTGATTACTTCACCAAGTGGGTGGAGGCTGCTTCATATGCCAATGTTACTAAGCAGGTGGTTGTGCGCTTCATCAAGAATAACCTTATATGTCAGTATGGTTTGCTGAGCAGAATTATCACCGACAATGGCTCAAATTTGAACAATAAAATGATGACAGAACTGTTTGAAGAATTCAATATTTTCCATCACAATTCATCTCCGTACAGGCTAAAGATGAATGGGGCTGTTGAAGCTGCTAATAAGAATATCAAGAAGATTATCCATAAAATGGTCGTTACTTATAAGGATTGGCATGAAATGCTCACTTTTTCTTTGCATGGATATCGAACGTCTGTCCGCACTTCAACAGGAGCAACCCCGTTCTCCCTGGTGTATGGAATGGAAGCGGTACTCCCAGTCGAGGTTGAGATTCCCTCTTTGCGTGTGATAATGGAAACCAAGTTGACTGAGGCTGAATGGGTCCAAAACCGGTTTGACCAATTAAATTTGATTAAGGAGAAGAGAATGACAGCTTTGTGTCATGGACAGTTATATCAGAAAAGAATGAAGAAAGTTTTCGATAAAAAGGTCAAACCTCATGAATTCGGAGAAGGTGACCTCGTGCTCAGGAAGATCATATCTTTCAACACTGATTCTAGGGGTAAGTGGACTCCCAACTTTGAAGGCCCATATGTTATCAATAAAGCCTTCTCTGGAGGTGCATTAATTCTTGAAACTATGGATGGCGAGGAGTTCCCACGTCCCATGAATGTTGATTCAGTCAAGAAATACTTCGCATATAGAAGTAAAAGAACAACTCGCTATGTTGAAAACCCGAAAGGGCGGCTTAGGCCAAAAAGAGCGTCTCAGTAGGCGGAAACCCCGAAAGGGCGGTATAGGAAAAAGTTAGAGACATAAACAGAATAAATTTCCCGCTAAGTTCAAAACCCGCAAGGGCAGCTTAGGAAAAAGTTAGGGATTTCTTGGCAAGTAACTGCATCATGCAAGATCTGATCATTGAAGCAACAATCTTCTCGAATCCTCATCATACTTCAACAGAAGCTGCTGCTCAGGATTTCAAAAATTGTTAGAGGGGATAGTAGTCATTGTATCTCAATGTATATTTTCCATTATATATTACCATTTTCCAAATTTTGTAATCATCTATGGAATCTCTTCGTTCGCAGACTACCATTCTATTAATAAAGATTGAGCTGTTACCCAACTCTTTGTGTTTCTTATTTTATTTAGCTTGCAAAGACTCCATTTATTATTGATAATAACTTTCAAAGCAAAAAGATTAAATAACAAAATCGATTTTTCAAAAAGAATTTACAATTTGCTTTTACTTTAGAATTTGTATGCGAAAAAAACAACAACAACAAAAATGGTGATCCCAGGAATGGACAAACTCCAGTTATTTTAAGAAGCTTTTGTTCCCCTAGGGAAATTTTACTCAGGATGATTCACCGTATTGGGTTCGAGACGCCGGTATCCTTGGTCAAGTTTGGATTCGTTTCTCCTCCTTGTCTGAGTTTTCATGATGTAATGTTTTAATCCGTGATTTCTCCAGTGAAGTTTTCGTTCGGTCTAATGGAAGTTCTTTTTCCTGAGAAGTCGGTACCACAATCACTCTTGAAGAATGCAGGTCCCCGGTTTCTCTAGTGAAGAACGTATTATGGTTTTCCCTTTAAGGATGTGGTGATTAACCTCCCCAATAAAGTGGACCTGAATTCCCCAGTGAATGTTTTGATGATTTGGTGTCCATCTACTTTACTTGAGATTGGTTTTGCAATCCCCAGTAAGAGCGTTACTCTTGAAAACATTTGTTTCCCTGGTGAAGCCTGGAGAAGGATGTTCTATCCTTGTATCTGTACTATTCTGTCACTTTGTTTAGTTTACTTCCAGATTATGTTTCTCCTCAGTAAAGCTAAAGCATGAAGTAGGTTATGTTTCCTCAGTTGGCATTTACCTTTTTGCGAAATGATCATCTTGGATGTGATTTAGCCGAGTGTTGTTTGTGCCTGAGTTGGTTTTCCCTGGTTACTCGAAGTGTTGTATATTTGTTTTGTCAGCATACGCACGATAACACTCATACTTTCATACATACATCATGCATAGATAAAGTTGGAAAATCACTGTTCATTAACATTTTTTAATATTTTTGTTGGCATATCACCTTGTTTTGCAGAGTTATGTTGTCCTCTCTTCAATAGAGTGTGGCCTTAAGTAGAAAGCGTATATTCTTTCAATTTCCCCACTGAGTTATCCCTCGTGGAATATTTTTGCTTTAGCCTTCCTGTACAGCTCCTTATTTGGATGGATTTGGTTTTCCCTCTTGAGTTTATTTCTCAAAGGATGTATTTTAGTTAATTGTTTCATTCCAATTTATTTTTGATTTGAATCTTTGGTTTCCCAGCAATATTATTTACTTTGGATTTTTAAAAGCATCGAGTTTTGGTTTGTGCATTTATTTTGCACGAGAAGACTTTATCTTCTCAGTAGGAATATCGTGGCATTTCCCCAAGAAGCCATACTGTTCTCCCCAGAAAATCATTTCTTTTTACAATCCTCCATGTCAACAAGTGACAGGTCTCTTTATTTGAGCAACTTGTGTTTCCCTGTAAAAGTCGACATAACTTTTTTTGTTATCTCCTCTATGAGTGGATAGTTTGTAATCCATCGTCGTTTTACGCCAGCGGATGGCAAGACTTTTAAATTCGCAGAGACAGTTTGTTGTGAAATATTGGCAGGTGGAAGTCTCTTTATTTGAGACAGCTTACCCTTTCCAGGCAAAGTGCCTCGGTTAAAGAAGTAGTTGAGACCCGTTCTAGGCGAAATGCTAGAATTTTGGGGAAACTTGTTATCTTTTTTCTACCCTCAATGAATGTTGGTAGTTCATCGTCAGTGAACGGCGATGCTATGATATATGCTCTTTCTACCTTCAGTGAAAGTTGATAGATCACCATCAATGAAAGATGGTATTTGTTATCTTTTTTCTACCTTCAGTGAATGTTGGTAGTACATCATCAGTTAACGGCGATGCTGTGATATATTCTCTCTCTATCTTTAGTAAAATTTGGTAGGTCACCTTCAGTGAAAGTTGGTGATTGTTATCTTTTTGCTACCTTCAGTGAATGTTGGTAGTTCATCTTCAGTGAACGGCGGTGCTATGATATATTCTCTTTCTACCTTCAGTGAAAGTTGGTAGGTCACCTTCAGTGAAAGTTGGTGATTGTTATCTTTTTGCTACCCTCAGTGAAAGTTGGTAGTTCATCGTCAGTGAACGGCGGTGTTATGATATATTATCTTCCTACCTTCAGTGAAAGTTGGTAGGTCATCGGCTGCGAACATCGATGATTGTTATCTTTTTGCTACCCTTAGTGAATGTTGGTAGTTCATAGTCAATAAACAGAGATGTTATGATATTTCTTTTCCTTCTACCTTCAGTGAATGTTGGTAGCTCACCGTCAGTGAACGTCGGTGTTGTTATTTCTTTTCTCTCTACCTTCAGTGAATGTTGGTAGCTTTACCTCCAGTAGGAGTTGGTGTATCCTTTGACCATTTTACCATCCTCTATGATTCAGGTTTTTTCGATCCACCAATGAATGATTTTCCTGGTTGGGTTACTCTCTTGTTTCTTTATTTTTTGTTACATCCCCAGTGGTGTTTTGCGTCCATTAGGAGTTGTCCATGTGCACTCATATTCATAAGCATTTCATGGCATCTTAGGGCCAAAAATAATTTTTGTTTTATATTTAGGTATCTTCGATCGCGTCGACACGAAGATTTTTAACCTTCGTATCTCCGGAAAGAAGAAACTTAAATAAGGGCAGTTGTTGTACCCCAATTTAGCTTTTCTCTTTGAGGAATCACCATGCACCTTGACTTGTGTTCTTTTGTGATCATGAATATTTTTGTCTTGATTTCTCCTCTTAATTAATAAAATTCAATGTTGGTTTGTCTTGCTTGTTACTAATATAGGTAAAGGCAATGAGATTTAGCAAGTTGCTCCATGTGTTCATGAGTTTATTTCCATGCCCTAGTCAATAAAACTTGAGAAGTTCAAGCCTCACCATTGGATTTGTTTTGGAAAAAATGGCATGGCAAGGTTATTTTGGTTCACCACATTTCAAGGTTATCAAATTTTATTCAAAAGTACAAGGGGTTGATTGGAGAAGTTGTCATGCTTGGACAAGGCTTTGTTCCCATTGGTCACAAATGCATATTTCTATCAATTCTCAAGATATGTAAGTGGTTTTGGTTTATATGATTTCTAATTATCATCCTCAACAACTTCAATTTACAAAGAATTTGTGTTGGTACAAGAAGTTTGTTTAAAATTGTCAAAGTTCCTCAAGGCATTTTTCTTGTTCTAGGAGCTAGGGTTTTGAACTTCAAAGAAGTATATCTTGCTCATCTTTTGGTATTATTTAGTGATTCTAAAGACATCCTTCTCTTCAAAGGGTTATCAACAAATCAATTCAAAAGTTCCAAGGATTTTTCATGTGGAAGAAACTTGATGAAGAAGAAAGATTTCAAGTCCTCCAGATGAATCCCCAATTTTCCATGCGTGACTTCAAATGATCATAACTTGGTCAATTTTTATCACCTTGAGCTCATTCTTTTTCCAAAATGATCTTGAGGATGTGAACTGTATTCCTTCATTTATGTACAAAGTGATAAAATAGATGGAAGTTGCCTTAAGGATACAAAAGATTATAGGTCATTTCATGATTTTTTGCGAACTTCAACAATTCATAACCCTCTCAATTTTTGGAGATTTTGAATGGTTCAAGTCCCAAAATGTCATTCAAGATGTCTATTTCATGCCATTTGTTTTGGTCAAGATCAAATTCCAAGAGGAAGGCCATGTTTGGGTGCAAAACATTATAGGTCACTTTTGAAGAAAAATTTGAAATATTTCTAAGTATGGAAAGTCAACCCTTTTTCTCCAACTTTGACTCAATGCAACTTTCAGCTCAAGCATCCATTTTATCCCATTCTTTTCCATTGAAAAGCTTGTAACCTCATCTTTCTAAAGCATCAAGAATCATGCCCTAAGACCCCTTAAGCTGAGAATGCCGTGATTTTGAAGTTGGTAACTTGGAACTGAAGTTCCATAGCACAACAAAATGCGCGTTATGGATGGATTTTGATCAAATTAGAAGTCACTTTTCTTGTTTCCAACTTCACATGATTTCCCTACAAACTTCATCATTTCACACGCTTGGACATTCCATTTGATTCCCTATAAATAGAGGGTCATCCCCCATTCATTTCCTCAAGCTTAGATAGCCAGAATCACCCTGCCAAACTTGTTCCATAACTCAAAATTCAGCAACTTCGAAATCCATTCTCAAGCCTTTTTCAATCCAATTTTTCCATCAATTCACCTTCCTTGATCTACCCTGAAGCTAACCATATAATTACATTCAAGATTCGTGCCATATATTGCTCCATAGAAGTCCAGTTTCAGAGCTCTGCAACTCAACTTCAATAGGTAGATTCCTTCATCAATTCTTCAAAACTTTGATAGCATTGTGATGCTCTCATTGTCCTGGTTCTAGTCGCAACACTTGTTTTTTTTACTGGAAACACGTTTTGACCATGAAATTTCAAATCCCTTTTCAAAACTTTCCTTCCAAATTGCTTGAGCTACAGTTTATATAAATTTGTCGCGAAGGTGTGGTTGTCTTCGTCTTGAAGAGATGAAGCGAATGGCGTAGGTCTCGTGCTCTAATTTTACAGATTGAGCAACCGGGTTTTGGGACTAGCTGGAGGTTGAAGATGACCAACGTGTCATCTTCCAACTAATGAAGGCGCGTCATCTGTGTTTTTCAAAAATCTGATTTAATTAATGATCCTATGCATTATTCACTAAAGTCCATAACATGCACAGCGCACCAGGTCCACTTGATCTGTTTACTAACGCGTTATGACATTGATCAGATGGCCCATATTTTTTTGGTTTTTATTTTCTTTTCTGATTTTTATATTTAATTATTTTAAACTTCAAAAAGTAATAGAAAATTCATTTTAAGTCCAAAAAATATGAAATAATTATGAAAAATATTTTTGATAATTCTCTTTCTGAGTTATATTTTTTCATAATTTTATTTTGTGTTTTGGTATTTTTTATAAATTTTCACTTTATTTCATTTGTTTTAAATGTTTAAAAATAATTTTATGCATTTTTAAATTCTGAAAAAATTATGGAATGATTCAATGATATTATGACAAATATTGGTGACCTCACTTATTTTTATTTCTGACTTTGGTATTTTTTATCATTTTTAGTTTATTTTACTCATTTCTTTTAATTTTAAAAAATAGTTTCTGACATTAAAAAATTACCAAAAAATTCATAAAATCAGTTAAGTCATTTTCTGATTTTTCTATGGACTTACCTTTTATTTATTGATCAATTTGAACATAGTTGATATTTTTCTCTTTTATTTCTATTTTAAAACTTTTTTTTAAAACTTGTTTTGTATATATTAAATGTAATATTATTTTGTGACTATTTTCTGGCTGATCTTGGGTTAAATTTTTAATCATGAACTTTATTAACATCATTGGATCCATGGTGTTGAGTCTAACTCCACAAAAATGGATGAATGACTTTATTAATAGTTTGATTAAATTTAATTCAAAAGTGGTTTGTATATTCTCTCCCACCCTTCTTCATCTCATCTCTTTCTTATTGCACTAAGTGTTATTGGAGCATGATCTCTATATCATGTCTCAAAACAAATGGTGCATAGATTGTTATTGACCGGCCTCAAAATAGGTACGACTTCTATATAAGTCCACTTACGATTGTTTAACATAGCGCTAAATTTTGTCCTGATTCGAATAAATGATCATTCATAGCCCAAACTTATGTTTGCAAGCCCAAGTATGTTAATTTGATTTCTTTGATCCAATAACATTGAGATTCATTGTGTGAAGGCTTTGGTTCTACCAATCCTCTAATGGATCTACAACACCTTTGGTCAACGCGGATCACTTAAAAATCGTTGATCATTAAATGGTACTCAAGAGGATTCCAAGTGGATGATATACTTAACAAAAAGCAAATGCAACTTGTCGTGTGAAGGCTTTGGTTCTACCAATCATCTAATGAGTTCCAAATGCAAGTTTCAAGATGATCATCCAACTAACCACTAATCACTAATAATTGACTTTATCCTTTATTTTTATTATATGCCCCCTTTTATTTTTATGCACTATTTACTTTTAGCATTTACATTTTCTGTCATTTTCATCTTTGCTCATTTGAGTATTTACTTTCTTGTCATTATTATAGTTTTATCCAATAAATCATGCTTTACTGTGAGAAGAAAAAAAAACAAAAGTTAACATCTTCTCTAACCTATATACTTATCTTCTTTCCTCTTATTCCAAACAAATAATAGCATAATAAAAATTCAAAAAAAGTGAATCAAAAATAATAAAATACCAGATCTATGGGGGTGGTGTGCGTGATAACTTGCATCAGATTTTGTCGGATCTGAAGTCATGTACGCGCAGGTGCGGATGGAGGAGGTTTGTAGTGATGGCTGAGTGTTATGAGTTGTGCGGTTTAGTGCTTCGCAGAGTCTTCGTGTCGAAGAACGAATCTAAAGCGTGTGTGTTACGGTAATGCTTCAGCCGTGATTGTTATAGCGTTGAGGGGACGATGAAATTGTCGGCCGCAACATTGTAGCCAGTCGGTGAAGGACTGCTTGCAGAGACTTTCGTCAGATCTGTACTTTCCCCTCTTTTCTGTATTGTTTTCTTTGGTTTGCTCTACTGTTTTTCAGGTATCCTCGATTTTGCTTGCTATGTCTCTCTCAAAAATATGTGTTTTGTTTCGACTATTCTCGCAGTTATGGTTCATTTTCAAGTTTTCGTGATTTAATAGTAACAACAAGATACGCTGCTCATCTCTTGCAGAAATATGAAGGTAATAACAAAGTATAGCAAAATCTACAACATTCAAACACATCAATCATAATAGATGTCAATGGAAGGAGAAAAAGTTACCAACGACGATGAAATTTCCGCAGGAAGTTGTTGAGTTTTTGATGCTGAAGAATCAAAGAAGAGAAGTCCAGAGAATATATGATTTTGATATGCGACGGTAAGCTTAAAAATTAATCTTCTCTTCTTCTGCTATACATTTAATCTGAATCAGTTAACTTTTGATGGGATTGTAGGTTGTTGTAATGAAGAAATGCTTGGGGAAAATTATTTTTGACAACATTGTTTTCTTCAACTTCTTCTCACCCCCTTTTTTTTCTGTTGAATGATGTTTTCATTTTATAGAGAAAGAATGATAAAATTGGTGGGGAAAGTTAGTGCATCTGAACTTTTGTAGTTAACTGTTCTATTGCTTTTTGAATGCAAATTCGTATGGCTATTTTGATGTATATTTGGGATAGTATATGCAGTGTTTTGGTCTATTGGAGCAGTAGCATAGTAGCAGAATTTTGGCAGCATAAAGATGCTTTGAGAGTAGGGCTGTTTTTTCTTTACATGTTTTTTGGGTTTTTTTGCAGATGAAGCAGGCCTGTGTGTAGCAGCAGGTTGTGACAGATTTTTGACTTGAAGCAAGTTTGGACTGTTTTGCACAAGGTTTCTGAAATTGGCTAGAAGCTGTATTATATTTTGGATATTGGGCTTCATGAAATTGATGAACTTGTATTGATTTTTTGTATGAATTTCACTATGTATGTAATGGTAATTGAATTTGGATTCTGTAATGAATCTAAATGTTTCTTTGTATTGAGCTAAAATTGAATGAATTTTTTTTTTGTATTGTGAATCAAGATTTTAAACGTTGAATCCGTGAATGAGACTTGAATCTTAAATGAAAGATGGAAGAAATCAATGAATGATGAACTTGTCTTGATAATCTTTGAGTCTTTTTATGACCATAAAATAAATGTCGACTATTCGATATCTTAAACAAAATAAAGAACAAAGGCAATGGACTTTGATATTTGTAACTTAATGATGTACTCCGTTGCTCATTTTTACTTTGTATACCATGAAATCGCACAAAGAAAACTTCTTAGTCTAGGATCAAACATTGACAAATCATCCTTAAGATCTTGAACCAAGATTTTTTGTTCATTTCACGCTATATTTCAATCTCAACTCCACAATAATCACCTTGATGCACAAATCTTCCCTTAATCACAAAATGCGACATGAACCAAAAGAGTGCCTTAAATCAATAAAGTCTCGAAAGAAAACTTAATACACTCTTTACTGAGATAAAGCCTTTTCCAGTTGATGAAATTAACACACTCATAAACGCCTTGAAATGAAGATGATTTGAGAACACGAGGATGAAACCTAGCCCACAAGATTCTCCCCTGAAATAATTATAGAAACCCTAGGATCAACATCCCAAATTCACCTTATCATCAACAAGTTGTAACCCTAACGTCTTGCTCTTGAGAGGTCTTTGAAATAGATGAAAGAGGGATTTCACAATAACCATGGATCCAAAACCCTAGTCCCTTGACAAACAATAGGTAAATAAACCCTAATCCAGTCTCTGATGAGTTTGAGCGAGAACCAGCCTTGCAACGTGATGAAAAAATTTGTTCCACAATCCACTAATCGAGAACCAGATGTGCTTCCTTTTTACCTGATAAGAAAACCTCAAAACAAGGTTAGACATAAGGAGGGCGCAACCCTAATAATTCAAACCAAAGCGCCTTATCCCCTGAGACGCGGGATATGCAAATGACTGAATAATAAAATGATGCAAATGGAATGCGAAGTCCAAAGCGAGACAAAAAATAAAAGAGATAGGGGAAATTTGGGGTACAACAGCTGCCCCTATTTAATCGTCTTAAACCTGAAGGCGAGATTGGCGTCAGCCTTTCGAGAGTTCAAGGTGGAAGATGATTAAATACCAGGACCCAAAAATTTCCCTGGAGAGATGGTGTGAGTGTTATTCACTGGTGTGAATGTCTGCTGGGGAAAGACAAACTGGTCTTCTGGTGGACTGGTCATGATGGATAAAACATGGTTGAAAAAGGGTAGCTTGTACTGGGGTAACAGTGCCAACACAAGGTTCATGAGGGAGTGGGCGGTAAAATGACTGAAAGGATATGGTTGACAATATCGCGACGACTGGAGGTAAGAAACTTAAGGATAACACGAAGGTAAAGTTTGCGGAAGATTTAAGACCCTAAGCATATGGTGCAACGGCAAGATCTACAGACGATCTACGACCTTAAAAAACATAACGCGATGGTAAGATCTACGAAAGATCTACAACCCTAAAATGCGAAGGTAAGATCTACGGACGATCTACGACCTTAAGAGGATGAGAGGGTAAAGCCCACGAATGACCTACGACCCTAGGAAAGATAAAGCAAAGGTAAGATCCTCGGACGATCTATGACCCTAGAAAGACACCACTATGGTAAGATCTACGGACGATCTACGACCCTAGAAAGATAACACTATGGTAAGATCTACGGACGATCTACGACCTTAAAAGATAACTCGACGGTAAGATCTACGGATGATCTACGACCTTAGAAAAGGATGGCGCGACTGTAAGATCTACGGATGATCTACAACCCTAAAAGAGGATGAGAGGGTGAAGTCTACGGATGACCTACGACCTTAGGAAAGATAAAGCGAAGGTAAGATCTATGGACGATCTACGACCCTAAAATGCGAAGGTAAGATCTACAGACGATCTACGACCCTAAGAAGACACCACTATGGTAAGATCTATGGACAATCTACTACCTTAATAGATGACTTGACGGTAAGATCTACAGATGATCTACGAACCTGGAAAGATAAAGCGACGGTAAGATCTACGGACGATCTATGACCCTAAGAATACTAGGAAGGGAGGGTAAAGTCTACGGACGACCTACCACCTAAGAGAGATAAAGTAAGTAATGAGAGTTGGGGAGCATGACATACTAAATCCTGGTTTATTTTAGTTGGTGTAATAGAAGATGTTAACTGGGAATTATGAGGATGATATTCTTTATGAGGATGTTTTGTTGATTTGGGAATTAATTTGGGGATTGATCTAGCTCATGTTCATATGCATTTGAAGTGTGACATGATGATCCATGGATATGATATGCGTTTGAGGATGTAATGAAATATGTCATGATGATTATTGTGTGCAAAATGTCAAAAACTCATTGGGATTTATTGCTCGTCATCTTGAGGTACCAATATGGACTGGTGCTTAAAATTTGAGAAGAAAGAGTTAGCCTTGCCGAGTTCACTGGGGAATTAAATCCTGCTGAGGAGAAAGGACTTGATATGGCTTCCTTCATGTGTTGGGCTTTGTGAATAACTAAAAAGAGACGTTGATCCCAAACAATGCCCCAAGTCTCTCTGTGTGGGAGAATCGGGCGCTCGGTCAATTGTAAGGAGGCGACGAGGATGAAATCTTGGTCAAGGTGACCATTATAACTTGCTACCTACACAGAAGAACGAACACTTGAATGCCACAAAATTCCCTTGGGAATGCCTTCAAATCCATGTAATGTAGTGTTTCACATCATAGCTCGTGATTATTATTGACTTATTGTTTTCAATGCAATGTTTAACAAAGAATTTAAATCACAATTCGCATATGAAAAATAAAGTAAAAGAACATAACAAAGATTTTTTAATGGAAGGGAAAATTTTATTAATGATTTTGGCCCGTGAATGGGCATTCATACATAGATACAACTCCTAAATGAAGAAATTTCAGAGAAGAAAAGAAATACAACGAGTAAAATGGCAACAAGAAAATCTCGAATTTCTGTTAAAACTGATATTGCTATAGTTCTCGCATCCCAGGTCGTCCTAGTGTCGTGCTTCTAAAAGATAATAATTAGATCGATCCATCCCGCATTAGGAGGGTGTAAATGAAGAGTCTTCAGACTGCAGTCTCTCGCTTTTTTGTCCCTAATTTTTTCCTGGATCACCCTTTCGGGTTTTCAATCCACCGGGACACCCATTTTTGCCTAAGTCTCCCTTTCGAGTTTTCGACTTAGCGGGTTATTCTTTTTTTCTTTTTTTAGCCCTAATTTTTGCCTAAGCCGCCCTTTCGGGTTTTCGACTTAGCGGGTCCTTTCATGTGTAGTATTTTTTAACTGAGTCTAAATTGACTGGAAGCGGAACGTCTTCCCCATCCATGTTTGTCAGGATTAGAGCACCTCCTGAGAAAGATTTCTTCACGATGTACGGTCCCTCATAGTTGGGAGTCCACTTGCCTCTTGGATCAGCGTGGATTGGGAGAATCTTTCTTAAGACCAGATCACCTGAGTGGAACTCTCGAGGTCGAATCTTCTTATTAAATGCCCTCTTGAGACGTTGTTGGTATAACTGACCGTGACAAATGGCTGCCAGGCGCTTTTCTTCGATGAGATTGAGTTGGTCGAGTCTCGTTTGAATCCATTCTGCTTCATCAAGTTTAGTATCCATCATAACCCTTAACGAAGGAATCTCCACTTCGACTGGGAGTACTGCATCCATACCATAGACTAGTGAAAACGGAGTTGCCCCAGTGGAAGTATGCACCGAAGTTCGATAGCCATGCAGGGCAAAAGGAAACATCTCATGCCAATCTTTGTATGTTCTCACCATTTTCTGGATGATCTTCTTTATGTTCTTGTTAGCGGCTTCGACTGCCCCATTCATCTTTGGCTGATAAGGTGATGAATTATGGTGCTCGATCTTGAACTCTTCACACATTTCCTTCATCATCTTGTTGTTGAGATTTGACCCGTTATCAGTGATGATCTTGTTAGGAGTTCCGTACCTGCATATGATCTCTCTTTTGATGAAACGAGTGACAACTTGCTTGGTCACATTCTTGTACGAAGCCGCTTCCACCCACTTGGTGAAGTAGTTAATAGCAACGAGGATAAACCTGTGTCCATTTGAAGCGCTCGGCTCGATGCGTCTAATCATATTGATGCCCCACATTGCAAATGGCCATGGTGAAGTCATCACATTCAAAGGAGTGGGAGGAACATGTATCCTGTATGCGTAAACCTGACATTTATGGCACATTTTGGCATATACACAACAGTCACTTTCCATCATCATCTAGAAATAACCTGCTCGTAGGATTTTCTCGGCCATGGAATGCCCACTGGCATGAGCCCCAAAAGAGCCCTCGTGTATTTCTCGTATAATGGATTCTGCTTCATGTCTATCTACGCATCTGAGCAGAACTGAGTCATAGTTTCTTTTGTATAGAACATCTCCTGACAATAAAAACTTAGATGCTAACCTTCTGAGAGTCCGCTTATCACAAATCGTAGCACCTTCGAGGTACTCTTGCTTCTCAAGATATCTTTTGATGTCGAAATACCACGACCTTTCGTCTGATACATCTTCAGTTGTGAGACAATGAGCAGGGAAAATATGTGTCGGCTCCTTGTAATGACAGATCCTTATACTGGGTGCATGATTCGGGTAATTGACTTTGAACATCGCTGCTAAAGTGGCCAGAGCGTCTTCCAGTTGATTCGCTTCTCTAGGAATGTGCTCAAAGGTGACCTCATCGAAAGCGGGCAACAACTCAACTATGTAATCCCTGTATGGAACTAAATTGGGGTGTCGTGTATCCCAATCACCCCGTACTTGATGTATCACTAAAGCAGAGTCCCCATAAACTTCAAGAATCTTAATCTTCAAATTAATGGCTGCCTCAAGGCCCATCACACAAGCTTCATATTCAGCGACATTATTCGTGCAATCAAAACATAATCTGGCATTGAAAGGTATGTGAGTATCGCGTGGAGAGGTCAGAACTGCCCCAATACCATGACCTATAGCATTTGATGCACCATCGAACGTGAGAGTCCATCGCTCCCCTGGTTCAGGTCCTTCATTATCATCAAGTTTCATAATATCCTCGTCTGGAAAGTCGAACTTCATGGGCTGATATTCTTCCAATGGTTAGTCAGCGAGATGATCAGCAAGAATGCTACCTTTGATAGCCTTTTGTGTGACGTACTGGATGTCATACTCAGACAAAAGCATTTGCCACTGAGCCAATCTGCCTGTAAGTGTTGGTTTCTCGAAGATGTACTTTATCAGATCCATATTAGATATCAGAAGTGTAGAATGTGTCAACATATACTACCTCAAGCGTCGGGCTGCCCACGTAAGAGCACAACAAGTATTCTCAAGTAAGGAATACCTCGATTCACAATCAGTAAACTTCTTGCTCAAATAGTAAATGGCGTGTTCTTTTCGTCCAGTATCATCATGTTGTCTGAGCACACAACCCATAGATCCTTCAAGCACAGTCAAATACATAATGAGAGGTCTCCCAGGAACTGGTGGTATGAGTATTGGTGGTTCTTAAAGATACTGCTTAATCTTCTCGAAAGCTTCTTGACAACTCTCATCCCAACAGACATCCTGATTCTTGCGTAACAATTTAAAGATGGGTTCACAGGTAGCAGTAAGATGGGAAATAAACCGAGCTATGTAATTCAACCTTCCTAGGAAACCTCGTACTTCCTTCTCATTTTTCGGTGCCGGCATATCTTGTATTGCTTTTACTTTGTCTGGATCTACTTCAATTCCTCGTTGACTCACGATAAAACCAATTAGCTTTCCCGATCGAACCCCAAAGGTGCATTTATTGGGATTAAGCCTTAACCTGAACTTTCGCAAACGATCGAACAACTTCTTCAAATGAACCAAATGTTCTTCCTCCATCTGTGACTTCGCAATCATGTCGTCCACATACACCTCGACTTCTTTATGGATCATGTCGTGAAAGAGAGTCACCATAGCTCGTTGATATGTCGCACCGGCGTTTTTAAGACCAAAAGGCATGACTCTGTAGCAAAAGGTACCCCAAGGAGTTGTGAAAGCTGTTTTATCCATGTCTTCCAGAGCCATCTTTATTTGATTGTAGCCAGAGAATCCATCCTTGAAGGAGAATACTGAAGACTGAGCAGTGTTATCAACCAATACATCAATATGAGGCAACGGGAAATCATCCTTCGGGCTTGCTCTATTCAAGTCTCAGTAGTCAACACACATATGTACCTTACCATCCTTCTTAGGTATGGGCACAATGTTAGCAATCCAAGGCGGGTAATTTATCACAGATAGGAAACCTGCTTCGAGTTGTTTCTGAAACTCTTCTTTGATCTTCAAGGACATGTCGGGTCTGGTCCTTCTTGGTTTTTGCTTTACAGGAGGACATTCTGGCTTGAGTGGAAATCTATGCATTACTATATCAGTGTCCAAGCCGGGCATGTCTTCATACGACCAGGCGAAGATGTCAGCATACTCTTGAAGTAATTCAATCAACCCCTTCTTTTCTTCACTTTGCAAGGCAGCCCCTATCTCGACTTCTCTCTTTACCTCTTCGGTACCGAGATTGACGACTTATGTTTCCTCTTGATACGGCTGGATGACCTTCTCTTCCTGTCTCAAGAGTCTGGCTAGTTCTTCAGGGACTTCACAATCTTCCTCATTATCTTTGTTAGCATGATCAATTGAATTCTCAAGGATATAAGGAGCCATAACATTATCATTTCCAACAGAGTCCGAGACGGATCTGCATGATCGATGATTTTGTGTTTTATTTTTAGAAAGTGCAAAAGAACATTTAGAATATGAAAAGAAAAGTATTGCCATTTTTATTTTGAAAAAGTAAAAGTAAAAGAAAAGACAGAGAACAAAATTGTATGCGAAAGTGCGATTTTTCATTCAATGTTAAACGAAGATTGAAACATAAGGGGCCCCTTCTACAAGCTGTCAATATGCCTTGGGCAGGTCATACGACTTAAAATGGAAACAGAAAATTACACATCAAGGAAAACAACTTCAGGGATGTCCATGGCAGTCCAATTGCTGAGCTCCTGGTCCGGCACAACTTGATAGATAAATCTTGATATATCCTCATCGTCACCTTCAGCATCTGTGGAGAGCACTTGTCCTTCTTTGCTTACGCCAACACTGACGAACACTTCACAAATTGGGGGAACCTGTTGTCCTTTGAGAGAAGCCCAACCAGCTTGCACGGAGGATGATGGCTGATACCCAAGACCAAAATGATTTTTCTTCTCTGGAACTTCAATCAATTTTCCCCAACTGTCATGGGGAGGTCTAGCTTCTATGAGGGCTTTGGCATCCTTCAAAGAGGTCAGGGGTATCTCAGACTTCTTACATTCCACGACGGGGACTTTGTCAACAGTAACAATCTCCAGAGCTTGAAAGGGCAACTCTTGTACCTCGCCTTCCACTTCCACGTAACGGTAGGTAGTCAGATTATTAATCAATATGTCTTCCTCCCTGCAAACGATGACAACTTGGTCATTCACAATGAACTTCAGGCGTTGATGAAGAGTAGATGTCACAACTCCTGCTACATGAATCCATGGACGACCCAAAAGGCAAGTATAGGATGGACGAATGTCCATAACATATAATGACAAATAGAAAGTGTAGGGACCAATCTTGACAGGCAAATTCACTTCTCTATCCACTGATCTTCTCGAACCATCAAACGCTCGAACATTTAGAGTGGAGGGCCTCATCATTACTCCGTCCATATTCAGCTTAAACAATGTAACCTTAGGCATCACATTGAGTGAAGAACCTGTATCCACCAAAACTCGAGATAAAACAGTTTCCAAACACTTCATAGAAACATGCAGCGCTTTATTATGGGCTCTGCCTTCAATTGGGAGTTCATCATCGCAGAAACCCAAACAATTTCCCACAGCAATATTGGTGACTATTCCTTCAAACTGGGCCACAGAGATGTCTTGGGTAACATGAGCAGAACATAAGTTCTTCAATAAGGCGTTGCGGTGGGCCTCTGAACACAAAAGGAGAGATAATATGGAAATCTTGGATGGTGTATGGTTGAGCTGGTCCACTACTTTGTAATCACTCCACTTGAGAATTCTCAAAAGTTGCTCCACTTCTTGTCCTTCAGAAAGTTCGGGTTGATTATCCATCACTTGCTTTCCCCTGGCCTTAGCTAGAGTTTCACTATTAGTTTCCTTAGGAGGTCGTGGCGGAGGAGAAAAGATCCAACCACTGCGAGTCATGTTGCTTGTTCCTGCAATGTTGGTAACATTCTTGTCGCCTACCGGAGGGCACTCATACCTCTTTCCATGAATATAGACTACATTGTACTCCCATGGAACTGCCTTCGAGTCGTTGCTGGTAGGAGGAATAGGAGCTTGAATCATTGTGGGGGTAATAGGAACCTGAATTGTTAACGGGATACTAGGGGTGGCTGAAAAGCTTCTCGGATAGTAGGGGATTTGCAGGACATCAATCTCTTCTTCTCAGAATACTTTCTCTATCTGTAAGACACCTTCATCGATTAACTGTTGGATGGCCGTCTTCAACTCAGCACACTCTTCTGGTTTGGAGGAACAGGTTAAGCAGAAGTCATGGAGTTCTTGTAGGACTCCATGCTTCAACAAATGTTCTCTGACAGTTTCCAAAGATATCTTAATTTCATCAACCTTTGATACCAAAACCCGTTCATTAACTTCTTCAATAGCATGGACTATTCCCCCTTGATGAGGAGACATGGGATTATTTTGAATATTCGGACCAACATGGTTAAAGTTGATGGCTTTTGCATCAATGAGATCTTGAACTTTGCACTTGAAAGCTCTACAATTTTCAATTGTATGGCCTGGGGCACCAGAATGGAATTCACAATGAGCATTACAAGCAATAGGCACGACCGGTATCGCGGTAGAACGGAGATAACATGCCCTTTGAGGGAGTTTTGATTGGTTGAGTTTTTTGCTAGTTTTAGAATAAATTCGAATAATAATTAAATGTTTTGGACTTTTGATTTGTGAATATTAAGTTTTTAATTACAAAAGAAGAAAAGGTTAAGAGGGAGACTAGAAACCTAATTGTTTGCTATGTACAAATGAGTTAAAAGTCTATTTCGACATAAGGCGATCGAATGGGTTTTAATCGCCTCACGGAGCTAACTGAGGGAGTATGGCATCGGGGTTTGAACGAACAAATAAAGAAACTAAGACTCTAAATATTTTTTATTGTTTTAAGAAAATAGTACTATAGTATTTTTACAACTTATTGTGAAATGAGTATCGAAACCTAATTTTAACTTATTTTGGGTATTTTATTAAGTTAAATAAAACAAATTGAATTAAAGAAAACTAAACAAAAGATTAAATAAATAAAAAAATGAAAGATTAATTAAAACAAACATGTTTTTATATTTTTCTCATGCAATAACTATGTAAAGAAAATAATTTAAATTAATATATATAATTTTTTAGAAATATATGGTAAAATACATGAAGATAAAGCCTAAAGAAACTAAAAAAAATGGAAAATGCCTCAGCAGGGGTTGAACCCGGGTCCCCGAGGTTTATTGTTAGATGCTTTGCCAGTTGAATCACGCTGTTTATTCATTATAGCAATGGTTTAATTAGTAAATAATGGGAAGATGACAAAAAAACATTGGATTAACAGGCCCAATGGGCCGACCCGTTTGGAAGACAAGGAAAAAGATGGAAAACCCTAATGAATGTCAAAAGGCGCGGCGGATAGCGTTGGAAAAGAAGAAAAAATTAAATAAACATTATTATTGTTTTATCCAATAAATCACGCTTTACTGTTAGAAGAAAAAAAAACAAAAGTTAACATCTTCTCCAACCTATATACCTATCTTCTTTCCTCTTATTCCAAACAAATAATAGCATAATAAAAATTCAAACAAAGTGAATCAAAAACAAGAAAATACTAGATCTATGGTGGTGGTGTGCGTGACAACTTGCATCAGATTTTGTCGGGTCTGAAGTCATGTACGCGCAGGTGCGGATGGAGGAGGTTGGTAGTGATGGCTGCGTGTTATGAGTTGTGCGGTTTAGTGCTTCGCAGAGTCTTCGTGTCGAAGAACAAATCTAAAACGTGTATGTTGTAGTGATGCTTCAGTCGCGATTGTTATAGCGTTGAGGGGACGACGAAATTGTCGGCCACAACATTGTAGCCAACCGGCGAAGAACTGCTTGCAGAGACTTTCGTCAGATCTGTACTTTCCCCTCTTTTCTATATTGTTTTCTTTGGTTTTCTCTACTATTTTTCAGGTATCCTCGATTTTGCTTGCTATGTCTCTCTGAAAAATATGTGTTCTGTTTCGACTATTCTCGCAGTTATGGTTCATTTTCAAGTTTTTGTGATTTAATAGTAACAACAAGATACGCTGCACATCTCTTGCAGAAATATGAAGGTAATAACAAAGCATAGAAAAATCTACAACATTCAAACACAGCAATCATAACATATGTAAATGGAAGGAGAAAAAGTTACCAACGACGATGAAATTTCCGCAGGAAGTTGTTGAGTTTTTGATGCTGAAGAATCAAAGAAGAGAAGTCCAGAGAATATACAATTTTGATATGCAACGGTAAGCTTAAAAATTAATCTTCTCTTCTTCTGCTATACTTTTAATCTGAATCAGTTAACTTTTGAGTGGATTGTAAGTTGTTGTAATGAAGAAATGCTTGGGGAAAATTATTTTTGACAGCATTGTTTTCTTCAACTTCTTCTCACCCCCTTTTTTTTCTGTTGAATGATGTTTTCATTTTATAGAGAAAGAATGATAAAATTGGTGGGGAAAGTTAGTGCATTTAAACTTTTGTAGTTAACTGTTCTATTGCTTTTTGAATTCAAATCCGTATGGATATTTTGATGTATATTTGGGATAGTATATGCAGTGTTTTGGTCTATTGGAGCAGTAGCATAATTTTGGCAGCATAGAGATGCTTTGAGAGCATGGCTGTTTTTTCTTTACATGTTTTTTGGGTTTTTTGCAGATGAAGCAGGCCTGTGTGTAGCAACAGGTTGTGACATATTTTTGACTTGAAGCAAGTTTAGACTGTTTTGCACAAGGTTTTGGAAATTGGCTAGAAGCTGTATTATATTTTGGATATTGGGCTTCATGAAATTGATGAACTTGTATTGATTTTTTGTATGAATCTCATTATGTATGTAATGGTAATTGAATTTGGATTTTGTAATGAATGTAAATGTTTCTTTGTATTGAGCTAAAATTGAATGAATTTTTTTTTGTATAGTGAATCAAGATTTTAAACATTGGATCCGTGAATGAGACTTGAATCTTGAATGAAAGATGGTAGAAATCAATGAATGATGAACTTGTCTTGATAATCTTTGAGTCTTTTGATGACCATGAAATAAATGTCGACTATTCGATATCTTAAACAAAATAAAGAACAAAGGCAATGGACTTTGATATTTGTAACTCAATGATGTACTCCGTTGCTCATTTTTACTTTGTATACCATGAAATCGCACAAAGAAAACTTCTTAGTCCAGGATCAAACATTGACGAATCATCCTTAAGATCTTGAACCAAGATTTGTTCTTCATTTCACGCTATATTTCAATCTCAACTCCATAATAGTCACCTTGATGCACAAATCTTCCCTTAATCACAAAATGCGACATGAACCAAAAGAGTGCCTTAGATCAATAAAGTCTCGAAAGAAAACTTAATACACTCTTTACTGAGACAAAGCCTTTTCCAGTTGATGAAATTAACACACACATAAACGCCTTGAAATGAAGATTATTTGAGAACACGAGGATGAAACCTAGCCCACAAGATTCCCCCCTGAAATAATTATAGAAACCATAGGATCAACAACCCAAATTCACCTTATCATCAACAAGTTGTAACCCTAACGTCTTGCTCTTGAGATGTCTTTGAAATAGATGAAAGAGGGATTTCACAATAACCATGGATCCAAAACCCTAGTCCCTTGACAAACAATAGGGAAATAAACCCTAATCCATGCTCTGATGAGTTTGAGCGAGAACCAGCCTTGCAACGTGATGACAAAATTCGTTCCATGATCCACTAATCGAGAACCAGATGTGCTTCCTTTTTACCGGATAAGAAAACCTCAAAACAAGATTAGACATAAAGAGGGCGCAACCCTAATACTTCAAACCAAAGCGCCTTATCCCCTGAGACGCGGGATATGCAAATGACTGAATAATAAAATGATGCAAATGGAATGCGAAGTTCAAATCCAGACAAAAAATAAAAGAGATAGGGCAAATTTGGGGTACGACACGGAGTACCATAGATGTTTAGGGTGCTAATACCTTCCCTTTTTCATAACCAACACCTTACCTTGAATCTTTCCCACTTTTTTGGGTTATTCGCTCTTTTCCCATTCCTTTGGAAACAATAAAGTGCGGTGGCGATTTTATTTGGATTTGTACAAGTCTAGTCAATCCCATGGCTTAGTCTTAAACATTTCTACCGCTACAAGCGCCAACCAATAGTAGGGCCTCTCACCTTACGTGAGTTGGTCCCCTAAATAGCCTCAAAAACCAGCATACGAGGCTTATCGCGACTGTGAGCTAGCCCCCATCCCATTCGTGTAATATATATACTAGGGCCTCTGATTTTCCCTTCCCTTGCAGAGGGAACATGCTTGCATTTGTACTATTTTTGGAAAGTAGAAACTTTATCTTTGGCTATTTTTTTGGTTTTACAAAGGAAAGTAACATCAGGAGAGTAGGAAATAATTACCTTATTTTGAGAGACTTGCTCAGAGAGGTCTTGCTTATGTTTTGTTGTGTTTGTTGCTTCTATTATAGAGTTAAGTTTTTATGTCATCTCAATATATTGGCTTGCTTCTATTATCCTCCTTCTATTGTTGCATTTTGCAATCATTGATAGTATTTGAGTCATTGATCTCTTTCATGTTCTTCACATTTTTGTCTTCTAGAGAGAGTGTGTTAAGTTTCTCAAGCATATATATGGGGATGGGGTTATATCTACTGATATTAGGCTTCTTTGATGGCTTGTTGTTCAGGATTTAACATGCCACCCCCAGAGTTATACATGGCACTCTCCATTTTTTGGGGATTTCACCTTTAAACCCTAAAAAATTTCAGAAAACAAGACACTTTTATATTTATACCGGAAATTTGGATGGTTTACCGAAATTTTATAAAAAAACTCACATATTTTCCGTAAAGTTTTGTTATCTGCTAGAAATTTCAAATTTCCGGCGACGTTACAATACTTAACGGAATTTTCATAATTTCTCGTAATCACCAAAAAAATCTGGAAATTTCAAATTTTTGGTACACTGTCAGCGAGATTTTTTATCTTTTTCAATTGATTTTCTCTGAACATAATTGAATCAATAAACATGGTACCGGATTAAACATAGACATTTAATAATTTTCATACATACAAGGGTATAAAACGAAATAACATAACTTCCTCTACCTAGTGCCTAAAGCGACCCGCAAATGCTGATTCCCATGCTTTTACATCATCGCTACAAGTCTCTCTCTAATAGTCAGTGACTGAAGATAGTGGGCAATCAGGTTTCAACATTACCTGAACCCAATGATTTTTGTTTACAAATAAAATATCAATGATTTTATGCCTCCTCGTATACATAGGTGGAGATAAGGCTATAGGACAAAAGGTGATATTAAGTCTCATGGAAAGGGAGACAAATACAACATTGTATCTAGAAGCGATAGGGTAACCCATATCAAGAATACTCATCCATTTATCCCTACCCAACACACCCATGTGTTCTACTCGTAACAAATTCCTAATTGTAAAAACAGAGTTATAGAACAACTTGGAAAACAATTGAGGGTGTTGATGAATTTGAGTGTCTAATTATGTCCGAACCAAAGCCCACATGTCTTTGCCCCACCAAAGTTGAGCTAAAATGCAATGAAATCCACAGTTCCCATGATTTTCAACATCAATAATGTCATCAATGTATAGATGTGAGAAAGCAGGCAATTAGGACAAGTAAACATGTATTGAAGATGCGGGGGATGGTTGAGCTGACGGTTGACATCCATCTGGTTTGGTGCATGATCTCCTTATAGTTTGACTCCCTTTCGAGAGCTCAACATATTCCCACTATAAAGGATCATGATTCACATCATTCTCAATACCTTTTTTACTCTTCTTTACTCCCCTCTTTGACTTATACTTCACCGGCGGTGGACATATATAAGTTGTGGATGGATGTATTATTTCCCGAAACTTTTTCTTCAACACCCTCTTCCCTATAATATTTAAAGTACTGAAATATGTCTTCAACTCTTCATACTCTGCCTCTAAATCACAATTTGTACCCATCTCATCCTGACCAACCTCATGATCTGAAATGTGCAACTTCGTCCAAAATACATGAATTAAGTACAAAGGAACTGAGTTGCCTTGTAGATAGAAACCGGAAAGATGGCACACACATGGTAACCCATTCGTTGTTTTATTGAAACAACCACATATTTCTTTGCATGTGCCCATAAATTTTACCCTTTCCAGTTCCTTTCCAATGAGTTATATATATTGTCCTGAGACAAAACTATGAAACCTTGAATAGAATGGAGTGTTATACCGATGCTTAATATTCACAATAGTTTTTTGAAAAGACATCCTTATTGAACCTAGTTGAAACTTCAACATGGAGTTCACAACATCCCAACTTCTGCATAAATCTCCTCGGCTTGTAGCCAACATGTTTTTATGTCTCCAATGAGCAGATTCAACCCTTAAAACAATAAACAAGACTATATGTTAGATCATGTTTAGAAATGTACTAACATGAACACAAACATGTTTCGTGTACCTGTTTGTTGTTGTGTTCCCTAGGTGAATGACTCTGTTTGTCCAAGCAGCAACATATTTTTCTTCATAAGGTGTCAACCATGTTTCATTCACATATTTCACAAATAAAGAAATATCATCACAAACACTCTTAAAATGCTTCAAGTGTTCCCCAAACTCAATTTTTGTATCTGAGTACATGATGTTGTTCCATAGTTCCATCACATGTTCTTGTCTTTCTGATTTAACGTACTCTTTACATTTCATACTCACATTTTTTTTAAATATGAAACGTACACAATAGATGAGTTTCACTCAGGAACACAGATTCCATGGCATTTATCAATGCAAGCTCTCGAACCGTTACTACAACCTTCGATAGCAACTTCTCAGAAGAGGACAACTCCTTTAGCTTCTATAATGCCCATGTGAAATTATCCTCCCTTTCAAGTTCTAAATAGGCAAAGGCGGACGAAAACGTCAACTTCATTGACGTAACACCAACAATCTCAAGCAGTGGTAAGAAGTACATGTACGAGCAACATGGAAATAATCAAAATCAACATTTACAAATTAACATTTACAACAACATATGTTAGAATGTCCAATAAAATATTCTTACATGTTTTTCTTGTATGCAGTAAAAAATCAACACCAAATGAAACATATTCAATAACTTCACTGAATTCGGATGTGTCCAAAAGATATCAACAATAATATCTAGGATGTCCCTATTTCTATTCCAACACATGTATTTATTTTTATGAATAAGAATCAACAACATTTGCATTTATGTCAATGGTCATCTCTTGCCCGTTATGTATGTAGCTCTGACTCTATACACTTACGTAACACTAGTTAAGTTTTCAGGATCTTCATCTTTTAAAGCAACAATTATGAACCTTGGAGCCATGATGTACTTCGTCATATCATTCAAAATCTTTTGTTCATGATCTTTTAAGCGACCTAATTGTTAGAACATAAATGGGTTCTACATCCCTTTAAGAGTTTTGATGATAACAAACACATGATATATATATATATATATATATATATATATATATATATATATATATATATATATATATATATATATATATATATATATATATATATATATATATATATATATATATATATATATATATATATATATATATATATATATATATATATATATATATATATAAAGAACAAATATGCTCGCTAATAAAGTATCTTAATATGCAGGGAAGTTCTGATGAGAGAAGATCTGTTAGAAGTTCTGATTATGTGAGCATAGAAGATGAGAGTATTATGATATAATTAGACACATACTTCTTAGAAGCAAATCTACATGACACACTTATATGAAGAAGTTCTATTACAACTTCTGAATGCACCAACGCTGTGAAATGGGATCTCTGATACTCTGATCGGTAAAGTTATGAAACAAGAATTAAGGGACTCTATTGTACCCCAAAATTTTCCCTCTCATATTACTCAAGACATTGCAAGAAAAATCTCCAAGTGGCTCAAGCTTGCTCAAGAGTTGGTCAGACAAGCTATCTCCTAAGGCAGTCAACCCCAAATTAGGGTTTTGTGTTGCATCAAGATTTTTGAGTCCAAATGACCTCAAGTGCTCCCCAATGTCCTAATATGTTCTCAAGGTCATCCATGTCAAATTTCAAGCCTTGCAAAGGAGGTTTGCACAGTCAATTGCTCAAAGGTCCAAAAATCGACTATGCTAGGGCAAAAGTCAACTGTGACTTATATACAGTCAAACTTCAAGCTTTTTTGTCAAAATTCTAATTTTGAAGGATATTTCATCATTTTATCAAGGGTTGATCATGATTCATCAAGGATTGCTCAAAATTCATCAAGACTCAAAAGTTGCTAAATTAGGGTTTTGCAGGAAAATTTAACTCAACTTTGACCAAGCATAACTTTCTCATACTTTATGAGAAATGACCCATACAAAGCTCATTTTGAATAGGATGCAATTACCTACAATCAATCTTCATACCCCAGGTTCAAAAAATGCACTCACAAGAAGTTATGAATTTGGACATTATAGGTCATTTTTGAAAGTCAACAAAAACACCTTTTTTGCCAAAGCTTATAACTTTAGAATGGAATATCAAAATGAGATGAGACCAAAAGGGTTGGTTATAGTACATCTCAAGATTTCTAAAAAGCCCAATAACACTTCCAAAAGTTCAAAATTGGAGAAGTTATGCATTGTTGAAGTTGGAATGTTTTGCAAAATTGCCAAAAGTCAACTATCCCCAAAACTTCAAATTTTGTCAAATGGGCCCATTCTTTTCCACTTGATTTGAGCTTGCATCATTGCACACGTGTCCTAGCTTCAGCCATGGGCCCATATTTTATTTTTATTATTTAATTTGATTTTTTATTGAATTTATTCATTTTTAATCAAATAAAATCATATAAAATCCAATGCTTTGATAACACAAGATTTTTTTGTGATATTTCAGGCTTTGATTGCAATCTTTAACATCATCAAATTCGAATCACACCAAATCATGGGCAAAAAGATTGAAATTTGGCAAATTTGGAAAGTTTTAAAGAGGAGATCAAATCATATATGTATGCATTGATATGAGAGGATTTGATTCATAATTCTTACCCTAATACACTACACACTACATAAGCAAGCAAAAGCAATCGAAACAAGGGTTGGCAATTGCAGAAAGAGGCAGAACAAGATTTGAAAAAAGTCACAAAAAGCTTGAGATCGAAATTGTGTTTAGAGGTGTTTTCAAAGGCTGAGACCTGTCCCAATCTCTTCCTGGGTGTTCATTCAATCTACCTGGATCAAAAGCAAGCTTGTTCAGACCCCATAGCGCGCTGTAAGTGTCACAATAAACACCTCTGTTCTTGAAATCATAACTCTCCATTCTTGCATCTATAATGAAAATTACTTGCATATTTGTAATCCTCACAACATTTCTAAGCTATTTGCATCATTCAATTTTGTTTATCTAACCTGTAATGTAAAACGCCATAGCTAGGATTCTTGGAAGCGTTTTTGGGGTTTTTCATTTCAAGTGAAATTAGGCTACAAGATAGACATGGTTGTGACCGGGAGGGAAGGATGAGTACAACCATGCCCTTAGAACTCATTTTTGTGGCCTGGAATGAATTTTGGAACAGACCTACACATTTAGCTACGAATTCAAATCCGCATGTATTTTTATAGGTTTTGAAGGACAGGGATGAACCTGTGTCGTCCATCTGTTGGCCCTTTCAAAATCACGCGCGCGTTTATTATTTCGCTGGCATATAATCTGTTTTATTATATTATGATTTCTTTGCGTTTTATTAATAATTGAGTCAATATGGCGTAGTGGCAAGGCAAGCGCTCCAAACTCCTTCAGGACATGGGTTCGAATCCCAGGTCCCCCACTTCTTCAATATTTTTTTCTTTCAGGTTATTGGGCGTGTGCTCAAGCTTGCAGTATACTATGCGCCATCAATAATCCAATGGCCAGATGGCCAAAGGACAAATCTGAGAGTCCAAGGCTGAGGGTCCACCAAAGGCAAGGTCCACGCACGCCCACCAGATCTCAAAAAGTCAATAAGGGCCAGCGCTTTTGGGCTTCAATTTGCTTCTCAAACTCCCATAATCAGGCCCATACTCCCCTATTCTCATTTATTTTTATTTGTTTATTTAATTGTTTTATTATTTTCATTTGATTTACTAACCAACTAAAATTCAGTCTTTCATAAAATAAAATCACAAAAATATTTTTATTCAATCGAATTTTCATTTTCATTTTTTATTTATTTATTAATAAACACTAATTAATTAATTTAGTTTTTAATTAGAATAACTTTAACCTATTTTTTTAAATAATTAAAATTAAATTAGATTTAATTAGGTTTTAATTACTAACTTAATAATTTTATTTTCTTTCTTAAAATAACAAAAACCCAAAAATAATTTATTTTTATTAATTTATTTATTTAACTTAATTAAGTAATTAATTTAGGTTTAATTTCTTTCTTAAAATAAAAAAAAACAACAAAAAGATGTCTTCTTTAAAGGGTCAAAACCCTAATGTGCGCTCGATTTAATTTCCCGCACGTGATTTATTTTCTTTTATCCAATAATGTACTTGCTCCCGGATTGTAATAGTAAATAGTACTTTTATTTATTTTTATCGCTTTATTTATTTTTTAAAGGGGTTTGTCTTTGGCGATGTAAATACCCGACGCCTTGTAATAGTTAGTTAAATTTCCGCATTTTAATTCCGCAAATTATACAACTGCTAGATGTTTGATAATAGGGTTTGCATGACAAGAATGAATGTCTAATCTTAAAATCGAATTAGATCACCCTTAACATGTGCAAAGATAAAAATAACTGAAAACGACACACTCGCGCATGCGCACTCTTAGGGTACACCCCACTTGGTTGCCTTCGTACACGGTCATTGAGTATAGGTCGTTTTAGAGGTCGTCCTCTTGTCTAATAGATCATGGTCATCTTGAAATGGTTGCCTCGGATATTGTTGCCTCAAAACAAATGATCTAAGACATTAGGGTTACCGCTAAGGCGTCCTAACATTGCTTTAGTGACCGTATGTCCCTCATTCGAATTGACCCTTAAAACTCCAATGACGATGCTACCTACTCATAAATAGTGGGATAGTATTGCCTAAAGGACATTAGCATAGAACGATTTCTTTTTCGAGTAGGTAGATGGTTTTTAGATACTTGCTCATAAAAAAAAACTTTTTCACACTTACACTCCTTTTCAAACAATGTTTTTAAAACACTTCATTACACTCTTGAGGACAGAAGCAAGAGTTAAATCGAAGTTTCAAAACAAAAACTTTTTTTCAAACCCACAAGCACAAAGAAATTTTATTTGAAAACAATTGAGCAGGTACCTAAGAGCCCGTAGATAACTACGGATAGAAAGGGTGCTAACACCTTCCCTTTCTATAATCTACCCCCCGTACTCAAAAACATCTCGAAACAAGAATTTTTCTGTGCTTTTTTCCTTTCCTTGTTGGATAAAATAAAAGTCGGTGGCGACTCTTGCTTACCGCGACATTTTGCGAATACAAAGCGCAAAACGCAAACCAGCATTCCAAAAACAGTCAGTTCTTCCCACCGTATCACAGAACTAGAGATTCTGCTGGGGAGCATAATAAGTGGGGTGTACCTTAGGAATAGTTCACCATAATGTTTTCAATTGCTTGATTTGTATGCTTTATCTTTGTGGGTTTGAATCGGAGTTACTATAGATCCTAACCCGGATCTGGAGGATCCCTTTTAGGTAAGTAGCAATAGACTGTGAGGGAACTTTACAGCGTAGACCGATACGGTTGAAGCAGTAGCTATGTTGGTGTGGCACTTTAGTTTGTACCGATATCCCTTGTGACGCAACGAGGAGAATATGGGTCTGCTAAGAGGTCATTAAGCACCAATTGACCTTAGAACCTATAATTGACCAACTTGGCCATAGAAAAGTAGCAGTATGCTACACTCATTGAGACCAAACTCTCGCGATGATTCCGGCCGCAAGAAAAGGTTGCTAAACTGGAATTATGACCGATCGAGGGTGGTCAGTGATATTGAGATCCTCTAGAACCCGGTTAATATTACTATGACAGGTTGAACCAACTAAACTGAAAGAGGGTAATACCTAAACTCCATGCCAGCCTAAACTTAAGGCTGTTTGTGTGACTTATGTGCTTTCCAACTTGAACTACTTGCACATTTTTGTTATCTGACAACATGAGTTCCTTGCAGGTTTTGTTTACGGTCCTTATCCAATAACTTGGATTTCTTGTCGGGTTTACTTGTTTACATCACCTCGCATTTTTGCTTAAACGCATATCATACACATCATAACATCATGCCTTAACATTTCCTTAACCATTTCAAGGATCTCAAGGATTTGTGATGCAGGTTATGGTAAATCAAACGTCTAGCAAGGGGCAAAGGGGATTTATTTTCCTCTAGCCAATGTCGTCTAGAGATCTAAACACGATGACTTGAGTCGGGGGCTATGAACCACTCGATATGGTGACCTTGACTCTCGAATAAGGACTCTCGATGACACGAAGTTTCTTCATTCAAAGCTGCAAAATTCAAATTCTAACAAGTTTCTTGTTTACCCCGCGAGATCCTTGAAAACATTGCATACATATATCATACATATCATTGCATAACAGGTCTCCAGTACAAGTCTCTCATGTTCTCGCTATTTATATCAGCAATGGCTTTCCAACCAGACAACCAAGATCTTCAAACTCGAGAAGCTCAGTTCAGGGACGTATTCCTAAACTTATCCAAGGGGAAGGAAGAGTTGAAAACACTCCTCGTTGGGAACTTGGTCAAGAAAAGTCCTGAAGACAATAAGGACGAACGGCTGGAACAACTGCAAGTTGAGTTCAGTGCCATGAAAACCCAGATGCTGGGGCAGATGGCTCTTATCCAAGGCTTAGCTATGGAACAAGAAGAGCTGAGAACCATTATCAACCAACTTCATCAAGACAGATACAACAGCATGAAGCAAACAGTCAAGGCCGGGGACCAAGTCATTAATCAACTTCCGAGAAGTCAAAGGTTTGGTTTGATGAAGAATATACCTCTCCAAGTTGCTACTACCTCACGGGTCCAACAACAACCTTGCCATAAACAACGGGTTAATCAGAGGCCGTTTACCAAGCTCAACATGCCGCTGTCCCAAGCTTTACAACACCTGTTGAGATTGAATCTGGTGACGTTGGTAAGACCTCATCCGAATCCTAAGACTTCTTCACCCAACTACAATCCTGATTCAAGGTGTGCATACCATTCTAACAGCCCAGGGCATGACAATGACGACTGTTGGAAGTTGAAGTACAAAATTCAAAACCTGATTGATGAAGGAGCATTGGAATTCACATAAGATGGTCAGGTTGAGTTCTTCTACCATCCCTCCAAGGCACGTCCTCTGAAGTGACAAGACCAGACGAGAAGACTTTTGTTCATTAGAATTTTCAATTTGTAATTTTCTTTTGATTGTTCAAACATATATTCATGTCAAACTTTGTTACTTTATCAATGCATCACATAGGTCTATTTTGAATCAATTCATTCGTATTCACTATATTCAAATTGCTTTCATTTTTGTGATGATCAACTCTCGATTTAAAAATTCTAAGCCTTTAGAGGGAGGATGACGAAAATGATACCAAAATCTCTACAGTATGCTTTTGAACAGACCCCGCTGACGATGTACAGACATTGTTTCAAATCCTAAACAGTGGAGTTATAAGGAAGATAATCCCTCGTCAACCCCTTTGAGACAAAGAAGTTGGAGTTTTTCTTTTCACAAAATAAAACCCTTAATTATAACTTGGGGCAGGGTAGTTTTCTCAGTTAATTCGGGTGCACAATGAATGGCATCAAAGAAGTCCTTCTGAAACAAAAGACGGTGATGGTTCCGTATAATCGTAAGGACAGACAATCATTATCTCTAAAAAATAAAAGCCCATTAAGTCAAAACCTGTGAAGGAGACTTAAGAAAAAACTGGGGCATCCCGCTGACTGTAATCACAAAAAGAAACAGTTCAGGCAAAAAACAGGGATAATAAAAATCAAAAGGAAAGAGATCCTGCAAACTCTCAACAAAATGACTGCCTGTTCAAAATAAATTGTCAGTATCCGAACCATCACTGGAATATCAGAGCAAAGACTCAAATGGGATCTAATGCATGATTAGCTGAGTTTAGGATCAAAGAACATCACGAAGAGCGGGTGGGTACAAATAAATTTTTATCCTTTATCCTTTGTTTCTTAAATCGTGAACCAGGCCACGTTATAACCCTTAAAAGTCCTAGCTGAAGCATGGGTTAGTTCGAAAGCATACTGTTACAAAAGGTATCCTGACTCCTGTAGGGCTTGCTGCAAAATCCTGAGTTGACATCACATTTTACAAAAATTCGCTTGTTTTATTGAAAACTGCATTTTCAAAGAACTTCAAAACATACATAAGCTTTGCATTCTTAAAATAACATTGTTTGCATATGACTATTTGTTCAAACAACAGAGAAGTTCGCACGAAGAATATCTAGTGAACAAAAACCTTCTCAATAAAAAGTATCACCTCAAGTGGAAAAACATTTCCAATCAAGGGGCACGACATGATCATTGTCCATCATCTGGGGAAGTTAAGTCAAGATTCAAGGAATCTCTCAAAATGCCAAATAGCCAGGGGAAAATCTCCATCTGAATCAATTGGGGCATTGGACATGAATTTCAGCAACGAATCTTGCATGATCAAACATCTTCTGGTAGTATGGCAACACGACACTACTGACAGTGATAACTCCCTACACTCTGAGAGCGTGGACATAGTCAAAAAAGTACTACGCATAATCAAAGACCCGCTAGGTTGACTGGCCTAGGAATAAATAAGGGCTTCCCGGCAAACCAAAAGGATTCGGGCAAAAATAAGGGATGAAAATGAAAAAATTTGTACACCCGGCAAGTCGAAAACCTGAAAAGGCGGCTTGGGCAAAAAAGGGTATCCCGATGGACTGAAAATCCCAAAGGGCGGTCCAGGCAAAAATTAGGGATCAAAGCGTACGACTATGTCCCGTCATCTTGTCACTAGCCTACCAGAAGAAGACTTGTCACTTCAATCGAAAGTTACCAAGCACCTCATAGGTTGGGATAATACTCAATCCACAAGGCCTCCGCAGGCCCCTTCTCTCGCAGAAATAGGGGCAAAAAAGTCTCGATGCAAAGCCATCGTCATATCCTCAGCACGTGTCCCAGTAACATTCACTCCCTACAGAGTAAAAGAAAAAGATAGTAATGATAGCTCTCCCCAGCTGAGACTTGCAACTGTGAATGAATCAGTAGTATTCTCCCCAAGAAGAGTTTATCTACCATCAGCACTGAAAGGTCTTAATATTCCCTAGTGGAGTATAAGGATATTCCCCGGAAGATTACAAGATATCCCTAGTGGAGTCTGAAGTCTTTCCCAGCGCGGTCTGAAAAGCTTCCCCAGCAGAGCTTGGAGAATCATCCCCAGTAGACTTTGGAAGATTGTCCCCAACAAGCTCAAAGGATTATCCCCATAAGAGTCTAAAATGGTATCCCCAGTGAAGTCGCGACTGAAGGATCATCCCCAGCGGAGTTCTTTCCTTTCACAAACAAGAATTCAATCCCCAACAGGATTCAGTATCACCAGCAACGGTAATTCATCCCCAGCGGAATTTACCGGTGGAATCCTCAGCAGAACATCTCTTCCCCACAGAGTAATTTCCTCATCAGCTTATTCCCAAACGGAGTTATCCTCTCCTGCAGATTTATTCTCACAATCATCTTCATTCGTTATCCCCAGCGGAAACGAAGAATTCAATTCTTTTCTCCAGCAGCTATCCGGGATTTATTTTCCCCAGCTAAAGCATTATATCTCCATACATCATGATACATGCATAGACGCATCATACAACACAATCTTATTTATTTTTAGAACATCATTGTTTGATATATATCATGCATTGCATACGACTGACCTTTACCTTTCAGGAAGGACGTAGTTAAGTTCTCAGCTATGTCGAACTACTGACCGGTTCTTAAATCTCAACTGATTTATTCTCGGTTGAATTACAGATAAGGTTCTAAATCTCGACAAAGTTCCTCCGTCGAAGTGTGGACAAGTTCTTAAATCTCAACAGAATTATCCTCCGTTGAAGTACAGACAGTCCTAGATCTTGATGAAGATGTTTCACTCAGTCGAAGTACTGACCGGTTCTTAAATCTCAACTGAATTAGTCTCGGTTGAATTACAGATAAGGTTCTAAATCTCGAAAAATTTTCCTCCATCAAAGTGTGGACGAGTTCTTAAAACTCAACAGAATTATTCTCCGTTGAAGTACATATAGTCCTAGATCTTGATGAAGATGTTTCCCTCAGTCGAAGTACTGACCGATTCTTAAATCTCAACTAAGTTAGTCTCGGTTGAATTACAGATAAGGTTCTAAATCTCGGCAATTCTCCTCAGTCGAAGTACTGACCGGTTCTTAAATCTCAACTGAATTAGTCTTGATTGAATTACAGATAAGGTTCTAAATCTCGTCAATTCTCCTCGGTCGAAGTACTGACCAGTTCTTAAATATCAACTGAATTATCCTCGGTTGAATTACAGATAAGGTTCTAAATCTCGACAGATTCCCCCCAGTTGAATTACGGACAAGTACTTAAAACTCAGCAGAGATGTTCTCTCAGCTAAAGTATAGGCAAGTTCCTAAATCTCAACAAAGATCAGACTTCCCCAAACGAAATCTTCCACAATAACAGGTATGCAAGTTCTCGCTAAGGAATCTCTTATGCGATCGACATTCTTGCAGATGGCATCTTTAAGCCCATCCTCCCGTCAGCAATCTCCAAATGGCATATGTAAGCCCATTCCTGACATCACAAGGCTGATACGACTTCATGTGAGTGCAAATTTCTGGGCACTCTAGTGTTCAATCATCTTCCACCTTCAGATCACGAAAGGCATGAAAGCCAATCTACATCCTCAGGTTTAAGAAGATTAAACAAGGGCAGCTGTTGTACCCCAAAATTTTCCCTCTCATATTCCTCAAGACATTGCAAGAAAAATCACCAACTGGCTCAAGCTTGCTCAAGAGTTGGTCAGACAAGCTATCTCCTAAGGCAGTCAACCCCAAATTAGGGTTTTGAGTTGCATCAAGATTTTTGAGTCCAAATGACCTCAAGTGCTACCCAATGTCCTAATATGTTCTCGAGGTCATCCATGTCAAATTTCAAGCCTTGCAAAGGAGGTTTGCTCAGTCAATTGCACAAAGGTCCAAAAATCGAATGTGATAGGGCAAAAGTCAACTGTGACTTATATACAGTCAAACTTCAAGATTTTTTGTCAACATTCTCATTTTGCAGGATATTTCATAATTTGATCAAGGGTTGATCATGATTCATCAAGGATTGCTCAAAATTCATCAAGACTCAAAAGTTACTAAATTAGGGTTTTGTAGGAAAAGTCAACTCAACTTTGACCAAGCATAACTTTCTCATACTTTATGAGAAATGACCCATCCAAAGCTCATTTATAAGAGGATGTAATTCCATACAATCCATCTTCATACCCCAAGTTCAAAAAATGCACTCACAAGAAGTTATGAATTTGGACATTATAGGTCATTTTTGAAAGTCAACAAAAACACATTTTTTCCAAAGCTTATAACTTGAGAATGGAATATCAAAATGAGATGAGACCAAAAGGGTTTGTTAGAGGACATCTCAAGCTTTCTAAAAAGCCCAAGAACACTTCTAAAACTTCAAAATTGAAGAAGTTATGCATTGTTGAAGTTGGACTTTTTTGCAAAATTGCCAAAAGTCAACTATCCCCAAAACTTCAAATTTTGTCAAATGGGCCCATTCTTTTCCACTTTATTTGAGCTTGCATCATTGCACACGTGTCCTAGATTCATACATGAGCCCATATTTTATTTTTATTATTTAATTTGATTTTTTATTGAATTTATTCATTTTTAATCAAATAAAATCATATAAAATCCAATGATTTGATAACACAAGATTTTTTGGATATTTCAGGCTTTGATTGCAATCTTTAACATCATCAAATTCGAATCACATCAAATCATGGGCAAAAAGATTGAAATTTGGCAAATTTGGAAAGTTTTAAAGAGGAGATCAAATCATATATGTATGCATTGATATGAGAGGATTTGATTCATAATTCTTACCCTAATACACTACACACTACATAAGAAAGCAAAAGCAATCGAAACAAGGGTTGGCAATTGCAGAAAGAGGCAGAACAAGATTTGAAAAAAGTCACAAAAAGCTTGAGATCGAAATCGTGTTTAGAGGTGTTTTCAAAGGCTGAGACCTGTCCCAATCTCTTCCTGGGTGTTCATTCAATCTACCTGGATCAAAAGCAAGCTTGTTCAAACCCCATAGCACGCTGTAAGTGTCACGATAAACACCTCTGTTATTGAAATCGTAACTCTCCATTCTTGCATCTATAATGAAAATTACTTGCATATTTGTAATCCTTACAACATTTCTAAGCTATTTGCATCATTCAATTTTGTTTATCTAACCTGTAATGTAAAACGCCATAGCTAGGATTCTTGGAAGCGTTTTTGGGGTTTTTCTTTTCATGTGAAATTAGGCTACAAGATGGACATGGTTGTGACCGGGAGGGAAGGATGAGTATAACCATGCCCTTAGAACTCATTTTTGTGGCCTGGAATGAATTTTGGAACATACCTACACATTTAGCTGCGGATTCAAATCCGCAGGTATTTTTATAGGTTTTGAAGGACAGGGATGAACCCGTGTCATCCACCTGTTGGCCCTTTCAAAATCACGCGCATGTTTTTTATTTCACTGGCATATAATCTATTTTATTATATTATGATTTCTTTGCGTTTTATTAACAATTGAGTCAATATGGCATAGTGGCAAGGCAAGCGCTCCAAACTCCTTCAGGACCTGGGTTCGAATCCCAGGTCCCCCACTTCTTCAATATTTTTTTCTTTCAGGTGATTGGGTGTGTGCTCAAGCTTGCAGTATACTATGCGCCATCAATAATCCAATGGCCAGATGGACAAAGGCCAAATCTGAGAGTCCAAGGCTGAGGGTCCACCAAAGGCAAGGTCCACGCATGCCCACCAGATCTCAAAAAGTCAATAAGGGCCAGCATTTTTGGGCTTCAATTTGCTTCTCAAACTCCCATAATCAGGCCCATACTCCCCTATTATCATTTATTTTTATTTGTTTATTTAATTGTTTTATTATTTTCATTTGATTTACTAACCAATTAAAATTCAGTCTTTCATAAAATAAAATCACAAAAATATTTTTATTCAATCAAATTTTAATTTTAATTTTTAATTATTTATTAATAAACACTAATTAATTGATTTAGGTTTTAATTAGAATAACTTTAACCTATTTTTTTTTAAATAATTAAAATTAAATTAGATTTAATTAGGTTTTAATTACTAACTTAATAATTTTATTTTCTTTCTTAAAATAACAAAAACCCAAAAATAATTTATTTTTATTAATTTATTTATTTAATTTAATTAAGTAATTAATTTAGGTTTAATTTCTTTCTTAAAATAAAAAAAAACAACAAAAAGATGTCTTCTTTAAAGGGTCAAAACCCTAAATTGCTCGATTTAATTTCCCGCACGCGATTTATTTTCTTTTATCCAATAATGTACTTGCTCCCGGATTGTAATAGTAAATAGGACTTTTATTTATTTTTATCGCTTTATTTATTTTTTAAAGGGGTTTGTCTTTGGCGATGTAAATACCCGACGCCTTGTAATAGTTAGTTAAATTTCCGCATTTTAATTCCGCAAATTATATAACTGCTAGATGTTTTATAATAGGGTTTGCATGACAAGAATGAATGTCTAATCTTAAAATCGAATTAGATCACCCTTAACATGTGCAAAGATAAAAATAACTGAAAATGACACACTCGCACATGTGCACTCTTAGGGTACACCCTACTTGGTTGCCTTCGTACACGGTCATTGAGTATAGGTCGTTTTAGAGGTCGTCCTCTTGTCTAAAAGATCCTGGTCACCTCAAAATGGTTGCCTCGGATATTGTTGCCTCAAAACAAATGATCTAAGACATTAGGATTACCGCTAAGGCGTCCTAACATTGCTTTAGTGACCGTGTGTCCCTCATTCGAATTGACTCTTAAAACTCCAACGACGATGCTACCTACTCATCAATAGTGGGATAGTATTTCCTAAAGGAAATTAGCATAGAACAATTCCTTTTTCGAGTAGGTAGATGGTTTTTAGATACTTGCTCATCCAAAAAAAAACAAAACTTTTTCACACTTACACTCCTTTTCAAACAAAGTTTTCAAAACACTTCATTACACTCTTGAGGACAGAAGAAAGAGTTAAATCAAAGTTTCAAAACAAAAATTTTTTTTCAAACCCACAAGCAAAAAGAAAACAATTTTGAAAACAATTGAGCAAGTACCTAAGAGCCCGTAGATAACTACGGATAGAAAGGGTGCTAACATCTTCCCTTTCTATAATCTACCCCCCGTACTCAGAAACATCTCGAAAAATGAATTTTTCTGTGCTTTTTTCCTTTCCTTGTTGGATAAAATAAAAGTCGGTGGCGACTCTTGCTTACCGCGACATTTTGCAAATACAAAGCGCAAAACGCAAAGCAGCATTCCAAAAACAGTCAGTTCTTCCCACCGTATCACAGACTCCCAACAGTAACTTTCATCTTCTGATATGAGTATGTTCTTAAGCGTTAGAGTTTATTCATGGCAATTCAAAAGTAACGGCTGACAGGGGACAAGGATCTCTATTGTTGGAAAGCTCTTTAATTGTCATTGATCAACATTCCAAAATCATCTTCTTATGTCACTCTTGCATGACCTATATAAAGAAGACGAAAAGAAGAATTCATGTGACAAACAACTGCGCTCGAAAAAGAAAATCATATTTACTCAGTTCTACCTAGTTATCTTAAATTGTGTAATACATCACTATTGTGATAGTGTTTTATTTAGAAAACATTTTTGTACACACTTCCAAATATATTACTTTGTATTTCCTTGAGAAAATCGGGTTGTGGTTTTAGACTCAAGAAGACATTGACAGTTGTCATTATGATTATGTAATCAAGTTTTATTAGTGGATTAAGACCTTGCTTGAGGGAGGTGAAATCACCTTGGCGGGTGGACTGGAGTAGTTTGAGTTCAAACGAACCAGGATAACCAAGTGTTCTTTTCTTTAAGTTTTAAGATCCCAATTCAACCCCCTTCTTGTGTTTTTCCTTTCTTCACTAATATATCGTGGCCTTCCAAATCCTCCGATAATCTATGGTTGTGTATCTCGCACATAACCATCACCTTCCAATTAAAACCACTTGGAGTAACTCTCAGCCTAAAAGGACATTTCACTTTCATGTTATAAACGATGTCAGATGAGTTTGTGCTTTAACATGCATTCTTTCTTTTATAATTTCCTCCTCTCTCGCAACCCATGATCAATTTATCCTTCCTTCATGGGATTCCATTAGTGGAATCAGAATGAACAGTGACAACAATAATACCATGTTGTCTCCCAATAGTCTGTGCCCATACTAAAACATCTTATCGAGTCTTGAATATATGTCAATTTTGAAATATAAAGGTTAAATTAACAATTTCCTACAAACTGACAAATATTTTGGAATATAGTTTGTTAAATAAAATATGTACAACATCAGCGATGAAGAACTTCGTAGATTCTGTACAAGAATATATAGAAGAAGTTGCTGGTTGTGCCGGTTGAGGAACACATAAGTAGAGAGGCTCCTTTTCTTCCATACCGAAAAATACAGGTTTGGCGAAATTTCTGGATTTGGAAAACCGGAAATTTGAAATTTCCGGGATTTTTGAAATGTACCGGAATTTTTGGAAAAATCCAGTATAATCTGAATAAATTTGAAATTCGTACCGCCAATTTAAAATTTTTTGGTAAATTGCCTCCGGTAATTTCTGAAATACAAAGAATTTCTAGTATTTTGACTCAGACGATATCGAAAATTCACTAATGTGTACTGGAAATTTTCACCAATGAATTTTTTTCTTCAAAAACATAATTTTTGGGGTTAATAATAGTGGGGGTATTTTGGTCAATACAAAAATATAAGGGGTGCCAGGATTAATATAGGTGGTGGCATGTTAAAATTTTGTTGAACAATTTATCTTTTTGATTCACTTGTTTTTTGTTGAGAAGCCCTCATCCAAGGGCCCAAAGTGTTGATTTCTTTGACACACCATGGTTATGGGTGATAAGATTCTTGCAGTGATCTTCATTGTGCCACCTAATACCATAAATAAAACAGAACATAGGTAGTTTCTCATACTTAAAACCAACACAAGAGACCCCACTGGCTTTGCTTCCAATGTACATCCCCAATTTCATGGGATTTAGAATGCTTAATTTAACTTTGACCTTCACAGTCACATACTTATCTAGCATGTCATATACAGTTGCTTCACTTGCTTCCCCAATTCTTTCACCCAAATTTATTTCCATTTGGATAGTTTTACCATTAATGGGCATACTCCATAATTGAATCTAAATAGGAGCTTTGGTGAATTATAATTCATCGATTGGGAAAATTCCATTCCATTCTTGGAGAATTAACCAAGAATTTTGAAATATCCAAGGGCTCCTTTTTAGGATACGAGCTTTGTCATCCAAATTATCCATAGATATTTTGAAAATAATAGGCATTAATTCCGAAATAGAGAGATTTTAATGGTTGCACTAAATATTGGCTAGGGTAGACTAGATAGAGGCTTTGTGTATTGATTTATCCATGATTATTTTTCCTAAAATGATGCTAGGATTGGATTCTTGAGAATCTTGAATTCAAATTCTTAAAAATCTATAAACCCAGGTTCAGGTTCATTATCATCGGGATTTTAATCAATTCTTAATAGTAGATTCTGGTTTGTGGTATGGTTTCTACCAGAGCTTAAATTCTTGATAGAGTTGTTGATGTTATATATGGCACTAGTTTTTCTGATAAATCTTTTCTTGGTGATTTGTAGGTTTGTTGTTTGGTCAAATTGAGCAGAGTTTATAACTGGTTCAAGGCTAGTGTCAATGTGCTCAGGGGAATTTGTCAGAATAGTGTTCATTCTTCAAAGGTTTAACTAAATGAGTTTGTTGTTGTTCTCCACTGAGAAGAAAAGGAAGCAAGGTGAAAAGGATAAAAACTTTAAGTATAACAAGAAAGAGAGAAAGGCACAAAAAGAAGCAAAAATTGATTCAAGACAACTTCAAAGGGAACTCACACACGTGGAGGAATATGGAGAAATAATGGAAGAGATGCATGAAACATAGGACGCGCGAGTAAACTGATGATCATCGAACAGAGATCAGAGATGATGGGAACCGTGGGTCATGGAAGGAGCCAGGAATCAGAGATGAGGGAGACCATAGGTCTTGAAACTTGAAAAGATCTAGGAATTAATCTTTGAGTAGCACTAGGAAGAGTCATCATTTTCATTGTAAACTATGAAGAAGTGAAAAACACAAGAAGGGGGAGGGGGGGGGGGGTTGAATTGAAAGTTAAAAATCAAATGCAATAGACTCAAGATTTTTATCCTGGTTCGCTTGATCTCAAACTACTCCAGTCCACCCGCCAAGGTCATTTTGCCTCTCTCCAACGAGGACTTAATCCACTAATCAAACAGATTACAAATCTACTTTGACAACTGCCAAAGTCTTCTTGAGTATGAATACAACCCGATTTATCTCAAGGAACAATATCTTAATCAAAGAACAATTAACTGTGTACCATTTGTTTTTCGTTACAAAAACTATATCACTACAGTGATGTATTACACAATTTGAGTATATAAATGAATATGAATATTTGCAACTTTTTGAGATGTATGAGCAGTCGTTAGCAAAAAATAATAAAAGATTTACCCTTTGAGCTTTTTTATATAGGCGTGGAAATCTATCCAAATTGAAACGTGATAATGGACACTTAATGCACTTTCCATACTGAGAAGATTCTTGTCTGAATGAAGCTGTTGCAAATGATATTGTCTTAATGGAAAAGTAACGCTTCAGAACTTTGGAATCTTACATGTTGCTTTACTTCAGAACTTTGATAACTCAGATATGAGGATCTGATGGGGCGTTAGACTTTTGTTCAGAATCAGAATATCTTTTACTTTAGCGCAAATTCTGATCATCATTCTTCAGAACATTCTGATTGCTCAGCTTAAAAGCTTTTGTGGCTTTACTTCTGATGTCATTTCAATCAGAACTTCTATACAACATACAACACAATTTTAGAGTGCATATTTTTTCTTTGTGTTTGTTATCATCAAAACTCTTATAAGGGTTGTAGAATTAAACTATGTTCTAACAATCTCCCCCTTTTTAATGATGACAAAAACTAGGATTTTCAATAAAAGATTATAGACCAAAAAGCTTAAGAGAGTCTCCCCCTGAGTTGAGTACTCAGATAGAGATGAATTACTTCCCTGAAGTTCCTTCTCGTGAGAGCTTTTTATGCATCTTCTTCTGTCTTTATTAGAATATGTTCCTGTTCATGCTTTCAGAGAAAAATATAAGTTAAGATATTCAGAATGTTCGAGACTTTGTCCCAGTATACTGTTATTGAAAATATCTTACGTTTTCCCCCTTTTTGTCAGGTATCAAAAAGTAATATAATCATATTCAAAAAGATGATGATTTGTAATGAAAATAGACTACAATGACATTTTTCAGAAACAAAGAGGATAAGATGAAGAATAGAGAATATAAGTTAAAAAAATCTAAGATGGAGGGGGAAGCCGTGTGAACAACGCTTCCAGCAAGCTCTTAATCTGAGTGCTTGATTCTTCCTGCTTTCCCAGAATATCCTTGATTTCTTTTGTTGTATCTTCTTGCTTGTACAATATATCCCTTGTCTCTTTGTTTGTGTCCTCTTGCTTATCCAACCTTGCATGGATTAAAGCATTCTCCTTCTTCAACTCTTCCAGAGTTTGCATGACTAGAAACGAAGCTGGTGTATCTTCAGAGGTTGCATGTCGTTCAGAACACTCTACAGCCTCTTCTGATTGAACTACTTATTTTGTTGCAATTTACTTTTCTAGAGCAGTAGTCAGAGGGTGACTATCAGAATCTGGTTCAGTGGTTTCTGAAGGTTGGTGCTCTTTCCAGGGAGCATTTTCCAGCAGAAGAATTTATTTCTTGTCCCAGTGACTTAGAACTTGGTCTTTGAAGGCTTTCAGTTGATCACTGGAGTTCTTCTGAGCCATATCATAGCTCAATTCTTTCAGTCTCTAGCATTTAGAGTTGAACCATTTTCTGAATCTTTCCCATAGAGAATCAGAAGCAGCAGGATTAGAATTCTCTTGACTTGCTTGCTTCTGTAATCACTATCTTCTTCCCCATAACATATGATGTAACCTAATGGTTGGATGAGGTAGCATGAATCCAAAATTCCTTAACAAGAATAGGAAATGTTGGACCCAACAGACGATCAAAGTATTTGTTCCATCCCTGTGTTGTTACATCTTCATACAGATCAACCCCGTTTTCGTTTAAACTCTCAAAATTGATGATCAATTCACATAGAACTTCAAGGTTGTCAACCGTAGTGAGAAGTGTTATAATGGGTTCCTCATACTGTTCTGTTGAAGAAGAACCAGGAGCACTGTTGAGATTTTTGATGCTTGATGAGGATGCCATTGTTCACACGGATTCGTTGAAGAAGACTGAGAAAAAAGTTTTTGGAAAACTAGAGCGAGAGAGAATAGTGAAAGCAGTAAGAAGTGAATGAAATAGTATTGAGTTTATAAACACTTTTTGAAAATGTAATCAGTAAGAAAGATAAAATGAGTAATGATTATACTGAATTAATGAAACCTAAAATTAGGGGATTTCGTGTAGATACTGAACATTTACCATTGACACGTGTCTCAATTCATCCAATCAGAGCCTTGGACCCTTCGAAATTTTAACGCGTGTTCAGCCTCATAAGGTAGCTTGTGAGAGAATCACAGATGTTTGATGGTGGGAACTTCACGCTCTATCTTTGAAATGAAAAGTTTAGATCTTCATAGATAGATTCTGAGGCAACTGTACTCCTAACTTCTGAGGACAAGTTGATCAGATGTTCACAGAAAACAATAAAATTCTGAGGGTTAGAATATGAAAATAAAACATTTTATTCTGGACACAATTTCATGTTGAGATGTTTCAAAATGAAATTGAATCTATCTTCAGAAAAGGGGTTTTGTAAACACATCAGCCTATTGATGGTCTGTGTCAATAAATTTTAAAGTGAGAATTCCTTTCTGAACATAATCCCTAATAAAATGATATTTTATTTCTACATGCTTAGCCCTAGAATGCAGAATGGGATTTGTGGATAAACAGATAGCAGAAGTATTATCACAAAAGATATGGATGTTACTCTCAAATATGTTGAAGTCTTCAAGCTGACTTTTCATCCAGAGCATTTGTGTGCTATATCCAGCAGCTGCTATGTATTCAGCTTCTGCTGTTGACAACGCAATTGTGGATTGTCTTTTGCTGGTCCATGAGATCAGATTGTCTCCCAGAAACTGGCAGCTTCCAGAAGTACTTTTACGCTCTACTCTGTCTTCAACAAAGTCAGCATCACAATATCCTACTAAGCTGTATTCACTGTATTTTCTATAAAATAAACCCAATTAGTAGTACCTTTCAGATACTTTAAAATTCGCTTAACTGCTGTTAAGTGAGATTCTCTAGGATCTGATTGAAATCTAGCACATAAACAAACGTTGAATAAAATAGTAGACCTTGAAGCCGTCAGATAAAGGATAGAACCAATCATACCTCTGTAGATCTTCTGTTCTACCTTTTTACTTACCTCTTCCTTTTCCAGAATGCACGTGGGATGCATTGGAGTCTTTGAGGGCTTACATTCTGAGAGGTTAAATTTCTTCAGATCTTTGACATATTTTCTCTGGTGAATGTAAGTTCCTTCTGGAGTCTGGTTGATCTGAATGCCCATAAAGAATTTAAGTTCCCCCGTTAAGCTCATTTCAAACTTTGCTTGCATGCACTTAGCGAATTCTCTTCGCAAAGAAGGTTTAGTAGATCCAAAAATAATGTCATCTACATAAATCTGACAAACTAAAATGTCATTCTTAAATGTCTTACAGAGTAGGGTTGTGTCCACTTTCCCTCTGGTGAATTCCTTTTCTAACAGAAAGTTACTTAGCCTTTCGTACCAAGCTCTGGGAGCTTGTTTCAGACTATAAAGTTACTTTTTTAGTTTGAAAACATATTCTGGGTGTTTGGAATTTTCAAACCTAGGGGGTTTGTGCACATGTACCTCTTCATCAATGTAACCATTTAAGAATGCACTTTTGACATCTATCTGATACAGAGTGATGCCATTATTTACAGCAAAAGAGATTAAGAGTCTGATAGATTCTAACCTGGCGACTGGAGAAAAGGTTTCTGTATAGTTTATCCCCTCTTGCTGACTATAACCTTGTGCCACCAGTCGAGCCTTGTTTCTGATGACTTCTCCTTTCTCATTCAGTTTGTTTCTGAACACCCACATTGTTCCAATGACGTTGAATCCTTTTGGTTTGGGAACCAGATCCCATACGTCATTTTTGGTGAACTGGTTTAACTCCTCCTGCATTTCCAGAATCCAGTCATTGTCCAAAAGAGCTTAATCAATTATTGTTGGTTCAATCAGAGATGCCAATCCCATGAGGGATTCTTCAGAGTTTTTGAATGTTGATCTTGTTCTGATTGGATCATCCTTCTTTCCCTAAATCTTATCTTCTGGGTAAGCTATGCTGCTTCTGGATAACCTTTTCTGGAGTTGATCAACAGAAGGTACTGGAATGCTTGTGAAGTTTCCTACTGATGTTGTTGGAGTGTCTCTATTGGAAACTTCTGAAGTGTTGTCTTCAGCACCTGTGAATTCAACTTCTATATCTACAAAAGATTCATTTTTCTTTGACTTTTAAGGGTCAAGCTTATCATCAAATCTAACAATGGTTGACTCTTCAACAATCTGTGTTTTTGTATTGTATACTTTGTACCCTCTTGAGCGGTCAGAGTATCCTAACATAATACACTTCTATGCTTTAGAGTCAAACTTGTTCAGATGATCTTTAGTATTCAGAATAAAACATGTACATCCAAAATAATGGAAATAAGAAATGTTGGGCTTTCTGTTCTTCCACAGTTCATATAGAGTCTTTTCAAGAATAGGTCTTATAGAGATTTTATTCTGAATATAACACGATGTGTTAATTGCTTCTTCCCAGAAGATCTTAGCAATGTTAGTCTCATTGATCTTGGTTCTGGCCATTTCTTGCAATGTTCTGTTCTTTCGTTCTACAACTCCATTTTGTTGGGGAGTTCTAGGACAAGATAAATCATGTGAAATTCCTTTTTCATTAAAAAATGTTTCAAATTTTTTGTTTTAAAATTCTCCACCATGATCACTTCTGAATTTGAAAATTCTAAGATCCTCTTCATTCTGAACTTGGTTACAGAAAGCAACGAACATAGAATGTGACTCCTCCTTGTGTCTTAAAAAATTTACCCATGTCCATCTGCTATAGTCATCTACGATCACTAACCCATATTTCTTGCCACTAACAGACGCATTTTTCACTGGTCCAAATAAGTCTATGTGCAGAAGTTCTAATGGCCTAGTGGTGGAAACAACATTTTAAGATTTAAAAGCAGGTTTTGCAAATTTTACTTTCTTACATGCTTCACACAGAGCATCTGAGCCGAACTTCATATTAGGAAGTCCTCTGACCAGATTGAGTTTGTTAATCTGAGATCTTCTTCTTATACTAACATGCCCCAATCTTCTGTGCCAGACCCATTGCTCGTTGTTAAGAGAAAGAAGGAATTTTACATTCTGACTTTTTAGTTCAGGAAGCTTTATCTTATAAATATTGTTTTTCCTATTTCCATTAAACATGATAGTTCCATCTTTCTGACTAATAGCTTTGCATGAATTTTGATTAAAGATTATATCATAACCGTTATCACTTAATTGACTTATGGATAACAGGTTATGCATCAATCCATCAACTAATAGCACATTATTAATAGAAGGAAGATTACCATTACGTATTGTTCTAGAACTAATGATCTTCCCTCTTTGGTTGCCTCCAAAGCCCACGTAGCCTCCAGGTTTAAGTTCCAGGCTTTGGAACATATGCTTTCTTCCCATCATTTGTCGAGAGCATCTAGAGTCCAGGTACCATGACTGGTGTTTTAGCCTTGCTGCTAAAGATATCTGCTACATATATAATTTTGTCCTTAGGTACCCATATCTTTTTGGGTCCTGGTTTATTAGTTTTACCAAAATTTGGTTTGAATTTTGGTTTGGCAGAATAATCATTGCTAGTGTATTTCAGATCATGTGTGTGCCCATATGTGAAGTGTGATTTTAGTGATGTGCGTTTTATCACTAGGTCCATGACTTTATTAGGTGGAGATACTTACCTTAGTATCCTATTCCTTTTCTACCATTTCTGCTAACTCCATAGATCATTGAAGCCATCTTGCTTCTATCTATGTTTTTAACAAGAAACTTCTGAAAGTTGTGATCATATTCTTTTATGATTTTATCAGCACTACTGGGAGCTTCTGAGATTATTTCTTTCTGAGAGTTTTGTAAATCAATTTCTAGTTTTGAAATATTTTCTTTTAGCTCAGAATTTTCTAATCTTAGACTCATAGTTTCTTTAGAGTCAGAGACAAGATCCCTTTTCAGGTTCTTGAATTTGACTCTGATGTGCTGATACCTTTCTAGAATCTCATTCAGGATTTCTGCTAGTTCAGCTTTAGTGAAATTAACAATAAAATTAGGAAATACCTCTTTTGAGTCTGACTGAGATGCTTCGCTGTCTTCTGTCACATTAGCCATAAGAGTAATGTTGGCTCTTTCATCATCTGATTCTGAGTCTGTGTCAGAAGTATCTGAATGATCCTATGTTTCCATGAGAATTTTCTTCTTCTCCTTGAAGAACTTATTTTTGGGCTTCTCCTTCTGAAGCCCCGGACAATCACTTTTGTAGTGCCCCTGCCCATTGCATTCATAGCAGATGATGTCTCTGTTGTTTGACTTTCTGTGACCAAACGAAGCTTCAGATCTTCTGTGTCCAGAGGAGGGCTCAGACTTTCTGTATCCGGAGGAGGATTCATTCTGATTCCCTGACCTTCTGGAATTTCTGAATTTTCTTTGCCTCTGCTTCCACAGATGATTGACCCTTCTAGAGAGAAGAGACAGTTCGTATTCTTCTGATAAGGATCCATCAAAGGTTTCTTCCATAGCCTACAAAACCTTAGAATCAAGTTTTTTGTTATATTTTAATGCTAAAGGCTTACCTTGTTTCTGAGGCTCGTCATCTTCTAGCTCTATCTCATGGCTTCTGAGGGAGCTAACAAGTTCCTCCAGAGATATCTTGTTGAGATCTTTAGCCAGCTTAAGAGCAGTTACCATTGGCCTCCATTTCTTTGGTAGACTTCTGATGATCTTCTTTACGCGATCAACAGTAGAATACCCTTTGTCAAGAACTCTCAGCCCAACAACAAGAATTTAGAATCTTGAGAACATCGCTTCTATGGATTCACTGTCTTCCATCTTGAAAGCTTCGTATTTTTGAATGAGTGTAAAGGCCTTGGTTTCTTTAACTTGTATGTTGCCTTCATGCATCATTCTCCGAGAGTCAAACATGTTTTTAGCTGTCTCTCTGTTTGAGATCTTCTCATACTCTGAGTATGAGATGGCACTAAGAAGTATTGTTCTGGCCTTATAATGGTTTCTGAAATCACGCTTTTGCTGGTCAGACATTCTTTTTCTATCTATCTTCTGACCACTTTCATCCATTGGATGTATGTATCCATCAATTACCATGTCCCATAGATCAGCATCATGAGCCAGCAAGAAGCTATCAATTCTGTCTTTCTAGTAGTCAAAATTTTCTCCATTAAAGACTGGAGGTTTGTCGCTGATTCTATCCTTGTCATCATGATAGTCATTACTGATGTTTTGGCTTGGTCCCACCATAGTGTTTTTCTAAAGCTTGGATATTGTACTAACATGGTTAAGTGTATGAACTCAGAACCAGGTGCTCTGATGCCAATTGAAGAAGTGAAAAACACAAGAAGGGGAGAGGGGTTGAATTGAAACTTAAAAATCAAATGCAATAGACTCAAGATTTTTATCCTGGTTCACTTGATCTCAAACTACTCCAGTCCAGCCTCCAAGGTCATTTCGCCTCTCTCCAACGAGGACTTAATCCACTAATCAAACAGATTACAAATCTACTTTGACAACTGCCAAAGTCTTCTTGAATATGACCACAACCCGGTTTACTTCAAGGAACAATATCTTAATCAAAGAAAAATTAACTGTGTACTATTTTTTTTCATTACAAAAACTGTATCACTACTGTGATGTATTACACAATTTGAGTATATAAATGAATATGAATATTTGCAGCTTTTTGAGATGTATGAGCAGTCGTTAGCAAAAAAATCGTAAACGATTTACCCTCTGAGCTTGTTTATATAGGCGTGGAAATCTGTCCAAATTGAAACGTGATAATGGACACTTAATGCACTTTCCATACTGAGAAGATTCTCGTCTGAATGAAGCCGTTGAAAATGATATTGTCTTAATGGAAAAGTAACGCTTCAGAACTTGGGAATCTTGCATGCTGCTTTACTTCAGAACTTTGATAACTCATATATGAGGATCTGATGAGGCATTAGACTTCTGTTCAGAATCAGAATATCTTTTACTTTAGCGCAGATTCGGATCATCATTCTTCATAACATTTTGATTGCTCAGTTGGAAAGCTTCTGTGGCTTAAATTCTGATGTCGTTTCAGTCAGAACTTCTGTACAACATACAACACAATTTTAGAGTATATATTTGTTCTTTGTGTTTGTTATCATCAAAACTCTTATAAGGGTTGTAAAATCAAACTATGTTCTAACAAACTATTAGTGCATTTATATAAGATCAAATACTTTTTTTCCATGTTTAAAAATAATAACTTTTTATTGTCTTACAAATCCATTTGTAATGGGTCTCCACATCACAAAATCTCATTTTCCTTTTTTTAATAATTTAAGAAAAATGCATAACCAATTTATAATCATTATATTTTACAGATTGCAATTTACAATTTTATATCATGAAAAAATAGTTATAAATTACAAATTAAATTTAACAAGACAAATTTGTTGGTTTAATTAATTAAACTAAAATATGTTATAACATGATTTACCCCTTTGGGTTTAAGACATATAGGAATCAGATTTTCCTTCTGTATGCAAGTTGCATTTTGCTGGGATAGATAATTTGTATAAGGGTGACTTTAATATTCATAAATTCATAATACACCACTCTTTGACTCGGTTTCAAAAGATAGGAGGATCTGGAAACCAGACACCAATGTAGATAGATTATTTAATTACAAGTGCCTGTAAATTGTTTACTCATGAGCTTACTGACAGTACTTTCCTCCGGAGATGTGAACCTTGACATTGTGATTGTGTGGAAACTACATTTCTACTCGACAACGACTTAAAAATAAAGACATTACTTGTCTAAATAAAGGTGCTCTAAGTGATAATGGCATCGAAGATTTTTTTTAGGTCTTCTAAATTGTCTCAAGAGTACACATTTGGCGCTAAACCCCCTTTTATTCTATTATTTGTAAGGTGGGTGACAATTGAGCCTGTGTTCCTACGATTTTTTCAACATCATTCAAAATTTGTCTATTGATATTTTATATATATATATATATATATATATATATATATATATATATATATATATATATATATATATATATATATATATATATATATATATATATATATATATATATATATATATATATATATATATATATATATATTAGCATAGATGCATTTGTCCAGCTGTATGCTTGTAATTGGTTTTCTGTTAGGCTATTGCCATTGGTTGAGTTAGTTGTAGAAGTAGTTATATTGGCCCACTTGTAACAATGACATAAAGGATCTTATCCTCTACTGTAAAATCTATCAAGTGTTGAAATATTACAGAAACTGCACAAAGTGTAGATTGTTGAATGCAGAGCATTCTTCATCATTTTTTCATGGTATCGTCGTGATCGATCTATCCAATTTCCGCTCATCTCTCTTCTCTTCCCGGTGTTTTCACTCTAGTTTCTGCGGTATCTCTGCTTTTTGTTCTTCATCCTCATCTCTGCAATCATGGCTACTGATAATCAAGAAGTACAGTCCTCATTCACTCCCTTCTCCACTGGCAACAATGGATTTGGACCTCGTCTCTCCATCAAGCTCCAAGAGAACAATTTTCTCCTTTGGAATCAACAGGTTGAAGGAATCATCCTTTCTCACAAACTTCACAAATTTGTCGTGAATCCACAGATTCCCCCAATCTTTGATTCAGAATAAAATCGTATAGCGAACAAGGTTTCTGCTATGTACGAATCTTGGATTGTGCAAGATCAAGCACTATTCTCATGGCTTCTCTCGACAATTTCAGAGTTTGTTCTTCCAAGAGTCCTTTCCTGCAAACACTCGTATCAGATTTGGGATCAAATCCACAAACATTTCAATGTTCTGATGAAAGCTAGGGTTCACCAGCCACGATCTGAATTGAAAACCACCAAGAAAGGGAATAGGTCAATTTCTGAATATGTGCTGAGAATTAGGGCTATCGCTGATGCACTAATGGCTATTGGTGATCCCATCTCAGATAAAGATCAAATTGATTCCATCCTACAGGGGCTTCCGGAGGAGTACAATCCATTTGTCATGATGACTTATGGCAAAGGTGAACTATCCTCCATTTATGATGTTGAAGCTTTCCTCTATGTCCAGGAAGCACAACTTGACAAGTATCGTCAAGAACTTGCACTTACCACGACCACTGAAAATCTTACCTACACTGAAGATCAGGCAAGTTCCAAGTCCATCAGAGGTGGCTTTCAGCAGTCAAGGGGACGTGGCTCTGGCTCCAGAGGTCGTGGTCGCGCCAGGGCACACAGTGCTTACACTCAAGGAAATCTCCCTACGTGCCAACTCTGTGGAAAATATGGCCATGTTGTTATCAATTGTTGGCACAGGTATGATGAAAACTTTGAACCTATGGCGCCTAAAGCTAATCAGCAGCCTACACAATCAAAAGATCAACAAAAGAATGAAGCCTCCAGTTCGGCACAAGCCTCTGCATTCCTAGCACATCAAGAAGATTTCAGCCTTCCAGCAAATCTTGAATCACAGGCTTGGTTCGCGGATTCAGGTGCATCCCATCATATCACCTCTAGAAACTATCATAGTAAACATAATAAACCATATTGTGGCAATAACGAAGTCATTATAGGAAATGGTAAAGGTCTGAAAATTGAATCTTTAGGGATAGCTCATATTAAGCCTAACAATACTTCCAGTTATCTGCTGAGTCTGAATGATATGCTTCATGTTCCTAGCATAACTAGAAATCTGTTATCTGTTTCCAAATTTTCCAAAGACAACAAGGTCTTCTTTGAGTTTCACTCTAACAGCTGTTTTGTCAAATCTCAGGCATCTAAGGAAGTACTCTTAGAAGGCTACCTTGATGCTGGAGGATTATACTACTTTCCCAATCTCACCTTGAAGGCTTCTGTGTCACCTACAGCAAATTCAGCTTGTATCTCATCTGATAAGGTTTCAAATACTTTAGATTCAATTTCCAATAAGTTTTCTCTATGGCATCATAGGCTAGGCCATGCTAATTCTATAGTTGTTAAAATTGTTCTCAACATGTGTAATATCCCATTGAGCAATAAAGATAATGTTGAATTTTGTAATTCATGTTGTGTAGGCAAGTCTCATAGAATATTTGCTCCTTTAACTTCTACTGTATATACTGATCCTTTTGAATTAATTCACACTGATTTGTGGGTACCATCACCAAACCCCTCTAGCCAAGGCTTTTCTTACTACATAGCATTTGTAGATGTGTACACTAAGTATACTTGGGTCTAATTTCTCAAACATAAGTCAGATGCCCTCAATATTTTCAAACACTTCCTTGCCTTTGTCAAAACACAGTTTCATACCACTATTAAGGCTCTTCAGTCTGACTTTGGTGGTGAGTACAGGCCTTTTACTAAACTTTTAAATGATCTTGGCATTGTTCATAGACTAACTTGCCCACATACCTCTCATCAAAATGGTACAGTTGAAAGGAAACATAGAAACATAGTAGAAATGGGACTAACCTTACTTGCTCATGCTAATCTGTCTATAGAATATTGGGATCATGCCTTTACAGCAGCTGTCTATCAGATTAATAGACTCCCCACCCCTACACTTCCTAAAACGGTCTCCCCTTTCCAGGCTATGTTCAATAAAATGCCTGACTACTCCACTCTTAGAGTCTTTGGTTGCTCTTGTTTTCCTTATTTAAGACCCTACAATCAAAATACACTTCAGTTAATAAGCTCTGAGTGTGTGTATCTAGGAATTTCTCCACATCATAAGGGATATAAATGCCTTAGCAAAGAAGGCAGGATTTATATTTCCAAGGATGTCATTTTCAATGAAAAAGTCTTTCCTTTCCCAACATTCAATGACCAACTTCAGTCTGTCAAAGCAGGACCCACGAAGTCTATCCCTTTACTTATACAAAGCGGTCCTTTTTTTGCTCCCTGTGATACTCCTATACCTAATGGTAGCAGGACTACTCAACCTGTCTTGTCCTTGAATAACACACCCTAACACTCTTTTCAAAACCATTCTATGACCATTGGACATAATCATACTTCCTCTCATAACCAAATTTCCTCCTCCACTGAGGAAGAACCCCTGGATAGAAACACTGAGTCCTCTCAGAGTACCCCTTTTCATTCTTGACATACACAAGGTACAATAAATATCCAAACTCATGACACTGCATTAACTAATCAAAATACTGTACATCAGGAATCTGGTCCATCCCTGTCTACTGTTACTCCTGATACTCATTCTTCTCCTGCCTTAGTTACTAACAATCATTCTATGGTTACTACAAGCAAAACAGGGAACCTTAAACCTAAATTCTTCCTTGCACAATGTGAACCAGTCACCTACAAACAAGCCTTAACTCAACCAGAATGGTTTGAGGCTATGAAACAGGAGTTTGATGCTCTCCTAGCCAAAAACACTTGGACACTCACTCATTTACCTTCACACAGAAAACTAATAGGTTGTAAGTGGGTGTTTAAACTGAAGGAAAATTCTGATGGAACCATCAACAAACACAAAGCCAGGTTGGTTGCCAAAGGCTTCAACCAACAATATGGTCTTGACTTTCATGAAACCTTCAGTCCTGTTGTTAAGCCAGCAACTATAAAAGTTATTCTAACCCTAGCTATAACTCATAAGTGTGAAATACAACAGATAGATATCAACAATGCCTTCTTAAATGGTGCTCTGAAGGAAGAAATATATATTCAACAGCCACCTGGGTTTGAGAATGAGAACAAAAATCTGGTATGCAAGTTGAATAGAGCCTTATATGGGCTCAAGCAGGCACCTAGATCCTGGTATGAGAAATTACACCAGACCCTGTTTCATTTTGGTTTTGTGGCTAGCAAGTGTGATCACTCATTGTTCATTTACAAGCATCAAGGAATTATTATGTATGCCTTAGTTTATGTGGATGACATCTTAGTTACAGGTTCATCTTCTCATCTTGTTCACAAGCTGATAAATCAACTGCATCATCAGTTTGCTCTGAAAAAACTTGGCAAGCCTAAATACTTCTTAGGTTTGGAAGTACATTATCAAATCAATGGATCACTAGTACTGACTCAAACAAAATATATCAGAGATCTCCTCTCTAGGGTCAATATGAACACAGCTAATGGAGCAGGAGCACCAATGCTTAGCCATTGCAAACCTAGCAAATATGGCACTGATATCATGGAAGAACCATTATTATACAGATCTATTGTAGGAGCTTTGCAGTATATTACCTTAACTAGACCTGACATAGCATATTCTGTAAACAAAGCCTGACAGTTCATGGCTTCTCTTTTACACAACCACTGGAGTATCGTGAAGAGGATACTCAGGTACTTGAGTGGCACTATCAAAATGGGATTACTATTATCTCCTGCTACTCCTAATCAACCTCTATCTCTAAGAGCCCACAGTGATTCTGACTGGGCTAATGATCCAGATGATAGAAGGTCAACTTCTGGCACTTGCATCTTCATTGGACAAAATCTCATATCATGGAGCTCAAAGAAACAATCCCTTATTGCAAAATCCAGTGCTGAAGCAGAATATAGGGCTTTGGCTCACACCACATCAGAAGTTTTATGGCTGGAATCTCTGCTGACAGAACTACAGATTCAGTATTTCTCTCTTACTCTGCTGTGTGATAACCTGAGTGTTGTTCTACTGTCTCATAATCCTGTCCTTCGTGCTAGAACCAAGCATATTGAATTGGATCTTCACTTTGTAAGGGAAAAGTTATGGCCAACAAGCTCAAGATCCAACATGTTCCAGCTACTGCTCAGTTAGCAGACATTCTGACCAAGCCTCTTCCAACTACTGTTTTTCAACAACTCAGGGACAAGCTCAAAGTTGTACTGCTGCCACCATCTTGATCTTGAGGGGGAGTATTATATATATATATATATATATATATATATATATATATATATATATATATATATATATATATATATATATATATATATATATATATATATATATATATATATATATATATATATATATATATATATATATATATATATATATATATATATAGGTGCATTTGTCCAACTGTATGCTTGTAATTGGTTTTTTGTTAGGCTATTGCTATTGGTTGAGTTTGTTGTAGAAGTAGTTATATTCACCCACTTGTAACAATGATATAAAGGATCTTATCCTCTATTGTAAAATCTATCAAGTGTTGAAATATTACAGAAACTACACAAAGTGCAGATTGTTGAATGCAGAGCATTCTTCATCATTTTATCAATTGAACATGACTCTCTTTTTTCTACTGTTATTTAGAGTATTTGGATGCAAAAAGATAATAATATCTAGAATAGTAGTGTTATCGAATAATAAGGAATACATCGATACATTGACATCAGTAATAATTTAAAATATATATATATATATATATATATATATATATATATATATATATATATATATATATATATATATATATATATATATATATATATATATATATATATATATATATATATATATATATATATATATATAATTATAAGTTTTAGTGTCGATTTCAAAACACTAACACCTAACGCAAATATAAGTATTTTTGAGAGGTGTCATTATGATTGTGAAAAATCATTTTTCTTGATTAATTTTGGATAGACTAGGGACGCGTCTTCAAAAATATGGTGGGAACGTGCTAACAGTTATTCCATGAGGCCAATCTAGAAATGTCAACTTATAGATACAGCTGTTTTTCTATGTCCAACTAATATATTGAAGTTTTATAAATTAAATTCAATACATTATTTGAGGGAATGTATTTCCACCCTATATAAATACTCTGTATCACTACATATAGAGTATTCGTAGAAACGTTAGAGAGCAGAGAAATGGCTTTAAGTGGGAAAGTGTTCACTCAATTCGAGAGTGAAGTACCTGCTGCTAAGTTCTATAATATTTTTAGGAAGCAACTTCAATATATTCCTAACATTTCGCCTGAAGTACGTGGAGCCACATTGCTTGAAGGTGAGTGGGATAAAGTTGGTTCTGTCATACACTGGGAATACACAATAGGTAATTAAGGTTTTTATGTTTCATAGTCTTTTTTTATTTATTGCTCAAAAGTAGTCATATATGATTTTACACACTTGTGAATCCCTACAGATGGAGAAGAAGAAAGTGCTAAAGGAAAAATTGAGGGTATAGATGATGAAAATAGGGTAATCACATTTAGTCTCTTTGATGGGGATGTGAGTGAAAATTACAAGAGTTTTAAGGGAACATTACAAGTGATGGATGGGGAATATGGTGCGCTTGTAACATGGACTTTTGAGTATGAGAAAATAAAGGAGGATATTACAGGTGCAGTTCCGGTTTTATACTTGGATCTTGTTGCAGAAGTCACAAAAGATATTGATGCTCATCTCGTTGAGGAAGAGCAACAAATATGAACAAAGATGGAGTGTGTTTGCCTATAGAGTTATTGCTTATCAAATAATTTTTATTTTAGATTAATTTGTTTATTTTGAATATATTTGGACAATGTTTAGGGCAACATATGTTTTTATCAACAAATAAACTCGACCCACATTCAAGAATTTGATTTGAATTATTTACGTTCTAAGTTAGTATGATTATTGTTCGAATGATTAAATATAAATAGATTGATTAAATGATAATGAGTGTTGCTCGAATAAGACTAATAATGAACTCAACGGATATTGTTCTAAGTTAGTATGATTATTGTTCGAATGATTAAATATAAATAGATTGATTAAATGATAATGAGTGTTGCTCGAATAAGATTAATAATGAACTCAACGGATATTACTCGATCTGGATTTATTATTCTCAGTGATTTGAAAAATTTGGAATGAGATTTTTTTTTATTAGATTGAGAATGAGACCCGCACTCTAGTGCTAACATTTTTAGGGGTGTGTTATGTAGTCATATGTCATTCTCTGGTATTTCTGATGGTCGTGTTGTCCTCCCATTACCATGCTCTTTCTAGGGAATGTTGTTTTTCCTATCTCGGAATAGATTTCTCATTGGTGTGCATGGTTGATATTATTCTTGGGGTTATGTTGTTGGGCGTTCTTTTATTTTTTTTCTCTGGTTGTTAGTTTTTATGGATTCTTTTCTCTAGTGCACTGCTGGTGCTCTTGATCATTTTAGAGAGAGAGAGAGAGAGAGAGTTTGTGTGTGTGTGTCTGTGTGTGTTTGTTAGTATCATATGACTTATTACATTAGAAGAATTCTTTTTATTTTTCTTTGAAATTTGAAAACAAAAATTCATTTGAGTATTTGATTTTTTTTCGTCTTTAGTGATTTCTTCGTAACACATAGGAGATATTGAGCATAAAAGGCGTACAAAATCTTTCATCAAGATGGCCAAATTTAAATAGTTTTTGAATTTTAACAACAAGAAAAAGAAAAGTCATGGAAGACCAAACCATTATTGGCATTTCAAATGACCTAAGAAGAAACATCAAAGATTAGGCAACCTTTTATCTTAACTTTGTGAACACTGGTGTTATAAGGGTGAGACCTCTGTGGTACAATTTGAGTTTAAACCTACGAAATTCCAAATAATACAAGCTATTTAGAGGTACTTGTTGGGAGAGAATGTGAGTGTAGAATGGTCTAGAGGGGGTGAGTTGAATAAGCATTTCCCTTAAATCCTTTTCCAAAAATATTTTTTTTGATAATAAGAATTTTACAAGCCAAAGCGTAGTTTACAAACGAAAGTGAAAGATAATAAAGTTTTATAAAAAGATATTATCGAATGAATTTTACAGTTAACCATGATCATCAGAAATTACAACAACTGAGAAAGATGCAATTTCTTAAACAAACAATGAATCAATTAACATAATTCAATTTAGATATAAGGCATAAATTGAATTTGATTAATCTAAAAATAAATTTAACATTAATAGTTCATACAGTCATAGTTGTCCGAAAGAAGATTCAAATGACTAGATCTATCACACACATATGCTTATACAACAATTCATTATAAGCAGATACAAAAGTATCAACATGTGATTCTAGAAAGCTATAAAACCTAAGTCATGCAAATCTATACTAGAATGTAAAAGAGATTGATGACTTCTCGACAAGTGTACCAATAATGTCGAAGTAATGAAAAGATTGAATCCACAGGGACTGCTATTTAACAAGACAAAAATTGCACAAAGTTAATAAATACTAAATAGGGGGCCGAGTTTTAATGAGTAAAATTGTAAAGGGTTATTCTGACAATAATACGAAAGCGGTTAGGTTTTGTTATAGAATCACCTAATTCTCTACTGTTGATGTTCGATGCATTACATAATTAATATTATTGTTATTATTCCGTAGAGGATTAACAAGACCACTATACCTAATTCCTTGGTGTATAGCTCATTAATCTATACTCTGAGCTTCCTATCCCTAGTCTACCAGCGTAAGCTAGATTACACAATAAAATGAAACATTAGTTCCTAAGCCACTACTCGAGATCTCATATTCCTATTCAACTGGCGTAAGCACAACAATTTCCCTAGGTCCAATGTATAGACTAATGATCAGTATTCCCCATGCGCCCAAAATCAGATTAAAATAATATCTCGCATAAAAATAATTAATAAAAAGGTGTAATTGATCATAAAATAATAACTTCAATAATTTATGCAATATCAAATCAAACATGTGTTTCAACAGAATTGAAAATGGTACATCAAAACAAAACCTAACCTATGAGAAAATTTACTACTCATAATTCAAATTACAATTTCAATAAATTATATGAGGTTTACATAAAATATATCTTGGAGAAATGGCCTCCAATGGCTCCAAATACACTCCAAATATACTGTTCGGTGTTGTAAATTGTCACTTGCAATATAAAATTCTAGAACCCTCGAAATAGTGCCAAAACCCCTTTTCAAAGCAGTCTGAATGTGTCAGATCGTGTCAAAAAAGTTCCCAGAAAAAGGGCCCATCGCGCACGTGATATCCTGCATCAAGCGCACGATGCAACTTATCCAGGCCCATCACGCACGCGATGGTGCACGATGCCTGCATGCTTTTTCCAGTGACTGAAACACATTTGGTCCTTTTTCAGCCAAATTCTCTGCAAGTATTGATTTCTTCATACTTTATCCGTTTTGCTCTGTTCTTTGGATATTCTTCATCAAATTAAGTGATCTTTGGTTATTTTTCTCCATATCTTAGACACAATATATGCAATGACAAAGTTTCACCACAACCCCAAAATTAATTTGTTGCTTGTCCTCAAGTAACTTGCCTACAACTGAAATTTTTCAAACAGAAAAATGAATTGCAATAATAACAAATGAACATCACCAATTGTGTTACCTGATCATCATTCCAGTTCCTGACTTTAATCGAGAAAATTTGAAAAATTTCTTCCAACACAACAAGTACTCAACCTATCTCTAGGGATGGCAACGGGTAGGGTCGGGTGCGGATTTTACACTACCCAAACCTACACCAAAAATCACCACCCAAACCCAAATCCAAAGGCTATTCGGGTGGCAAAATAACATCCACGCCCACACTCGTTGGGTTTAGGTTTCTCCACCCAAACTCGAACCTGCAGCAAAACACATAAAATACAACAGCAACATTAAAATTTTCCATCAATTTTCCTACAAATTTCCAACAGCAACATTGAAATTTGCCATCAATTTTCTGACAACTTTCCAACATCAACATTACAATTTTCCATCAATTTTCCTACAACTTTCCAACAGCAGCTATGAGTTTTTCATAAGATCACAAAGCTGAAGTTACAAGAGTTTTTCATATAAACACAGAAAACAATAATTTAGAAATATGTATATAACAAACAAACATCACCACAACATCCCTAAGCTGGTATAATGACCATACTTGAAAGCATGTTCAAATTTACAATGCAAAAAACATTTAACCTTTTGACATCAAGTAGTATTACATGTAAAACATCCATTATGCTAAATTTTTGAGCAAACCTTCAACAAGAAATGTAACATAGTTGTTGTAACAAGAATGTGCAAGTAGTTCAGATTTGAAGGCACACAAGTCACACAAATAGCCTTAAGTTTAGGCTGGCATGGAGTTTCATAGGTATTTCCCTCTTGAGTTTAGTTGGCTCAAAACTTGTCCTATAAATAGTAATCGGGTTCTAAGGAGCTCAATATCATTGGATTGTTTTCTATGTTCATTGTTTTGGTTTAGCCACTTAAATGGCGACCAAAATATTCCAAGAAAAAAAACCCTCAATGAGTGTAGTATCGAGTATCTACCAACTTCAGACTGCACCAAAGTCGGTCATCTCACTACCCCTAAAAAAGGCCAAGATGGTCAAGTAAGGTTCTAAGGTCAATTGATGCTTCACGACACCACGCGGCGGCCCCGTACTCTCCTTGACTTAACTCAAGGGTTACCGGTACTCACCAAAGTGCCACATCAACGTAGCTACTGTTTCAACCATGTCGGTATACCCCGCACAGTTCCCTCACAATTTGTTGCTACTTACCTAAAAAGGGTACCCACAGATCCGGGTTAGGATCTATAGAACTCCGATACAAGCCCACAAAATTAAAAGCATACAAATCAATACAATTGAAAACACAAGTGATCTAATCCCAAGGTATACCTCACTTATTAATCATTCCCCAGCAGAGTCGCCAGTTCTGTGGTCGGTGGGAACGAGAACTGACTGTTTTTGGAATGCTGGTTCGCGTTTGCGTTTGATTTTGCAAAGTGTCGCGGTAAGCAAGAGTCGCCACCGTCTTTTATTTTATCCAACAAGGGAAAGGACAAAAGCACATAAAAAATTCCTTTTCGAGATTGTTTCTCGGGTTCAGGAGGTAGATTATAGAAAGGGAAGGTGTTAGCACCCTTTCTATCCGTGGTTATCCACGGGCTCTTAGGTACTTGCTCACTATGTTTTCAAAAGGTTTGCTTTTCTTTGTGTTTGTGGGTTTTGAAAAGAGTTATGTTTTTGAAGAAAGTGTAAGTGCAAAAATTTTTTGTTTTGTTTTAAAAGAGAGAAAGTACTTAAGAACCTCTACCTACTCAAAAAGGAATTTAATTGTGCAAATGTCCTTTAGACAGTACTATCCTGCTATTGAGGAGTAGGTAGCACCGTCGTTGGAGTTTTCGAGTCAATTCGATTTTAGGGACGTGTGGTCACTAAAGCAACGTTAGGACGTTTTAGTGGTAATCCTAATGTCTTAGATCATTTTTATCGAGGCGACCATTTCGAGGAAACTTATGATCTTGGGACAAATGACGACCTCTAAAACATCCTATACTTAATGACCACGTTCGAGGCAACCAAGTGAGGTGTACCCTAAGAGTGGCATGTGTAAGTGTGTCAATTTTCAGTTTTTTTACTCTTGCATGTCATGGTGAGCTATTGTTGATTTTAAGTTAAGAGTTAATCTTGCCATACAATCCTAGTTAGCATACATCTAAGCAGTTAATATATGTACAAGAATTTAAAGTGCAGGAATTGTAAATACTACGCTATTACAAAGCTTTCGGGGAGGGGGATTATTTACATGTCAAAAATTGGGGGAATAAAGCAGTAAAGAAGGTCTTAGTTTAAGCTATTACATCCCAGTAAAATAAACGCGCGTGAATTAAAAAAATCCTAAGAATAAGAACTCTTTTTGTTGTTTTATTTTATTTTGGGAAAAATAATCTAAATCTATTTAATTTTAGTTTTTTTGGAAAAATGTTAAGATAATTAAAGGTTAATTAACAAAGTTAATTTAATAGAAAAAGAACTATCCTAATTTTTTCGTGGTTTTTTTGATTTTAATGTTGATTAAACGAAAGTCTATGAAAACAAAATAAAATACAAGGGGGATCCTTCGATCTAGGAGTTTCGACCCAGGGGGGAATGGCAGCTTCGATCCAGACAGGGTCATGGTCCTTTCGATTGGGCCAAACAGCAAGGCGTGAGTAGCCTTCGATCCAGGGAAGAGGACTGTCTTTTGATCATGAAGGTCATGGCTTTCGATACAGGAATGAGATGCCTCCTTCGATCCAGCATGCTAATAGGTTCGATCCAGAGAAGGGCTCTCCTTCGATCTGAGATGTTATACCTGCAAAAGCATGTTAGCGAAATAAAATGCAGGGCCTGGGTATTGAATCCCAGGCCCTTCGATCCTGCACTTGTTGGGTTCTCTTCAGGCTAAATCTGCAGCAAGTGTTTAGCAAACGAAAAAAAAAACATGACCTGGGTGCCAAACCCAGGCCCTTTGATCCTGTCTAGGATGGCAAATCAAAAGTAACAACAAGTATGAATGTATTATGTAAATATGACGTTGGATGGTTTACCCTTTCTTACCAACAAATTGGACTTTTAATTTGGGCGCTTCCTGGATGTAGGAACCTTCGATCTGGGGAATTCCTGGATGTAGGCACTTTTGATTTGAGGGCTTCTGGGCGTGGACACCTTCGATCTGAGGGACTGCTTTGGCTTGGAAAATTCTGGGCAGCGTCTCTCCAATGTTTTGTTCTCCTGCAGATTTTTTGTGTGTGTATAATTTTCGTTCTATGATTTTCCTTTGATTTTCTTGTTGGTAATGTATGCTGGCCTCTGTATTTATAGGGGTGTGAGGGTGCAGTAATGGTAAGGGACAACCATTAAAACAGGCCTTTAACGCTCTGGACAAAAATCAAACACATTAAATTATTTCCTCTTTTGAAACATTCGTGTCCCTTGAATGAACCTGGACGCTTGGATTTCGAATGCTTTCAGGCCATGCTCTTCGATTAGTCCTGATTTTCCTCTTTCGAATGGACTCCCTGCATACCCTTCGAATGGGCCTGACCCAAATATCAATCGAAGTATTCCAATCGAAAGGCTCTGCTAACAGGCCAATCAAAAGGTGTTGTTCATGCCAATCGAAGGACATGGTTGACATGCTTGTAGAAATTGCATTGACATAATTCCAATCGAATGCTTGTCCATAATGCCAATCGAAAGACTCCTTCAAAATGCCAATCGAAGGGTCTTTCAGGATGCCAATCGAAATGCTTGTCCAGAATGTCAATCAAAGTGTCTTTCAGGATGCCAATCGAAAGGTACTTAAAGTACCACTCAAAAATCTTCTTTTTCCTTAGGAAAGAGTTTGTGATCAACCAGGAAGGGGGAACACTTTGGAAAACATGAGAGGGAAAATTTTGGGGTGCAACAGTTGCCCCTGTTCAATTTTCTTAAACCTGAGGATTTAGATTGGCTTTCTAGCCTTTCGCGATCCGAAGGTGGAAGATAATTGAACACTAGAGTGCCCAGAAATTTGCACTCGCATGGTGTAGTATCAACATTGTGACGTCGGGAATGGGCTTACAGATGCCATTTGGAGATTGTTGGTAGGAGGATGGGCTTATGGATGCCATCTGGAGGTTGTTGGTAGGAGGATGGGCTTATAGATATCATCTGGAGGTTGTTGGTAGGAGGATGGGCTTATAGATGCCATCTGCAGGAGTGTCGATCGCATAAGAGATTCCTTAGCGAGAACTTGCATACCTGTTGTTGTAGAAGATTCCACTGGGGAAGTCTAACTTTGTTTGAGATTTAGGAACTGACTCGTGCTCACCGGGAGTATGTCGTTGAGGTTATAGTACTCGTCCTGTCTGGTTCCAAGTATTAATCTTCAATCTCTTTGTGTAGATAGTTTTCCTGGCTTGTTACAGGTATTAATCTCTAACCTGAGAAAGAAAGGTCTTCCTGGCTTGTTACATGTATTAATCTTCAATCTCATCATGTAGATAGTTTTCCTGGCTCATTTCAGGTATTAATCTATAATCAGTCGTCCACAAATAGTTTTCCTGGCTTGCTACAGGTATTAAACTGGGACTTGAAAAGGTTTTGGAACATCTTCAACTGGATCGGCATCAGAAAAATCCTTAGGAATCGATTTAATTGGACCAGAGAAGGCCTTTGACTGGATCAGCGTCAGAAAAATCTTTAGGAATCGATTTAACTGGACCAGACAAGGTCTTGGAATATCTTCAACTGGATCGGCATCAGAAAAATCTTTAGGAATCGATTTAACTGGACCAGAGAAGGCCTTTGACTGGATCGGCATCAGAAAAATCTTTAGGAATCGATTTAACTGGACCAGGCAAGGTCTTGGAATCTTCAACTAGATCTGCATCAGGAAAATTTTTAGGAATCGATTCAACTGGACCAGAGAAGGCCTTTGACTGGATCGACATCAGAAAAATCTTTAGGAATCGATTTAACTGGACCAGACAAGGTCTTGGAATCTTCAACTGGATCTGCATCAAGAAAATCTTTAGGAATCGATTTAACCGGACCAGAGAAGGCCTTTGACTGGATCGACATCAGAAAAATCTTTAGGAATCAATTTAATTGGACCAGACAAGGTCTTGGAATCTTCAACTGGATCTGCATCAAGAAAATCTTTAGGAATTGATTTAACCGGACCAGAGAAGGCCTTTGACTGGATCGACATCAGAAAAATCTTTAGGAATCGATTTAACTGGACCAGGCAAGGTCTTGGAATCTTCAACTGGATCTGCATCAGGAAAATCTTTAGGAATCGATTCAATTGGACCAGAGAAGGCTTTTGACTGGATCGGCATCAGAAAAATCTTTAGGAATCGATTTAAATGGACCAAGCAAGGTCTTGGAATCTTCAACTGGATCTGCATCAAAAAAATCTTTAGGAATCGATTCAACTGGACCAGAGAAGGCCTTTGACTGGATCGACGTCAGAAAAATCTTTAGGAATCGATTTAACTGGACCAGACAAGGTCTTGGAATATCTTCAACTGGATCGGCTTCAGAAAAATCTTTAGGAATCGATTTACCTGGACCAGAGAAGGCCTTTAACTGGATCGGCATCAGAAAAATCTTTAGGAATCGATTTAACTGGACCATGCAAGGTCTTGGAATCTTCAACTGGATCTGCATCAGGAAAATCTTTAGGAATCGATTCAACTGGACCAGAGAAGGCCTTTGACTGGATTGACATCAGAAAAATCTTTAGGAATCGATTTAACTGGACAAGACAAGGTCTTGGAATCTTCAACTGGATCTGCTTCAAGAAAATCTTTAGGAATCGATTTAACCGGACCAGAGAAGGCCTTTGACTGGATCGGCATCAGAAAAATCTTTAGGAATCGATTTAACAGGACCAGACAAGGTCTTGGAATCTTCAACTGGATCTGCATCAAGAAAATCTTTAGGAATCGATTTAACCGGACCAGAGAAGGCCTTTGACTGGATCAGCATCAGAAAAATCTTTAGGAATCGATTTAACGTGACCAGGCAAGGTCTTGGAATCTTCAGCTGGATCTACATCAGGAAAATCTTTAGGAATCGATTCAACTGGACCAGAGAAGGCCTTTGACTGGATCGGCATCAGAAAAATCATTAGGAACCGATTTAACTGGACCAGGCAAGGTCTTGGAATCTTCAACTGGATCTGCATCAAGAAAATCTTTAGGAATCGATCTAACCGGACCAGAGAAGGCCTTTGACTGGATCGACATCAGAAAAATCTTTAGGAATCGATTTAACTGGACCAGGCAAGGTCTTGGAATCTTTAACTGGATCTGCATCAGGAAAATCTTTAGGAATCGATTCAACTGGACCAGAGAAGGCCTTTGACTGGATCGGCATCAGAAAAATCTTTAGGAATCGATTTAACTGGACCAGGCAAGGTCTTGGAATCTTCAACTGGATCTGCATCAGAAAAATCTTTAGGAATCGATTCAACTGGACCAGAGAAGGCCTTTAACTGTATCGGCATCAGAAAAATCTTTAGGAATCAATTTAACTGGACCAAGCAAGGTCTTGGAATCTTCAATTGGATCTGCATCAGGAAAATCTTTAGGAATCGATTCAACTGGACCATAAAAGGCCTTTGACTGGATCGGCATCAGAAAAATCTTTAGGAATCAATTTAACTGGACCAGGCAAGGTCTTGGAATCTTCAACTGGATATGCATCAGGAAAATCTTTAGGAATCGATTTAACTGGACCAGAGAAGGTCTTGGCGCCTTTGGCTGGATCGGCATCAGAAAAATCTTTAGGAATCGATTTAACTAGACCAGACAAGGTCTTAGAATAACTTCAACTGGATCGGCATCAGAAAAATCTTTAGGAATCGATTTAACTGGACCAGACAAGGTCTTCCACATAGTTGAGAATTTAACTGGATCTTTCCTAAAAGACAAAGGTTTGTCATATGCAATTCATGATATGGATCAAGCAATGATGTTCTCAACATAAATGAGATTGTATGGTATGATGCGTTTATGGATGTATCATGATGTACGAAAATGTAATGTTTTAGCTGGGGAAAATTAATCCCGGATAGCTTGCTGGAGAATAGAGTTGAATTCTTCGTTTCCGCTGGAGATGACGAACGAAGATGATTGCAAGGATAAACCTGTTAGGAGAAAAGAACTCCGGTGGGGGATAAACAGGATGAAGAGATTACTCCGAGGGGAAATACTCTGTGGGGAAGATACTTTGCGGAGATTTTAACGATGAACTCTGCTGGGGAAGATATACTCTGCTGAGGATTTTAACGATAAACTCCACTGGGGATTCTGTTGATAAGCTCTGTTGGGGATTTTGATGATAAACTCCGCTGGGGATGGATTACCGTTGCTGATGATATTGAATCTATTGAGGATAGAAGTCCTGCTTGGGAAAAGAAAGAACTTCGCTAGGGATGATCTTTCAGTTGCAACTTGGAGAGGATAACCTTCTGAAATTGGCTGGGGAGACTTATTTGTGCTTCGCATGGGATAAGCTTCCAGAATCTACTGGGGAAAATGATTCAACTCCATTGGGGAAGCTTTTTTAGACTGCGCTGGGGAAATGGCTCCACTGGGGGTATCTTGTATTCCTCCGGGAAACATTCTTATACTCCGTTGAGGAATATTAAGACTGCCGGGGATGCTTTTATGTTTGTTGGGGAATGTCTTTATACTCCACTGGGGGTATCTTGTATTCCTCCTGGAAACATTCTTATACTCTGTTGAGGAATATTAAGACTGCTGGGGATACTCTTACGTTTGCTGGAGAATATCCTTATACCCCGCTAGGGAATATTAAACTCTTCTGGGGATACCAAACCTTTTCGGGGCTGACGGTAGACTAACTCTGCTTAGGGAGAGTATTGTTGATTTGTACATAGCTGCAAGTCTCAGCTGAGAGAGCTATCATTACTGTTTTACTCTGCGGGGAGTGATAGTATCTTATTCTTTAGCTGAATATACCTTGGTACCTGGTGGACAGAGCAATTTGTACAGTTCGGACAATTCTTATTTGCCCCTGTTTTTGCGGGACAAGGTGCCTGCGGCGGCCCTGTGGATCTGGTATTATCCCCACCTATGAGGTGCTTGGTAATTGCCGATTGAAGTGACAAATCTTCTTCTGGTAGGCAAGTGACGGGCTGAAGGGACATAGTCGTACGCTTTGATCCCTAATTTTTTCCTGGACCGCCCTTTCGGGTTTTCAGTCCATCGGGATACCCTTTTTTGCCCAAGCCGCCTTTTCAGGTTTTCGACTTGCCGGGTGTACAAATTTTCATTTTCATCCCTTATTTTTGCCCGAACCCTTTTGGTTCGCCGGGAATCCCTTATTTTTGCATAGGCCAGACAACCTAGCGGGTCTTTGATTATGCGTAGTACTTTTTTGACTATGTCCACGCTCTCAGAGTGTAGGGAGGTGTCACTGCCAGTAGTGTCGTGTTTCCATACTACCAGAAGATGTTTGATCATGCAAGATTCATTGTTGGAATTCATGTCCCATGCCCCAGGTGACGGAGATGGAGACTTGCCCCTGGTTACTCTGCACTTCTTCAGAGATTTCCTGGAATCTTGACTGGACTGCCCCAGGTGTGCTAGATAGTGACATGTCATGCCCCCTTGTTTATAGGAGATTTGCCAATGGAAGCGTCATCCTTTTTGAAGTGATTTTGTTCACTGAGAGGGCGTTCGTTCATCGGATATTCGTTGTGTGAATTTCTCGGCTGTCAAACAAATAGCCAAATGCAAACAGTGATATTCAGATAATGCAAAGTTTATGCTTGTCTCGAAGTTTTTGAAAAATGCATTTTTTGGCAGAAAACTCTTTATAAGACAAATTCAACACAAGATTTAGGGCAAAGCCTTACAAGAGTCAGGATACCTTTTGTAACAGTATGCTTTCGAACTAACCCATGCTTCAGTTAGGACTTTTGAAGGGTTGTAACGTGGCTTGGTTCACGGTTTAAGAAACAAAGGATAAAGGCTCAAAGTATATTTGTACCCACCCGCTCTTCGTGATGTTCTTCAATCCTAAACTCAGTTAATTGTGCATTTGAACTTCAAATGAGTCTGGAACGTCATTTTTGGTGTTGGTTCACACAAGTTGGATTTTTGAAGGCAGTCATCATTTTTTGCAACATTTTTCATGTTGTCGAGGATTTGTAATGACCTCGTTCTTTTTATTTGTTATCCCTAATTTTGCCTGACTGTTCCTGTTTTCGAGATTACAGTCAGCGGGATGCCCCGGCTTTCTTAAACCTCCTTTATAGGTTTTGGCTCAGTGGGCTCTTTTTTTTTGAGAGAGATTGACTGCCTATGAGATAAGGAACCACCACTGTCTTTTGATTCCAGAGGAATGCTTTTGATGTCGTTCGTTGTATTATGAACTGAGCGTTTTGCGACTTCAATGCATATCTTTTGAATTAACTGAGAGACTAACCTGCCCCAGGTTTAAATCAAAGGTTTCAATTTGTTTAAAAACAGAAAACTCCTACTTCTTTGGCTCGAAGGGGTTGACTAGGGATTATCTTCCTTATAACTCCAGTGTTTAGGATTTGAAAGAAATGCCTGTACATCGTTAGCAAGGTCTGTCCAAAAGCATATTGTATGAGATTATGGCATTGTTTCATCATCCTCCCTCTAAAGGCTTGTAACTTTTAGCAAGAGTTGAATGTCATAAAGTGAGTAAAAAGCATAGTTTAAATGTAATTAAAGGATGAATTCAAGACAAACATATGCAATGCATTAGTGAAACAGAGTTTGACATTAATAGATAAATGTTTGAATAGCAAAGAGATTACAACTTGAAAATTCAAATGAACAAAAGTCTTCTCGTCTCAGTACTGATCACTTCAAATGGTGAACCTTGGAGGGATGGTAGAAAAACTCAACCTGACCATCTTGTGTGAATTCCAATGCTCCTTCATCAATCAGGTTTTGAATTTTGTACCTCAACTTCCAACAGTCGTCAGTATCGTGCCCCGGACTGTTAGAATGGTACGTGCAACTTGCATCAGGATTGTAGTTGGGTGAAGAAGTCTTAGGATTTGGATGAGGTCCTACTAACGTCACCAGATTCAGTCTCAACAGATGTTGCAAAGCTTGGGACAGCGGCATGTTGAGCTTGGTAAACGGCCTCTGGTCAACCCGTTGCTTTTGGTGAGGTTGTTGTTGGACCCTTGAGGTAGTAGAAACTTGGAGAGGTCCATTCTTTACCAAGCCAAACCCTTGTCTTCTTGGAGGTTGATCAATGACTTGACCACCAGCCTTGACCGTTTGCTTCATGTTGTTGTATCTGTCTTGATGAAGCTGGTTGATCATGGTTCTCAGCTCTTCTTGTTCCCGAGCTAAGCCTTGGATAAGAGCCATCTTCCCCAGTATATGGGTTCTCAACGCATCTACCTCAACTTGAAGATGTTTCAGTCATTCGTCCTTATTGTCTTTAGGACTTTTCTTGACCAAGTTCCCCATGAGGAGTGTTCTCAACTCTTCCTGCCCCTTGGATAGGTTTAGGAAGATTTCCCTGAACTGATTCTCTTGAGTATGAAGATCCTGGTTGTCTTGTGGGAAAGCCATTGTTGAAATAAACAGCGAGAACATGAGAGACCTGTATTGGGAGACCTGTTATGCAATGATATGTATGATATATGTATGCAATGTTTTCAAGGATCTCGCGGGGTAAACAAGAAACTGTTAGAATCTGAATCTGGTAGCTTGATTAAAGGAACTTCATGTTGCTGAGAGTCCTTCTTCAAGAGTCAAGCTCATCATATCGAGTGGGTCATATCCCCTGACTCAAGTTATCATGCTTGGATTTCTAGACAAACTTGGCTAGAGGAAAATAAATCCCCTTTGCCCCTTGCTAGACATTTGATTTACCATAACCTGCATCACAGACCCTTGAGATCCTTGAAATGGTTAAGGCAAAATGCTATGGTATGATGTTATGATGTTATGTACAGGTATGCAAAAGTGTGAGGTGATGTAAGTAAGCCCTGCAATAAGTCCAAATTATTGGATAAGGACTGTAAACAAAACCTGCAAGGAACTCATGTTGTCAGATAACAAGAATGTGCAAGTAGTTCAGTTTTGAAGGCACACAAGTCACACAAATAGCCTTAAGTTTAGTCTGGCATGGAGTTTCATAGGTATTTCCCTCTTGAGTTTAGTTGGCTCAAAACCTGTCCTATAAATAGTAATCGGGTTCTAAGGAGCTCAATATCATTGGATTGTTTTCTATGTTTATTGTTTTGGTTTAGCCACTTAACTGGCGACCAAAATATTCCAAGAAAACAACCCTCAATGAGTGTAGTATCGAGTATCTACCAACTTCGGACTGCACCAAAGTCGGTTATCTCACTACCCCTAAAAAAGGCCAAGATGGTCAAGTAAGGTTCTAAGGTCAATTGATGCTTCACGACACCACGCGGCGGCCCCGTACTCTCCTTGACTTAACTCAAGGGTTACCGGTACTCACCAAAGTGCCACATCAACGTAGCTACTGTTTCAACCATGTCGGTATACCCCACACAGTTCCCTCACAGTTTGTTGCTACTTACCTAAAAAAGGTACCCCCAGATCCGGGTTAGGATCTTTAGAACTCCGATACAAGCCCACAAAATTAAAAGCATACAAAGCAATACAATTGAAAACACAAGTGATCTAATCCCAAGGTATACCTCACTTATTAATCATTCCCCAGCAGAGTCGCCAGTTCTGTGGTCGGTGGGAACGAGAACTGACTGTTTTTGGAATGCTGGTTCGCGTTTGCGTTTGTTTTTGCAAAGTGTCGCGGTAAGCAAGAGTCGCCATCGTCTTTTATTTTATCCAACAAGGGAAAGGACAAAAGCACATAAAAAATTCCTTTTCGAGATTGTTTCTCGGGTTCGGGAGGTAGATTATAGAAAGGGAAGGTGTTAGCACCCTTTCTATCTGTGGTTATCCACGGGCTCTTAGGTACTTGCTCACTATGTTTTCAAAAGGTTTGCTTTTCTTTGTGTTTGTGGGTTTTGAAAAGAGTTTTGTTTTTGAAGAAAGTGTAAGTGCGAAAAGTTTTTGTTTTGTTTTAAAAGAGAGAAAGTACTTAAGAACCTCTACCTACTCAAAAAGGAATTTAATTGTGCAAATGTCCTTTAGACAGTACTATCCTGCTATTGAGGAGTAGGTAGCACCATCGTTGGAGTTTTCGAGTCAATTCGATTTTAGGGACGTGTGGTCACTAAAGCAACGTTAGGACGTTTTAGTGGTAATCCTAATGTCTTAGATCATTTTTATTTAGGTGACCATTTCGAGGCAACTTATGATCTTGGGACAAAGGACGGCTTCTAAAACATCCTATACTTAATGACCACGTTCGAGGTAACCAAGTGAGGTGTACCCTAAGAGTGGCATGTGCAAGTGTGTCAATTTTCAGTTATTTTACTCTTGCATGTCATGGTGAGCTATTGTTGATTTTAAGTTAAGAGTTAATCTTGCCATACAATCCTAGTTAGCATACATCTAAGCAGTTAATATATGTACAGGAATTTAAAGTGTGGGAATTGTAAATCCTACGCTATTACAAAGCTTTCGGGGAGGGGGATTATTTACATGTCAAAAATTGGGGGAATAAAGCAGTAAAGAAGGTCTTAGTTTAAGCTATTACATCCCAGTAAAATAAATGCGCGTGAATTAAAAAAATCCTAAGAATAAGAACTCTTTTTGTTGTTTTATTATATTTTGGGAAAAATAATCTAAATCTATTTAATTTAAGTTTTTTTGGAAAAATGTTAAGATAATTAAAGGTTAATTAACAAAGTTAATTTAATAGAAAAAGAACTAGCCTAATGTTTTCGTGGTTTTTTTGATTTTAATGTTAATTAAAAGGAAGTCTATGAAAACAAAATAAAATACAAGGGGGATCCTTCATTCCAGGAGTTTCGACCCAGGGGGGGAATGGCAGCTTCGATCCAGACAGGGTCATGGTCCTTTCGATTGGGCCAAACAACAAGGCGTGGGTAGCCTTCGATCCAGGGAAGAGGACTGTCTTTTGATCATGGAGGTCATGGCTTTCGATCCAGGAATGAGATGCCTCCTTCGATCCAGCATGCTAATAGGTTCGATCCAGAGAAGGGCTCTCCTTCGATCTGGGATGTTATACCTGCAAAAGCATGTTAGCGAAATAAAATGCAGGGCCTGGGTATTGAATCCCAGGCCCTTCGATCCTGCACTTGTTGGGGTCTCTTCAGGCTAAATCTGCAGCAAGTGTTTAGCAAACGAAAAAAAACATGACCTGGGTGCCAAACCCAGGCCCTTTGATCCTGTCTAGGATGGCAAATCGAAAGTAACAACAAGTATGAATGTATTATGCAAATATGAGGTTGGATGGTTTACCCTTTCTTACCAACAGATTGGACTTTTAATTTGGGCGCTTCCTGGATGTAGGAACCTTCGATCTAGGGGCTTCCTGGATGTAGGCACTTTTGATTTGAGGGCTTCTGGGAGTGGACACCTTCGATCTGAGGGACTGCTTTGGCTTGGAAAATTCTGGGCAGCGTCTCTCCAATGTTTTGTTCTCCTGCAGATTTTTTGTGTGTGTATAATTTTCGTTCTATGATTTTCCTTTGATTTTCGTGTTGGTAATGTATGCTGGCCTCTGTATTTATAGGGGTGTGAGGGTGCAGTAATGGTAAGGGACAGCCATTAAAACATGCCTTTAACGCTCTGGACAAAAATCAAACACATTAAATTATTTCCTCTTTTGAAACATTCGTGTCCCTTGAATGAACCTGGACGCTTGGATTTCGAATGCTTTCAGGCCATGCTCTTCAATTAGTCCTGATTTTCCTCTTTCGAATGGACTCCCTGCGTACCCTTCGAATGGGCCTGGCCCAAATATCAATCGAAGTATTCCAATCGAAAGGCTCTGCTAACAGGCCAATAAAAAGGTGTTGTTCATGCCAATCGAAGGACATGGTTGACATGCCTGTCGAAATTGCCTTGACATAATTCCAATCGAATGCTTGTCCATAATTCCAATCGAAAGACTCCTTCAGAATGCCAATCAAAGGGTCTTTCAGGATGCCAATCGAAATGCTTGTCCAAAATGTCAATCGAAGTGTCTTTCAGGATGCCAATCGAAAGGTACTTAAAGTACCACTCAAAAATCTTCTTTTTCCTTAGGCAAGAGTTTGTGATCAATCAGGAAGGGGGAAGACTTTGGAAAACATGAGAGGGCGAATTTTGGGGTGCAACAACTGGTTAATGAAGATGTTACAGGGAGTTGCCTGATTGTGTGTTGTAGATGTATGGTGTATCTATGTGACTGCCCGGTTAATCGATGGATAGGTTAGGATAGTTGATTTCTAGTCGTTAGGATGTTAGGTTATTTCGAGCCATTGGCAGGAAAAGTTTATAATTGTTGAAGTGGTCGTTTTAGGGAGGTTCAGTGTGACTGTCTTGTATGATGAACGAATTTGTCGATAGTAATATAGTTTCTCGTTGCTGCGTTATTCCGAGCAGTTGTCCTAATGTTAGGAATTATAGTGGAGTGGTTGTTAAGACATTGTGTTATGTATGTGATGTTGGCCAAACTAGTGGTTGAGGAGGATGCTGATGGTGTTAAGTACCGAGCGGCATATTTGGCTACGAGGCGTGTCGGGGAGGGTATGTGCTGCATTGTCGAGCAGTATTAGGTTGCAGGACAAGTCGAGGAGCATAAGTTGGTCGTTACCATGTTTTCCCTGTGCGTGTCGAGCAGTGAGATTTAGTTGCCATGTTATCCTAGTTGTTGTGCATGTCGAGGAGCACGTAGTTCCCTATCCCTTTTTCTCGTACCTACTGTATTTTGGTCGTTACCAGTGATGTGTGAAATTATTATTAAGTTGTTGTTTGATGATGTTACTGACTGAACTGTTGATTGATGTGATAGGCCTATGGCCAACATTGTTCTATGCTGATTTATGTTGAATTATGATTAAGTTGAGGGCTTATGCCAATGTTGTTGTGTTGTTATGATTGTTTTTGTGAATTCTTATTGATGATGCAAAGTTGAAGGGATGTTTTAAATGATGATGAATTACCTCTATTTACTGGTAATAATGGTGATGTGGGCTTATGCCTTGTGATAATGATGATTGTTGTGATGATGATGATTATTGTGAGTATGTGATAGTGCATTCATATACATTTGCATACTCTGTGATGACCTGGATTGGCAACCTGCGAAGGAGGCTTATACCTTGTTGATGCCTCTATTAATTGTCAAATTATTAAGATGGCAGTTCTGATCCATTTTTAAGATGGGAGTTCTGCTTCAATGGTACCATGTGCATTCACATAGTATTGAGTCGCATTCCAAGTAGTATGATTGAGCTATTGTGTTGATGAATTAATTGTTATATTTTGTTGATATCCTGTTGTGATGATTGTTGTGAAGTGGTCATTTTTGTATGAACTGATTCTAATATAATATTTATCATGTGTTCTATTATAATGTTCGATATCTCACCCCTTCTGTTTGAATGTTACCCTGATGTTAGTAAAGTGCAGGTAATCCAGAGTGAAGGTGGTTTACCTTCAGTAGTTCGAGTCGGTGTCATTGCTCTGATATGTAACACTCGGGGGGATGAATGCTTGATGTTTAGTTGTTGAGTATTTCAATTGTTGAACTTTAAGATGATTATGGTTAAGTACTTTTCAGAATTTTCTTAATGTTGGATAAAGATGTTATTATGATTCCGCTGCATAGTTGTTAAAGTTGTTGATTTAATTTAATTTATTTATTTTACTGTTGGTTCATCCAAAGTTTTAAAGTGTTATGTATCCATGTTGAATGCAATGGTTTTTAAGTTGAATTTGTGGCATCCTGACTCAGTTGCATATGTTTTATAACTCTGATTTAAATTTATAATTGTCGGGTAGAATTGGGGTGTTACAGTTGCCAATAGTTTTTGGCAGTGGCATAGCATGTTGTCACATCATACAACGAGATCATACTCTTGAACTTCACCTTCAACAAAAAAAGTTTAAGATCCATATTAAAATTTAAGTTCCTCTACCAAATACTAACATACATATATAGAAATGAAAGCTTGTATTGCAAGCTATAAAAATATTGTTCACAATATTGTTTCCATAGTATTATCTAAATGGGAATAGAAAACCAAATACAATAAACCAAAGATAGTTTTTGGTTTCAAAGAAGCCTTGGGTGCAAGTCAGTGTAGTTCTTAAATATTAGAATATCAAAGAATCAAACATTGATTAAAACCTATAAGAATTTGAGATAACTCTTGAGGTCTAACCTTCAAGATTAACAGCCTGCTTTGCTTGAGCATTCGCTAAACTATTTTCGACCTTTAAACATTAAAAATGAAACATATAAGTTAAGCTTGAGTTGTAATCTAAAATCAAAGAGACAAACAGTTAGAGCTTCTATTCAAGACGAAATTAGTAAATAAATTCCCTAGGAATTTTTTGGATGTGGAATGAGTGAAACCTATCCTTCAACTCCAAAACCTACTTTTATAACATCTTTGAACACCCATCAATCTTCCTTTCAGTTTCGGGGTTGTGTTCACTTGATCCATGTGACCTATTACAAAAAAATTTAGTTCAGCAAACATGAATCTCAATATGGAAAAGGAAAGCTCAAATACAAGAGACTAAGTGGAAGAAAAACATTATGAATGTAGAGCACAAAATGGCTGCAATTACAAAAGGCATACTACTACTAAAAAATAGAAATCAAACGGAAAAATCATATTTCAAACAACTCTATACAACATTGATTACTATGAATTCCAACATGAAGAAAGGGAAAAAAGCTCAATTTAAACAAAAGGAGAATTATGAAGAACACCTGAGTTGAAGATCCCCGAAGAACAGGACAAGAGGACATGGTTGTGAGTGATGATGAGTGTTGTTGATCGAGTGCTGTAGAGCAAAAAATGCAAGTTGCAGAGTGCAGAGAATGTTGCTGAACCAGAAATGAAAGCTACACACTAAGCTGAAATAACAAGCAAAAATATTTTGAACACCAAATTACTACAACTCTTAATTGAAATATAAAATATCAATCATTTCTAAAAACAGAGGAGTCAAAAACAAAAATACAACAACTGAATTTGTTACAATGTTTTCTTGGAGATAAATCTTTTGATTCCTGTTAACCTTTGGTTTAAACTTACATCCCTGACTTGGTGCTACCAATCATGTAGTTGTTTAGGTATTGGCTTGCATTTTTGGCAAAACCAGGTGTATGAATGTCATGACTGATGTCATAACATTCTAGTTTATTAGGTACAGATTTATTAGGTACCTTTGCAGAAAAATATTGTCATACAGGTACTGATGTTTATAAGTGTGTATCTGAGCATTTTGCAAAATGATCACATTTTCCTAAATCAGTAGACAGGTTTTTCAGATGTCATAACAGATGTTAAGACATCCTGTTCTGAACTAACAGGTTTGCAGTTTGGTTAATTCTGAGTTTTTTCAGGAAAATGACTCAGTCTTTCCAGAACAGAATCCTGCGTTTTCTTTGGGTTAACCTAGCTCAACCCTAACCTGGTTGATAAAGTCCTGTGACCTAGTCTTAAGGTCAAATGGAATTAACCCTAGCTTTTTGTGGAAACCCTAACTGAAGATGCAGCTGCTATATATTCAACAGAGCTGCTGTTTTGAAAAAAATCCCTTTTTGATCAGAAGATCATTTGTAAACTGTATAGGTTTAATTATTGTACTTCAAGCAATTATCATTGTGATAAGTGACTTGGAATAGGTTTTTAATTGTAAGGGTTGTGTAGCACTCAAAGCTTTTAAGCAAGAGTGTTTGAATGTTTCTTGACTAAAGCTGTGAAGCAGAGTCAAGTTAGGTGTGTGTATCACTCAAAGCTGTGAAGCAAGAGTGGTTGTGTTGCTTGATTAAAAAGCTGTGAAGCTTAATCAAGTGTATGTTTTTGAAGAGTGTCTTCATCAATTCATTAGTCAAATTGTTTTATGTATCACTGCTGTGATTGAGGGGGAGTGAGTAGGAACTCAGGTTTAAGTTGTACTTAGATTGAAATTGCATTGGGTAGGTCTTAAGTGAAGGAGATAAACTGGTTAGTTTATTCCTGAATTAACATCTCTTATAGTGGATTTCCTCCCTGGCTTGGTATCCCCCAGAGTAGGTGTTGTTGCACACTGAACTGGGTAAACAATTGACTGTGTTCTTTACTGTTTTTGTATTTACTGTCTTATAGAAAGTCAGATACGGTGTCATAACATTAAACGTGACATTGAGTATCTGCAGCCAGAATTTCAATTGGTATCAGAGCAGGCACCCTGCCTGTATTACTGGGTGAGATCTAGGGATATCACTTTCTGGCACTATGGACAAAGAAGGAGTTTTTGGAAATAGACCACCCATTCTGGATGGAACTAATTATGACTACTGGAAACCTCGTATGATTGCCTTCTTAAAATCTCTGGACAAAAAGGCTTGGAGAGATGCTGACAAAGGATGGATCCATCCCACCATAACTGAGAAAGATGGGACAATCAGTCTGAAACCTGAGGAAGATTGGAGTAAAGAAGAAGATGAGTTAGCCCTGGGAAATTCCAAAGCTTTAAATGCCTTGTTCAATGGAATTGATAAAAACATTTTCAGACTAGTTCATCAATATGAACTGGCCAAGGAAGTTTGGGACACCCTCAAAACTACTCATGAGGGCACTTCCAAAGTAAAAATGTCAAGGCTTCAGATGTTGACCACCAAGTTTGAGAATCTAAAAATGATGGAAGATGAAACCATTCATGAGTTTCACATGAACATCTTGGAGATTGCCAACACCTCAGGAGCACTGGGAGAAAAGATGTCAGAAGAAAAACTGGTGAGAAAGATTCTCAGATCCTTGCCTAAAAGATTTGCAATGAAGGTAACTGCCATAGAGGAATCCCAGGACATCAGCAAGTTGAAAGTGGATGAACTTATTGGGTCTCTTCAGACTTTTGAGATGGGGATCACTGATAATGGTGACAAGAAGAACAAGAGCATAGCACTTGTATCCAACACTGATGTTGAAAACAAGGAGGATGAAGAAAAAAATATCTCAGAAGCTATAGCCATGCTTGGAAGACAGTTCAACAAGCTCATCAAAAGAATGGATCCAAAGTCAAGGTCTAATGTTCATAACATTCCCTCTGACATTGACAGTTCCAGCAGAAGACCAAGGTCAGAAGAAAAGGGAAACCAAGGCAGAGGCATTCAATGCCATGGCTGTGAAGGATATGGACATATTCGAGCTGAATGTCCTACCTTTCTTAAGAAACAAAAGAAAGGAATGACTGTTACTTGGTCTGACTGTGATTCAGAAAGTAATTCTGAAGAAGAATCTGCCAAACTAGTTACTGCTCTAACTAGTGTTTGTACCTCTGACAGTGACACTAGTGATGAAGAAGTGACATTTGAAGAACTGGCTGATACTTACAAGAAATTGTGTATCAGAAGTGCTGAAGTCTGTGTGCAGAATGAGAAACAATCAAAACTCATTATAAAGCTGGAGGCTGAAAAAAGTGCAGATCTTGAAACTATAAGTCACCTAGAAGGGGAAGTTCATTTACTGAACTCACAACTGAACCAAATGACAAAATCTGTCAAGATGTTGACCAATGGATCAGATAAATTGGAAGAGATTCTTCAAGTTGGACAAAATGTGGGAAACAAATCTGGTCTAGGATTTGTGGAAGCTAAGAAATCTGGTGCAGACAAGAAGATCAGGCATGTTAAACAATTGTCAAAGCAGATGTCTCAACACAACTCTCAACATCAGAAATACATGAAGAAAAGGTACCAAAGATGGAGATGTCATCATTGTGGGAGATATGGCCACATAAAGCCCTTCTGCTTCAGTTTGCATGGATACCCTAATCAGAACTCAGGTGTCAAACCTAAGTCTAAAAAGGTACCACATGCTCCTAAATGGAAGAAAAAGGCTACTGCCCTGATAGCCCACACTTCCCTGAGGGTCTCTGCAAAGGAAGACTGGTACTTTGACAGTGGATGTTCCAGACACATGACTGGAATCAAGAACCTCCTTAATAATGTTAAACCTTACAACACTAGTTATGTGACCTTTAGAGATGGTGCTAAAGGTGAAATCAAAGGAGTTGGTAATTTGGACTGCCCTGAAGTTCCAAGACTGAGTGAAGTCTTGCTGGTAAAAGGACTGATTGCTAATCTCATTAGTATCAGTCAATTATGTGATCTAGGATTCAAGGTCAACTTCTCAAAATCTGAATGTCTAGTAATTAATGAAAAACTAGAAGTTGTAATGAAAGGAATCAGATCCAAAGATAACTGCTACTTGTGGCAGCCTGAGAACACTAATAACTCCACTATGTGTCCAATTACCAAAGAAGAAAAAGAGATGAAACTGTGGCATCATAAGCTTGGTCATCTTCATCTAAGAAGAATGAAAAGAGCTATCTCTATGGAAGCAGTCAGAAGGACTCCAAAACTACAGGTTGATAATGTCTATGATGTGGCAAATAAACTTGAAGAAGGATGTGTTGTCAGAACCAGAAGTTATCATGACAAGGATGTTGGAAATAACAAGTCTAATAAATTCTGTTTCCCTGAAGAAATGAGGCGTGAAGTCTCCTCTCCTATAACTCTCCATCAAAATGGAGTGGACAAAAAGAAAATCATTCAAGAATCAACCAGAACTATGATTCATGTCAAAAGAATGCCTTCCCAACTCTGTGCAGAAATAGTTGCTGCTAGGAATAACTGTTCTCAAAATATCTGGTCAAAACAGATGCTCACTGAGTATAATGTCTCACAAGATGTTGTGACATTGGGTTGTGACAATCTGAATACAATCAATATTTCCATGAACCCTATTCAGCATAACAGGACCAAGCACATTGACTTTGTAGAGAAGAAGTCATTTAAACTGGAACATGGCATCTTTAAGCTTCAGCTGACTGATTCTTCTACCAAGGCTCTTGTTGGAAATAAACTTGAAAACTTGAGGGGCAGGTTGGGTATTTGCCAACATGAGAAATTATAGCAATTAATTTTGCTTAAAACAAGGGTTGAAGGAGTTAATTTTGTTAAGTCTATTTTTAGTGGGTTAATCATATGTTTTCCCAATTCTTTCAAAATCCTTAAGAAGTTGAAAAGACTCTCTTTTGCCTCCTACCTCTCTCGTCTTTGCAACCTGTTCCCTCCTCTCAATCAAAGTTTTTTCTCAAATTGCTACTGGTGCTCTAAGTCAATCAAAATGTCTCAGACATCATCTTCAACCAAGGCGACTTCATCATCCTCATCATCTTCATCATCTAACCAAGACTCTAGAGCAATCACCACATGCATAGAATCTGAGGTTCTTGAGGTCACTCCTCTCAGAGAGATGGCAACTGACCCCGCCAAAGTCAAAAATCTAAGACCTAGACATGCAGGAAGAGCTCAAGCTGCAGCCTCTGGTAATCCTTCTCATCCTTCTTCTTCTGTACCAAATAGAGAAGGATCTGTTCAAGTTCATCAAGCTATTGCTAGGCTTGTTACTAGTATACTAAGCGGAAACCAACCTGTACCGGGGATTTCTGTCCCTTTAAATCAATCAGGAAGCCTAAATGTGGACCTCTCTGAGAATGTAGATGTCTCTGAGTATGTTATGACACAAAATGACAACATTCAGAACCCTTCAGAAAAGACTGATGATCCACCTATCATTGATGTGGATGAGGATTACTCAGATAATGATCTGATTGCCAATGTAAACCCTAGCATAGCCAGGAGATTGATGAAAAGAAAGGGTAATCAGAATGATGCAAAATGTGTGTCCAAAGATAAACCTGCTGTTAAGAAATACAAGGCTGAAGGCATGGCTGAGGTAGAATCTGTGAAAATTATTCATACCAAAGGGAAGAAGGCCCAGGTGCATACTGCTAGACAACCAATTTCAAAGAAGAGAAAAGAACCTGAATCTTCTGATTCTGATGAGGAATCAGAATTTGAGATTGATGCTGAAGAAATTCCTATCAGAAGGAAGCTCCCCTCCAGCAAAATTGCTAGAGTTCCTGAAGTACCAACAGACAACATCTCTTTTCATCATCCTGACAATGCAAACAGATGGAAGTATGTTTGCTTAAAGAGAATAGCTTTAGAAAGAGAACTCAACAATGATGCCATGGAGTGCAAAGACATCATGGACCTGATCAAGAATGCTGGACTGATGAAGACAGTGATAAAATTTAACAAGTGTTATGAAAATTTGGTCAAGGAGTTTATAGTGAACTTGTCTAATGATTGTGCTGATGGAAGGTCAGCTGACTTTGAAAGTGTTTTTGTTAGAGGAAGAAGGGTCAAGTTCTCTCCATCAGAAATTAACAAATTTCTTGGAAGAACAAATGAGGATTGTCCTGATCTGGAGGTCACTGACAATGAAGTTTGTCAAACCATCACAGCAAGGCAAGTGAAGTGCTGGCCCTTGAGAGGCAAGCTGAATGCCAGCAAACTCAGCATGAAATTTGCCATCCTGCACAAGATTGGTGCAGCCAACTGGGTGCCTACAAACCATAAATCAACTATCTCCACAGGATTGGGGAGATTTATTTATGCTGTGGGAACCAAGACTGCTTTTGACTATGGCAGGTATATCTTTGAACAAACTTTAAAACATGCTGGTAGTTATGCTGTCAAAGGACCAATTGCCTTTCCTTCCCTCCTTTATGGAATTATCCTTGCACAATACCCTGATATCCTGGTGGCAAGAGATACAGCCTGCAAAAGAGCTCCTGCCCTTGGGTTGCACTACAAACTGTTTCAGGGATCTCATGCTCCAGATATTGTCATAACATCAGCTGAGACATCGTCTGTGAAGACCCAGTCCAAGACATCTGATGTCATAGCTGTTTTAAAAGAGACCTGCAAAGAGCTGGAAGCTAGGAAAAAGACCCTAGAAATCCTAATTGCCAGGTTAGAAAAGGAGGAAGCTGAAGGAAACAGAAGGGAAGAAGGTGTAGAAGCTGAAGGTCATCTCAATATTGAAGAAACTAGCTCCTCTGAGTCTGATGACAGTGCTTAAAGGTTGGTTGCTGTTTGGTGGTGTTGCTGGTTGGTGCTGGTACCTGGTGGAGTTTGGAAGTGTGTTCAGTTTTTTCTGCTGCTGCTCTTATTTCTTTTTTCTGGATGACTGTATAATTTTTATGAACATGTATCTTTGGCCCATTTGTGGCTAAAGAGGGGGAGAATATTTTGGTACTTACTTAATTAGACATTCTATTTTTCTGCAGTCATTTCTTTCTGCTGCTATCTATCTCTGATTGCTTAGGGGCTTTAGCCAAAAATCTGCCAAAGGGGGATGTTGTACCCCAAAATTTGCCCTCCCATATTCTTCAAGAAATTGCCAAATCATGCTTCAAAATTCCCCAAAGGTTGCACAGTTCAAGGGCCTCCTGAACAGTCAAAATTAGGGTTTTGGTTCTGATCAAGAAAATGAAGTTTCCAAAGGTCCAATCAAGTCTCACATGCCTACAAATAAGGTCAAGCATCCTCATACAAAGTTTCAAGACTTTCAGCACAAAATTGCACAATCAAAAACCCTAACTGCACTACAGTCAACTACAGGGGCAAAATGGTCATTTGACAGTCAAAAGTTCAAATTTTTGGTCAACATCTCATTTTGAAGCCACAAACATCATTTGATCAATGCTTGATCATGATTCTCAAAGCTTGGCTCAAAAATCATCAAGATGCAAAAGTTTCCTTATTTGGATAGCTGAAAAAGTCAACTGTAAATTGACCAGGGCATAACTTTCACATGGATTATCAGAAAAATTCCATCCAAAGCTCATTTTTAAGAGAAAGACATTTCCTACAACTCATCTTCATACTTCAAGTCCAAGAAATGCTCTCACAAAAAGTTATCAATTTCAACATTATAGGTCATTTTCAAAAGTCAACAAAAAGGGACTTTAAGTCAAAGGCCATAAATTGAGATTGGTAAATCCAAATGACATGGGACCAAAGGAATTGGTTAGAGGACTCAAAGACCTTTCCAAAATGTCCAAGAACAGGAGCAAAGCTTAAAAATTGAGCAAGTTATGCCTTGTGGAAGTTGGGAAAGTTTTGGATATTTTGAAAAGTCAACATTGGTTCAAATGACCTAAAATTGCTAATGGGCCTATTTTTCTTCCATAATTCATCATCCAAGGCATGTGCACGACCATTAGGCCCGAAGGGAAGTTTTTCTTCATTTTTTATTTATTTATTTGAATTTTTATTAATAATAATTCATTTAAATCAATTAAATACATGAAAAATAATTAACCTAAGTTTTTCAATCTTTTTATGCATGTTATATCCTCAAGATTTCGTGCCTAGCCAAATATGGAAAGAATCAATTGGATGGGTCATGATTTGTATCAAAAAGCATGTGAAAAAGATTTGAAAATCATGTTTAAAAATCAAATATCATATTCATGAATGCAAGAGATTTGGATCAAGTTTTCTAACCCTAATCATTCCTACATATACAAGCAAGCAAGACCTAATGCATTTGACCAAGAAGCTGCGCCAGAAACCCTTGCACAAACTTGAAATTTTATCAAGAAAATTCAATTCTGAAAACCTAATTCTAGGGCGATTCAGGGCCAAATAGCTACTCCATTAGCTTCCTCAAGAATCATAGGACGTGTTCCAATCATTCCCTAAGCCCCATACTCAAGAAAACGTGAAATCACCATTGGAGTTGGTAAAGAAAATTTCAGAATCGTTTTCTATCATTCATGCATTGTTAACATGTTTCATTGTTATTTTTGTGTTTAGAATAATGTTTGCAAGCTAATCATATGCTTTGATTGAATTATTATGCACTGTATACAAAGATGCCATGGTCGTGTTTTAGGGTTTACAGGACTTTGAATTGGGGGTTTTAAAATATGGAAAAATTGGAGCATAAGACTTAGGCCACTCGATTCAGCATGCTCAGACGATCACAAGGCCACCCTCGCGCCTAATTTATGGAGCCCCAGGGGCTATTCGCTATTTTCTGATATGTTGCCTAAAAGAACGGTGTAAAAACTGTTGCCTGTTTCTTTTATATTTTCAGGAAAACAAAATCAATGGAGAAGATGATCTCGTGGCAGGCGATGGTTGGCTGGTTCAAAATTTCGCGCTCAAACCCACTAACGCTTTTGTTTTATTTGATATTATTTGTTTGTAGTATTACATACAAAGCGCGTAACATGGCTAAGTGGTGCACGTATAGGCCGGTAACGTCCATGACCTGGGTTCGAGCCCCAGGTCTTCACCCTTTCAATATTGTTTTTCAACTCATATTCCTATGCAGATTCAATATCAAAGCACACCGTATGCCTCCAAAATCAAACGTCCACGCGTCCTACTGGATTCAATCAAGGGCTAGGATATGAAGAGCATGGTGTACGTGGGTCAACGCTGATGCACGCTAGTGGGGAAAGTCCACCAGGCCTGAAGCATTGGGCCCAGATTTGCTAAAAGAAAACCTCCTATTTGGGGTCTGAACCCCCTAGGTTTGCCAATTTTTTTTACTTTCTTTATTTTTTATTATTTATACTTTCTTTTAATTATTGTTTTATTAATTAATTTAATATTTTCATAAAATATAAAAAACACATAAAAATCAGAAAAGAGAAAAAAATAATGAATATTTTTATTTTAGTATTTGTAAATAAATTCATAAATTAACTAGTTTTAAATTAGGTTTTAATTTTAACTCTTTTAATAAAAATCAAAAAATATAGAATTAGGGTTTATGATAATTTTTATTCCTTTTTATTTTTCTTTCATAATAATTAAAACATTAAATATTTATTTTTGTAATTAAAATGCATGTAAATTAATTAGGGTTAATTTTAGGTTAAATTTCAATCTTTTCTTAATAAATTAAAAAACAAATAGAATTAGGGTTAGCATTTAATTCCAATTAATTCTTTTTTTCCCATTAAACATAAATACCAAAAAATACCAAAAGCAACTTCTTTTCTTTTTAATTAATTAATTTCATCATTTAATTTAATTTAGTTAAAAAGGGTCCAACGCCTTCGTTCTTAAATTCTTATTCGCATATTTATTTTATTTCTTTATAATATTTATGTATCTCTCCCAAAGTCGTGTAACTAATTACTCGCACTTTACTTTTCATTATTTCTTTATTTTCCTGTCAAATCGGGTTCAAGAAATTTTGGCGATGTGGACCCGCGCCTTTTGTAATAGCTTTAGGACTTTTATTTCCCGCAATTTTTAACTGTTAATCAAGGCATGAAAGAATGTATGGGCAAAAATAAAAACAAGCGCTAGACCACCAATAACATGACAAGACAAATACAAATGAAAACGACACACAAATCACACACACCACCCCTAGGGTACGCCTCACTGTTGCCTTGCCCTTCGAAAGGTGATCGTCGAGTAGAGGATGTCTTAGTAAGTCCTCATGATCCGGGAACCTGGCATGAGGGTAGCTTCTAAGGTGTCTTCCCATTGCTCTGGTGATCACCATGTCCCTACAAACGAATTGACCCGAACACCTCCAACGGTGGTGCTACCTACCTCTCAATGGTGGGATGGCACTACTTTAAAGGACATTTACACAGACGAATTCCTTAGGGTAGGTAGGTTCTCGTAGATACTTGCTCTAATTTCAAAACAAATTTAAAAATACTTTTCACACCAACACATTTTCAAAAGCTTTCGAAAGCAATTTTTCAAACACTCTTGAGGACCGATACAAGAGTCGAACTGGAATTTTCAAAGAAACTTTTTAAAACCCACAGTTGAAAAGCAAACAAACCATTTTGAAAACACAAATGAGCAAGTATCTAAGAGCCCATGGATAACCATGGATAGAAAGGGTGCTAACACCTTCCCTTTCTATAATCTACCTCCCGAACCGAGAGCAACCTCTATAAGGAATTTTTCTGTGCTTTTGTCCTTTCCATTTGGAGAAAATAAAAGACGGTGGCGACTCTTGCTTCCGCGACATTTCGTGAACCAGCGTTAAACAGTCAGTTCCAGATCCACCGATCACAGAACTGGCGACTCTGCTGGGGACCTTAACTTAAAGTGAGGTGTACCTTAGGGCTAGTTCATAACTGTGTTTTCAATTGTTTTCCTTGTATGCTTTAAATTGTGGGTTGCTGGGGAGTTCTATAGATCCTAACCCGGATCTGGGGGATACCTTCTTAGAAAGTAGCAACAAGGCTGTGAGGGAACTGTGCGGGGTATACCGAAATGGTTAAAACAGTCTGCTACGTTGATGTGGCACTTTGGTGTGTACCGGTAACCCTTGAGTTCAGTTAAGGAGAGTACGGGGGCCTCCGCGTGGTGTCGTGAAGCATCAACAGACCTTAGGAACCTTAATTGAACTATCTTGGACTCTTTAGGGTAGTGAGATAACTGACTTTGGTGCAGTCCGAGGTTGGTTGATACTCGATACTACACTCAATTGAGGGTTGTTTTCTTGGAATATTTCGGTCGCCAGTTCAGTGGCTAAATCAAAACGATGAACAATGAAAACAGTCAAGTGATATTGGGACCCTTAGAACCCGGTTACTTCTAATAGGACAGGTTGAGCCCACCAACTTCAAGAGGGTAATACCCAGACCCCATGCTGGCCTTAAACCCTAAGGGCTTGTCTTGTGTGACTTGTGTGCCTTCAAACTTGGATTACTTGCATGCTTGTTATCTGACATTTGAACTTCTTGCAGGTTTTGTTTATAGTCCTTAACCAGGACTCATAACAGGGCTTACTAAATTTCCTGCAGGTTTTAGTCCTTAACTAGGACTCATAACAGGGCTTACTAAGTTTCTTGCAGGTTTTGTTCATAGTCCTTAATCGGGACTCATGACAGGTTTTACTTGGGTTTCTTGCAGGTTTTAGTTTGCAGTCCTTAATTAGGACTCATAACAGGGTTACCTACATTACCCCATGCATAGCATGACATCATACCATCGCATACATCCTAACCCATTTCAAGGATCTCAAGGGCTTGTGATGCAGGTCATGATAAATCAAACATCTAGCAAGGGGCAAAGAGGATTTATTTTCCTCTAGCCAAGGTTGTCAGAGGCTATGACCCACTGGATATGGTGAGCCTTTGACCCTTGAAGAAGGACTCTCAACAACATGAAGTTCCTTCAATCAAGCTACCGATCCCAATTCTAACAAATTTTCTTGTTTATCCCGCGAGGTCCTTGAAATCATTGCATGCATATCATACATATCATTGCATAACAGGTACCCATTCTCTGCAGATTGCTTACCTTCTTCGCTGTTTATTTCAGCAGTCTCGTCATGAATCCTGAATCCTCAACCGAGCACACTATCAAGGCCCTCCAGGCTCAGAACGCCCAGTTCCAAGAGCTGATCATGAATTTGACCCAGGGGCAAAAAGATCTGAAGACCCTACTCTCGAAGAAGAAGAAGAAGAAGAGGACTGTTTTGTTCAGCCCTAGACGCAGATATGGGAACACACTGCAGGACGAAGCGGAGAGGACAACTCCATCTGTGGGGAAAGGCAGTCATCAAGAGGAAAGGGTTCCCAGTCCAGTGGTCTCTGACAATGAGACAGATTTCAATGACGAACAGTACCCTCCGGCTGAGGATAGGTACAAACAGTTGGAAGACCGGTTAAGTGCTATGGAGATACAAAAAGTGCCTGGCCTGGACTTCGAGGACCTAGGTCTGTCTTTTGGGGTAGTGATCCCACACAAATTCAAGGCACCTGCCTTTACAAAGTACGATGGGGCATTCTGTCCAAAGCTGCATCTCAGGTCATACATGAGGAGGATCCAGCCCTACACAGCCGACAGGAACTTATGGATCCACTTTTTCCAGGAGAGTCTTTCAGGGACTCAGCTTGACTGGTTCTATCAACTGGATGGGGCTAACATCCACAGCTGGGAGGATTTGGCCACTGCATTCTACAAGCAGTACCAGTACAATGCCGACCTTGCTCCCACGCGCACTCAGCTTCAGGGAATGTCTATGGGTGCAGGTGAAGGTTTCAAAGAATATACTCAAAAATGGAGGGACCTTGCTGGAAGGGTACAACCACCTCTGACTGACCGCGAGCTCGTCGACATGTTCTTGGGGACCCTGTCTGGTCCATTCTTCAACCACCTGATTGGGAATTCTACTGCTGGATTTACATATCTGATCTTGACCGGGGAAAGAATAGAAGCTGGTATCAAGTCAGGGAAAATACATAATGATGATTCCTCGAACACTGAGAAGAAACCATCCAAGAGAGAATCTAGTGCGGTCAACGCAGTAGCTATTGTAAAGCCGACCGGTGCTCCTCAGCGTCACCGTCAATAAAGGGAAGAAAGACCTAAGAGGCAATTTACTCCCCTCGGCATGACCTTGTCACAAATATTGCCACAGCTGCTGGAAAACAAGTTGGTAACTCTCATGGATCCCCCGAAGAATCCTAACAGGACACCTTCAAGGTACAATCCCAATGCTCGCTGCGCCTATCATTCTGACAGCCCGGGACATGCTACAGATGACTGTTGGACCTTGAGAAATAGGTTCAAGATCTGATTGACGCAAAGGAAGTCCATCTCGACTCTCCAGAGGCTCCCAACGTGATCACTACTTCCATGCCAAAACATGGCTAGGATAGAAAGCACTCTTTTTGTTCATTTGAATTCAAGTTGTAATTTTCTTTTGTTCAAACATTTACTCATGTTAAACATTGTTATCTCATTAATGCATCGCATATGTCTGTTCTGAAACAATATATTCGTATTCACTAAATGCAAATTATTTTCATATTTTTTCTGATGGTTAACTCTCAATAACTCTAAGCCTCTTGAGGGAGGATGACGAAAACGATACCACAATCTACAGTATGCTTTTGAACAGACCCCACTGATGAGGTACAGGCATTGTTTCAATCCCTAAACACTGGAGTTATAAGGAAGATAATCCCTCGTCAACCCCTCTGAGCCAAAGAAGTAGGAGTTTTTCTTTTCGAAATTTAAAACCCTTAATCATAACCTGGGGCAGGGTAGTTCTCTCAGTTGATCCAAGTGCATAACGAATGGCACCAAAGAGATCCTTACGAAAAAAAGAAATACAGTGATGGTTCCGAACAATCGTAAAGACAGACAGTCATTATCAAAAAAGTTCATAAATGAAAAGCCCAAAAAGTCAAAACCTATAAAGGGGACTTACAAAACTGGGGCATCCCGCTGACTGTAATTCCAAAAAAGGAAACAGTTCAGGCAAAAAAATAAAGGGATAACAAAAATCAGACAAGAAAGAGGTCTTAAAAACCCTCAACAAAAAAGGAATGACTGCCTATTCAAATAAGTTATCAACATCCGAATCATCACCGGAAAATCAGAGCAAAAACTCAAACAAGGTCTAACGTATGATCAACTGAGTTTAGGTTTGGAGAACATCACGAAGAGCGGGTGGGTACAAATAAAATTTGAGCCTTTATCCTTTGTTTCTTAAACCGTGAACCAGGCCACGTTATAACCCTTAAAAGTCCTAGCTGAAGCATGGGTTAGTTCGAAAGCATACTGTTACGAAAGGTATCCTGACTCCTTAAGGCCTACGGTAAATACGGAGTTGGCATCACGTTTTACAAACATTCACTTGTTTTATGAAAAAAGAATGCATTTTTCAAAATCTTCAAGACAGATATAAGCTTTGCATTTTTAACATAACTTTGTTTGCATATGACTTTTTGTTTGAGCAGGGAAATTCGCAGGATGAATGCCTAATGAACAGAAGCACTTCCAATCAAGGGTCAGGTATGACTATTATCCATCATCTGGGGCAGTTAAGTCAAGATTCGGAGAATCTCTCAAAAGGCCAAATAGCCTGGGGCAAATCTCCGCCTGAATCATTTTGGGAATTCCAGCAACAAATCTTGTATGACAAAACACTACTGACAGGGGCAACTCCCCATATTCCCTGAACATGGACATAGTCGAAAAAATACTACGCATAATCAAAGACCCTCTAGGTTGACATACCTAGGCAAAAGTAAGGGCTTCCCGGCGAACCAAAAGGGTTCGGGCAAAATGAGGGATGAAATGAAAAAATCTGTATACCCGACAAGTCGAAAACCTGAAAAGGCGGTTTGGGCAGAAATGGGTATCCCGGTGGACTGAAAACCCGAAAGGGCGGTCCAGGCAAAAGTTAGGGATCAAAGCGTACGACTATGTCCTGTCATCTTGTCACCTGCCTACCTGAAGAAGGTTTGACACTCAACAATTATCAGCATCCCACAGGTGCCTCCCCCATAGAAACAGGGGCAATAATGGGTGGTCTGAGTAATCTGATTGTTCTGTCCTCCAAGGTATCAAGGTGAGGTCCGTTGAAGAACATAACCAATACAGTTCAATACTCCCCCCAAGAGAGTCCAAGCCAATTTCCCCAAGAAAGTTGGAATTTATCTCCCCAAGCAGTAAGCTTATCCCCAGTAGATTCTGGAAGCTTATCCCTCGCAGAACATGAACGCGTCGACCGACTTTATTCAAAGAGTTATTTCCCTACCAGGATATAACTGGGTTATCCTCAGCCAAAAGCCACGGAAAGAGCGTCCTCGACGAAGTCTTCTTATCCCCAGCGAAGTCTATTAACACTTCCAACGCAACAAGAGTATCCCCAGCGGAGTTATCATCAAACCTCAGCAAAGTACCTCTCTTTCCCTGCAGAGTAATCTATTCGCCAAGTCTATTTCCCAACAGAGTTATCTTCTCCTACCGGTATTCTTACAATCGTCGTCCCCAGCGGAAGCAAAATCTATTCTCCAACATCAGCCCAGGAATGACTTCCTGGCACCCGTCAAGGACTTACTTTCCTAGACAAAAATACATTCATAAACATCACATTTTCATACATCATGATACATGCATATGTGTGTCATGTCATACAATCTCATTTATGTCGTTGCTTGATCCATATCATGCATATGATTGACCTTTACCTTTCAGGAAGGATACAGTTAAATGATCAGCTATGTCAGAGTAGACAAATATAGCCAAAAGAGACCAATCCAATCAGAGTAGACAAATTCAGTCAAAGTAGACAAATCCAGTCAAAAGAAGACAAGTCCAGTTAAAATTACTTCCGCTCGTCGTTATAGACACTCGTCGTTATAGACACTCGTTGTTATAGACACTCGTCGTTATAGACACTCGTCGTCATAGACACTCGTCGTCATAGACACTCGTCGTTATAGACACTCGTCGTCATAGACACTCGTCGTTATAGACACTCGTCGTCATAGACACTCGTCGTCATAGACACTCGTCGTTATAGACACTCGTCGTCATAGACACTCGTCGTCATAGACACTCGTCGTTATAGACACTCGTCGTTATAGACACTCGTCGTTATAGACACTCGTCGTCATAGACACTCGTCGTCATAGACACTCGTCGTCATAGACACTCGTCGTCATAGACACTCGTCGTCATAGACACTCGTCGTTATAGACACTCGTCGTTATAGACACTCGTCGTTATAGACACTCGTCGTCATAGACACTCGTCGTCATAGACACTCGTCGTCATAGACACTCGTCGTTATAGACACTCGCCGTCATAGACACTCGTCGTCATAGACACTCGTCGTTATAGACACTCGTCGTTATAGACACTCGTCGTCATAGACACTCGTCGTTATAGACACTCGTCGTTATAGACACTCGTCGTTATAGACACTCGTCATCATAGACACTCGTCGTCATAGACACTCGTCGTCATAGACACTCGTCGTTATAGACACTCGTCGTCATAGACACTCGTCGTTATAGACACTCGTCGTTATAGACACTCGTCGTCATAGACACTCGTCGTCATAGACACTCGTCGTCATAGACACTCGTCGTTATAGACACTCGTCGTCATAGACACTTGTCGTTATAGACACTCGTCGTTATAGACACTCGTCGTTATAGACACTCGTCGTTATAGACACTCGTCGTCATAGACACTCGTCGTTATAGACACTCGTTGTCATAAACACTCGTCGTTATAGACACTCGTCGTTATAGACATTCTTCGTTATAGACACTCGTCGTTAAAGACCACCCGTCAATGGAAATAACCTGTCAGTAGAGACAACTCACCAACCTTTCTGAATACCAGATCCGATTCCTGTATCTTGCCAGGGTGTGTCTGAAGAGTTCGAGGATCCGATACCTGAATCTCGCCGGGGTGTATCCGTTGAAGACTAACATTACCAGACTCGATTCCTGTATCTCGCCAGGGCACGTCTGAAGAATTCGAAGATCCGATTCCTGTAACCAGTCAGGACATATCTACACAAAGCATCTGAAGACCAGCTCCTGCAACATGTCAGGTACTCATTTTTCTTTTGCAGGTATGCAAGTTCTCGCTAAGGAATCTCTTACGCGATCAACATCCAGATGGCATCTATAAGCCCATCATCCTATTCATCAGTATCTAAATGGCATCTATAAGCCCATTTCCATCACATTGCTACTATGTGAGCGCAAATTTCTGGGCACTCTAGTGTTCAATCATCTTTAACCCTCGGATTACGAAAGGCACGTCAGCCAATCTGCATCCTCAGGTCTAAGAAGATTGAACAGGGGCAACTGTTGTACCCCAAAATTTGCCCTCCCATATTCTTCAAGAAATTGCCAAATCATGCTTCAAAATTCCCCAAAGGTTGCACAGTTCAAGGGCCTCCTGAATAGTCAAAATTAGGGTTTTGGTTCTGATCAAGAAAATGAAGTTTCCAAAGGTCCAATCAAGTCTCACATGCCTACAAATAAGGTCAAGCATCCCCATACAAAGTTTCAAGACTTTCAGCATAAAATTGCACAGTCAAAAACCCTAATTGCACTACAGTCAACTACAGGGGCAAAATGGTCATTTGATAGTCAAAAGTTCAAATTTTTGGTCAACATCTCATTTTGAAGCCACAAACATCATTTTATCAATGCTTGATCATGATTCTCAAAGCTTGGCTCAAAAATCATCAAGATGCAAAAGTTTCCTTATTTGGACAGTTGAAAAAGTCAACTGTAAATTGACCAGGGCATAACTTTCACATGGATTATCAGAAAAATTCCATCCAAAGCTCATTTTGAAGAGAAAGACATTTCCTACAACTCATCTTCATACTTCAAGTCCAAGAAATGCTCTCACAAAAAGTTATCAATTTCAACATTATAGGTCATTTTCAAAAGTCAACAAAAAGGGACTTTATGTGAAAGGCCATAACTTGAGATTGGTAAATAAAAATGACATGGGACCAAAGGCATTGGTTAGAGGACTCAAAGACCTTTCCAAAATGTCCAAGAACATGAGCAAAGCTTAAAAATTGAGCAAGTTATGCCTTGTGGAAGTTGGGAAATGTTTGGATATTTTGAAAAGTCAACATTGGTTCAAATGACCTAAAATTGCTAATGGGCCTATTTTTCTTCCATAATTCATCATCCAAGGCATGTGCACGACCATTAGGCCCAAAGGGAAGTTTTTCTTCATTTTTTATTTATTTATTTGAATTTTTATTAATAATAATTCATTTAAATCAATTAAATACATGAAAAATAATTAACCTAAGTTTTTCAATCTTTTTATGCATGTTATATCCTCAAGATTTCGTGCCTAGCCAAATATGGAAAGAATCAATTGGATTGGTCATGATTTGTATCAAAAAGCATGTGAAAAAGATTTGAAAATCATGTTTAAAAATCAAATATCATATTCATGAATGCAAGAGATTTGGATCAAGTTTTCTAACCCTAATCATTCCTACATATACAAGCAAGCAAGACCTAATGCATTTGACCAAGAAGCTGCGCCAGAAACCCTTGCACAAACTTGAAATTTTATCAAGAAAATTCAATTCTGAAAACCTAATTCTAGGGCGATTCAGGGCCAAATAGCTACTCCATTAGCTTCCTCAAGAATCATAGGACGTGTTCCAATCATTCCCTAAGCCCCATACTCAAGAAAACGTGAAATCACCATTGGAGTTGGTAAAGAAAATTTCAGAATCGTTTTCTATCATTCATGCATTGTTAACATGTTTCATTATTATTTTTGTGTTTAGAATAATGTTTGCAAGCTAATCATATGCTTTGATTGAATTATTATGCACTGTATACAAAGATGCCATGGTCGTATTTTAGGGTTTACAGGACTTTGAATTGGGGTTTTCAAAATATGGAAAAATTGGAGCATAAGACTTAGGCCACTCGATTCAGCATGCTCAGACGATCACAAGGCCACCCTCGCGCCTAATTTATGGAGCCCCAGGGGCTATTCGCTATTTTCTGATATGTTGCCTAAAAGAACGGTGTAAAAACCGTTGCCTGTTTCTTTTATATTTTCAGGAAAACAAAATCAATGGAGAAGATGATCTCGTGGCAGGCGATGGTTGGCTGGTTCAAAATTTCGCGCTCAAACCCACTAACGCTTTTGTTTTATTTGATATTATTTGTTTGTAGTATTACATACAAAGCGCGTAACATGGCTAAGTGGTGCACGTATAGGCCGGTAACGTCCATGACCTGGGTTCGAGCCCCAGGTCTTCACCATTTCAATATTGTTTTTCAACTCATATTCCTATGCAGATTCAATATCAAAGCACAACGTATGCCTCCAAAATCAAACGTCCACGCGTCCTACTGGATTCAATCAAGGGCTAGGATATGAAGAGCATGGTGTACGTGGGTCAACGCTGATGTACGCTAGTGGGGAAAGTCCACCAATCCTGAAGCATTGGGCCCAAATTTTCTAAAAGAAAACCTCCTATTTGGGGTCTGAACCCCCTAGGTTTGCCAATTTTTTTTACTTTCTTTATTTTTTATTATTTATACTTTCTTTTAATTATTGTTTTATTAATTAATTTAATATTTTCATAAAATATAAAAAACACATAAAAATCAGAAAAGAGAAAAAAATAATGAATATTTTTATTTTAGTATTTGTAAATAAATTCATAAATTAACTAGTTTTAAATTAGGTTTTAATTTTAACTCTTTTAATAAAAATCAAAAAAAATATAGAATTAGGGTTTATGATAATTTTTATTCCTTTTTATTTTTCTTTCATAATAATTAAAACATTAAATATTTATTTTTGTAATTAAAATGCATGTAAATTAATTAGGGTTAATTTTAGGTTAAAATTCAATCTTTTCTTAATAAATTAAAAAACAAATAGAATTAGGGTTAGCATTTAATTCCAATTAATTCTTTTTTTCCCATTAAACATAAATACCAAAAAATACCAAAAACAACTTCTTTTCTTTTTAATTAATTAATTTCATCATTTAATTTAATTTAGTTAAAAAGGGTCCAACGCCTTCGTTCTTAAATTCTTATTCGCATATTTATTTTATTTCTTTATGATATTTATGTATCTCTCCCAAAGTCGTGTAACTAATTACTCGCACTTTACTTTTCATTATTTCTTTATTTTCCTGTCAAATCGGGTTCAAGAAATTTTGGCGATGTGGACCCGCGCCTTTTGTAATAGCTTTAGGACTTTTATTTCCCGCAATTTTTAACTGTTAATCAAGGCATGAAAGAATGTATGGGCAAAAATAAAAACAAGCGCTAGACCACCAATAACATGACAAGACAAATACAAATGAAAACGACACACAAATCGCACACACCACCCCTAGGGTACGCCTCACTGTTGCCTTGCCCTTTGAAAGGTGATCGTCGAGTAGAGGATGTCTTAGTAAGTCCTCATGATCCGGGAACCTGGCATGAGGGTAGCTTCTAAGGTGTCTTCCCATTGCTCTGGTGATCACCATGTCCCTACAAACGAATTGACCCGAACACCTCCAACGGTGGTGCTACCTACCTCTCAATGGTGGGATGACACTACTTTAAAGGACATTTACACAGACGAATTCCTTAGGGTAGGTAGGTTCTCGTAGATACTTGCTCTAATTTCAAAACAAATTTAAAAATACTTTTCACACCAACACATTTTCAAAAGCTTTCGAAAGCAATTTTTCAAACACTCTTGAGGACCGATACAAGAGTCGAACTGGAATTTTCAAAGAAACTTTTTAAAACCCACAGTTGAAAAGCAAACAAACCATTTTGAAAACACAAATGAGCAAGTATCTAAGAGCCCATGGATAACCATGGATAGAAAGGGTGCTAACACCTTCCCTTTCTATAATCTACCTCCCGAACCGAGAGCAACCTCTATAAGGAATTTTTCTGTGCTTTTGTCCTTTCCATTTGGAGAAAATAAAAGACGATGGCGACTCTTGCTTCCGCGACATTTCGCGAACCAGCGTTAAACAGTCAGTTCCAGATCCACCGATCACAGGGGAGTTTGTAGTTGTTTAGGTATTGGCTTTCATTTTTGGCAAAACCAGGTGTATGAATGTCATGACTGATGTCATAACATTCTAGTTTATTAGGTACAGATTTATTAGGTACCTTTGCAGAAAAATATTGTCATACAGGTACTGATGTTTATAAGTGTGTATCTGAGCATTTTGCAAAATGATCACATTTTCCTAAATCAGTAGACAGGTTTTTCAGATGTCATAACAGATGTTAAGACATCCTGTTCTGAACTAACAGGTTTGCAGTTTGGTTAATTCTGAGTTTTTTCAGGAAAATGACTCAGTCTTTCCAGAACAGAATCCTGCGTTTTCTTTGGGTTAACCTAGCTCAACCCTAACCTGGTTAATAAAGTCCTGTGACCTAGTCTTAAGGTCAAATGGAATTAACCCTAGCTTTTTGTGGAAACCCTAACTGAAGATGCAACTGCTATATATTCAACAGAGCTGCTGTTTTGAAAAAAATCCCTTTTTGATCAGAAGATCATTTGTAAACTGTATAGGTTTAATTATTGTACTTCAAGCAATTATCATTGTGATAAGTGACTTGGAATAGGTTTTTAATTGTAAGGGTTGTGTAGCACTCAAAGCTTTGAAGCAAGAGTGTTTGAATGTTTCTTGACTAAAGCTGTGAAGTAGAGTCAAGTTAGGTGTGTGTATCACTCAAAGCTGTGAAGCAAGAGTGGTTGTGTTGCTTGATTAAAAAGCTGTGAGGCTTAATCAAGTGTATGTTTTTGAAGAGTGTCTTCATCAATTCATTAGTCAAATTGTTTTATGTATCACTGTTGTGATTGAGGGGGAGTGAGTAGGAACTCATGTTTAAGTTGTACTTAGATTAAAATTGCATTGGGTAGGTCTTAAGTGAAGGAGATAAACTGGTTGGTTTATTCCTGAATTAACATCTCTTATAGTGGATTTCCTCCCTGGCTTGGTAGCCCCCAGAGTAGGTGTTGTTGCACACTGAACTGGGTAAACAATTGACTGTGTTCTTTACTGTTTTTGTATTTACTGTCTTATAGAAAGTCAGATACGGTGTCATAACATTAAACGTGACATTGAGTATCTGCAGCCAGAATTTCAAATCAATTAGAGAACAGGGTAGCCGCTATAATTTCAAAGTCATAATGTTTAGTAACTCTAATGACCGAAACAAGCTTCTCCAATTTCCAAAATCAAAAACACTTGCATCATAATAGCAATTAGCAATAATGGTTCCGGTCAAGTTACAATAAGTAATAATAGTTCCATATTGAACAAATCTAAAAAGAGAAACATAATGGAGAAGTTAAGTTAGGAGTTACCAAGAGTTCACCGTTGAAGAACATGGTGAGGATGAAATCAGATAAAGATAAAGATAGGTCGGAGGAGAATCTGAGGAAGGCGGAAGTGGAGAAGGAGATCCAGGTGCCAAATTGAGGAAGAGGGTGAAAATTGGAGGAGGAAGATGAAAAAGTGGTGGAATGAGAGAATGAGATGAAGTGTGCTAATAAAATCTAGGAATGCGGGTGTGGTTTGGGTTTCGGATGCGGGTTTCATGCTACCCAAACCCGCACCCGAAATATCGGGTGACACCCGAACCCGAATCTAGTTAACTCATATTTCCACCCATTGACTCGGGTTCGGGTGCGGGTGGGACCTGCGAGTTTGGAGGTCTTTCAAGGTTGAAATGGGGCTTATGTCAGGGTAGGATAATTTTGAATATTAGGCTTAAACCGTTGGAGTTAGGCACTTAGTTTTCCTTATTTTATCATATTCCTTTTCATTGTAAGAGCATCATTGAGCACTTATAGATTTTATGATATTGATATTTCATATTTGAAAGAGAAGAAGACTTTGGTCATTTGATTAGGTCTTGTCCATTCTACAAATTTCTTCTTATACAAATTATTATTGTGTTACAAATTCCTAAGTATCAAAGATTGTTTGATATTAGGTGTGTTTTCTTGTTATCCAGGATTGTTGGAAACAAGAGAGTGGAAAAGAAAGGATTATTTTATTTTTCTACTTGTTTGGTTTGTATACCTTACTGACCAGGATAGTTGGAAGAAAGAGAGTTGAATTATAGTGGATTGTTCTTATTTCAACTTGGTTAATCATAAGAGGATTGTTCTTGATGATTTTGTTAGATAGGAAGACTAGAAGGGTCTTGTCCATAAGATCTAACAATAATAAAATCTCTTACATGTGGTAAGGGGATTAGATATACTCTCAAATTGTGAGAGGAACTTGGATAAATTTTTGGTGTTCTTTACTTTTTCGAAATTATGACTTTCATCACAAATCATAACCAGAAAAGAAAGAAAAACATCTCTAAAAACCAGAATATTTTTATTACACCTAATTCACCCCCTCTTATGGGCACTCTTAAACATACAATTGAAATCAGAGAAGGTTATAGGTAACTTATTCCTAAAGATCCAGAATGGCTTCCACAAACGCAAATATGGTTTTCAAATACCGTGGTAGCAATAACAAGCATCCATTTTTTTATGGTGGATATTTCGATTTTTAGAAAATACGCATGAAGGAACATTTAGAATCTCAAGGAAAAGAAGTTTGGAAAACCGTTGTAAATGGTCCTTTCGTTCTTATAAATGTTGTTAATGGTGTTTGCACCCCCAAGCCCGAGATTTCATGGGATGAAGACGGTGAGAAAAAAGTTCTCTACAACAAGAAAGCAATAAATCTTCTTCAAGGTCCACTTAGAATGGATGAATTCTATCGTATTTTGACATGCACAACAACAAACGAAACATGGGATACATTGGTGGAAACTCATGAAGGAACCGATGAAGTTAAAAGATCTAGATTAAACACATTGAGTTAAGAGTATGAATTATTCAGAATGCAGCCCTGAGAACGAATCTTTGACTTGTAGAAAATATTTGTTCATTTGACAAATCACTTGAAATCACTTGGTAAGACTCTTACTATCGATGAACTTAATCTTAAATTGCTTATATCTTTAACCAGGGAATGGCAACCAAAAGTAACAAAAATATTCGATAAGAAAAATCTATCCAAAATAACTTCCGCAACATTGTTCAGAATATTTCAAGAATATGAGACAAAGCTCAGAAGACTTGTGTAACGCGGTGGGAGAACTAACTTGGGTGTTTTGAATTTGATTGAAATTGTTGCGGATAGCAAGAGTCGCCATCGACTTTTCTTTTATCCAATAAGGAAATACTAAAAAGAACAGGAAAGACCTTTAGAGATGTTTTCTGAGTTCGGGGGGGTAGATTATAAAAAAGGAAGGTATTAGTACCCTTTTCATCCGTAGTTATCTACGGGCTCTTAGTTTCTTGCTAGATCACTTGCTTTTGTGGTGTGGTTTTGAAAGAATTTTTAAAAAGTGTTTGTAATGGTTCTCGTTTCTATAAGAACGCGTACAAAGTGTTGTTTCGAAAATGTTTCAAATAGGTGTTTATGGAATGTGTTTTTTAAAGTGATTTTGAAAAGGTGTCTTTATAATGGATCTCGTTTCTATAAAGTGTTGTCCTTTGAAAATGTTTCAAAGTGAGAGTGTTGGTTATAAAATGTTTTTGTTGTGAGCAAGCGAGCAACTAGGAGAAAATCTACCTACTCAAAAGGTCTTAGATGTTCTTTTCCTCCTCCTTTAGATGTTGCTATCTTACCATTGTTTTGGTAAGAAGCCCCACCGTTGGATGTGAAGGGACGGGCATGGGACGTTTTGTATAGTCATAGAAGGCAACCTATGGGACGTTTTAGCAATTTCTTTTAGGGACTAGATCATTTACCGAAGGCAACATCGAGGGTCATTGAGGGATTACGATATTTTATCGAAGGTTTTTGCTAAAACACCCAAGTTAGAGGGATATGACTATTTTTCCGATAGGCAACAAGTGAGATTACCCTAAGGGTTCATGTATGAAAAGTGTGTTTGATTTCATGCATTTTGTCTTGATTAGGGGTTGTCTACTTGTTGGTTTTATCTTTCCATACACGCCTAATTACTAGCATTTGTATAAAGCAATAAAAATGCATGAAAGAAAAATCCTACACTATTACAACCATATTGAAAGGCAAGAAAAATGTAAAGGCAAAAATAAAATAAAAGAAGAAAAATGAGAGTCTTTCGATTAGGCCAGGGGGACCCTTCGATTTGCATTCTGTTGGAGTTCTTCAATTGGGGCTGGCATCAATAAGGTCATGGATTTCGATTGGGCCTTGGCAGTAGTAAGTCGTGTCTTTCGATTGGGCACTGGCACCAGTGAGGTCCTGTCTTTCGATTGGGCAATGACACTAGTGAGGTCCTGTCATTCGATCGGGCACTAGCACCAGTGAGGTCCTATTCTTCGATTGGCCTAGAAACTAGTGTGGTGCAACCTAAGGTTCTGCCTTTTGATTATGCCTGGAAGCCAAGGTGGTGCAGCCTGCCTTTTTTGTCTTCTTCGACTAGGCTAGCAAAAGCGTACCTCTGGCTAGGCCTGGAAGTTATTATGGAATCCAAAGGCTTCGTTTCATGCTTCAGTCTCCTATTTCTTTCATTTGAACTGGAGAAATGGGGTAGAAGCCAGAAGCTTTGTTTCCTATTCTCTGCTTCCTGTTTCTTTCATTTTAGATGTTAAATAGAAACATAGCCTAAGGCCATGCTAGCACTGCCTTAGGGCCAATTTAATCCTTAAAATATTTATAAGAAACCAAAAGCAAAAACCAAAAGGCAATAGAACGAAACTATAAGAGTGTAAACGAAAAAGAAAAAAACAACAATATGTACATGCTTGAAAATAAAAAGGAGTTTTATTTACATGTGCTGGAAACGAAAGATGCAAGGGTAAGAGTAACTAACCTTGCTGGAGGTTTTGAATGGGAGCTGGACCTTGAGTGGAGGCCCTGGGTTCTCCTGGATTCGAAGGGAGGGGCCTCACAGTTGGGCTTTGAATGCTGGGTTCGAAGAAGAAGAGAAAATGTGATGCTCTTTGGATTCAAAGGAATGTAAAGTGTTTTTTCTTCAGAATTGAAAAAAAGTGACAAAGGGATTATGGGTTTGTTTGATTTCTCAAGTGTTGATGAACTTGAGAGTTTTTGTGTGTTTGAGAAAATTTGGGAGATTCGTTCCTCTGGCCAAAAAAACTCCCTTAGCTTTGCAAAAATTCGTCTATTTATAGAGAAAAAGAATGGACATCTCTTCAATAGCCAGCCTTGCAAAATAATAAAATAATGAAATATGAAAGGTACAAGTGGGGGCCTTTGGCAGTTGGGGCGCAGAAGATGTGACTTGTCCTTCTAGCCCTGCTCTTCGTTCAGACCAAATTTAGGCTGAAAGTTGCTTTTGTGATAAAAGTGTTCTCTATGAAAAGAAAGAGTATGTAGTCTTTTTCCAAGAATAGTATTATCCAAAAGACAAAGTTCAAAACCTTTGTACAAACCTATGATTATAAAGATTTGGAAACAAAGTAAGCCTGACAAGTGAGATTTGGTCTTGAGATTTGTTCAGACTTGCTTCGAACAAGCTTGCTTCGAATGGTTCAGACTGGATTCGAAGGAAGCTGATTTAAAGGGAATCAAAGCTCCAATCGAAGCTTTGTATGTAGGTTGATTCTGTCCAATCGAAGGTTTTTTTTCCAGGGGTTACATGTGGTCAAACGAAAGGTGCAGTAAAAAATGGCCAAACGAAAGGTTTGACCAAAACCTTGTGCTGAAGGATTCATGTGCCCAAACGAAAGGTACATGTTGGAGGCCAAAATGCCCAAATTCGAAAGAAGTTTCAAATCCAAACGAAGGATGTACCTAAACTTGCATTCTAAGGAGGCTTTAAGTTCAAAATGAAGGATGTAATCCAAGTTTCATGCAGGCACGCAGAAGGTGAGTGCCCAAACGAAGACTTGCATGCAGGCACTTGTGTCTAAACGAAGACTTTGGGTTGTAGGGGGTACATGTTTTCTCCCTTTTTGACAGTTTCCTCTTAATCTCGGTACTGGAAAATCCAAAAGCACTTGTGTAAGCCTGAATCCTGAGAATCTTTGTGAGAAAACCCTTGAGAATTGAGAGGGCAAATTTCGGGGTACAACAGCTTCCCCTGTTCAATCTTCTTACACCTGAAGAGTTCGATGGGCAAATCTGCCATTCGTGACTTGAAGGTGGAAGATGATTGAACACTAGAGTGCCCAGAAATTTGCACTTGAAGATGTTGTGGTTGATTGTGTAGGGACTGGGCTTAAAGATTCCATTTGGAGAAATGATGGATAGTTGTTGGAGATGGGCTTATAGATGCCATCCAAAGGTGATTGTTGACAGAAATTAGACTAAGTCTAAACTTGACTTCAACTGGAAAAGAATCAGAATAAATCTTGGTGCGGTTTATCTAAACCAGAGGAAATATCTACCAGAAAGAATCAGGATAAACCATTGAGAGATTTAAACTGAACAGGCAGAGGTCTGGAAAGAATCAGAACAAATCTTGGGGAGATTTATCTAAACCAGAGAAAATGTCTACGGGAAAGAATTAGGATAAACCGTTGAGAGATTCAAACTGAACCAGCAGAGGTCTGGAAAGAATCAAAATAAATCTTGGTGCGACTTATCTGAACCAGAGAAAATGTATACGGGAAAGAATCAGGATAAACCATTGAGATATTTAAGCTGAACCAGCGGAGGTCTTGAGAAGAATCAGAATAAATCTCGGAGAGACTTATCTGAACCAGAGAAAATGTCTACCAGAAAGAATCAGGATAAACCATTGAGAGATTTAAACTGAACCAGCAGAGGTCTTGAATTTTCTTTAACTGGAAAGAATCAGAATAAATCTTGGAGCGACTTATCTGAACTAGAGAAAGATGTGTGATACGGCGGGAGAACGGACTTGAGGTTTTGCGTTTGTATTCGCAAATGTTTCGGTTGAGCAAGAGTCGCCATCGACTTTTTATTTTATCCTAAGGAAAGGTTAAAAAGAACAGGAAAAACCTTTGAGATGTTTTCGTGGGTTCAGGGAGTAGATTATAGAAAGGGAAGGTATTAGCACCCTTTCTATGCATGGTTATCCATGGGCTCTTAGTTACTTGCTTAGATCACTTGCCTTTGCTTTTCAATTGTTTGAAATGGTGCTTTGTGTGTGGTTTTGAAAATGTTTTGAAAAAGATGCCTTGTCTAGGCAACCATTGTAACAATTCTTGTTTGAATGTTTTACAAAGGAGTTTGTCTTTTTGAAAAGATATTTCAATGTTTTTGAAAGTTGTTTTGGAAGTTGTGTTTGTGAAGTGTGTTTTGAAAAATGGCAAGGATTTGTTTTGCAAGTTGGTCAAGTAACCAAGAGCTATCTACCCTAAATTTCTCAAAGGTTTTTCTCATGTTTTTAACCCTTTTAACAGTGTTGTTTCACCATTGTATTTGGTGAACAACCTTGCGTTAGGATGTTAACGGGACGGGCGTGGGTCATCGTATAGACCATAGAGGCAATAGTGCCAAGTGTCTTTGGCAATTTTCTCAAGGGACTTGATCATTTTAGGCAACTTGATAGCGTCATCGAGGGACTATGATCATTTGATTTGTTTTTGTTTTGCCAAAGACACTTAGCATGCAACCATGGCCCATTTTTGAAGGCAACAAGTGGTGTAATCCTAGGGGTGTAAGTGTGCATTGTGTTCGTTTTTCATGCATGTTTATCTTGAATTAGGTCAAGCTATTTGTTGATTGATTTTTGCATACAAACCCTAAGTCTATCATGGCATAATTTGAAAGCTTTTAAATGCGGAAATTTAAATGCTAAGCTATTACAACAATGATTATGGGGATGGGGGTACAAGTTTGAATTTGGGAATATTTGACAAGAAATTAAATTCTAAGCTATTACATCCAAATCGAATATACAAATATTTAATTGTACAATATTTAAGTAAATACAATAAATATGCAAAATGTATTATGCACAAAAATGATTTTTTATGTATGTGAAAGTATTTTTTCATGTGAAATATAAACAAAAATAAAAAAGGTCAAATTTTGAATATTTTTGTTATTTAGGAAAAACCCTAGTTTTTGAATAAATAGTATTTATTTATTAATTATATACAATATTTGTTAATTATATACAAAAAATAAGAAGTATATTGTAAAAAAGTATTTTTGATGTCAAATTATAATAAAAATAAAAATGTATTATTTTCATATTTTTATCCTAAGTATTCTAATAAAATATACAAGTATTTATATTATATATTAAATATACTAAATATATACAAAAATAAAATATTAATCATTTACAAAAAAATGTATATTTTAGAAAATGTTTTCAAAATGTAACAAAAAATAATAACTGAAAAATATTTATTTTTGTATTATTTTTAGGGTTTTAAATAAAAAGTATATATATTAATTTACATGTATATGTTTAAATAAAACAAATAAATGCTTAATAAATGCAAAAATGTGTGAAAAAATATTTTTAGGGTTTTTTATGTTTGGACAAAAAAATATAAAATCAGAATAAAAAAACAAAAAAGTCAAAAATAACAAGTATTTGATTAAATGGGCCAGGGGGGTGTAAATGGAAAAAAAGGGTGTAAGCAGCAAAATAGACTCAGGCCCAGCCCAAGCCAACCTTCTTCAACCTCCAGCTCTGTTCAAACAGAAAAACGTGCGCCTCTCCTTGTCCAACACAAACTCCTGATTCTTGGACTTTTAGCAAAAACTCATAACACAAATAATGTAGAGCATCAAGCCACGATTTCAAATATGTAAAAAACTTGACCTAACTCTAAGAAACCAGGGAGAATTTATTCACCCCCAATTTTTGACCTAGTTTTTCTTCAATGTTCATGGCCAAAATTCTCACAGCATGCTTAATATAAATAAAAAGTGAACACATGTATGGCTTCAGGGCTATGAGTAGAGCATGTTTCATTCACAAACCTAAGCCTAACTCTTCCTAGATTGAGAGATAGAAGTCCATGGATTACCTGTCTCAGCTTGAATCTTGCAGAGCAATGTGGCCAACTTCAACGGAGTTTGAGCTTCTATACAGCTTGCCTGAAGTCCAAGGAAGCTTCTCCAACACCTAGCTTGCTTTGAAACTGCCTGTATCGTGCTATGGAAGTCCACCTGCACAGCTTGAAAGTAAAAATGGCAAACGTGGTTAGGGGTGTTACAGCTTGTGTTTAGGGCTTGGGATAGTTTGTGTGGATGGAATGGAATGTATTGGAACTTGTTTGGGCAAAAACGCACGAGTGGATAATGCTAGGCAAGTCAATCTGCAGAGAATGCTCTGTTTTGCAGCAAAACAGGGATTCTGAGTATTAAGAAGTGTGAGGGATGGTTCAATCGTGTTTTAGGCTTGGCTTTATGTATGGAAAAGGTTCACAAGGTTTGTTCTTGGCTGTGTTGACAGGAAGTGGAAGTTGTAGTTGTTTTGCAATGTTTCTTCTATGTGAAGCAAAGAAAGTGTGTTAGTGTTATAGACCTGTCCAAGCCTCTCAAGCATGCTGCATATCTTCCCCTTGAGACTTGCAATATAGATTTGATTTTGCTTTATAGATATGGCCCCCCTCTGTCCAAAGATCATGCATTGACATAAAGTAACACTTTTCAAAAATGGCAAATGTGCTTTTTCCAATTAAGGGTTAGTTTAACATGTATTGCCCAAATGAACAAAATAACATCTTAACCCAATGTTTAGGCATTTAATTATGGTGTGTTAAACTAGTTTTGAGGCCTGCAAGCTAGCATAAACCAAGCTGACTGGAAAATGCAAATGTTATGAACAAGCTTTGGCCATGAACAAAAATGAGTTTTTTCCAACTTTGCAAATTCGATTCTCTCTAACCACAAGGGTGTTTGAGAAGTTCTAGGACAATTTGGAAAGCTTGGAATGTGTACTACAATCCCTCTTTGTAATGAAAATTGAAACTCCAAGTGGAACCATATGAAAAATGGCCAAGAAGTTGGACAAAAATCCTGCCTAGAATAGGTCAAAATTTCTCTAAGTTAAAAATGTTTTGCACCCTTGTTCCAAAAATCATAACTTGAGATACAAGCTTCCTTTGAGAAAACTTTGTGAATCAAAGTTGTAGATTTTGCAATGGAATACAACTTTCATGTTTCAAGTTTTGTTTTAATCCATTTGCATCTTGGTGAAAAAATGGGACAAAGTTAGGAAAAAATAAGGAAGTTTCATAACTTAGAAAAATTCTAAGTTATGAAATTTTCTCATTTTAAACCCTAATTTGCAATTTTGGATTTCTTGATGAAAAAGTTTCATAATTTGACATGTCTTGATGAAAAATGAATCTTGGCATTTGATTTTGATCAAAAAGTCAAAGTTTGACTTTTCAGTATACAGTCAAATTTTGATCAGTTGACTGAAAAATTTATCTGTCAATCCTATGCATTTGAGATCTTTTGAACTTGTTGAATGGGTCAAAACAATGCCATTGAGTCCTTGAGTCCATATGTGAGCTTGGTTTGCCATTGGTTAGGTCAAACAGTTAAAAATTGCCTTTGTGCAGTCAAAACCCTAAAAATGACAATTTTGCCCTTTTGATGATTTGATCAAATTTCTTGTGGAATTGTGATCCAAACTTGATCAAATGATTCATATGAGTTCATAATGTTGATGTGGGTCAAAAATCGTGAGGTTTGACTGTCAATTGGCCATGGTTGACTTTTTCCCCAATACAGCTGATTTCTAGGTCAACTGTCCAATTGACTGGGCAAAGATTGGAATCAAGGCTTGAAACTTGGTATGGATAAACTTGTGAGTCCAACATGAAGCATGAAAGTCACTTTGGGAATTTTAGGTCAAAACATCTCTGTGCAAACTCAAACCCTAATTTGAGTCAACAGTGCAAGGAGGAGTTTTGAGCAGAGCAAACCCTAACTTGATCTTGAGCTCCAAGAGTCTTGTGGTGAGAAAATGTTGATGAAATGAGAGGGCAAATTTTGGGGTACAACAGTTGCCCCTGTTCAATCTTCTTGAACCTAAAGAGTTAGATTGGCAAGTTTGACTTTCGCGTCTCGAAGGTAAAAGGAGATTGGACACTAGAGTGCCCTTAAATTTGCACTCGTCAAAACATAGGTGCGAGAATGGGCTTAAAGATGCCATTTGGAGATGGGATTAAATATGCCGTCTGGAGATGTGACAGGATCTTGTCGGGGGATGGGCTTAAAGATGCCATCTGGAATGCATGTTGTAGGTGAAAGAAATGAGTATCAGAAAGGTATCCATGTTTGGAACATCTCTGGACTGGGGGGGTCTGAACAAGCAATAGACTGACATCCCTGTTTGGAGAATTCGTAAACTGTTTTCAGAAGTTGAAATTGAATAAGCAATAGATCAGCATCCATGCTGGGAAGCATCCGTAAACTGTTTTCAAAAGTTGAGAATCTGAACAAGCAATAGATCAGCATCCATGCTGGGAAGCGTCCGTAAACTGTTTTCAGAAGTCTGGGTATGAACAAGCGATAAATCAGCCTCTATGCTGGGAAGCGTCCGTAAACTATTTTCAGAAGTGGAGAATCTGAACAAGCGATAGATCAGCCTCCATGTTGGGAAGCGTCCGTAAACTATTTTCAGAAGTCTGGGTCTGAACAAGCGATAAATCAGCCTCCATGCTGGGAAGCGTCCATAAACTGTTTTCAGAAGTTAAGAATCTGAACAAGCGATAGATCAGCCTCTATGCTGGGAAGCGTCCGTAAACTGTTTTCAGAAGTCTGGGTCTGAACAAGCGATAGATCAGCCTCCATGCTGGGAAGCATCCGTAAACTGTTTTTAGAAGTTGAGAATCTGAACAAGCGATAGATCAGCCTCCATGTTGGGAAGCGTCCATAAACTGTTTTCAGAAGTCTGGGTCTGAACAAGCGATAGATCAGCCTCCATGTTGGGAAGCGTCTGTAAACTGTTTTCAGAAGTTGAGAATCTGAACAAGCGATAGACCATCCTCCATGTTGGGTAGCGTCCGTAAACTGTTTTCAGAAGTATGGGTCTGAACAAGCGATAGATCAGCCTCCATGCTGGGAAGCGTCCGTAAACTGTTTTCAGAAGTTGAGAATCTGAACAAGCGATAGATCAACCTCCATGCTGGGAAGCGCCCGTAAACTGTTTTCAGAAGTCTTGAGTTGAGGCTTGTTAATCTTATCCTGGAAAGGGTAAAATATTAGCTGAAACACAAAGTTATGTTGCATGAAATGTATGATGCAATATATGTTATATCAATGTTTATGATATGAATGTAATGAATGCGCATGTAAGCTGATGAGCTGTCTTGCTAAGGAAAACGAATCCTGGATAGCTGGAGATAATAGAATCTTGACCGCTGCCGGGGAAAGTGAATCCTTGACTGCTGCAGGGGATTGCAAGAATCTTTGATTGCTGAGGCTGAGATATCCTTGTTGACTGTTGACTGCTTGGGGAACAAGATCTTCAGTTGTTGAGGGATCTTAGAATCACTGTTGGGTTTTGAAAAATCCTTGGTGACTTGTGGGGAATGAGAATTCTGATGATCTCTACTGGGGAGTCCAGAATCTGGTAGACTTATGCTGAGAAGTGAGACTGAGAATCTTCAATCTAATGGGAAGTATCTCTGTGGGAGAATGTTTACTAATCTGGTTCCGCTGGGGATTGATAGTTTTGGCTCCACTGGGGATTCTGAAACTTACCTCTGAGGGGAATTAAGTTCTGGAAGGCTCTCTTGGCTGGGGAAATCAGCTTTGAGAAAGCTTTTGTTCTGCTGAGGATCCTGAAGTTTTAACTCTGTTTGGGGAATTAAGTTCTGGATTTTAACTCTGTTGAGGGATTTGGAGTTTAATTCCGCTGGGGATTTCCTATGAAAGGGCATCAAGATATCCATCTGTACCTTCAACCTATCAGCAATCATCTTTCTTGATTTGTAAGAAAATGATTATGTTCAAATGCATATGCCTATTTAACAAAACATTGGACGTTTCTCAAATAAAACATAAGTGTAAAAAGTGAAAGGAAGACAAAGCAAATTTCTGTATTTGGAAAAGTGTTTGTATTAACTTTTTATGAGTATCTTTGTACAAAGGAGACATGCATCCTAGTAAGAGGATGTTGTCGTAAAAAAATTTAAAATTTTATACAAAAGAAAGATGGCTATGTGTAACAATTCCATGGGATTCCATTCTGTTATAGCCTTCACAACTATGAATATCTTGTCCATTCAATGCTTCGTCCGCCGATGATTGGATTGATCAGAAGCCCGGGGCTTGTTGATGAAGAGATTGTTCTTTAAAGTGATCCGACGAGACACAACCATACGCTTTAATTCCCTAACTTTTGCCTGGATCGCCCTTTCAGGTTTTCAATCCACCGGGAAACCCTTTTTTGCCCAAGTCGCCCTTTCGGGTTTTTGACTCGTCGGGTGTACAAATTTTTTGTTTTATCCCTAATTTTTGCCTGAACCGCCCTTTCGGGTTTTCGGTTCACCGGGATGCATATTTTTGCCCAAGTCGCCCTTTTGGGTTTTCGACTTGTCGGGTTGTTTCATGCGTAGTATCTTTTGACTATGTCTGCGTTCGCAGGGTGTGGCAAATCATCGTCGTCCATGGTGGTCAGAATCATTGCACCACCAGAAAATATGCTCTTGATCACAAATGGTCCTTCGTAAGTAGGAGTCCATTTGCCCCTGGGATCACTTTACGGCAAGATAATCCGCTTGATTACAAGATCTCCGACTTGATATACTTGACGTCTGACTTTCTTGTTGAAAGCCTTAATCATCCGCTTTTGGTACGTATGACCATGGCAAACAGCAGTGAGTCGCTTCTCGTCGATCAAATTGAGTTGATCAAGTCGGGTCTGAATCCAATCGTCTTCATTCAAACCAGCGTCCTTCATAATCCTTAAAGAAGGAATATGAACTTCCATGGGTAGGACAGCTTCCATGCCATATACCAAAGAAAATGGGGTTGCCCATGTTGAAGTACGTGCTGTGGTACGGTATCCATGCAGAGCAAACTGTAACATCTCATGCCAGTCCTTGTAGGTGACTGTCATTTTCTGAATGATCTTTTTGATGTTTTTGTTCGCAGCTTCAACAACACCGTTCATCTTCGGCCGATAGGGAGATGAATTGTGATGATAAATCTTGAACTGTTTGCATAGAGCGGTGATCATAGTATTGTTCATATTCGTACCGTTGTCTGTGATGATCCTGTCGGGGACACCATACTGGCATATGAGGTTTTGCTTGATGAAGCGGGCAACCATATTTTTTGTAACAGAGGCAAAGGAAGCTTCTTCGACCCACTTGGTGAAATAGTCAATAGCGACCAAGATGAAGCGATGTCCATTGGATGCCGTGGGCTTGATCTCTCCAATCATGTCAATGCCCCACATTGCGAATGGCCAAGGAACTGTCAGAATGTTGAGAGGAACAGGAGGAGTATGAATCTTGTCGGCGTAGACTTGACATTTGTGGCAAGTACGGGAATGTTGATGGCAATCAGCTTCCATGGTAGACCAGTAATAGCCTGCCCTTAGAATCTTCTTAGCCATTGTATGTCCGCTCAAGTGGGTGCCAAATGTGCCACTGTGTATCTCAGTCATGATCAACTCTGCTTCAACTTTGTCTACACATCGGAGTAAAACACAATCATGGTTGCGCTTATAAAGGATGCCATTGCTCAAGAAGAACTTGGCAGCAAATCTCCTTAAGAACTTTTTGTCATTGACGGAAGCTCCTTCGGGATATTCTCTAGTCTGGAGATACCTTTTGATTTCATGGAACCAGGGTTGTTCCACTACTTCTTCGGTATTAATCTCATGACAATGTGCAGGTTCATCCATTCGCTCGATGGTGATTTGGGGAGCCTCGTTATCCCAGTTGAGTTTAAACATGGAAGACATTGTAGCCAGAGCATCTGATAGCTGATTTTCTTCTCGCGGGAAATGCTCGAAGGTGATTTGCTCGAAATGAGGCAACAATGTCAGGACATGTTCTTTGTATGGGATAAGATTAGGATGTTTGGTATCCCACTCTCCTTTGATTTGACTGATAACCAAAACCGAGTCCCCAAATACGATCAAGGATTTGATCCCCAAGTCTATAGCAGCCTTGAGACCAAAGATGCAAGCTTCATATTCGGCCATGTTGTTGGTACAGCTGAAGCAAAGTCGGGCCGTGAAAGGTGTATGGAAACCTTCCGGGGAAATGAGTACCGCACCGATACTGTTTCCAAGTGCATTTGAAGCACCATCAAAGTACAAGGTCAATCGGGATCCTTTTTCAGGCCCGTCATACGGTCCGTTACCTTCAATGTTGTCCAAAGTCATGATGTCCTCGTCTGGGAAGTCGAATCTCATGGATTGATAATCTTCGATAGCTTGATGAGCTAGATGGTCAGCTATTACACTCCCTTTTATAGCTTTTTGGGTAGTATACTGGATGTCATACTCAGTCAGGATCATCTGCCATCTAGCGATTCTTCCAGATAAAGCAAGCTTCTCGAAGATATACTTGATCGGATCCATTTTGGAAATCAACAAAGTGGTATGAGTCAACATATACTGCCTTAGTCGGCGAGCAGCCCATACCAAAGCGCATCAAGTTTTCTCGAGCAGTGAGTAGCGAGTCTCACAGTCGGTAAACTTTTTGCTAAGGTAATAAATGGCATGCTCTTTTCGACCAGACTCGTCATGTTGGCCCAGTACGCACCCCATTGAGTTATCCAAAATGGTCAGATACATGATCAGCGGCCTTTCTTCGACGGGTGGCATCAGAATAGGAGGTTCTAGCAAATACTCCTTGATTTTATCAAAAGCAGTTTGACAATCATCGTTCCATTCGACTACCTGATCTTTCTTCAATAGTTTGAAAATTGGCTCACAGGTAGACGTCAGATGAGAGATGAATCTGGCAATATAGTTCAAGCGTCCCAAGAACCCTCTAACCTCCTTTTCAGTACGGGGGGCCGGCATTTCTTGTATAACTTTCACTTTTGCTGGATCGACCTCAATGCCCTTGTTGCTGACAATAAACCCCAGAAGTTTACCAGACCTAACTCCAAAAGTGCACTTAATTGGATTCAGCCTGAGTTTGTACTCCTTCAACCTGGAAAACAACTTTTGCAGATGTTCAAGGTGTTCCTCCTTTGTTTGTGATCGAGCTATCATGTCGTCTACGTAAACTTCGATCTCATGATGTATCATATCATGAAACAAAGCTACCATGGCGCGCTGATAAGTTGCCCCTGCGTTCTTCAGTCCGAACGGCATCACCTTGTAGCAGAAGGTACCCCATTGTGTAATAAAAGTTGTTTTCTCCATGTCCTCGGGGGCCATTTTGATCTGGTTGTAGCCCGAGAATTCGTCCATGAAGGAAAACACTTTGTGCTGAGCTGTGTTGTCAATCAAAATGTTGATATGCGGTAGCGGAAAATCATCTTTAGGGCTAGCCCTGTTCAAATCCCAGTAGTCCACACACATTCTGACCTTGCCGTCTTTTTTAGGTACTGGCACAATGTTAGCAACCCATTATGGATAGGATGTAACATCCAGAAAGACAGCGTTGAATTGCTTCATTACTTCAGCTTTAATCTTCTCAGACATGTTGGGCCTCATTCGGCGGACTTTTTGCTTGATCGGTAGACAATCCTCTCTTGTAGGGAGACGGTGAACCACGATATCTGTGTCTAAACCCGACATGTCTTCATAAGACCAGGCGAATATTTCAACGTATTCATTTAACAGATGTATTAAGCGCCCCTTGACACTTGGTTCCAGATTGGCACCCACTTGTACTTCTTTCATGTCTTCCTTTGTTCCTAAGTTGACCATTTCCAACAGCTCTTCATGAGGTAAGATGGCTCTCTCTTCTTGTTGTAGAAGTCTGGCTAGCTCTCCTGGTACTTCACAATCTTCGTCATCTTCATACTCAGCCTGATTGACCAAATCTTCAGAGTTATTGAAGGATACAACAGAATAGTCACCCATAGAATCCAGAGTGGATGGGTACCTGCATTTGTGAGTGTGGGTGTGTGTAAGGGATAACCATCCTTAAACAAACAAAAATGCAAAAGGAAAGAAAATTAACACATCAGTTTATAAATGAAAAACGTCCAATGATTCATTAAACATGGCATATGATTATGAAGGAAAATCAATCCCTTACAAATGGACCTACATGCCCCGGGCAAGGCATGAGGTGAAAAAGTAGTGTGCAGATTGTTTTAGTAATTATTACAGACCAACAGGAAATGTTCGAAAGATAAATTACTGATTGATGAAAGTAATGGGAACGAAGTCTTTCGCCTCCCAGTTGTGTAGTCCCCCTTCGATGGTTGGGAAGATCCAATCTTCAATGTTGGCCTCTTCGTCTTCGTCTTCCAAAGCATTGATTCTATGAGGAGCAATATTGATGGGTGTTCTTTCAATTTTTGAGCGACGCATAGCTTTTTGCCCCGTAGCGGTAAATCCCAACCCAAACTTGTCTGTCTTGTGGGGAAAGTCAGGAAACTGACCCCATGTTAAGCTATTTCCCTCCTTCATTGCAGCCTTTGCATCTTTCAGAGATGCCATCCTGGCCACCTGCTTGGGTACCTCAGCTACTGCCTTTGCTACTGCAACCTCGGGAGCAACTTCCTCAAAGTGTTGAAAGGGTGTTTCAATGAATTCTCCATCCACCTCCACATGCCAAAAGGAGTTCAGATGACTGATCATGTACTCCTCCTCACTGTGTACAGTTATGATTTTTCCCTTAACAGGGTATTTCAGCATCTGATGGAGGGAAGAAGTGACTGCCCCAGCATTATGAATCCAAGGTCTTCCTAACAAGCAAGAGTATGATGGGCGGATGTCCATCACATAGAATGTTGAGGGGAACACTTCAGTGCCTACCTTGATGGGAATGTCGACCTCCCCATGCACCATCCTTTTAGATCCTTCAAAGGCCCTGGCAATGATATTACTTGGTTTCAGCTCCAAGCCTTCACAATCCAACCGGTCCAGAGCTTTCTTAGGCAACACGTTTAGAGAAGAACCAGTGTCGACCAAGACATGGGCGAGAGTGGTTCCTCGGCATTCAACTGACACATGCAGTGTGTCATTGTGCTTTCTTTCCTTCGAAGTCAGGTCAGCATCAGAGAAACCCAGGCCGTTGTCGGCGGTAAGGCTGGCTACACAATCCTGGAATTGATTGGCTGAGGTTTCTTGGGGCACATGGGCTGTCTTCAAAAACCTTATCAAGGCTTTGGCATGAGCCTCTGAACAAAGCAACAAAGCTAACATGGAGATCTTTGAGGGGGTTTGCCCCAGTTGCTCCACCATATCATAATCACTCTTCTTAATTATTTTCAGAATCTCCTCCATTTCTTTCTTAGAGGTTTCAGGGATGACCAACGACTGAGCCCTCGTCCTGACGAGCTCTTCTTGGATCCCTTTCCCCTTATCAGCAGAAGCAGGAGGGATAACCACAGGAGTAACAGCTTCTTCAATCATTGGCATTCTTGCAGATCGTTTTTCCGGTGCAGGGGTAACTTTGGGAACAACTGAGGGTCCAAAGATTGCCTTTGGAGGGGACATCTCTGGAGAGAAAATTCTTCCACTTCGGGTAATCTTGCTCGTACCGGAAATGTTTCAAATGTCGGTAGTTTCTTCGTCAGAGCTCTCTTCAGTTATCTCAATTTGCTTAACACCATGGTAGTAGATTTCTCCACCATAATTCCACAGTATTGATTTGTCGGATTTGTAGGGGACAGGCCCAGGCATGGTTATCTTCAAGGGTACAATCTTCGGAACGGATGTAATCTTAACAGGCCTTTTGGAGACCTTGGAAAGATTGGCGGAAATGGTTATTATTGAAACTTCATTGATAGGAGTTGGAGTAACAGGAGTCTTTTCAAAAAGAATTTGTTGGTTATCCATTAGGCGTTGGATGCCTATCTTCAGCAATGGACAGTCAATTGGTAGGGAGGAACAAAGGTAGCAATCTTCTTTACAACCTGGGAAAATCCCAGCCTTCAACAAATTCAATTTGATTGTCAGTAGTGGAGTTATCAGATCATCAACAGTAGAAACAAACAGATCCTCTTCAACAGCATGGACATTGTGACCATGCTTTGGCATTGGAGCGGAGATTACATTCGGTTTCTTAGGGGCGTCTAACTCAACCTCTTTAGCATCTATCAAGTCTTGAATTTTATTCTTTAACGCCCAACAATTGTTGGTGTCATGCCCAGCGCTGTCAGAATGATAGGCACATTTAGCATTGGCATGATAGTATGGAGATGTGGTGTTAGGGTTTTTCGGCGCCTCCTTTAAACCAGTCAGATTCAACTTCAACAAATGGGGAAGAACTTGTGCAGGCGTCATGTTGATGCGGGTGAACTGCCGTTGTGGCCGTTCTACCCGTTGCTGGTTAGGTCTAGACTGATTGTTACGAGGCTGATCATTTGATGAATTTTGAATCATTACGGCCCCCATAGTCGGCCGACGCTCAGTTCTTCCTGATCCTTTCTGAGAGTATATAACAGCTGATTTCTTCTTGGCCGGGAATGGTTTTTTAACAGTTGTGAAGGCAGAGGCATCCCTTTGAATCTTCCCACTCTTAATACCAGCTTCCACCCGTTCGCCAGTCAGAATCAGTTCAGTAAACCCTGCAGAAGAGCTCCCGATAAAATGGTTGAAGAAAGGGCCAGATAGGGTCCCCAAGAACATATCAACTAGTTCCCTATCTGAAAGAGGTGGCTGCACTCTTCCGGCCAAGTCGCGCCATTTCTGGGCGTATTCTTTGAATCCCTCATTTGAGGCCATCCCCATACTTTGTAACTGAGTACGGGTTGGAGCCAAGTCGGCGTTGTATTGATACTGGCGATAGAAGGCAGCTGCCAAATCCTCCCAACTATGCATTTCTGACCTCTCAAGCTGGTAAAACCAATCTAGATGTGTACCAGACAGGCTATCTTAGAAGAAGTGTACCCAAAGATTTCTATCGGAGGAATGAGGTTGAATTTTTCTGACATACGACCTCAGGTGCATCTTCGGGCAAGACAGACCATCGTATTTTGCAAAAGTTGGCACCTTAAACTTTGGAGGGATCACAATCCCAGCAATCAATCCCAATTCTTCAAAATCTAACCCGAGAACCCTTTGCAGCTCCATAGCTGCCAGTCTATCCTCCAGGTTTTTGTATTTGTCGTCCTCTAGCGGGTATTGCTGCTCTGAATAGTCTTCATCTTCCTCAACCTCTTCCTCTTCAGCCTCAGACTCAGAAGGTAATGCAGCTCCTTTTCCCTTACCGGTCCCCTCATCAGATGTGCAGGGGAATTCAAGAACTCTCCTAGCTTCATTCTCAAATCTTCTTCCCAATGTAGCTACCCCAACTCTTTTCTTCTTCTTTTTTACTTTTTCTTGCTCTTTATTCCGTAACAGTGCTTTAAGATCCTCCTGACCCTTTGCCAAGGTCATAAGGAGCTGTTGAAACTGCGAGTTTTGTCCCTGCAGATCTTTGACCGTCTGCTCAATATCCATCTTACTAAAATAAACAGCAGAAAGATAAGGAACCCTGGTGTGAAGACCTGTTTATGCATATGATGAATGATATGTTTATTCATGCAATGCATTCAAGGATTTAGAAATTCAAAATTGTTGCAGACAAAAAGAACACACGTCATATTAATAAGAAGAAATTTGGTCAGTATATAAATGCCCCATGGGCCAAATATTACAAAAACTTCTTAAGGTAAAAAGACGTTGCGCATCCTCTTTGGTGCGATGTAAGTGTTAAGGGTCTCCTCCTCGTGAAGTCGGCGGGTAAGCTCCAAAACCTTCTTCTCACTGGAGTAGAAGCTGGCTTCAAAAGTATTTTGTTCTTCCTTGAGTTGGATCCAACTCTTTTGCATTTCCTCCCATGATGTTGGCATGTCAGGATGTAGGATGGTGTATGGAACCTCTCCTTCCTTAACAGGCTCTTTAATCAAAGGGAGAATGTAAGGGTAAGGCATCATAAGACTCTGGGCTCGAGTTCGTACCCACTTAAGGTAAGGCTCAAGAGGGATGGAGTTCTTGTGCCCCAGTGTCTTGATATCTACCTTGTTAGGCATCCTCCAAGCTCTGATGAATCTTTGGCGTAGTCCTTGCGCATCGTTGTCGAAGTCAAAAACTAGGTAATGAATCAGCATGTCATGAGGGCCATCCCTCCGTGCATATCCAAATTGTCTCAAAGCTAGACAGGGATTGTAGGTAATGCCTCCCCTAATGCCAAGTAATGGAACATTATGGAACTCACCACAATGATCGATGATGATGACATTTTCTTTGGACCTAGAACACTAATGTACATCAGAATGTGTGAGGGTCATCAATCGTTGTGACCACCTTAAGCCTTGTTCATTCTTCAAAACAGATTGTGGAAGGTGAGAAATAAACCACCTTGCAAGGAGAGGAGTAAAGCACATGAGAACACCTCTCTTCCTCATTGTTCGTGTGTAAAATGAGTGGAGGATGTCCCCAAGCAATGTAGGTACGGGATTCCTGGATAGGAAAATCTTGACAGCGTTGACATCTATAAGTTGGTCAGGATTTGGGAACAAGACCAACCCATAAATGAGGAGTGCCACAATTTCTTCAAAGGCTTGTAGATCCAAAGAATTCCAACACTCTTGTGCCTTCTCAAACAAGAATTTTGCCAAGAAGCCTCTGACACCACTTCTAGTCTCCCAATACCCCTTGATGTCAGATGGTTGCAAGTGTAGTGCTTGAGCAACATCTTCAGGTTTTGGTTCTTTTTCCATACCGTTGTAGGGTAGTTGATTAAGAATAGGAATTCTCAGGAGTTGAGAAAATTCCTCCAAAGTAGGCACCAATTGGTAGTCGGGGAATGTGAAACAGTGGTGAAGGGGGTCAAAGAACTGGAACAACACTTTCACCGTGTCTTCTTCAATGTTGGTGTTGACTAGGCTGAGCAGTCCACCATGTCTTTCACTGAAGAGAAAGCTTTCTGGAATTCTGGATGTAAGCTCCTTGAGTTGAGGAGGGATTCTCACAAGGTTGACTTGGATAGTTTTCCTGCGAAGAATTTCCATGACCTACAAAACAAGAACAAAGATGAAGATCCAAATCCTTGAAATGGTTAGTGGATGTATATGATGCTTTATGATGTTCATGATGTATGCACAAACATATGTACAAGCAAGTCACACAAAACCCTAGTTTTAGGCTTGCATGGGGTTTCATAGGTAAGTACCCTCTTGAGTGTAGTTGGCTTAAAAACCTGTCCTATAAATAGTAACCGGGTTCTAAGGAGCTCAATATCATTGGATTGTTTTCTATGTTCATTGTTTTGGTTTAGCCACTTAACTAGCGACCAAAATATTCCAAGAAAAAAACCCTCAATGAGTGTAGTATCGAGTATCTACCAACTTCGGACTGCACCAAAGCCAGTCATCTCACTACCCCTAATAAAAGGCCAAGATGGTCAAGTAAGGTTCTAGGTCATTAGTGCTTGGTGACATCACTCAGCGGCCCCATACTCTCCTTGATTAAACTCAAGGGTTACCGATACTCACAAATATGTCGCACTAATATAGCTATTGCTTCAACCGTGTCGGTATACCCCGCACAGTTTCCACAACGTATTGCTATCTATGAATATTTCCCAAATCCAGGTGTAGGATTTCAAGCCCAAACAAGATAACCAAAATGTAAAGCAATCAAAGTAAACAATTAGTCATGCAAGAGGGTGATCTAGGCCCTAAGGTTACTCCACTTTTAAATTCATCCCCAACAGAGTCGCCAGTTCTGTGATATGGTGGGAGAACTGACTTGAGGTTTTGCGTTTGTATTCGCAAATGTTTCGGTTGAGCAAGAGTCGCCACCGACTTTTTATTTTATCCTAAGGAAAGGTTAAAAAGCACAGGAAAAACCTTTGAGATGTTTTCATGGGTTCGGGGAGTAGATTATAGAAAGGGAAGGTATTAGCACCCTTTCTATCCATGGTTATCCATGGGCTCTTAGTTACTTGCTTAGATCACTTGCCTTTTCTTTTCAATTGTTTGAAATGGTGCTTTGTGTGTGGTTTTGAAAATGTTTTGAAAAAGATGCCTTGTCTAGGCAACCATTGTAACAATTCTTGTTTGAATGTTTTACAAAGGAGTTTGTCTTTTTGAAAATATGTTTTAATGTTTTTGAAAGTTGTTTTGGAAGTTGTGTTTGTGAAGTGTGTTTTGAAAAATGGCAAGGATTTGTTTTGCAAGTTGGTCAAGTAACCAAGAGCTATCTACCCTAAATTTCTCAAAGGTTTTTCTCATGTTTTTAACCCTTTTAACAGTGTTGTTTCACCATTGTATTTGGTGAACAACCTTGCGTTAGGATGTTAACGGGACGGGCGTGGGTAATCGTATAGACCATAGAGGCAATAGTGCCAAGTGTCTTTGGCAATTTTCTCAAGGGACTTGATCATTTTAGGCAACTTGATAGCGTCATCGAGGGACTATGATCATTTGATTTGTTTTTGTTTTGCCAAAGACACTTAGCATGCAACCATGGCCCATTTTTGAAGGCAACAAGTGGTGTAACCCTATGGGTGTAAGTGTGCATTGTGTTCGTTTTTCATGCATGTTTATCTTGAATTAGGTCAAGCTATTTGTTTATTGATTTTTGCATACAAACCCTAAGTCTATCATGGCATAATTTGAAAGCTTTTAAATGCGGAAATTTAAATGCTAAGCTATTACAACAATGATTATGGGGATGGGGGTTCAAGTTTGAATTTGGGGATATTTGACAAGAAATTAAATTCTAAGCTATTACATCCATATCGAATATACAAATATTTAATTGTACAATATTTAAGTAAATACAATAAATATGCAAAATGTATTATGCACAAAAATGATTTTTTATGTATGTGAAAGTATTTTTTCATGTGAAATATAAACAAAAATAAAAAAGGTCAAATTTTGAATATTTTTGTTATTTAGGGCAAAACCCTAGTTTTTGAATAAATAGTATTTATTTATTAATTATATACAATATTTTTTAATTATATACAAAAAATAAGAAGTATATTGTAAAAAAGTATTTTGGATGTCAAATATTAATAAAAATAAAAATGTATTATTTTCATATTTTTATCCTAAGTATTCTAATAAAATATACAAGTATTTATATTATATATTAAACATACTAAATATATACAAAAATAAAATATTAATTATTTACAAAAAAATGTATATTTTAGAAAATGTTTTCAAAATGTAACAAAAAATAATAACTGAAAAATATTTATTTTTGTATTATTTTTAGGGTTTTAAATAAAAAGTATATATATTTATTTACATGTATATGTTTAAATAAAACAAATAAATGCTTAATAAATTCAAAAATGTGTGAAAAAATATTTTTAGGGTTTTTTATGTTTGGACAAAAAAATGTAAAATCAGAATAAAAAAACAAAAAAGTCAAAAATAACAAGTATTTGATTAAATGGGCCAGGGGGGTGTAAATGGAAAAAAAGGGTGTAAGCAGCAAAACAGACTCAGGCCCAGCCCAAGCCAACCTTCTTCAACCTCCAGCTCTGTTCAAACAGAAAAACGCGCGCCTTTCCTTGTCCAACACAAACTCCTGATTCTTGGACTTTTAGCAAAAACTCATAACACAAATAATGTAGAGCATCAAGCCACGATTTCAAATATGTAAAAAACTTGACCTAACTCTAAGAAACCAGGGAGAATTTATTCACCCCCAATTTCTGACCTAGTTTTTCTTCAATGTTCATGGCCAAAATTCTCACAGCATGCTTAATATAAATAAAAAGTGAACACATGTATGGTTTCAGGGCTATGAGTAGAGCATGTTTCATTCACAAACCTAAGCCTAACTCTTTCTAGATTGAGAGATAGAAGTCCATGGATTACCTGTCTCAGCTTGAATCGTGCAGAGCAATGTGGCCAACTTCAATGGAGTTTAAGCTTCTGTACAGCTTGCCTGAAGTCCAAGGAAGCTTCTCCAACACCTAGCTTGCTTTGAAACTGTCTGTATCGTGCTATGGAAGTCCACCTGCACAGCTTGAAAGTAAAAATGGCAAACGTGGTTAGGGGTGTTACAGCTTGTGTTTAGGGCTTGGGATAGTTTGTGTGGATGGAATGGAATGTATTGGAACTTGTTTGGGCAAAAACGCACGAGTGGATAATGCTAGGCAAGTCAATCTGCAGAGAATGCTCTGTTTTGCAGCAAAACAAGGATTCTGAGTATTAAGAAGTGTGAGGGATGGTTCAATCGTGTTTTAGGCTTGGCTTGATGTATGGAAAAGGTTAACAAGGTTTGTTCTTGGTTGTGTTGACAGGAAGTGGAAGTTGGAGTTGTTTTGCAATGTTTCTTCTATGTGAAGCAAAGAAAGTGTGTTAGTGTTATAGACCTGTCCAAGCCTCTCAAGCATGCTGCATATCTTCCCCTTGAGACTTGCAATATAGATTTGATTTGTCTTTAGAGATATGGCCCCCCTCTGTCGAAAGATCATGCATTGACATAAAGTAACACTTTTCAAAAATGGCAAATGTGCTTTTTCCAATTAAGGGTTAGTTTAACATGTATTGCCCAAATGAACAAAATAACATCTTAACCCAATGGTTAGGCATTTAATTATGGTGTGTGAAACTGGTTTTGAGGCCTGCAAGCTAGCATAAACCAAGCTTACTTGAAAATGCAAATGTTATGAACAAGCTTTGGCCATGAACAAAAGTGAGTTTTGGCCAACTTTGCAAATTCGATTCTCTCTAACCACAAGGGTGTTTGAGAAGTTATTGGACAATTTAGAAAGCTTGGAATTTGTACTACAATCCCTCTTTATAATGCAAATTGAAACTCCAAGTGGAACCATGTGAAAAATGACCAAGAAGTTGGACAAAAATCCTGCCTAGAATAGGTCAAAATTTCTCTAAGTTAAAAATGTTTTGCACCCTTGTTCCAAAAATCATAACTTGAGATAAAAGCTTCCTTTGAGAAAACTTTGTGAATCAAAGTTGTAGATTTTTCAATGGACTACAACTTTCATGTTTCAAGTTTTGTTTGAATCCATTTGCATCTTGGTGTAAAAATGGGACAAAGTTAGGAAAAAATAAGGAAGTTTCATAACTTAGAAAAATTCTAAGTTATGAAATTTTCTCATTTTAAACCCTAATTTGAAATTTTGGATTTCTTGATGAACAAGTTTCATAATTTGACATGTCTTGATGAAAAATGAATCTTGGCATTTGATTTTGATCAAAAAGTCAAAGTTTGACTTTTCAGTATACAGTCAAATTTTGATCAGTTGACTGAAAAATTTATCTGTCAATCCTATGCATTTGAGATCTTTTAAACTTGTTGAATGGGTCAAGACAATGCCATTGAGTCCTTGAGTCCATATGTGAGCTTGTTTTGCCATTGGTTAGGTCAAACAGTCAAAAATTGCCTTTGTGCAGTCAAAACCCTAAAAATGACCATTTTGCCCTTTTGATGATTTGATCAAATTTCTTGTGGAATTGTGATTCAAACTTGATCAAATGATTCATATGAGTTCATAATGTTGATGTGGGTCAAAAATCATGAGGTTTGACTGTCAATTGGCCACAGTTGACTTTTTCCCCAATACAACTGATTTCTAGGTCAACTGTCCAATTGACTGGGCAAAGATTGGAATCAAGGCTTGAAACTTGGTATGGATAAACTTGCGAGTCCAACATGAAGCATGAAAGTCACTTTGGGCATTTTAGGTCAAAACATCTCTGTGCAAACTCAAACCCTAATTTGGGTCAACAGTGCAAGGAGGAGTTTTGAGCAGAGCAAACCCTAACTTGATCTTGAGCTCAAAGAGTCTTGTGGTGAGAAAATGTTGATGAAATGAGAGGGCAAATTTTGGGGTACAACAAGATGTCTGCGGGAAAGAATCAGAATAAACCATTGAGAGATTTAAACTGAACCAGCAGAGGTCTGGAAAAGAATCAGAATAAATCTTGGAGCGACATATCTGAACCAGAGAAGATGTCTACTAGAAAGAATCAGGATAAACTATTGAGAGATTTAAACTGAACCAGAAGAGGTCATGAATTTTCTTTAACTGGAAAGAATCAGAATAAATCTTGGAGCGACTTATCTAAACCAGAGAAAGATGTCTGCGGGAAAGAATCAAAATAAACCGTTGAGAGATTTAAACTGAATCAGCAGAGGTCTGGAAAATAATCAGAATAAATCTTGGAACGACTTATATGAACTAGAGAATATGTCTAATATAAAGAATTAGGATAAACCATTGATAGATTTAAACTGAACCAGCAGAGGTCATGGGATGAGTATCAAAATAATATCCATAAATGAATTGTATCTGACTCGTATTTGAAAGATGTACTAAATGAGCGTCAGAATGACATCCTTATCTAGATCATATCTTGAATGTATTTGAAAGGTATGTTGAATGAATGACAGAATGACATCCGAATTTGGATCGTATCTGGATTGTATTTGAAAATTATGTTGAATGAGTGACAGAATGACATCCGAATCTGGATCGTATCTGGACTGTATTTGAAATGTATGTTGAATGAGTGACAGAATGATATCCGAATCTGGATCGTATCTAGACTGTATTTGAAAGAGTTTGGAATAAGTATCAAAATGTCAGCCATATCTGGATCGCATACGAACTGTCTCTAGAAGGAATCTAGAATAAGTATAAGAATGTCAGCCATATCTGGATCGCATCTGAACTGTTTCTAGAAGGAATCTGGAATAAGTATCAAAATGTCAGCCATATCTGGACCGCATCTGAACTGTCTCTAGAAGGAATCTGGAATAAGTATCAGAATGTCAGCCATATCTGGATCGCATCTGAACTGTCTCTAGAAGGAATCTGGAATAAGTGTCAGAATGTCAGCCATATCTGGATCGCATCTGAACTGTCTCTAGAAGGAATATGGAATAAGTATTAGAATGTCAGCCATATCTGGATCACATATGAACTATCTCTAGAAGGAATCTGGAATAAGTATTAGAATGTCAGCCATATATGGATCACATCTGAACCGTTTCTAGGAGGAATCTGGAATAAGTATCAAAATGTTAGCCATATATGGATCGCATGTGAACTATTTCTAGAAGAGAATATGGAGTAAGTATCAGAATGTCAGCCATATCTGGATTGCATTTGAATTATTTCTAGAAGAGAATCTGGAGTAAGTATCAGAATATCAGCCATATCTGGATCGCATCTGATCTGTTTTTAGAAGAGAATCTGGAGTAAGTATCAGAATGTCAGCCATATCTAGATCACATCTGAACTGTTTCTAGAAGAGTGTGTGGGAAGGAGCCCGTGTAGGATTTCTTCAGTTGGTCGTGTAGATAATTTCCCTGGCTTGTTACAAGTATTAATTTCTGACCTTTTGAAGATTGTTGATGATAGCCATCTGTTGATTTGATCTTTCCTGAAAGGGTAAAGAGTTAGATGCATGCGATGTCATGATGTATGACATGCATGGTGCAATGATATTCTCAAAATAAATGAGATTGTGCTGTATGCATTTATTATGTATGTAAATTAATTGTGAAAAGTTATTGAAGTGTATCTTTGTCTGGGAAAATAAATCCTTGACAAGTGTTGGGGAGTTTATTAAATCCTGGATTGTTGTTGAAGAGTAGGTGTGTCTTCAAACTTTGCTTAGAACATTTCCAGCGGGGATTCCTGTTTTGTTATTTGAGGAGAACTCCGTTAGGGAATGTTGAAAACTCTGTGGAGAATGTTGATTCATACTTGGGTAAAAGAGTTCATGAGCCTTGATTGTTAGTTGCTCTACTGGGGAGTCGAAGTTGAACTGATGTCTGGTCGGGTCCAGGTTTCACAGTAACTTGTTGGGGATTGTAGAGTAGTCTACCGGGGAAGAGGAGTTGTGGTCCTTTTATTTGTAGTAGTCATAGAGGCAAACTCAAGCTGGGGAATCCTGCCATTTGTTGGGGAAATAAACCCTGTTTCCATTCTGTTGGAGAGGTGGTGACTTCGCTGGGAAAAATCATTGAGGATTCTTGAGGTCGACTCAGCTGGTGAGAAGTTTTCAGAGATTGAAACTCTGGCTGGGAGTCATCCTATGAGAAGGATTTTGGGGAGGTTTGTCATTGCCCCTAGTAGCAAGTGTTTGTGGCACTGTAAGGAAATGTTTGACTGTACGTAACCCTTTGTCGGGATTTGCGTTCAATTCCCCAAGCGATGGAGATGGAGACCTGCCCCTGGTTATTCAACACTTCTTGAGAGATTTCTTGGAACCTCGACTGGACTGCCCCAGGTGTGCTGAATAGTGACATGTCATGCCCCTTTGTTGATAGGAGATTTGTTATTGGAAGTGTCATCCCATCTGTAGTGATTTTGTTCACTGAGAGAGCTTTCGTTCATGGGATATTCGTTGTGTGAATTTCTTCGCTGTCAAACAAAGAGCCATATGCAAACAACGATATTCAAATAATGCAAAGTTTATGCTTGTCTTGAAGTTTTGAAAATGCATTTTATCAAGTAAAGAAATTTTTGTAAGAAAATTCAAACTCAGGATTTAGAGTAAAGCCTTACAGGAGTCAGGATACCTTTTGTAACAGTATGCTTTCGAACTAACCCATGCTTCAATTAGGACTTTTGAAGGGTTGTAGCGTGGCTTAGTTCATGGTTTAAGAAACAAAGGATAAAGGCTCAAAGTGTATTTGTATCTGCCCGTTCTTCGTGATGTTCTTCAGTCTTAAACTCAGTTAATTGTATGTTTGAACTCTAATTGAGTCTGGAATGACATTTTGGTGATGGTTCAGACAAGTTAAGTTTGCCGAAAGGCAGTCATTTCTTGCAACATTTTCATGTTGTTGGGGATTTGTAGTGACCTCTTTCTTTTGATTTGTTATCCCTAATTTTGCCTGACTGTTCTTGTTTTGAGATTACAGTCAGCGGAATGCCCTAGTTTTCTTAAGTCTCCTTTATAGGTTTTGACTTAGTAGGCTTTTCTTTTGAGAGATAGGGAACCATCATCGTCTTTTGATTCTAGAGGAATGTTTTTGATGCCATTCGTTGTATTACGAGATGAGAGTTTGTGAATGAACGCGCATTTGAATTAACTGAGAGACTACCCTGCCCTAGGTTTTGATTAAAGGTTTTAATTTATGTAAAAAGTAAAACTTCTACTTCTTTGGCTCGAAGGGGTTGACTAGGGATTATCTTCCTTATAACTCCAGTGTTTAGGATTTGAAAGAACGCTTGTACATCATCAGCAAGGTCTATCCAAAAGCATATTGTATGAGATTATGACATTGTTTTCGTCATCCTCCCTCTAAAGGATTGTAACTTTTAGCAAGAGTTAAATGTCATAAGGAGAGTAAAAATCATAGTTTAAATGTAATGAAAATGAATGGATAAATTCAAGACAAACATATTCAATGCATTAATGAAACAAAGTTTGACATTAATAGATAATTGTTTGAATAAAAAAATAAATTACAATTGAAAATTCAAAATGAACAAGACGCTCTCAGTGATTCGGCATAGGAGAAATGATCACGTTAGGAGCCCCTGGAGGGTCGAACTCAACCTCCTTGGCATCAGTCATGTCTTGGATCTTGTTCTTCAGAGCCCAACAGTTGTTCGTGTTGTGTCCCGGACTGTCAGAGTGGTATTCACATCTTTCATTGGGATGATAGGTAGGAGCGGAAATGTTGGGGTTCTGAAGAGGAGCCTTTAACGTAATCAACTCTGCCTTCAACATGTGTTGTAGCGCTTGAGCCAGTGACATGTTGATCTTAGTGAACTGTCTTTTAGGTGCGACCTCCTTACGCTGATGCCCCTGTCTTTGTTGAGCAGGTGTAAGATTAGAGATCAGGATTGCTCCTACGTGTTGATCGCGGTTTCGCTGGTTACGACCTTTTTGACCGTGCACAACATCAAACTCTTTCTTCCCGATGAAAGGTTGTTTCCCTGTACTCGAGGATGCACCCCAGTGGATTTTACTGTTTTTGATGCTAGCTTCGACTCTTTCGCCAGTAGTATTAGTTCGGTGAATCCGGCCGAGGAGCTTCCGATTAGGTGCTTGAAGAAAGGTCCCGTCAAGGTTCCCATGAAGATGTCAATCAGCTCCCTGTCAATTAAAGAGGGATGCACCCTACCAGCCAGATCTCTCCACTTTTGAGTGTATCCTTTGAAGCTCTCGTTGGAACCCATGGTCATGTTCTGCAATTGCACACGAGTTGGTGCAAGATCAACACTGTATTGGTATTTCTTGTATAAAGTAGCAGCTACATCCTCCCAGGTGTGGATGAGAGAACTCTCCAATTGATAGAACCATTCAAGTTTAGTCCCTACTAGGCTCTCTTGGAAGAAATGGATCCAAAGCTTCGGATCAATTGTGTATGGTCAAATCTTGCGGACATAAGAATTTAAGTGCATCTTAGGGCAAGAGACTCCATCGTACAGGGAAAAGGTAGGTATTTTGAACTTTGACAGGATGACCACCCCAGAAACCAAACCCATGTCTCCTAAATCCAAACCAGGTATCTGTTGAATCTCCATAACATTGAGGCGTTCCTCCAACTGTTTGTACTTGTCATCAGCGGGAGGATATTGTTCCTCAAAATAGTCAGCTTCGACTTCATCAACCTCCATATTGTTGTCTTCTTCATGAATATCCCCCATGTTGGATGGAGTTGAAAGATTTAGAGCTCCCTTGACTGGTCCTCTAAGTCTTGTTCCCAAGTTCAGGACGCCTACTGACTTCTTAGGCTTCTTCTTCTTGTCTTTGAGAAGGAGAGTCTTCAGGTCCTCTTTCCCCTTAGCCATGGTATTGTACCCCAAAATTTTACCTCTCATTTTACTCAGCATATGTCAATTGAGGTCCCCAATTTGCTCAAGGAAGCCCAAGAGTTGACCAGACAAACTCTCTCCTAAGGCAGTATACCTCAAATTAGGGTTTCCATTTTATTTTGACATTTTATTAATTAAAAATTGAATAAAATCAAATAATTGGTAAATAACATCAAAGATATGTTTTGATATGATTTTTTGACAGGATCTCAATCAAATTATGCTGAGATATCAAGAACAAATCGAATCAAGCATGATTGGTACAAGATTGGCATGATTTGGCTTGATATAGAAAGATATCATACAAGGATTAAGACCAAATCAAATCTTCATAATGGACCGTGATTTAGCTTGTTTTTGTTGACCTAATGTATTCCATTACATATACAAAACATATCCAATGCACAAAGACAAGGTTTTGTAGTTGTGAAAGAGCAAGAACAAATTCAAAAAAGTTGTCAAAAAGTAGGGATCGGATTTCACTCCACATGACCTTTAAAAGAAATTTAAGGCCAACAATCGCATCCTGGGCGTGCACTGAAGCTGTCCCAATCATTTGCAAGGCCTGAAGCATCAAGAATTGTGTGCTACAACTCATACGGTTTGCCCTTTATTTCAAATTCGATTACTACGATTCTTGCATCATAAACATGTTTTAATGTTATGTATGTGTTTGTTATCATGTTTGCAATGTATTGGATTGGTTTAATTGATGTTTTAGCGCATATATTGATAGTTACCATTGCTAGGGTTTGAGGTCGTATTTTAGGGTTTCTTGATATAGGTACAATTAGGCCGAAAGAAGGATGCCATCATACTCCTGAGATCAAAACGAGTTGATCTATATGCTTGGAATTGATTTATATTGCTTGTAGTAGATTTTGGAAATTTACAGGTTTGTAGCCATGGAAGCTTGGCCGTAGGTAAAAGTCCCTTAGCTAACACGACAGAGGGCTGAGGAAGATAACAACGTGGCTGACCACCATTGGACAATTTGAATATTCGCGCGTTTTCTGAAGCTCGTGACCAGTTTGCATTATTTTGTTTTCGTTTCAATATTATCACAAACAGATACAGGTGGCCCAGTGGTGAAGCGTGTGGTTGGAAAGGTAGAGGACCTGGGTTCGATCCCAGGTCCCAGCATTTTCTTGTTTTCTGACTTTATAACTACAGATCCTATGCATACGCATCCCAGGGGCATACAATACACTGTCATCATCTAGCCAACGGTACCCTTATCAATCCAATCCAACGCCCATGCAAGAAAGGACCATGGTGCACCAACAGTAGGAGGCAGTATGGAATCCAAGGCGTTGACTAGGCTCAGCACATCTTGGGCTCAACAATTCAGTGATACGCCCCCCTAATTTCTTCATCACAGGCCCAATCTAATTTCTTTTATTTTATTTCTTTTATTTATTTTGTTTTATTTAGTTATTTACTTTCACAAATTAATTATTATTTTTTATTAACTACAAAAAACCATAAAGTCACAAAAACACCCAAAAAATCATTTTTTTTCATAAAATTGTTATTTTCTTTAATTAATTATTTGTTTAAATTAGGTTAATTTAATTCCTTTTCATAATTAAAAATAATTAGAAATTAGGGTTGTAAATAATTAATTTTTCTCCAAAAAGATAACTAAATTATTTTTTAATTAGATTTTAGGTCTCTTAATTAATTCTTCGCATTCAATTCGTCGCGCGTTTTAATTACTGTTTCCATTATTATTTATGTAACTGTTTCGAGGTTGTAATAGATTTTAATTAGGGTTTTTATTTTCTGCATTTTGTTTTCACTTAAATAATTCTGTATCTGCGAAAGCCATGTAATAGTTAGGATTTCTATTTCCGCACTTTAAATTTCCACAATTATTAACTGTTAGATGTATGCTAATAGGATTGTATGGCAAGAATATTTAAAAATTAAAACGGTAGATAACCTAAATGTGTAAAGACAAATTAATTGAAAAAGCTCACTCGCACATGCTCACTCCTAGGGTTTACTCCACTTCGGTTGCCTTCGGTTAAGCGGTCATGAAGTATAGGGTTTGTTAGTGGCCGTCCTCTAGCCCCGAAAGATCTCAAATGATCCATTCGGATGTTGCCTCGGAAACAAATCTTTAAGGCTTTGGGATGATTACTAACACCTCCTAACATTGCTTTTGTGACCGTATTTGTCCCTTCGAACGTCCCTTAAAACTCCAACGACGGTGCTACCTATTCTTTAATAATTGGATAGCGCTGTGTAAAGGAAAATGAACAGTCTTTTTTTGAGTAGGTAGATTAAATCTTAAGTACTTGTTCAAACAAATAAACTTTTCACACAAACACCTTTCAAAACAATTTTCAAAACAACTTCGTCACATCCTTGAGGATTGATACAAGGGTTATCACGAAGTAAAACTTTTTCAAAAAACAAGCACACACAAGCAATTTTAAAATGAGCAAGTACCGAAGAGCCCATGGAAAACCATGGATAGAAAGGGTGCTAACACCTTCCCTTTCTATAATCTACCCCCCGTACTAAGAAATATTCTCGAAAAAGGTTTTTTCTGTTCGTTTCCTTTTCCTGATTGGATGAAATAAAAGCCGGTGACGACTCTTGCTTACCGCGACATTTTGCGAACAAAAAACGGAAAACGCAAACCAGTATTAACAGTCGGTTCTGCCACCGTATCATAGAACTGGCGACTCTGCTAGGGTCGAATAAAGTGTGGTATACCTTAGGATCTAAGTCATTTCAAATTGCTTTCTTGTTTGTTTGCTTTATTCTTAAAGGGTTTTGCATGGGCATTGTTAAAGATCCTACACTCGGATCTAGGGGCACTTATTAGGTAAACAACAATAGATCGTGGAGATTGTATGGTGTAGATCGATATGGTTTAAGCGATGGCTGTGTTGGTGTGACACTTTGGTTGGTACCGGTATCCTTCGTGGAGAAACGAGGAGAATACGAGGCCGCCGCGTGGTGTCATGAAGCACTAACGGACCTTAGAACCTTAGTTGGACAAACTTGGCCATTAGAAAGTAGTGAGATAGCCGGCCGCGGTATACAGCTGAGGATTGATTGATACTCGATGCTACACCCATCAAGAGTAGACTTTCGAGATATTTCAGCCGCAAGAAAAGATTGCTTAAGCTGAGACAATGCCCGATAAAGGATGGTCAGTGATATTGAGATCCCTTAGAACTCAGTTACCTTTTAAGACAGGTTTGAAACCAACTAAGCTTCAAAAGGGTATGACCTTTAACCTCATGCAGGCCTTAAACCTAAGGACTTGGTGTAATTTGTCTGTGTTTGTTATACATGTGGTTTATCATGACATCATGCATCATAACATAACATCCATTCTTATTGCACTAACCATTTCAAAGACCAATGGAGTTTATCTTTGTTCTGGTTTGCAGATCATGGCTTCCGTTCGTAGAAACACTATTTGAATCAGCTTTGTGAAGATACCTTCCCAACTCAAAGAACTAGTATCAAAGGTTTCTGAAACTTCTGCGTTCGCTAACAGACATGGTCGACTTCTCAACCTGGTTACTTCAAAATTTGATGAAAAGATGATGAGTGTAGTCTTTCAGTTCTTTGATCCCAAGCACCATTGCTTCACCTTTCTAGACTATCAGTTGGTTCCTACCATGGAAGAATTCTTTCAACTATTGGATATACCCATTCTTGAACAGTTTCCTTTCACAGGTCTGGAAGAAGTTCCTAAGCCAGAATTCATTGCCTCAGCTTTGCATCTAAAACGGGATGACATGGTATCCAATTGGGAAACAAGAAGGGGAGTCAAGGGTTTTCTAGCCAAGTTTCTGACAAACAAGGCCCAACTATTTTGGGATGATATTGATTTTCAGGATTTTGAGGAGGTCTTGGCTCTTCTAATCTATGGGTTAGTCCTATTCCCTAATCAAGACTCATTCACAAATGTGAATGCTATCAAAATCTTCCTCTCTCGCAACCCTGTGCCTACCTTGCTCGGAGATATTTTGCACACTCTCCATACTCGTACCATGAAGAGAAGAGGGTTTCTTATGTGTTGCATGTCATTGCTGTCGAGGTGGTTTATTTCTCACCTCCCTAAGTCCATACTGAAGAATGAATAAAGTTTAGGTTGGTCGCAAAGGATAATGTAACTCGCTCATATGGATATTCTCTGGTGTTCCCGAGTTATGGAAAATGTTGCTATTATTGACCGCTGTGGGGAGTACCCTAATGTCCCGTTACTTGGCATCAGAGGGGGCATAACCTACAATCCTTGTTTAGGTCTGCGACAATTTGGTTACGCTCGAAGAGATGGTCCCCACGAGTTACTTATTGAGGGCATTTTATTCAACTATGAGGATGACGCTCACGAGTATCGCCGGAGGTTCATATGAGCTTGGGGCATGGTAAACAGATCTAGCACCAAGGCTTTGGGGCCAAAGGCTTCCATTCCTATGGAACCTTACCTCCATGGGTACGAGCCCGCGCCCAGAAGCTTATGATGCCCTATGTGGCCGTTTTACCAGTGATTGTGGAACCCACTACTGAAGGGGGTATTCCTTACACGATTCTCTATCCTTATATTCCCACTAATCTTGGAGAGTTACAGAGGTCTTGGATTCAGTTGAAGAAGGAGTGGGATACTTAAATGGATCAATTCCATGCTCAGGAGAGGAAGGTTCTAGAGCTCACAAAGCAACTCCATGAAGAAATAGGACTCAATGCTTATCTCGGCACGAAGAGGAAGCATCCATGGGAATTTTGATTTCTTTTTTAGTTTTAGATTTGTTTTTAATTATAACGCCTAAAAGGCATTTGAACTTTGAATTCAGCTAATAAAATCTTTGTTTATTTTGGTTTTCAAATTTAAATTCCCCAAAGTCTTTGAAATAATTGCATACGCACCCCACTCATAGCATTGCATGTACAGGTACCATTACAGGTTTCTCATCTTCTTCGCTGTTTATTTCAGCAGAAATGTATTTCGAACAAAGCATCAAGGACCTTCAGGCACAGAACACCCAGTTCCAACAAATGTTCATAAGTCTGGCAAAAGGGCAGGAGGATCTGAAAGCCCTCATCCTGGAAGAGAAAAAGAAAAAGAAGAAGGTTGCCGGTATTCTGAATATGGGCAGAAGGTTTGAAGAGCGGTTGAAGCGACAAGTCGATCTAACCTCCTCATCCAAATAAGGGGAGAATCAAGAAGAAGAGGAGGATCTCAGTCCTGTAGTTTCTGACAATGATACCGACTACAATGATGAGAAGTATCCTCCTGCTGAGGATAGATACAAGGAGTTGGAAGATCGTTTGAGTGCCATGGAAGTTCAGAGGATACCTGGGCTGGATTTCGAAGAATTGGGATTGGTGTCGGGAGTGGTCATCCTGTAGAAGTTCAAAGCTCCAGTTTTTTCTAAGTATGATGGGGTGTCCTGCCCAAAACTCCATCTCCGCTCTTATGTCAGAAAGATCCAGCCCCAAACCACTGATTGAAATTTGTGGGTTCATTTTTTTCAAGATAGTCTGTCAGGGACTCAGCTTGAATGGTTCTACCAGCTGGAGGGAGCCAATGTCTGAAATTGGGAAGATCTGGTTGTTGTATTCTATAAGAAGTATCAATATAATGCCGACCTTGCTCCTACTCGTACTCAACCTCCGTTGTCTGATAGGGAGTTGGTTGATATGTTTCTGGGGACGCTATCTGGTCCATTCTTTAATCACTTGATCGGCAACTCATCACCTGGTTTCATTGAGCTGATTCTAACTGGAGAAAGAGTAGAAGCTGAGATTTGGAGCAGCAAGATACAGAAGGACGCCTCTTCGAGTTCAGTAAAGAAGCCTTTTGCTGGTAAGAAGGAAGCCAATTCCATCTATAGCCTGAGGGGTCAAAACAAGGTTGAACATCATCAGACAATAATTTCCGTAATGATACCTAGACCTGCAGTTGCTCCACAACGCAACAATCAATAAAGAGTGGAAATACCACAACGACAGTTTACCCGAATCAACATGACATTGGCTAAAGTTCTACCTCATCTGTTGAGATCCAACTTGGTAACCTTGAAAGAGTCTTCCAAGAATCCAAATACTACATCTCCCCGATATAATCCAAATGCTCGGTGTGCCTATCATTCCGAGAGTCCTGGCCACGATACCAATGACTGCTGAGCTCTAAGGAATAAGGTACAAGATCTGATTGAAGCCAAGGAAATTGAGTTCGATGCTCTGGAGAAGCCCAATGTCATAACTAATCCCATGCCTAAGCATGGTCGTGGAATTAATGTTATTGATATCGACTTGTTTGTAACCTTGGTTGATGAAGTTTCTACTCCTCTCATGACTGTGAAGAAGAATTTGCTGTTGGCCGGTTTATTTCCGGGTTGTGGTGAAGGTTGCCACATGTGTTCATTTCTACCTTCTGGTTGCCATTTGCCAAAGTCAGGTGTTCAACGCTTGATGGACAACAAAGAAATTTTGTTCGAGAAAACTTTGGTTCCCGTTGTTCCATCTGAAGACATTGCCATTATAACCATTTCCGCCAATCCTTCCAAGGTCTCCTCGAGAAGACCTGTTAGGATTACATCTGCTCCAAGAATTTCTCCGCTGATAATCACTGTTCCTGGTCTTGTCCCATATGTCTTGGACAAAGCTGTCCCCTGGCATTATGGTGCTGATGTGTACTATCATGGCGTCAAACAAGATTTGAAAGATGAAGAGGCTGATCCTGATATTGGTAACATTGTCGGAACCAGCAAAGTTACCCGAAGCGGAAGAGTCTTCTCTCCTGAGATTTCCCCTAAGACTGTCAACAAGCCTACTGTCATTCCATCTGTTATTCCTGCCAGTACATCAACTACTGCTCCTGTTCTTACTCAAGTTATTACCCCTGTCAGCGAATTGTCTAATACATCAACTACTGCTGTGATCGGTGGATCTGGAACTGACTGTTTAACGCTGGTTCGCGAAATGTCGCGGAAGCAAGAGTCGCCACCGTCTTTTATTTTCTCCAAATGGAAAGGACAAAAGCACAGAAAAATTCCTTAAAGAGATTGCTCTCGGTTCGGGAGGTAGGTTATAGAAAGGGAAGGTGTTAGCACCCTTTCTATCCATGGTTATCCATGGGCTCTTAGATACTTGCTCACTTGTGTTTTCAAAATTGTTTGTTTGCTTTTCAACTGTGGGTTTTAAAAAAGTTTCTTTGAAAATTCCAGTTCGACTCTTATATCGGTCCTCAAGAGTGTTTGAAAAATTGCTTTCGAAAGCTTTTGAAAAGGTGTCGGTGTGAAAAGTATTTTTGATTTGTTTTGAAATTTAGTGCAAGTATCTAGAGTCGTCTACCTACCCTAAGGAATTCGTCTGTGTAAATGTCCTTTAAAGTAGTACCATCCCACCATTGAGAGGTAGGTAGCACCACCGTTGGAGGTGTTCGGGTCAATTCGAAGGTTCGGGACATGGTGATCACCAGAGCAATAGGAAGACACCTTAGAAGCTACCCTCATGCCAGGTTCCCGGATCATGAGGACTTACTAAGACATCCTCTACTCGACGATCACCTTTCGAGGCAAGGCAACAGTGAGGCGTACCCTAGGGGTGGTGTGTGCGCTTTGTGTGTCGTTTTCATTGATATTTGTCTTGTCATGTCATTGGTGATCTACGCTTGATTTTATTTAAGGCCATTCATTCTTGCATGCTTTGTTTAACAGTTAAGATATTTGCGGGAAAAGTAAATCTAAAGCTATTACAAATGGCGCGGGTCCACATCGCCAAAATTAACCAGGACCCGATTTGACGGAAAGTAAATGAAGCAAATAAAGTATTTAAAGTGCGAGTAATTAAATACATGGCTTCGGGAGAGGTACATAATTATTTAAGCGGAAAAGAAATAATAATGCGAATAAGAAATTAAGAGCGAAACGAGGGCGTTGGACCCTTTTGCAAAAAGTTAAAATTAATGAGGAATTAAAATTAAAATTAAAAGAAGGCAAGAATTTGTTTTTTTGTTTTTGGTATTTTTATGTTTTTTAAGATTTAATGAAAAAAGGAGTTAATTAAAATTAAAATAAAATGCTAAACCTAATTCTAATTATTTTTAAGTTATTAAGAAAATATTGAAGTTTTATAACCTAAATTAAACCTAACCTTTTTTATGTACAACTTAAAAAATAAATAAAATAAATATTATTATTGGGAAAGAAAAATTAAAAAAAAGGAATAAAACATTGATTAAACCTATTTCTACATTTTTTAGATTTTTTATGAAAAGAATTAATATTACACTTAAATTAGAACTAAATATTTATATGCAAGTTTGTTTATAAAAATACTAAAATAAGTAATATTTTATTATTTTTTCTTTTTCTGATTTTTATGTGTTTTTATATTTTTGTGAGAATAATTAATTAAATTAAACAAATAAAGAAAATAAAACAATAATTAAAAATAAAATATAAGAAAAATATGAAAAATTGCAAACCAGGGGGGGTGGAAGTCCCAAGTGTGGAGGTACAATCCAAGCAGGTGAGCCCAATAGCCTTCAGGTCCATTTGACCTTTTCAGTCAACGTGCTAGCGTGTTGACTCGCGTCCACGCTGTTCTCCCAACCATAGCCCTTGGATTGACATATTAGACGCGTGGCTGGCTGGATCTTGGATATGTATCATGGAACGGCAACGTTAACCTGTATGTGATTATTATTTGAAAAATAATATTGAGGATATGAAAGATCTGGGGCTCGAACCCAGGTCATGTGCATTACCTCCAAATATGCTTGCCACTGCGCCGCTTCATGCATTGTTAATATTAAATAAGCAACAATTATTATAAAAAGAACAACTGCATTAGTAATCTAAACGCGCGAAATTTTGAACCCTCCAATCAGCGCCGGCCAACACATCATCTTCTCCGTTTTGTTTATTTCCTGAAAATACAAAAGGGTTAGCGGGGGTTTTGAACCCCCTCAATACATGCTTGTTTTCAAAATAGCGATTAGCACGCCTTGGTTCAGAAATTAGGCGCGACTATTGCAATCACTTCGTCCAAGCTTCCTGGTTTTGATCATGGTACTGTTGTGTCTCAATTTTACAGGATAAGAGAATCCCTAATTTCACAAGTCTGAAAACCTAGGAGGCTTTAATGGCGATTTCGTGTATGGGCGATGAAAACACAATTGAATTACACAGTTAGCATAAGAATCATGTAAGGAACACAAATCAAGCCTCAAAAATTATGGAAAATGTATGAATCGAGATGCAAGAGTATCAAATATTTTCGGTACAGGGTGCGTCCGTTTTACCAATTCTTGATGTTAGGATGAGTGGTTTTGATTGGTATATGATCCTTGAAGCTTCAGGAATACGATGGACTCAGTGTTGTGGCTTGAAACGACCTGCAAGTATGCTTTCAGTTTTTGAGTTTTTTGGGAGAAATTTCAAGTTTTACAATGGCTTTTGGGCGCAGCTTTTTTGTGTCTTAGCATTAGGTTTTCACTCAGGCTTATGTACTGAATAGATTAGGTTAACAAAATTGATCCAAATATCTTTCATTCATGGATTTGGAGATTTGATTTTTCACCATTATGTTTTCAATCTTTTCCATGTGCTCTTGTATCAATTATGCTCAAATCAAATCAAATCTTCCTATTTTTGAATGTGCACGAAATATTGAGGGCAAAACATGCATGAAAAGATTTATTAGGTCAAGTTATATATTTTTCACATATTTAAATGATTTAAATGAATTAATATAAATAAAAATTCAAATAAATAAATAAAAAAATGAGAAAATACTTCCCTTTGGGACAAGTGGTCGTGCATATGCTTAGAATGATGAATCATGGAAGAAAAATGGGCCCATTAGCAATTTTAGGTCATTTGAATCAATGTTGACTTTTCAAAATATCCAAAAATTTCCCAACTTCCACAAGGCATAACTTGCTCAATTTTTAAGATTTTCTCATGTTCTTTGACATTTTGGAAAGGTCTTTGAGTCCTCTAACCAATGTCTTTGGTCCCATGTCATTTGGATTTACCAATCGCAAGTTATGGCCTTTGACTTAAAGTCCCTTTTTGTTGACTTTTGAAAATGACCTATAATGTTGAAATTGATAACTTTTTGTGAGAGCATTTCTTGGAATTGAAGTATGAAAATGAGTTGTAGGAAATGTCTTTCTCTTCAAAATGAGCTTTGGATGGAATTTTTCTAATAATCCATGTGAAAGTTATGCCCTGGTCAATTTCAGTTGACTTTTTCAACTGTCCAAATAAGGAAACTTTTGCATCTTTGATGATTTCTGAGCCAAATTTTGAGAATCATGATCAAGCATTGATCAAATGATGTTTGTGGTTTCAAAATGATATGTTGACCAAAAATTTGAACTTTTGACTGTCAAATGACCATTTTGCCCCTACAGTTGACTGTAGTGCAATTTAGGGTTTTGACTGTGCAATTTTGTGCTGAATGCCTTGAAACTTGATATGAGGATGCTTGACCATATTTGTAGGCATATGAGACTTGATTGGGCCCTTGATAACTTCCTTTTCTTGATCAGACTCAAAACCCTAGTTTTGACTGTATAGGAGACCTTTGCACTGTGCAACCCTTGGGGAATTTTGCAGCTTGACTTGGCAATTTCTTGGAGAATATGGGAGGGCAAATTTTGGGGTACAACAGTTGCCCCTGTTCAATCTTCTTAAACCTGAGGATGCAGATTGGCTGACGTGCCTTTCGTAATCCGAGGGTGGAAGATGATTGAACACTAGAGTGCCCAGAAATTTACGCTCACATAGTAGCAGTGATGATGGGAATGGGCTTATAGATGCCATTTAGAGGTTACTGGATAGGATGATGGGCTTATAGATGCCATCTAGATGTTGATCGCATAAGAGATTCCTTAGCGAGAACCTGCATACCTGTAAAAGAACAAATGAGTACCTGACACGTTGCAGGAGCTGGTTTTCAGATGCCTGGTATAGATGTGTCCTGACTGGTTACAGGAGCTGAGTCTGGAGCTTCACATGATGATGAATGAACCAGGGATGGTTACTGCCTTAGCATGAATGGTAAGAGAACCTTGGGCGACTTTAACTTCAACAACGCTCGTTGAGAAAAATCTTGGGTGTCTTCTACTGGGATAAGAATCAGGGAGATCTTAGGGTCGATCTGACTGAACCAGAGAAGGTCTTGAAACATCTTCAACTGGATAAGCATCAGGGAGATCTTGGGGTCGATCTGACTGAACCAGAGAAGGCCTTTGACTGGATAAGTATCAGGAAAATCTTAGGGTCGATTTAACTGAACCGGTCTAGGTCTTGAAATATCTTCAACTGGATAAGCATCAGGGAGATCTTGGGGTCGATCTGACTGAACCAGAGAAGGCCTTTGACTGGATAAGCATCAGGAAAATCTTAGGGTCGATTTAACTGAACCGGACAAGGTCTTGAACTATCTTCAACTGGATAAGCATCAGGGAGACCTTAGGGTCGATCTGACTGAACCAGAGAAGGCCTTTGACTGGATAAGCATCAGGAAAATCTTAGGGTCGATTTAACTGAACCGGACAAGGTCTTGAAACATCTTCAACTGGATAAGCATCAGGGAGATCTTAGGGTCGATCTGACTGAACCAGAGAAGGCCTTTGACTGGATAAGCATCAGGAAAATCTTAGGGTCGATTTAACTGAACCAGGCTAGGTCTTGGAATGTGATTGAGAATTTAACTGCATCTTTCCTGAAAGGTAGAGGTCAGTCATATGCAATGCATGATATGGATCAAGCAATGATGTTCTCAATATAAATGAGACTTGTATGATATGATGTGTCTATGCATGTTATAATGATGTATGTGATGTTTTATGTATGTTTTTTTTTTGTCTAGGAAAGTGAATCCTTGACGGGTGCCGGGGAGTCGTATCCTGGGCTGATGTTGAGGAATAGATTTTGCTTCCGCTGGGGATGATAACTGCAAGAATACCGGTAGGAGAAGATGACTCCGTTGCGGAATAAACTTGGCAAATGGAAGATTCTGCGGGGAGAAAAGATACTCTAGCGACCATGCTGGGAAGCAATACTCTGTGGGAAGAGGGATGCCTTGCTGAGTGTTGATAATAGTTTGCTGGGGATAGGAAGACTTCGTCGACGACGCTCTTTCCGTGGCTTTTGGCTGAGGATAACCCAGTTATATCCTGTTAAGTAAATAACTCTTTAAATCAAGCCGGGAGACGCGTTCGTGCGCTGCGAGGATAAGCTTCCAGAATCTACTGGGGATAAGCTTACTGTTTGGGGATATGAATTCCTACTTTCCTGGGGAATTAGATCGGGCTCTTCTGGGGAAGTTTTGAACTGCGGGGAAGCGATTCCTTTGAATGTTGGTCTGCCGCCGGGGAACAATCTTTAGACCAAGACTACCGGGGATGCTTGTTAAGGATATACATGCTGCTGGGGAATATTGATATCTACTGGAGGATACTCAATTTCCTTGAGATTTGATAATTTTGCTTGGAGAAGAATGCGTTGTTTTACTGAACCACTCTCTGGGGAATTAAGGTACTTGGTCGTGTTCTTTAGCTGAACCTACTTGGTACCTTGGAGAATAGAACAATCAGACTGCTCAGACAACTCTTTTATTGCCCCTGTTTCTAGTGTCACCTGCAATTAATTCCTTTGTTTCGTATGCAAATATTTATGAGTTAGCAAATTATTGTCAATGCATATATCATAAATTGAACCTTGGACGTTCTTCGCAAAACAAAACAGAAAAAGAAAAACACTTGGCACGTTTAACTGAAAATATATTTGTATTGATTTTTTGAATAGCCTGTGAAATAGGCGTTTTGTGTACAAGAGGCTGACGTCCTAGTAAGAGGAACGTCGCCGAACAAAAGAGTTTTATACAAATTTTGTACAAAAGAAAATAAAATAGCTGTGTGAAATGAATGATCCCACTGGGTTTCAATCCCGCTATTGCCTTTATAACTCCGAGCATCTCATCACTTGATGACCTTGGTTGAAGGTGAAGCTGACTGATCGATGCCGTCTGAACTTGATGTAGATACCGGATTCTGGATGCGAAGTGATCCAATGAGACATAGTATTACGCTTTTATCCCTAATTTTTGCCTGGACTGCCCTTTCGGGTTTTCAGTCCACCAGGATACCCATTTTTGCCCAAGCCGCCTTTTCAGGTTTTCGACTTGCCGGGTGTACAGATTTTTTTCATTTCATCCCTTCATTTTGCCCGAACCCTTTTGGTTCGACGGGAAGCCCTAATTTTTGCCTAGGCATGTCAGCCTAGCGGGTCTTTTTCACGCGTAGTATCTTTTAACTATGTCTGCATTGGCGGGGTGAGGAAGGTCGTCACCATCCATGTTGGTCAATATCATTGCTCCTCCTGAGAACACATGCTTTACCACAAATGGCCCTTCGTACGTAGGGGTCCATTTGCCCTTTGGATCACTCTGAGGAAGGATGATTCGCTTGATTACTAGATCCCCAACTTGATACTCCTGTGGTCTGACCTTTTTGTTAAATGCCCTGATCATCCGTTTCTGATACGTCTGACCATGACAGATAGCAGCAAGTCTCTTTTCGTCAATGAGGTTGAGTTGATCAAGTCGTGTTTGGATCCAATCATCTTCGTTCAGATTTGCATCCTTCATTATCCGGAGAGAGGGAATTTGTACTTCGATCGGTAGGACTGCCTCCATGCCATAAACCAGAGAGAAGGGAATTGCCCCGGTTGACGTCCTAGCTGAGGTACGGTACCCATGCAGAGCGAACGGTAACATCTCGTGCCAATCTTTATAGGTCACTGTCATCTTCTGCACGATTTTCTTGATGTTCTTATTTGCTGCTTCTACAGCCCCATTCATCTTCGGTCTGTAAGGAGAAGAATTGTGGTGCTGTATCTTGAACTGTTCGCAGAGCTCAGCGATCATCTTGTTGTTCAGATTGGTACCGTTGTCTGTAATAATCCTCTCAGGGACGCCATACCGACAGATCAGATTGTGTCGAATAAACCGTGTCACAACAGTCTTGGTTACCGTAGCATAGGATGCTGCCTCAACCCACTTCGTGAAGTAATCAATCGCCACTAGGATGAAGCGATGCCCATTGGATGCCGTAGGTTTTATCTCACCGATCATGTCTATGCCCCACATTGCAAACGGCCATGGCGCAGTCAGAACATTCAGGGGAACTGGAGGAACATGCACCTTGTCTGCATAAATCTGGCACTTGTGGCATGTCCTGGAGTGTTGGTAGCAGTCAGCTTCCATTGTGGACCAGTAATATCCTGCCCGTAGGATTTTCTTAGCCATAGTGTGTCCACTGGAATGTGTACCAAAGGTCCCTTCATGTAGCTCTTCCATGATTCTTTCCGCTTCAGTCTTATCCACGCAACGCAGTAAGGTTGAATCATGGTTTCGCTTGTACAAGATGCCATTGCTGAGGAAGAACTTGGCTGCAAACCTCCTCAGGAATTTCTTATCATTGACAGAGGCACCTTCAGGGTATTCCTGAGCTTCTAGATATCTCTTCACTTCATGGTACCAAGGCTTCTCAGTCACCAATTCAGTTTCGAGATCACAACAGTATGCCGGTTCGTCCAGTTTCCAGATGATGATCCGGGGAGCCTCATTATCCCATTTGACCTTGAACATTGAAGACATTGTAGCTAACGCGTCCGCTAGCTGATTCTCTTCTCTTGGAAAGTGCTCAAAGGTTATCTCTGTGAAGTGGGGGATCAGGGTCAACACACATTCTCTGTAAGGAATCAGGTTTGGATGTTTCGTATCCCACTCTCCCTTGATCTGATTGATCACAAGAGCGGAATCTCCGAAGACACTCAGAAACTTGATCCTTAGGTCAATCGCCGCTTGAAGACCCATGATGCACGCCTCATACTCTGCCATGTTGTTGGTACAGTTGAAACACAGCCGGGCAGTGAGTGGAGTATGAGTACCTTGTGGAGATATGATTATGGCGCCGATACCATTTCCCAAAGCATTGGAAGCTCCGTCAAAGTGCATAGACCATCGGGATCCTGGTTCAGGTCCTTCATCCGGTCCAGGTACTTCACAATCAGTTACTATCATGATGCTTTCATCCGGAAACTCGAAGTTTATTGATTGATAGTCATCTACAGCTTGATGTGCCAAGTGGTCTGCCAATACACTTCCCTTGATGGCTTTCTGGGTTGTATATTGAATGTCGTATTCCGTCAAGATCATTTGTCATCTTGCAATTCTCCCAGACAGAGCAGGCTTTTCGAATATGTACTTTATAGGATCCATCTTTGAGATCAACAAGGTAGTGTGAGTCAGCATATACTATCTCAGCCGGCGAGCAGCCCATACCAAAGCGCAGCAAGTTTTCTCAAGCAGTGAGTATCGGGTCTCACAGTCGGTAAACTTTTTGCTAAGGTAATAAATGGCATGTTCTTTTCGGCCAGACTCGTCATGCTGCCCCAGCACACACCCCATTGAGTTGTCAAGCACTGTCAGGTATAGTATCAGAGGTCTCCCTTCAACCGGTGGCATGAGGATAGGTGGTTCTTGGAGATACTCTTTGATTTTGTCAAAAGCAGCCTGACATTCATCGTTCCAACGTACTACCTGATCTTTCTTCAGCAGCTTGAAGATTGGCTCACAGGTAGCAGTCAAATGTGAGATGAAGCGAGCAATGTAATTCAGGCGTCCTAAAAAGCCTCTGACTTCCTTCTCTGTCCTAGGAACTGGCATCTCTTGAATAGCTTTGACCTTAGCAGGGTCCACTTGAATACCTTTATCACTGACCACGAAGCCTAGCAACTTTCCCGATCTTACCCCGAAGGTGCACTTGTTCGGGTTCAATCTCAGCTTGTATAGTTTCAACTGGTCAAACAACTTCTGCAGATGGTCTAGATGCTCTTCCTCAGTCTGGGACCTTGCGATCATGTCGTCCACATACACCTCTATCTCGTGATGAATCATATCATGAAATAAAGCAACCATGGCACGTTGGTAGGTTGCCCCAGCGTTCTTTAATCCAAATGGCATGACCTTGTAACAGAAGGTGCCCCACTGAGTAACAAATGTAGTCTTTTCCATGTCTTCAGGTGCCATCTTAATCTGATTGTAACCTGAAAAGCCATCCATGAAAGAGAATACTTTGTGCTGAGCTGTATTATCAACAAGGACATCAATGTGAGGTAAGGGGAAGTCATCTTTGGGGCTGGCCCTGTTCAGATCCCTGTAGTCAACACACATTCTGACCTTACCATCCTTCTTAGGTACCGGCACCACGTTAGCAACCCACTGAGGGTAAGAAGTTACTGCAAGGAACCCAGCATCAAACTGTTTCATAACCCCGAACTTAATCTTCTCAGACATCTCTGGACGCATCCGACGGACTTTTTGCTTAACTGGAGGGCAGTCTTCCTTAGTTGGCAGGTGATGGACCACAATGTCGGTATCCAACCCTGGCATGTCTTCGTAGGACCAGGAAAATATCTCCATATAGTCATGCAGCATCTTGGTTAACCGTTGCTTCACGCTGAGCTCTAGGTTGGCACCAATCTTTACCTCTTTTCTGTCTGCCTCAGTACCCAAGTTTATTGTTTCCACTGGCTCTTCATGGGGTTGAATTGCCCTCTCTTCCTGAAGCAACAGTCTTGCAAGCTCGCCAGGCACTTCGCAATCATCTTCACCTTCGTCTTCGGATAAGTTGATCGGATTTTCGAAGTCATAATTGGCAGTAGCAGAGTTGTTATCAGTGAGATCCAGAGTGGATTGGAACCTGTATGAGTGAGTGTGTGTGTAAATACAGCTGTTTTGAAAATTATGTAAAGGAAAAGAAAGACAGAAAAGGAGCACAATATTTGCAATGCGAAAAATACGTCCAAGATTTTCATTCATGATATATGAAATGACAGTTTGTATGCCCTCACAAATAGAACCACGGTGCCTCGGGTAAGACACCGGGCCATAGAGTTTATCATTGTTTATTACAAAATAACAAAACAAAGAAATTTATTACTGCGTCACAAAGGTAACAGGGGTATGGTCCTTAGCACTCCAGTTGTTCAATCCGCCTTCGGCCGTCGGATAGATCCAGCTGTTGAATTCAGCTTCGTCCACTTCATGGTCTTCCTCTACAGCATTCACTCCTGAACTTTTAATAAATACCGGGGGCCTTCCGATCTTCGCTTTCCTCATAGCTCTCTGACCTTCTGTGGTAAAACCCAGCCCAAGTTTATCAGTCTTCTGAGTAATGTCTGGAAGTCTGCCCCAGTCGGCACATTCACCCTTCTGAACCACAGCCCGGGCATCCTTCAGGGAAGCCATCTTCAAAGGACCACTTTCTTCCGTTGCTGTTTCTGCTGCAATTGGAAACACCTCCTCGAAATGCTGAAAGGGGGTTTCAATAAACTCCCCATCCATCTCAATGTATCTGAAAGAGTTTAGGTGACTCACCATATATTCTTCCTCTCCCTGCACAGTGACGATCTTCCCTCTGACGGGGTACTTCAGCTTCTGATGCAAGGTAGAGGTCACTGCCCCAGCCTTATGTATCCAAGGTCGACCCAGTAGCCAAGAGTAAGATGGACGGATGTCCATCACATAAAAAGTGGAGTCGAACACCTGAGAGCCCACAAGAATCGGAATGTCAACCTCTCCATGGACCATCCTCTTTGAACCATCAAAGGCCTTGACGATGATGTTGCTGGGTTTCAATTCCAGACCTTCACAATCTAAACGGTCCAAAGCCTTCTTGGGTAGCACATTCAAAGAAGACCCCGTGTCCACCAGCACATGTGCCAAGGTAGTGCCCCTGCATTCAACAGAGACATGCAGAGCATCATTATGGTCTCTTCCCTTTGCGGTCAAGTCGGCATCTGAGAAACCCAAGCCATTGTCTGCCGTCAAATTTGCTACGCAATCAGTGAACTGGACTGCAGAGGTTTCATGGGGCACATGGGCCGTCTTGAGGAACGAGATTAGGGCCTTAGCATGGGCCTCGGAGCACAGCAATAAAGAGAGCATGGAGATCTTGGAGGGCGTGTGCCCTAGCTGTTCCACAACATTAAAATCGCTCTTCTTTATAATCTTCAGAATCTCCTCCATCTCTTGTTGGGAGGCCTCAGCAGTTATCGGTACAGGTGCCTCCACTTGGGCAGGCTCAACTTCAACTCCTTTGCCCCGAGCATTGGATGACTCGGCGGCAGGAGAAACAATTGGATCAGCAGCAGGAATAGGTACACTTGCGGGGGTTATGAGAAGCGGTCTTCGGGCAGCAGGCGGTGCAATGTCAGGCGAGAAGAGCCTGCCACTGCGGGTAACCTTGGCTGGGCCAGTAATGTCACAAATGCTGGCGGCAGCGTTGAACTCTTGTTTAATCCCGTTTACATATACATCTGCCCCATAATGCCAGGGGACAGCTTTGTCAGATACATAGGGCAGGGGCCCTGGAATAGTGATAATAACAGGCGCAACGGTCATGATTTGGACGGGCTTCTTCGGGAGAGCCGGGATCGGATTATTGAAGATAGTCACCACAGAAGCTTCTTCCACTGGAACCAACCGAACATCAGACTTCTTGAATAGAATTTCCTTGCTATCCATTAAGCTTTGGATGCCTAACTTTAGCAAGGGACAACCAGATGGGGACACAGCACAGAACAGGCAACCCTCACTACAACCCGGAAATAAACCGGCCTGCAGTAGGTTCTTCTTGACAATCTTTAGAGGAGTGGCTAGATCATCCACAGAAACAGCATAAACATCTTCATCAACAGCATTTACCCCATGTTGAGGCATATGGGCAGTAACTACATTCGGCTTCGCAGGCGCTTCGAATTGTATCTCTTTTGCATCGATAAGGTCTTGCACCTTATTCTTTAACGCCCAACAGTCATCAGTAGAGTGCCCCGGGCTATCTGAATGGTAGGCACAACGAGCATTCGGGTTGTACTTGGGAGATGCAGTATTTGGAAACTTCGGAGCCTCCCTGACAGTCACTAAATTGGTTGAGAGAAACTGTGGCAGGATCTGCGACAAAGTCATGCTTAAGCGGGTGAATTCTCTCCGGGGCCTTTCAACCTTTTGAGGATTAGATGGCCGAGGAGCGGCAGCAGGCTTAGCAATCATTACCGCACTGACAGATTGGCGGTGCTCAGACCTTTCTGATTTCCTGGAACCATATACGGCACTAGACTCCTTCTTGAAGGGCTTCTTTTCAGAACTAGATGATGCACCCTTCGGGATTTTTCCAGACTTTAACCCAGCTTCAATTCTCTCTCCAGTCAAGATCAAATCAGTGAACCCAGCAGAAGAATTCCCAATGAGATGGTTGAAGAACGACCCAGATAGGGTCCCCAAGAACATGTCTACCAACTCCCGATCAGTCAATGGTGGCTGCACCCTGCCGGCCAGGTCTCTCCACTTCTGAGCGTACTCCTTAAAACCTTCGCTTACACCTAACGACATACCCTGGAGTTGGGTACGTGTAGGGGCAAGGTCGGCATTATATTGATACTGCTTGTAGAAAGCAGTAGCCAACTCCTCCCAGTTACGAACCTTGGTCCCATCCAGCTGATAGAACCATTCGAGATGAGTCCCTGAAAGACTCTCCTGGAAGAAGTGGATCCATAAATTCTTATCCGCAGAGTACGGCTGAATTTTCCGAACATAGGACCTTAGATGCAGCTTGGGACAAGACGCCCCGTCATATTTAGAGAAGGATGGTGCTTTGAACTTGTGAGGGATGATCACACCAGTTGACAAACCCAGATCTCCGAAATCCAGCCCAGGTACCTGTTGAACCTCCATAGCCTTCAACCTATCCTCCAGTTGCTTGTATCTGTCTTCTGCAGGAGGGTATTGCTCTTCATCAAAATCTGTCTCGTTGTCGGAGACTGCCGGACTAGGAACCCTTGTTTCTGCCTGAGGAGAATTCTTATCAACAGAAGAACCAGCCTCTTCCTGTTGCAGAGTATTGTTAAACCTTCGGCCCGAGTTGAACAGAACAGTTCTTCTCTTCTTCTTCAGGAGCATAGCCTTCAGTTCTTCTTGGCCCTGAGCCAGACCCTTGATTAGTTCTTGAAACTGCGCATTCTGCGCCTGAAGAGCCTTGATTGATGTCTCAGTTGATGAAGAATCAGTATTCATGATGCTGAAATAAACAGCGAAGAACTGTAAGCAACCTGAAAAGAGGAAAAACCTGCTATGCACATGATGAATGAAATGTGTTTATGCAATGCATTCAAGGGTTCGAAAGTTCAAATTTGTTGTAGACAAAAAGGAACACACGTTATCATTAAAGAAATCATTGTTTAATACATCAAAGCCTCATGGGAAAAAGTACAAAAATCAAATCAATCCCAAAATATGCTGCGCATCCTCTTTGGAGCTATATAAGTGTTGAGGTTCCTCTCCTCATGCAACAGGCGGGTGAGCTCCAAGACCTTCTTTTCACTGGCATGTAGGCTAGTCTCAAGAGAATTCCTTTCCTCCTTAAGCTGGACCCAGCTCTTCTGCATCTCTTCCCAGGATGTGGGCATATCAGGGTGCTGAATAGTGTAGGACACTTCCCCTTCCAAGACTGGTTCTTTGATTACTGGGAGCATGTGAGGATAAGGCATTACTAATTTCTGGGAGCGGGCTCGTACCCACTTGAGATAAGGTTCCAACGGGATGGAATTCCTGTGCCCCAGTGTCTTGCTGTCTATCCTACTGGGCATCCTCCAAGCTCTAATAAATCTCTGGCGAAGTCCTTGAGTATCATTGTCGAAGTCAAAAACTATGTCAGGAATTAACATGTCATGAGGACCATCCCTCCGAGCATAACCAAACTGTCTCCAAGCCAGGCATGGGCTATAAGTAATACCTCCTCTGATTCCAAGTAAAGGAACATTAGGGTACTCCCCGCAACGATCAATGATAGTGACATCTTCTCTGGACCTGGGGCACCAATGTATATCTGCATGTGTAAGAGTCATCAACCGTTGTGACCATCTCAAACCCCGCTCATTCTTCAAGACTGATCGTGGAAGGTGCGAAATAAACCACCTTCCCAGGAGAGGAGTGCAACACATAAGGACACCTCTTTTTCTCATGGTGCGAGTGTAACATGAGTGAAGGATGTCCCCCAGCAACGTAGGTATAGGATTCCTGGACATAAAGATCTGGACAGCATTGATATCAATAAGCTGATCTGGGTTAGGGAACAACACCAAACCATAGACAAGGAGGGCCACAACCTCTTCAAAAGCTTGCAAGTCAAGGGAGTTCCAACATTCATGGGCCTTTTCAAACAGAAACCTGGCTAAGAACCCTTTGATACCACTTCTAACTTCCCAATGTCCCTTGAGGTCAGATGACTGTAGGTGCAAGGCTTTAGCAATCTCTTCAAGCTTAAGTTCTTTTTCTGTACCGTTGAAGGGTAGCTGATCAAGGATAGGGATCTTCAGGAGCCGGGAGAACTCCTGCAATGTAGGTACCAACTGATAGTCCAAGAAGGTAAAACAGTGATGCAGAGGATCAAAGAACTGGAACAGGACCTTAATCATATCTTCCTCAATGTTGGTGTTGACCAAGCTGATGAGGCTTCCATGCCTTTCACTGAAGGACGAGTTCTCGGGAATCCTGGATATAAGCTCCTTAAGCTGAGGAGGGATCCTTACAAGACTGATTTGAATTGTCTTTCTACGAACAGTTTCCATGTCCTACAAAACAAGAACAAAGATGAAAATTCGAACCCCTGAAATGGTTAGTCAATGCATATGATGCTGGATGATGTCATGATGCTATGATTAAACACACCACAGATATTTACAAAGACAAACATGTAAGGCACACAAGGCACACAAGACAAGCCCTTAAGGTTTAAGGCCAGCAGGAGGTCTGGGTAGTACCCTCTTGAAGTTGGTGGGTTCAACCTGTCCTAATCAAAGTAACCGGGTTCTAAGGTTCCCAATATCACGGGATTGCTTTCATTGTTCATCGTTTCGATTTAGCCACTGAACTGGCGACCGAAATATTCCAGGAAAGCAACCCTCAATTGAGTGTAGTATCGAGTATCAACCAACCTCGAACTGCACCAAAGTCAGTTATCTCACTACCCTAAAGAGGCCAAGATAGTTCAATTAAGGTTCCTAAGGTCTGTTGATGCTTCATGACACCACGCGGAGGCCCCGTACTCTCCTTGACTGAACTCAAGGGTTACCGGTACACACCAAAGTGCCACATCAACGTATCAGACTGTTTCAACCATGTCGGTATACCCCGCACAGTTCCCTCACAGCCTTGTTGCTACTTTCTAAGAAGGTATCCCCAAATCCGGGTTAGGATCTATAGAACTCCCAAGACAATCCCACAATTATAAAGCAAGCGAAGAAAGCAATTGAAAACACAGTTATGAACTATCCCTAAGGTATACCTCACTTTAAAAAGATATTCCCCAGCAGAGTCGCCAGTTCTGTGATCGGTGGATCTGGAACTGACTGTTTAACGCTGGTTCGCGAAATGTCGCGTAAGCAAGAGTCGCCACCGTCTTTTATTTTCTCCAAATGGAAAGGACAAAAGCACAGAAAAATTCCTTAAAGAGATTGCTCTCGGTTCGGGAGGTAGGTTATAGAAAGGGAAGGTGTTAGCACCCTTTCTATCCATGGTTATCCATGGGCTCTTAGATACTTGCTCACTTGTGTTTTCAAAATTGTTTGTTTGCTTTTCAACTGTGGGTTTTAAAAAAGTTTCTTTGAAAATTCCAGTTCGACTCTTATATCGGTCCTCAAGAGTGTTTGAAAAATTGCTTTCGAAAGCTTTTGAAAAGGTGTCGGTGTGAAAAGTATTTTTGATTTGTTTTGAAATTTAGAGCAAGTATCTAGAGTCATCTACCTACCCTAAGGAATTCGTCTGTGTAAATGTCCTTTAAAGTAGTACCATCCCACCATTGAGAGGTAGGTAGCACCACCGTTGGAGGTGTTCGGGTCAATTCGAAGGTTCGGGACATGGTGATCACCAGAGCAATAGGAAGACACCTTAGAAGCTACCCTCATGCCAGGTTCCCGGATCATGAGGACTTACTAAGACATCCTCTACTCGACGATCACCTTTCGAGGCAAGGCAACAGTGAGGCGTACCCTAGGGGTGGTGTGTGCGCTTTGTGTGTCGTTTTCATTGATATTTGTCTTGTCATGTCATTGGTGATCTACGCTTGATTTTATTTAAGGCCATTCATTCTTGCATGCTTTGTTTAACAGTTAAGATATTTGCGGGAAAAGTAAATCTAAAGCTATTACAAATGGCGCGGGTCCACATCGCCAAAATTAACCAGGACCCGATTTGACGGAAAGTAAATGAAGCAAATAAAGTATTTAAAGTGCGGGTAATTAAATACATGGCTTCGGGAAAGGTACATAATTATTTAAGCGGAAAAGAAATAATAATGCGAATAAGAAATTAAGAGCGAAACGAGGGCGTTGGACCCTTTTGCAAAAAATTAAAATTAATGAGGAATTAAAATTAAAATTAAAAGAAGGCAAGAATTTGTTTTTTTGTTTTTGGTATTTTTATGTTTTTTAAGATTTAATGAAAAAAGGAGTTAATTAAAATTAAAATAAAATGCTAAACCTAATTCTAATTATTTTTAAGTTATTAAGAAAATATTGAAGTTTTATAACCTAAATTAAACCTAATCTTTTTTATGTACAATTTAAAAAATAAATAAAATAAATATTGTTATTGGGAAAGAAAAATTTTAAAAAAGGAATAAAACATTGATTAAACCTATTTCTACATTTTTTAGATTTTTTATGAAAAGAATTAATATTACACTTAAATTAGAACTAAATATTTATATGCAAGTTTGTTTATAAAAATACTAAAATAAGTAATATTTTATTATTTTTTCTTTTTCTGATTTTTATGTGTTTTTATATTTTTGTGAGAACAATTAATTAAATTAAACAAATAAAGAAAATAAAACAATAATTAAAAATAAAATATAAGAAAAATATGAAAAATTGCAAACCAGGGGGGGTGGAAGTCCCAAGTGTGGAGGTACAATCCAAGCAGGTGAGCCCAATAGCCTTCAGGTCCATTTGACCTTTTCAGTCAACGTGCTAGCGTGTTGACTCGCGTCCACGCTGTTCTCCCAACCATAGCCCTTGGATTGACATATTAGACGCGTGGCTGGCTGGATCTTGGAGATGTATCATGGAACGGCAACGTTAACCTGTATGTGATTATTATTTGAAAAATAATATTGAGGATATGAAAGACCTGGGGCTCGAACCCAGGTCATGTGCATTACCTCCAAATATGCTTGCCACTGCGCCACTTCATGCATTGTTAATATTAAATAAGCAACAATTATTATAAAAAGAACAACTGCATTAGTAATCTAAACGCGCGAAATTTTGAACCCTCCAATCAGCGCCGGCCAACACATCATCTTCTCCGTTTTGTTTATTTCCTGAAAATACAAAAGGGTTAGCGGGGGTTTTGAACCCCCTCAATACATGCTTGTTTTCAAAATAGCGATTAGCACGCCTTGGTTCAGAAATTAGGCGCGACTATTGCAATCACTTCGTCCAAGCTTCCTGGTTTTGATCATGGTACTGTTGTGTCTCAATTTTACAGGATAAGAGAATCCCTAATTTCACAAGTCTGAAAACCTAGGAGGCTTTAATGGCGATTTCGTGTATGGGCGATGAAAACACAATTGAATTACACAGTTAGCATAAGAATCATGTAAGGAACACAAATCAAGCCTCAAAAATTATGGAAAATGTATGAATCGAGATGCAAGAGTATCAAATATTTTAGGTACAGGGTGCGTCCGTTTTACCAATTCTTGATGTTAGGATGAGTGGTTTTGATTGGTATATGATCCTTGAAGCTTCAGGAATACGATGGACTCAGTGTTGTGGCTTGAAACGACCTGCAAGTATGCTTTCAGTTTTTTGAGTTTTTTGGGAGAAATTTCAAGTTTTACAATGGCTTTTGGGCGCAGCTTTTTTGTGTCTTAGCATTAGGTTTTCACTCAGGCTTATGTACTGAACAGATTAGGTTAACAAAATTGATCCAAATATCTTTCATTCATGGATTTGGAGATTTGATTTTTCACCATTATGTTTTCAATCTTTTCCATGTGCTCTTGTATCAATTATGCTCAAATCAAATCAAATCTTCCTATTTTTGAATGTGCACGAAATATTGAGGGCAAAACATGCATGAAAAGATTTATTAGGTCAAGTTATATATTTTTCACATATTTAAATGATTTAAATGAATTAATATAAATAAAAATTCAAATAAATAAATAAAAAATGAGAAAATACTTCCCTTTGGGCCAAGTGGTCGTGCATATGCTTAGAATGATGAATCATGGAAGAAAAATGGGCCCATTAGCAATTTTAGGTCATTTGAATCAATGTTGACTTTTCAAAATATCCAAAAATTTCCCAACTTCCACAAGGCATAACTTGCTCAATTTTTAAGCTTTTCTCATGTTCTTGGACATTTTGGAAAGGTCTTTGAGTCCTCCAACCAATGTCTTTGGTCCCATGTCATTTGGATTTACCAATCGCAAGTTATGGCCTTTGACTTAAAGTCCCTTTTTGTTGACTTTTGAAAATGACCTATAATGTTGAAATTGATAACTTTTTGTGAGAGCATTTCTTGGACTTGAAGTATGAAAATGAGTTGTAGGAAATGTCTTTCTATTCAAAATGAGCTTTGGATGGAATTTTTCTGATAATCCATGTGAAAGTTATGCCCTGGTCAATTTCAGTTGACTTTTTCAACTGTCCAAATAAGGAAACTTTTGCATCTTTGATGATTTCTGAGCCAAATTTTGAGAATCATGATCAAGCATTGATCAAATGATGTTTGTGGCTTCAAAATGATATGTTGACCAAAAATTTGAACTTTTGACTGTCAAATGACCATTTTGCCCCTACAGTTGACTGTAGTGCAATTTAGGGTTTTGACTGTGCAATTTTGTGCTGAATGCCTTGAAACTTGATATGAGGATGCTTGACCATATTTGTAGGCATATGAGACTTGATTGGGCCCTTGATAACTTCCTTTTCTTGATCAGACTCAAAACCCTAGTTTTGATTGTATAGGAGACCTTTGCACTGTGCAACCCTTGGGGAATTTTGCAGCTTGACTTGGCAATTTCTTGGAGAATATGGGAGGGCAAATTTTGGGGTACAACACCCGCGACAAAGAAATTATAGCTGAGCCTGCCCGGACGGAGGCGCCTAGGAAAATTATTGTGGAAGCCTCTAAGTAAGAGATAGAGAAAATACTGAAAATAATTAAGAAGAGCGACTACAATGTGGTCGAGCAGCTGGGGAAGACCCCCTCAAAGATATCCATGTTGTCTTTGCTGTTTTATTCCGAAGCCCATGCGAAGGCTTTGATTGCATTCCTCAAGAATGTGCATGTGTCGCAGGAAACTTCAGCTGATCAGTTCAAATATTGTATGGCCAACCTGGCTGCTGATAATGGGTTGGGTTTTTTAGATGCAAACTTGACACCAAAGGGAAGGAAGCATAATGATGCTCTGCATGTCTCGATTGAATGCAGGGGAACCACTATGGCTCATGTGCTGGTAGATACTGGTCTTCACTGAATGTCTTGCCTAAGAGGGCGTTGGATTGGCTGGATTGTGAGGGTTTGACGTTAAAGCCTAGTAACATTGTGGTAAGGGCTTTTGACGGGTCAAAGAGAATGGTGCACGGGGAGGTGGACATCCTTGTCAAAGTAGGTTCTCAGACTTTTGGGTCCACCTTTTATGTGATGGACATTAGGCCGTCGTATTCTTGTTTGCTGGGTCGTCCTTGGATCCATGAGGTTGGGGCAGTTACTTCCCCACTCCACCAAATGCTGAAGTATCCAGTAAAAGGGAAGATTGTCACTGTGCGGGGGTGAAAAGGAGTATATGGTGAGCCACCTCAATTCCTTCTGGTACATAGAGATGGAGGAGGAATTCATAGAAACTCCTTGTCAGAACTTCGAAGAGGTCCCTCAGATCTTGGCATCGACTGAAACTACTACCAACAGCAAACTTCCTCTGAAGATGGATTCCCTCAAGGACGTCAGGGCCGTGGTTGAAGAAGGTGAGTGTGCCAATTGGGGTCATCTCCCTGATTTCACTCACAAAACTGACAAATTTGGTTTGGGCTTTACTACAGGGGCTCAAAGGGCTGGTCGACGCGCTCAGGCTGGAGGACCTCCCCTACACATCAGTAATCGGGGAATTAATGCCATTGAAGACATCAATGAGGACTCAGACATCGATAGCTGGATCTACCCAACTACCAACAGTGGACCAAGTAACTGGACGACTAGGGACTTTATAACAGTTTCTTTTATTCCGCAGTAATTGACTTACTTGTTTTGAGATTTGTAATAATCAAATTTAATACTTTAAGGTATTGTGCCTTGCCTGAGGCACACTGGTTTTGTTTGTGAGGGCTATTATTTGTCATTTCATATATCATTAATAAAGCATTGGACGTTTCTTGCATACAAATTTTGCACTCTTTGTTTTTCTTTTCTGTTTTCACTTTATCAAAACAATTATTCTCTTACACACACTCACGTATCATAATGAAGATCCATATCCACTATGGATCCCATTGATAACTTCTCTGCTATTTCCATTTATAACTTCAAAAATCCGATCAACCAAGCCGAAGATGAAGGTGAGGATGATTGTGAGGTGCCTGGAGAACTTGCTAGACTATTACAGTAGGAAGAAAGGGCCATACAGCCTCATGAAGAGCTGGCTGAGACAATAAATTTGGGTACTGAGGAAGACAGAAAAGAGGTTAAAATAGGTACAAATCTGGAGCTTAGTATCAAACAGAGGTTGATATAGATGTTGCACGACTATGTTGAGATCTTCGCATGGTCCTATGAAGACATGCCTGGTTTGGATACTGATATTGTGGTACATCGCCTGCCGACTAAAGAAGACTGTGCTTCGGTTAAACAGAAGGTTCGTCGTATGCACCCTGAAATGTCAGAGAAGATTAAGGTTGAAGTCATGAAACAGTTCAACGCTGGATTCTTAGCCGTCACTTCTTATCCATAGTGTGTTGCTAACGTCGTTCCGGTACCTAAGAAGAATGGTAAGGTACGGATGTGTGTGGATTACAAAGATCTAAACATGGCAAGCCCCAAGGATGACTTCCCACTTCCTCACATTGACGTTCTATTTGACAACACCGTGCAACACAAATTCTTCTCCTTCATGGATGGTTTCTCTGGCTACAACCAGATCAAGATGGCTCCCGAAGACATGGAGAAGACGACCTTCGTTACACAGTGGGGCACCTTCTGCTACAAGGTGATGCCTTTTGGGTTGAAGAATTCTGGGGCAACTTATCAGCACGCCATGGTCGCTTTGTTCCATGATATGATTCACCATGAGATCGAAGTTTATGTTGATGACATGAAAGCCAAGTCTCAAACCAAGGAAGAGCACCTGGATCATCTACAAAAGTTGTTCGACAGGTTGAAGATATATAAGCTAAGGTTGAATCCGAACAAGTGCACCTTCGGGGTAAGGTATGGTAAGCTTCTGGGTTTCATTGTCAGCGACAAATGCATCCAGGTAAATCCTGCAAAGGTAAAGGATATACAAGAAATTTCAGCTCCCCGTACAGAGAAGGAAGTTAGAGGTTTCTTGGGACGCCTAAATTATATCGCCAGGTTCATTTCACATCTGACTGCTACTTGTGAGACAATATTCAAGCTTCTGAATAAAGATCAAGTGGTAAAGTGGAATGATGAATTCCAGACCGCTTTCGAAAGAATTAAGTAATATCTTCAAGAACCACCAATTATGATGCCTCCAGTTGAAGGAAGACCTTTGATATTATACTTGACAATGCTAGACAATTCAATGGGGTGTGTGCTGGGGCAGCATGACGAGTCTGGTCGAAAAGAGCACGCAATATACTACCTTAGAAAAAAAGTTTACCGATTGTGAGATACGATACTCATTGCTCGAGAAAACTTGTTGCGCTTTTGCATGGGCTGCTCGCCGACTGAGACAGTATATGCTGACTCACACTACCTTATTGATATCAAAGAGTGATCCAATCAAGTACATTTTCGAGAAGCCCGCACTCTCCGAAAGGATATCAAGGTGGCAAATGATCTTAACTGAGTACGACATACAATATAAAACCCAAAAAGCAATAAATGGGAGTGTATTGGCTGATCATTTGACTCATCAGGTCGTGGATGACTACCAATCTATAAATTCCGAGTTCCCGGATGAGAATATTATGTTGGTGACTGACTACGAAGAACCTGGACCAGATGAAGGACCTGAGGAGGGATCCTAATGGTCTATGTATTTTGATGGAGCCTCAAACGCACTAAGTAACGACATTGGCACTGTAATCATATCTCCCGAGGGCTGTCATACTCCATTCACTACTCGATTATGTTTCAACTGCACCAACAACATGGCGGAGTATGAAGCATGTATTATGGGTCTTCGAACTACTATCAACCTAAGGATCAAATTCTTGAGTGTATTTGGGGATTCTGCTTTGGTGATAAGTCAGATCAAAGGCGAATGGGATACAAAGCATCTGAATCTCATCCCATACAAAGAGTATGTACTGACATTTCACCCACACTTTGAGGAGGTAACATTCGAACATTTCCCACGAGAGGAGAACAAGTTAGTGGACGCGCTAGCTACTATGTCTTATATGTTCAAGGTTAGGTGGGACAATGAATCTCCCCAAATCACCATTGAGAGATTAGATAAACCAGCAGACTGCTGTGAAATCGATACCGAAGAAGTGGCAGACAAACCCTGGTTTCACGAAGTCAAAAGGTATCTCGAGGCTCAAGAGTATCCGGAAGGGGCATCTGTCAATGATAAGAAGTTTTTGAGAAGGTTCGCTGCAAATTTCTTCCTCAGTAATGGAATCCTCTATAAGCGCAACCATGACTCCACACTACTACGGTGTGTAGACAAGAGCGAAGCAGGGAGGATCATGACAGATCTACATGAAGGCACCTTCAGAACCCATTCTAGTGGACATACCATGACTAATAAGATCCTACGGGCATGATACTACTGGTCCACTATGGAAGCCGATTTTTATCAGCATTCTTGAACTTGTCATAAATGCCAAACTTACGCTGATAAGGTGCATGTGCCTCCGGTCCCCTTAAACGTCTTGACAGCTCCGTGGCCCTTTGCAATGTGGGGCATCGACATGATCGGAGAAATCAGGCCATTGCTTCTAATGGACATTGCTTCATCCTAGTAGCCATTGATTACTTCACGAAGTGGGTTGAAGCAGCCTCTTTTGCTACAGTAACCAAGAACGTCGTGGCGCGGTTTATCCGACATAATTTGATCTATCGATATGGTTTTCTAGAGAGAATTATTACTGACAATGGTATGAATCTCAACAACACAATGATTACCGAGCTCTATAAACAGTTCAAGATACAACATCATAATTCTTCTCCCTACCGTCCAAAGATGAATGGCGCTGTTGAAGCAACTAACAAGAACATCAAGAAGATTGTACATAAGATGACGGTGACATATAAAGACTGACATAAGATGTTACCATTCGCTCTTAATGGGTACCGTACCTCAGCACAGACGTCGACAGGGGAAACACCCTACTCTCTAGTATATGGCATAGAGGGAGTCATACCCATCGAAATCCAGATACCTTCTCTCAGGATTATAAAGGATGCAGGGTTGAACGAGGACGACTGGATCCGAACCCGACTTGATCAGTTAAATCTAATCGATGAAAAGAGACTTACTGCTATCTGCCATGGTCATACGTATCAAAAGCGAATGATCAAGTCTTTTAACAAGAAAGTCAGGCGTCAAGAATATCAAGTCGGGGATCTAGTGATCAAACGCATCATACTGCAGCAAGGTGATCCCAGGGGAAAATGGACCCCCACGTAGAAGGGCCATTTGTGGTTAAGAATATTTTCTCGGGAGGAGCTATGATTCTAACCACCATGGAAGGTGACGATCTTCCTCACCCTGTCAATGTAGTCATAGTGAAAAGATACTACGCCTAATCAAAAGACCCACTAGGTTGACTGGCCTAGGCAAAAATAAGGGCTTCCCGGCGAACCAAAAGGGTTCGGGCAAAAGTAAGGGATGAAAATAAAAAAATCTGTGCACCCGGCAAGTCGAAAACCGAAAAGGGCATCTTGGGCAAAAAAGGGTATCCCGGTGGACTGAAAACCTGAAAGGGCGGTCCAGGAAAAAATTAAGGATATAAAGCATACCACTATGTCTCATTGGGTCATCTTGCGACCAGACTTCTGTCTCGACTATCAAGCTCGGACGACGCCAATCAATCTGATCAACTTTCGGCCAAGAAGCAAAGTGATGACACGCTTGAGGATATAAAGGCAATAGCAGAGTTGGAACCCAATGGGGTTGTTTCACATAACTGTTTTTCTTTCTTTTGCACAAATTGTATAGTTTATTTATTTTTTCCAGCGGCGTTATCTTACTAGAGCGTCAGCCTCCTTATACAAAAACGCTTATTACAGGCCAACTTCAAAAAAAATCAATACAAAATTATTTTCACTTCGAGTTTGTTTTTCTTTTTCTGTTTTGTTTTGCAAAAACGTCCAATGACTTATTTTTGATATATGCATTTGGAAATGATTGTTGCTTATAAATATTTACACAAGAAACAAAAGACAATTACTCGTAATTCCAGAAACAGTGAAAAAACGAGAAGTACCAAACCCGATAGTTACTCTGTCCAGTAGGTACCAGGACAGGGTCAACTGTGGAACACAATCACGAGTACATATACTCCCCCACAGAGTAAAAGAAGTCAAAAGCATTGATGTCAGCTTTTCCGAAACATGACGTAACCACCCCAACTGAAGTTCATAATCACGGGCGAGTCGGTAAATTTCATCCCCCAAGCAGAGTTTATTTCTCTGGACACAGAGGCTCAATCCCCGATACAGTTCATCGCTTCAGCTACAAAAATACATTTTCTAAGTTCGTTCCCCGTAGAGTTTATTCTCAAGCAGCATTTCTTCCCGACATAATATTTATAAATCTCCAACAACCGTCAGGAATTTATTTTCCCAGATGCGAGCATACTCCGATAGCATTTCGTGAACATACATCATGACATACGCATACATATCATATACAACATAATCTCATTTATTTGAGAACATCATATCACCCTGCATTTCATGCATCGTATATAACTAACCCTGATATCTTTTCAGGAAAAGACGTTTAGCTTCAACAAATCCAACAGTTATACAAGTCACATCTCCAGACGACTAATGGAAACTCAGTTCCCGAAACCAAACTGGTCAACTAATCTGCACTATCGCTTCTAAGTAACCCTACGACCCAGGTTCCTTCTCACAGCCCTACTATCTAGGATTTCATATTGAAGTAACCCTACTATCCAGGTTCCTTCTCACAACCCTACTATCCAGGCATTCATATCGAAGTAACCCTACGACCCAGGTTCCTTCTCACAGCCCTACTATCCAGGCTTTCATTTCAGTGTAACCCTACGACCCAGGTTCCTTCTCAAAGCCCTACTATCCAGGCATTCGTTTCGAAGTAACCCTACGACCCAGGTTCCTTCTCATAGCCCTACTATCCAGGATTTCATTTCGAAGTAACCCTACGACCCAGGTTCCTTCTCGTAGCCCTACTATCCAGGCTTTCATTTTGAAGTAACTCTACGACTCAGGTTCCTTCTCACAACCCTACTATCCAGGCTTTCATCTTGAAGTAACCCTACTATCCAGGCTTTCATTTCAGAGTAACCCTACTATCCAGGTTCCTTCTCACAGCCCTAATATCCAGGCTTTCATTTTGAAGTAACCCTACGACCCAAGTTCCTTCTCAAAACCCTACTATCCAGGCTTTCATTTCAATGTAACCCTACGACCCAGGTTCCTTCTCATAGCCCTAATATCCAGGCTTTCATTTTGAAGTAACCATACAACCCAGGTTCCTTCTCGCAGCCCTACTATCCAGGATTTCATTTCGAAGTAACCCTACGACGCAGGTTCCTTCTCGCAGCCCTACTATCCAGGCTTTCATTTTGAAGTAACTCTACTATCCAGGTTCCTTCTCACAACCCTACTATCCAGGCTTTTATTTCGAAGTAACCCTACTATACATGTTCCTTCTCACAGCCTTACTATCCAGGCTTTAATTTCAGAGTAACCCTACTATCCAGGTTCCTTCTCATAACCTTACCTTCCGGGTTTCTTCTCTCTTATCTCCAGACAACAGTCCACAACACTGTAAGACCCGGACCTGATCAGATATAGTCGATTTCACATTCCCTCAATAAGTCGTTGTGCAACCTGGACCCTGACCAGATACACCACTCACTTCCACCTCTTCAATCATTCCCCAGTAGAGTAATGGACAACTGAAGCTCCTAAACTCTATCAGCATTCCCCGGTGAAGTTCTCCTCAACAGCAGGTACATGGATCCTCGCAAAGGAATCTCTTATGCGATCGATATCTTTTCCGAATGGAATCTTTAAGCCCGTCTTCGACGAGTCTACATCAACTTCCAAATGGCATCTATAATCCCATTCCCGATATCTCCGATTGGCGTTACTTCATGCAAGTGCAAATTTCTGGGCACTCTAGTGTTCAATCATCTTCCACCTTCAGATCACGAAAGGCAGAACAACCAATCTACATATTTAGGTTTAAGAAGATTGAACATGGGAAGTTGTTGTACCCCAAAATTTGCCATCTCATTTTACTCAACACATGTCAATTGAGATCCCCAATTTTCTCAAGGAAGCCCAAGAGTTGACCAGACAAACTTTATCCTAAGGCACTATACCTCAAATTAGGGTTTCCATTTTCATCAAGATGTGTGAACCACAAAGGACCCAAATGCTTTCCATGGTCATAATATGTTCCTAATATCATCCATGTCAAGTTTCATGCCTTGCACAAGAAGTTTGCTCAGTTAACTACTTAGATGCTTGAGAATCGACTGTATTAGGTCAAAAGTTAACTGTGGCCCACATACAGTCAAACCTCAAGATTTTTGGTCAACATCAACATTTTGAAGTGACTTTCATCATTTTATCAAGGGTTTATCATGATTATTCAAGGAATGCCCCAAATCTATCAAAACCCACAAGTTGCTAAATTAGGGTTTCTTAGGAAAAGTCAACCAAACTTTGACCAATCATAACTTCCTCATACTTTATCAGGAACTTTCCATCCAAGGCTCATTTTGAAGAGGATGCAATTCCCTACAATTTATCTTCGTCCCATAAGTTCAAAATATGCACTCATCAAAAGATATGGATTTCTACATTATAGGTCCTTTTGAAAAGTCAACAAAAACACCTTTTGAGTCAAGGCTTCTTACATGAACATGGAAGACCCAATTGAAATGAGACCAAAAGGGTATCTAAGGGGATATCCTAAGCTTTCTAAAAAGTCCAAGAACATCTCTTTAGGGTTAAAATTGGAGGAGATATGCCTTGTCAAAGTTGACCTTTTTTCCAAACTTGCCAAAAGTCAAATATGCTCAAAAGTGCATTTTTCACCAAATGGGCTTAGCATTTCATGATTGTACCTCACTTGTAGCATGGTCCACGACCCACATGTCATTTGCTTCATTTTCCATTTTATTTTGACTTTTTATTAATTAAAAATTGAATAAAATTAAATAATTGGTAAATAATATCAAAGATATGTTTTGATATGATTTTTTGACATGATCTCAATCAAATTATGATGAGATATCAAGACCAAATCGAATCAAGCATGAATGGTACAAGATTGGCATGATTTGGCTTGATATAGAAAGATATCATACAAGGATTAAGACCAAATCAAATCTTCATAATGGACCAAGATTTAGCTCGTTTTTGTTGACCTAATGTATTCCATTACATATACAGAACATATCCAATGCACAAGGACAATGTTTTGCAGTCGTGAAAGAGCAAGAAAAAACTCAAAAAAGTTGTCAAAAAGTAGGGATCGGATTTCACTCAACAGGACCTTTCAAAGCAATTTAAGGCCAGTAATCGCATCCTGGGCGTGCCCTGAAGCTGTCCCAATCATTTGCAAGGCCCGAAGCATCAAGAATCGTGCCCTGCAACTCATACGGTTTGACCTTTATTTCAAATTCGATTACTACGATTCATGCATCATAAACATGTTTTAATGGTATGTATGTGTTTGTTATCATGTTTGCAACGTATTGGATTGGTTTAATTGATGTTTTAGCGCATATATTGATAGTTGCCATTGCTAGGGTTTGAGGTCGTATTTTAGGGTTTCTTGATACAGGTACAATTAGGCCTAAAGAAGGATGCCATCATACTCGTGAGATCAAAACGATTTGATCTATATGCTTGGAATTGATTTATATTGCTTGTAGTAGGTTTTGGAAATTTACAAGTTTGTAGCCATGGAAGCTTGGCCGTAGGTAAAAGTCCCTTAGCTAACACGACGGAGGGTTGAGGAAGTTACAATGTGGCTGACCACCATTGGACAATTTGAATATTCACGCATTTTCTGAAGCTCGTGACCAGTTTGCATTATTTTGTTTTCGTTTCAATATTATAACAAACAGATACAGGTGGCCCAGTGGTGAATCGTGTGGTTGGAAAGGTAGAGGACCTGGGTTCGATCCCAGGTCCCAACATTTTCTTGTTTTCTAACTTTATAACTACAGTTCCTATGCATATGCATCCTAAGGGTATACCATGCACTGTCATCATATAGCCAACGATACCCTTATCAATCCAATCCAACGCCCATGCAAGAAAGGACCACGGTGCAGCAACAGGAGGAGGCAACATGGAATCCAAGGCGTTGACTGGGCTCAGCACATCTTGGGCTCAACAATTCAGTGATACACCCCCCTAATTTCTTCATCACAGGCCCAATCTAATTTCTTTTCTTTTATTTCTTTTGTTTTATTTAGTTATTTACTTTCACAAATTAATTAATTTTTTTTATTAACTACAAAAAACCATAAAGTCACAAAAACACCCAAAAAATCATTTTTTTCATAAAATAGTTATTTTCTTTAATTAATTATTTTAGTTTAAATTAGGTTAATTTAATTCCTTTTCATAATTAAAACTAATTAGAAATTAGGGTTGTAAATAATTATTTTTTCTCCTAAAAAATAACCAAATTATTTTTTAATTATATTTTAGGTCTCTTAATAAATTCTTTGCATTCAATTCATCGCGCGTTTTAGTTACCATTTCGATTATTATTTATGTAACTGTTTCGAGGTTGTAATAGATTTTAATTAGGGTTTTTAATTTCTGCATTTTGTTTTCAGTTAAATAATTTTGTATCTGCGAAATCCATGTAATAGTTAGGATTTCTATTTCCGCACTTTAAATTTCCGCAATTATTAACTGTTAGATGTGTGCTAATAGGATTGTATGACAAGAATATTTGAAAATTAAAACGGTAGATAACCTAAATGTGCAAAGACAAATTAATTGAAAAAGCTCACTCGCACATGCTCACTCCTAGGGTTTACTCCACTTCGGTTGCCTTCGGTTAAGCGGTCATGAAGTATAGGGTTTGTTAGTGGTCGTCCTCTCGCCCCGTAAGATCTCAAATGACCCATTCGGATGTTTCCTCGGAAACATATCTTTAAGGCTTTAGGATGATTACTAACACCTCCTAACATTGCTTTTGTGACCGTATATGTCCCTTCGAACGTCCCTTAAAACTCCAACGACGGTGCTACCTATTCCTTAATAATGGGATAACGCTGTCTAAAGGAAAACGAACAATCTTTTTTCGAGTAGGTAGATTAACTCTTAAGTACTTGCTCAAAAAAATAAACTTTTCACATAAACACCTTTCAAAATAATTTTCAAAACAACTTCATCACATCCTTGGTGAATGATACAAGGGTTATCACCAAGTAAAACTTTTTCAAAAAACAAGCACACACAAGCAATTTTAAAATGAGCAAGTACCTAAGAGCCCATGGAAAACCATGGATAGAAAGGGTGCTAACACCTTCCCTTTCTATAATCTATCCCTCGTAGTCAGAAATATTCTCGAAAAAGGTTTTTTCTATTCTTTTTCCTTTTCCTGATTGGATGAAATAAAAGTTAGTGGCAACTCTTGCTTACTGCGACATTTTGAAAACAAAAAATGAAAAATGAAAACCAGTATTAACAGTCGGTTCTGCCACCATATCACACATGGCCAGGAACATTTGTTGGAATTGAGCTTTTTGACCTTGGAGATATTTCATTGTTTGTTCCATATCCATCTTACTGAAATAAATAGTAGGAAGATAAAGAGACCTGTATGGGAGAAACCTGTCATGATATGATGCATGATATGTGGATGCATGCTTTCAAGGATCTCTCAGCGTAAATGTTAGTAGTCACTTACAGCTTTGATTGGAGAACTTCGTATTGGTGGATGTCCTTCCATGAGAATTAAGCTCACCATGCCAAGTGGGTTGTAGCCCTTGACTCAAGTTGATGTACTTGATCTTTGACGGTGTTTGTCTAGAGGAAAATAAGTCCTCTTGCCTTTTGATAAATGTCTGGTTCAAGGTAACCCTGCATCAAAGGCCCTCGAGATCCTTGAAATGGTTATTGAAAATGCTATGGTATGATGTCATGATGTTATGTACAAGTATGCAAAGTAAGCAAGTTGTTATGTACAAATAGTCATATACACACAAAGCAAACAAGTCCTTACGTTTAGGCTTGCATGAAGTTTGTAGGTAAGTACCCTCATGAAGTTTAGTTGGCTCAACCTATCCTAGTAATAGTAACCGGGTTCTAAGGAATCTCAATATCACTAACCTTTATTTCAGGCATTATCTCAGCTCAATCAATCTTTTCTTGCGGCCGAGATATCCCAAAAGTCCGGTCTCAATGAGCGTAGCATCGAGTATCAACCAATCTTTGGTAGGAACCAAAGTCGGATATCTCACTACTTCCTAATGGCCAAGGATGAGTCAATTAAAATGTCCTAAAGGTCAGTTAGCGCTTAATGACACTAAGGAAGCCTAATGTTATCCTTGACTGACTCAAGGAACATTAGTACAAGCCAAGGTATCACGCTAACGTAGCTATCACTTCATCCATATCGGTCTACGCCGTACAAATTCCATTATTTATTGCTACTTGTTGTACCCCAAAATGTTCCCTCTCACTTATCAATAATTTTCTCACAAGATCTCATTGGGATCAAGACTGCATTCGGGTTGATCAGCTCAAGACACCTCCTCAAGCACTGATGACTGAAAATTAGGGTTTGAGATTGCACAAGGATTTTTGAACTTCCAATTCCCCATATGACTTTCATGGATCATTATGGACCCCCAAGATTACTCATGTCAAGTTTCAAGCCTTGGATCACACTTTTGATAAGTCAATTGAACAATTGACCTAAAAATCAATTGTATTGGGGAAAAAGTCAAATATGGCCAATTTACGGTCAAACTTCATAATTTTTGATCCACATTAACATTTTAGACTCATATGTACAATTTTATCAAGTTTGGACCATAATTTCTCAAGAAATTTGATCAAATCTCCAAAAGGGCAAAATGGTCAAAATTAGGGTTTTGACTGGGAAAGGGCAATTTCTGATTTTTGACCTAGCAAATGGTCAATTGGTTTAAGGCATGATATCAATAGTCCAATTACATAATTTTGACCTAATGACATGATTCAAAACATTTCAAATCCTTTGGATTGACAGATGAATTTTGTAGTCAACTGATTAAAAGCCAACTGTATACTAAAAAGTCAAACTTTGACTTTTTGGTCAAATTCAAGTGCCAAAGGTCATAATTCATCAAAACATGTCAAAATATGAAACTTTTTCATCAAGAAATCAAGAATTCAAGAATTTATTTTGAAAAGATGAAATTTCTTAACTTAGAAATTTTTCTAAGTATTGAAAATTTCTTATTTTTTAACAACTTTGAGCCAAATTTCCACCATGATGCAAGGTGATTCAAGAGAAACTTCCAACATAAAAGTTGTAGATATCCATGAAATATATAACTTTTATTCATACAACTTATTCCAAAAGTGATTGGATCTCAAGTTATTATTTCAAGAACATAGGGTCGTGAAACTAAACACTTAGTGAAATTTTGCCCTAATTTGGCCAAGATTTTGACCTAAGTTCATGGCACTTTTTCATATAGTTCCAAGGGGAATATTCAAAATAAATTTGAAGATGAGTTGTAGTGCATATTGCAAGATTTCCAAAATATCCAAGAACTCCTTAAGATCATTCTTGAGTAGGTAGAATTGAAGAGATGAAGTTGGTGTTTTGTCATTTGGATTACAAGCCATTTTTTGAAGAACATTGGACCCAATCTTCAAGCAGGCTGTACAAATCTCACTTTGCAGGCTTCTAACTTTATTTTCACTCTATAATTAAATGTTTTCACAGCTGTTGGAAGCTTTAATCTAAGCATTCAATGCATTGTAGAAATTTAATTCCATTTTGGGAAGAAAGGCAACATTGGCATTTTAGAAAAGCAAGCTTTATGCAAAGTCAGCTTGCATTGAGCCTTGCATTTGTTCTTTCTGCATAAACACACTCTACACAATCAAAACAAGTGTGTTTAAAGGTCTAATCCCCCTACAAGCTTTGTACTTCACATTGAAACCACGCTTGCTAGCTTTTGCTTCAAAAACAAGTAACCAAGCAAAACATGTGAGTTTTTGATTTCTGAGTTGTGACAAGCCTCAAAGCCTCTTGCTTATAAGTATACACACTATTTGAAAGTGGACACACAAATGCTAAGACTCCAAAACACTCCCAAACACTCTGCAACTCATAATCTGCCATAACTTGACAGTTTTGAACCTCACATAGCCATCTCCAAATCCACTCGTGCGTATTAAGTTTTAACCACCCAAACACTTAATATACATCATATCAAAGTGATCCAGGCCCCTATTTCAAGATTGTAGCTCCTCAATCACTATCCACCATTTTCAAATATCAAGCTTGCAGGTTGACTTGAGTAGAGAGATTCAGGGACTTTCAAGGCAAAGTAAGAGTTGGAATACACTCAAGGAGGTCTAGGCAAGCTAAACAGATCTTCAGGCCATCTCAAAATTTGCTCAAACTCCATTCACGATTCCAGCTGCAATAGGTAAAAACTCAAACTTCTATCTCTTCCTACAAGCATCATTTGATCCTGATTTGTGAAAACAAAATGTAGATATCCTTGCTCTAAAGCTAACCATGTTCATTGTTTCCATTTATATTGACTGTGCATGGAGAATTTTGGATTTGAAATTTCTGAGAAAATCAGGTTTTAATTTAGGGCCAACAAAATTAGATCTTATCTTTAATCGTTAGTTTACATAAGTTATATTGTTGAATCCGTGGGAAGAAACACCCCAACTTTCATGTTTACATTTTCCATTTTCATTGAAAAATGAGCAAGTTACGGGAATCATGGCTGGAGGTTGAAGATGAAGTCATTTTCAGAACTTGACTTATGTTATGTATTTATCATTTCACTTATGTTAACGGATGTACAGCCACCACATTGGTAAGGCAGCACGCGTTATTGCTAATGGTCATGGGTTCGAGCCTCAGCGCACTGCCTTTTGCATTTTCTCACATTTTTTTCCATATTTTTTTGTCTCTTGCAGCGCTGGGCCTCCACTTCATGGACCTTTTGTTTTTTCTAACATTTCCTCCCTGTTTCATATTTGCACCCTGGCCTATTATTATTTTATTTTTTCATTTTTATTCTCATTTTATTTTCTTAAATATATTTTTCTTAATATTAAAAATCATAAGAATACAAAAAATAGTAGAGTTATATTTTAACTTAGGTTATTAATTTTTTTACAAAAAATATATTTTATTTTGACCACACGTTATTTTTTTTCAATAATCATCTTGTAAATTTAATTAAAGCTAAAAATATTATTTATTTTATACTAACTGAAAAATATTTTTAACACCAAAAAGACTAAAGAATATTTTTTAACACTAGATTTTATTTTTTTCCAAAAGATAAAATATAAAAAAATACTTTTCTTGTAAACTTCATTTTCTTTTAATCAATTAAGTAGAATTAGGGTTTTATTCAAGAATCTTTTTCTTAATTAATTTAAACTTGACTAATTATTTTCTTTATTTAATTAGGTTAAAATCAAAACCCTTTTCCTTAAGAAACCAAACAAATAAAATCTTTTTCTTTACAATTCTTGCATATTTAATTCATCTTGTATATTATTTATTTCAATTATTTGTACAATATTCAATTTGGTTGTAATAGATTAATTAGGTTTATATTACTGCAATCCCCATTGATAAATTGTATACCCCCCTCCCACAAATGTTGTAATAGCGTAGTAACTTTAAATTTCGCAATTTATCGCTTTTACATAACATGCTAGTAATTAGGGTTTGTATAGGAAGATAAAAGCAATCAAATAGAAAACCCTAATTCAAGAAAAAAACAAGCATGAAAATGACACACTTGCACACAAGCATCCCTAGGGTAAAATCCACTTGGTTTCCTTATACAAAATGGCCATATTACGCATGTAAGGTATCTTAGCAAAAACAAGAAAATACAAGATCAAAGTCCCTCGATGACGCTATCTAAGTTGCCTTACAAATGATCTTAGTTCCTCAAAAAGAATGCTAAGATACCTTGCAACATTGCTAATCATGGCTATACGATGACCCACACCCGTCCTGTTTACATCCAAAGATAGGGTTGCTTACAAAATCAATGGTAAGACAACAATGTCAAAGGAAAAGGAAATGAACAAGAAAGACATTTGAGTAGGTAGATTGCTCCTAATTAATTGCTCCATTTCAAAACAAACATCCTTTCTATTTTCAAAACAATCACATACACTTTCAAAACATCTTACAAAATTAAAAACATTTTCAAAATATCAACATCTTTATATACATTCTTACGAACAAGAATCATTACAAAGATTGCCTAAACAATGGCCTCTTTACAAAATACTTTCAAAAATCACAAAGCACAATTTCAAACAAAAGCAAGTGACCTATCAAGTAACTAAGAGCCCATGGAAAACCATGGATGAAAAGGGTGTTAATACCTTCCCTTTTCATAATCTACCCCCCGAACTCAAGAAACAATCTCAAAGGTCTTTCCTGTGCTTTTTCACCTTTCCTTTGTGGATAAAAGAAAAGTCAGTGGCGACTCTTGCTAACTGCAATATTTCGATCAAACGCAAAACCCTCAAGTCAGTTCTCCCACCGCGTCACACTACTTGCCCAAAAAGGTGCCACAGATCTGGGTGTAGGATCTTTAACAGTAACCTAAACAAGGACCCAAAGAATGTAAAGCAAGCAAAGAAAGTAAAGGTGATCTAACCCTAAGGTAACCCCACTTTTAAGATTTCGTCCCCAACAGAGTCACCAGTTCTGTAACGCGATGGGAGAACTGACTTGGGTGTTTTGCGTTTGATCGCAATTGTTGCGGATAGCAAGAGTCGCCACCGAATTTTCTTTTATCCAATAAGGAAAGGCTGAAAAGAACAGGAAAAACCTTTAGAGATGTTTTCTGAATTCGGGGGGTAGATTATGAAAAGGGAAGGTATTAGCACCCTTTTCATCTGTAGTTATCTACGGGCTCTTAGTTGCTTGCTAGATCACTTACTTTTGTTTGAAAGTGTGCTTTTTTGGTGTGGTTTTGAAAGTATTTTGAAAATGTCTTTGTAATGGTTCTCGTTTCTATAAGAACGCGTACAAAGTGTTATTTCGAAAATGTTTCAAAGAGGCGTTTGTGGAATGTGTTTTTGAAAGTGATTTTGAAAAGGTGTCTTTGTAATGGCTCTCGTTTCTATAAGAACGCGTACAAAGTGTTGTCTTTTAAAAATATTTCAAAGTGAGAGTGTTGGTGTATAAAATGTTTTTGTTGTGAGCAAGCGAGCAACTAGGATAAAATTTACCTATTCAAAAGGTCTTAGATGTTCTTTTCCTCCTCCTTGAGATGTTGCTATCTTACCATTGTTTTGGTAAGAAGCCCCACCGTTGGATGTGAAGGGACGGGCATGGGACGTTTTTTATAGTCATAGAAGGCAACCTATGGGACGTTTTAGCAATTTATTTTAGGGACTAGATCATTTATCGAAAGCAAAATCGAGGGTCATTGAGGGATTACGATATTTTATCAAAGGTCTTTGCTAAAACACCCAAGTTAGAGGGACATGACTATTTTTCCGATAGGCAACAAGTGAGATTACCCTATGGGTGCATGTGTGCAAAGTGTGCTTGATTGCATGCATTTTGTCTTGATTAGGGGTTATCTACTTGTTGGTTTTATCTTGCCATACACAACTAACTAGTAGCATTTGTATAAAGCAATAAACATGCAGAAAAGAAAAATCCTACACTATTACAACCATATTTAAAGGAAAGAAAAATTTAAAGGCAAAAATAAAATAAAATAAGAAAAATGAGAGTCTTTCGATTGGGGCAGGGGGACCCTTCAATTTGCATTATGTTGGAGTTCTTCGATTGGGTCTGGCATCAACAAGGTCATGGCTTTCGATTGGGCCTTGGCAGCAGTAAGTCGTGTCTTTCTATTGGGCACTGGCACCAGTGAGGTCCTGTCCTTCGATTGGGCACTGGCACTAGTGAGGTCCTGTCCTTCGATTGGGCACTGGCACTAGTGAGGTCATGTTCTTCGATTGGCCTGGAAACCGGTGTGGTGCAGCCTAAGGTTCTTCCTTTCGATTCTGCCTGGAAGCCAGTGTGGTGCAACCTGCCTTTTTTGTCGTATTTGACTGGGCCATCGAAATTAGTGTAAGCGTGCCTCTGGCTGGGATTGGAAGTCAGTATGGAAGCCAAAGGCTTCATTTCATGCTCCTGTCTCCTGTTTCTTTCGTTTGAACTGGAGAAATGGGGTAGAAGCCAGAAGCATCGTTTCCTATTCCCTGCTTCCTGTTTCTTTCGGTTTAGATGTTAAATAGCAACATGGCCTAAGGCCATGCTAGCACTGCTTTATGGCTAAGTTAATCCTTAAAATATTTATAAGAAACCAAAAGCAAAAACCAAAAGGCAATAGAACGAAACTATAAAGGTGTAAACGAAAAAGAAAAAACAACAACAATATGTACATGCTTGAAAACGAAAAGGAGTTGTATTTACATGTGCTGGAAACGAAAGATACAAGGGTAAGAGTGACTTACCTTGCTGGAGGTTTTGAATGGGAGCTGGACCTTGAGTGGAGGCCCTGGGTTCTCCTGGATTCGAAGGGAGGGGCCTGACAGTTGGGCTTTGAATGCTGGGTTCGAAGGAGAAGAGCAAATGTGATGCTCTTTGGATTCGAAGGAATGTAAAGTATTTGTTCTTCAGAATCGAAAAAAAGTGACAAATGGATTCTGGGTTTGTTTGATTTCTCAAGTGTTGATGAACTTGAGAGTTTTTGTGTGTTTGAGAAAATTTGGGAGATTCGTTCCTCTAGCAAAAATAACTCCCTTAGCTATGCAAAAATTCCTCTATTTATAGAGAAAAAGAATGGACATCTCTTCAATAGACAACCTTGCAAAACAATAAAATAATGAAACGTGAAAGGTACAAGTGGGGGCCTTTGGCAGTTGGGGCGCAGAAGATGTGACTTGTCCTTCTGGCCCTACTCTTCGTTCAGACCAAATTCAGGTTGAAAGTTGATTTTGTGATAAATGTGTTCTCTATGAAAAGAAAGAGTATGTATCCTTTTGCCAAGAATAGTATTATCCAAAAGACAAAGTTCAAAACCTTTGTACAAACTTCTGATTATAAAGATTTTGAAACAAAGTAAGCCTGAAAAGTGAGATTTGGTCTTGATATTTGTTCAGACTTGCTTCGAACAAGCTTGCTTCGAATGGTTCAGACTGGATTCGAAGGAAGCTGATTCGAAGGGAATCAAAGCTCCAATCGAAGGTTTGTTTTCCAGGGGTCACATGTGGTCAAACGAAAGGTGCAGGCAAAAATGTCCAAACGAAAGGTTTGACCAAAACCTTGTGCTGAAGGATTCATGTGCCCAAACGAAAGGTACATGCTGGAGGCCAAAATGACCAAATTCGAAAGAGGTTTCAAATCCAAATGAAGGATGTATGTAAACTTGCATTCAAAGGAGGCTTTAAGTTCAAAATGAAGGATGTCATCTAAGTTACATGCAGGCACGCATAAGGTGAGTGCCCAAATGAAGACTTGCGTGCAGACACTTGGGTCTAAACGAAGACTTTGCCTTGAAGGGGGTACATGTGGCCATCAGGTCATGGCCTTCGATTGCAAGCATGCATGAAGCATAATTTTCCAATCGAAAGGCTTTCCCTGCATGTGGCACTTGTGACAGCAAAAATTGGTTTTCAACGCAAGCATGCAGGCAACAAAAGATACAAATGAAGCCTGCAACAAGAAGTCACATGCCCATACGAAAGAGGAACGCTAGCAGCCATTTTGAGCAATTGAAGGAGGCCAGGAGTCAATCGAAGGATGTCAAATCGAAGGGGTCTTATTTTTTCTCCAAATTTGTCAAAATGTTATTTTTATCTGTTTTCTCCCTTTTTGACAGTTTCCTCTTAATTTCGATACTGGAAAATCCCAAAGCACTTGTGCAAGCTTTAATCTTGAGAATCTTTGTGAGAAAACCCTTGAGAATTGAGAGGGAAAATTTTGGGGTACAACAACTTGAAAAACATGAAATTTAAGTAAAAGATTCAAAATACATTACCTTAAAGTCAAAATTAAAAAATATGATAGAAATCAAGAAGATGACTCCAATAGTCAGAGGCAGTTTTATAGCCCAGTGAGCCCGGGTACGCGCCCGGGCTCAACCCCTATTTTTTTGGTATTCCCCCAATCTAATAACTGATTTTTAGACAAAACCAGGGGCAAAATTAGTAAAAACAGGATGTAAAAACTAAAATTTTTATGACTATTTATATATTATGTCACATGTAACTTGCAGTTTAAATCTTTGCCCAGGCTGCCTAAAATTCCTAGCTCCGCCACTGCCAATAGTGATGAAGATGATGATCTTATAAAGAAGTTTGAAAAGTTTCTAATAAAATAAAGAAAAAAATAGATCATTAAAAGAGAAACACCAACAAAGAAGGTTACATGCTTTAAATATTGGAAAAAAGGACATGTTAAAAGTGAATGTCTTACACTTGAAAAAAAATAATTACTTCAAAAGAAAGAAGGACAAGAGGCCAGAGAAAGCATATGTAGCATGCAATAACAATGAAATAAGTTCATCTTCATATGAAGAACATGTAAATTTTGCATTGATAGCGACACATTATTCTGATGATGAAGAAAAAGAGGTTAGTAAGGAAATACCTTCTTATGATAATGATGCACTAGGAGTTATTAATGAATTACTTAATGAATTTAAAAGTCTATATAAAAAGTGTCAACACAAAAGAAACAAATTTTATCTCATGAAGAAAAGATTGACACCATGGAAAAATATTTTGAAATTGAAAAACAATATTTTGTTGAAAAAGAAAAACATAAATTTACATGCAAAGAGTGTGATTCACTTTATTTTCAAATTATCCAATTAAAACGAGTTCTTGAAAGATATGAAAAAGTACAAATTGGATTGGGAAATGTCCTTAGTCAACAAAGATATTCTAATGATAAAAGTGGACTTGGTTATTCCAAATTTGATAAACTATGTACTAGCAACACCATATTTTTTAAGGCAAGTGACCAATCCACCAAAGAGAAAGTGAAGAAATCATAAAAAGTTCATCATTGTCCTAAGAAGAGATTTCCTAAAAATAAATTTTATGTTCCTATATATAGAAGTAATTTTGTTCCTACTTATTTTTATTATGGTATAGTTGGTCACACACATAATACTTGCCATGTAAGGTCTTTAGTGTGACAAGTGGATATTAAGTGTGGGTAAAGAAATGAACTAATTATGAAGGACCCAAGGCACATTGAGTACCAAACAAAACTTAATTTGTTTTGTAGGTTTGTTTGAAGGCTACTACAATTTTATGGTATCTTGGTAGTGGTTGACTTAAGCATTTGATGGGAGATATAAACTAATTTTCAAATCTAATAGCCAGGGGTTATGTCCCTAATGGAGACAACAACAAAGGAAATTTTTTTGGCATAGACAAAGTTGGAGAAACACCTTTCACATCCATTGAAGATGTACTTTATATCGAATGAGTAAAGCATAATCTTCTTAGCATAAGCCAAATTTGTGAGTAAAGCTTCAAGATCAAGTTCACCGAGGATAAATGTTTGATTAAAGATGAAGCCACTCATGAGGTAAAACTCATAC